>JAJHZJ010000298.1:2582835-3182835 GCA_023548195.1 Bettongia penicillata ogilbyi | reverse complement strand
TTAATAAGCAGACCCAGCAAGGAAAGCATTATGGAGTTTTGGATCAATCTAAGCAAAGGTATAGAGGCAGGAATGTAACCTATTAAAGGGACAGTAAGTACTTTGGTTTTGCTATGGCACAGAATACAAGACAAAGAGGCATGTGACATAAGCCAGAGAGGCAGAATGTAGCTTAATTGGTAGGGGACTTGAGTATCAAGCTAAAAAGTTTAGCCTTTACTCAGTAAACAACAAAGTTTTTAGGTATTTGAGGTGACATAGTGAGACTTGTCTATCCAAAAGAAGAATTTGTCAGTAGTGGGTAGGTTGGATGAATTAGATCAACAAACAGTGAGATAATGTTCTGTGTACTTTAAGACAATGAGGAGCTACATAGAATATTTTAGAAAGATTTTCATCAAAAATAGTTTAAAAGTTCTAGCACTTGAAGCCCTAACCCTTCAATATTTGGAAAACTTGGCCATTCAAAAGTGTGATTTGTGACAGGGTTCTAGGTGATCCAAAGTTTTACTATGTAAGATTAAATTTTTAAAGCACAAAAGAAGCCTGCAAGATTCAGGAAAAGGGTAGGCTTTTAATTAGGATCCCTGAAAAAATGAAATGATAAATGAAGCTTTCTGGGGACATTTTGTCAAAGTATATTTTATCAGTTCACTGCATGTAGCAAGCACTAATTCACATTGATTTGATTTGAGTTCTGTGCAGTTTTGGCAAATGATTTCATTAGACAGTTTCAGAAATTTCACAAGAGTTTTGTGACCAATAAGGAGAACTTGGAATGAGTATATTGATGGACAGCTGCCTTGAGGAAGTAGCTACAAACACATTGCTTTCTCCAGTTGTCCACAAACAGAAATTGATTTTACTGCCAGTTGTAATAAATTTTTCTGTTTAGGCCTATTTCCCAGGAATATAGACATACATACCTGTAACAAATGTTTGGGATGTAAAAATATGCTTAGAGGATACATTTGTTCATGGAAACAAGGGTCTCATTTAGAAAGTATTTGCCTGTGCATACACTGTTAGAGAAGGGTATTCACTGGTGCCAAGTCTCACCTGTGCTACTGAGACTAGAGAGAGGCTGGGCAGCAGAAGTTAACAGCTGATTAGTGATGGTGCCTGAGCCCGGAGTGAAATTAGATGAATGGACTTGAATAAAGGAAGACTGTGGCAGAGGGTGTAAGCTGCATGCAAGGAGGTTGAAGCAAAAAACAGAAAAATGACAATTAGTATTGCTGCTAAAAGTGTATGTCCTGCAGCCTCCCCTGGTATGAGATGAGCCTTGGAGGAACTCTTTTTCCATACTCTGGCAGCTATTATGAGATCAGGGACACAGTTAAAGCCAGAACAAGGGAAAGACTTTTTATTTCACTGCTACCCTGTTGATCCAGAATAATGCATAGTACACCCAGGGGATTCTGGAGGCATCAGTGCAAGAAAACTCTGAACACTCCAGGAATCATCCTCGTTAATAACTGTCATACAGGTTGTGAGTTTAAACATCCCACTCCTGTGCAGTGCTTGGGAGACTGAACAAGGAACCAGACTCCAACCTGAGAGGGGGTTTAATGCCACAAAGGTCTGGAACTGAGAAGAGAGGTGGTACTTTCTCTGTGTGCGGTGCTTTTGGTGTTGCCATGCTTCTATTGAATTTAATTAAATTATTTGCTTGATTATGACATTGAGTTTTGAATGACTAAATCTACATTCCAGATCTGAAAAGAATAGGAGAAACCGATTTCTTTAGGTATACAGGGACTTGAGTTAATGAGTGTTGAGCAGTCAGTGTTAGACTAAACATGGTCATAATATAGGGAAGGAGTGGAGTGCTGGGTGATTGGTATTCCATATATCTTTCATTTCTCAGATGTTCATGGAAGAGCCTATGACACATAAACACATAAATGTGCTGTTGCCCTTGTTCATCCATGGAACTACCTATGAGTTATTCCAGAATAGATTTTCTTCCACCTTCCTAGTGGTCAGGAATAAGAAAACATTTCAGGAGGCTGTTGTGTGTATTCATTAGCATCTTTTAGTGATCTTGCTCTTTGAGGAAAACCTCCTCGGTTTTTAAAAGGTGGTCGCTGATGCAAGCATTTATTAAGTTAACGATACCTATTTAGTGGCGAACACTGTGCTACGTGGTGAGTATGAAAAGAAAGGCAGAAATCAGTCCCTGATCTTAAGAAACTCATCATCCACAACAACTATAGACACCAAACAACTATATGATTGCTCATTGCTAGTTTGCAGAAAACTAGTACCAACTATGAACATTGTCAAGGTTATTTTCTTTTTAAATTTATTCTTTTCAGTTGATAGAACAAAACAGTCATTTCCATGACAGTGCAATAAAGAAGACAATTGCACATAAAACTGCAGATCTACCATGTACAACTTAATATTCCTTCCAAATATTCAACAAAGTTACCATGTAAATTTCTTTTTTCTTCCCTACCCCTACTCTAGAGATGGCTACCATTAGATACAAATAGGTGTGTGTGTATGTGTATAAAATTATTCTATACATACTTCTATATATGTATATAACTTCTTTCTGTGGATGCAGATAGCATCTTCGTATGTCCTTTATTTTTAATCTGTGTATTTATAATAGTCAAAATGATTTGGTTGCTCAAGGTCTTTCTTAAAACAATATTGCTGTTACCATACACAATGTTCTGCTCACTTTGCTCTGCATCATTTCATGCAAGTCTTTCCGTGCCTTTTTAAGATCATTGAGCTCATCATTTCTTATAGCACAGAAGTATTCCATCACAAGCATACATCGTAGCTTGTTCAGCCATGCCCCAATTGATGGGGATTCCTGCAATTCCCAGTTCTTTGCCATCACAGAGGAAGCTGGTATAAACATCCCACTCACATTCAAAGTTACAATCATAGTTTGTGAATTTCCCTCCATCTTATTTTTATTCACTATTTTATTTTTCAGTCTCTCTTTTTACTCTCTTCTTGTGACCTTATCTTCTCCCCCACACTTCACCCACCCCTTCCATTCTTTTCAAAGGCTTGAAAAATATGGCAAGAGATTAATATGGTATATCTTACACAGCAGTTGCATTTAGTTGAAAAACAAATTATGACTGAAGTCATAATGGCAAACATTGGTAGTATCTATGCCAGGATTCTTAAGTTATTCTTAAATAATTGAGTCCCTGTCCACCAGTGACAGGTCATTTTTCATAATGTGTGCCCAAGACATATTTAAGTTTTTTTTAACTAAGCTTCTTGGATTCATCTCTTTAAACTGTTAATACTTTTACATAAATTTGGAGCATATATTCTACCACTTCTAAGCTATCTTAACATCAATTACTACAAAAATGTTATTCTTTTTAGATATAATTACAGATTAATCTATTTTCTATCTGCTATACAACCAAGTGAGGATTTCTGCTGCCAGAATTAATAGATTATTTTTAATCTGTGGCAACACTCGTCATTGACAGGAAAGCATACTCTTGTTATTGGTTAAATAAAAGCACAACTTTAGGCAAAATATTACAAGGGACACTTAGTTCCATAGAAACAGTGCTATCAGTGGGGTATGTAGTCATGACATGGGAAGAAAGGGAGGAAAAAGTGGTCTTTGGCAGGTGCCTCAGTGAGACAAATGTGAACTCCTAAACTCTAGCCTTGGGATAGGGTTGGATTGAGTAGAGTCCCTGAAGAATTCTTAAATATAGAGGAACTTGAGGGAGAACTAAAATTAGAATATGAGTTGTGAAAGATATCAGCACAAGGGGAAACAGGATGTCTTTGGGATTCAACAAGGATATGGACTGGATTAGGCTTGAAGACTGGACTAATAGTGAATATCACAGAAGTTTGGTTTTTTTATACATTAAAGGGACATTTGGTTAGAATATATTACCACGTCTATTCTATCTGTGAGATCTTTTTCTTTTTTGATGGAAAAAGATCTCTCCTTTTGAAATTTTTTTAACTCAACAAAAATCCATTTCCTTACTTCACTTTCTGTTCCATTGTAAAAGAAAAACAAATTCTTTCTAGCAGATATATATAATCAAGCAAAACAAATTCCCTCATGGATAGGTTCAAAAAAATCTCTCCTTCTTTGCCCTAAATCCATCACCTCTTTGACAGGAAGTGGATAATATGCTTCATCACTGGCACTCTGAAGTCATGTATGATCATTGCATGGATCGGAATTCCTACAGTGATCATAGTGTCTCTATACTGTGATTATTATTGAATAAATTGTTCTAGTTCTGTTCATTTAGTTCTTTATCAGTTTTTAAACGCCTTAACAATACTCATTTTTGAATTTTCAGTGTCATAGTACAAATTGTTTTTCTGCATCTTCTTCATTCTGCATCAGTTCATACAGGTCTTTTAAATTCTCTTTAAAATTCTCTATTTCCTCATTTTTTACATCGCAACAGCATTCCATCATATTTATATAGCGCAATTTGCTCCTATTTGGAGAATTCGGAGCTGTTCCTCACAAAGAGCATAGAGTGATTTTCACCATAATCCCCCAGGTAAACTCTTTGCTATAGCTAGATGAGGTCAGCCCTTAGCTTTAGTTATTTCTATAAAACAATTCAGTTATTCATGGGACTGATGATAATGATAATACATATCAATCTTTCAGCTGTAAGGCAGAAGTTAAGGTCACATAGACCTTGTAAGTCTTGGAATTCTCTTTGAAATAGAGTGATGTACTGTGGGACAAATATATCTCTCAGAAACATTTCTTAAAGTTGCTTTTGGATAAGGAATGAAGTGGATAGCTCTTTTCTGGCACATTAAGCATTTTAAGTGCCTGAAGTCCAAAATAGAAATCGTTATCTTTCCTTTAAAACTCATCACTCTTCCATATGTCCCTATTTCCGTTGAAGACACCACCATCCTTCCAGTCACACATGTTTACAACCTTTGGGTTAGCCTCAATTTCTCTCTGTCCCTCACCCCACAGATTCAGTCAGTTGCCAAATCTTACCACTTCTACCTCTACAACTTCTCTCAAAAATATCTCCTCCATGCTCACCTAACCACCACACTAGTTCAGGCCCTTATCTCTTTTTGCCTGGACCGTTGTAACAACCTCCTAATTGATCTCTTTGTACTGTCTCTCCCCAGTTTAATCCATCCTACACAGCTGCTATAATGATTTTCTGAAAGTGCAGGTCTGACCGTGTGATTCCAGTCTTCAGTAAACTGTAATGGCTCCCTATTACTTTTAGGATCAAATAAAAAGTTCTCTGGTTTGGCTTTTAAAATCTTCACAACCTGCTAACTTACTTTTCCCACCTTGTTACACATAAGTTCCCTTCCTTTGCTCTGCAGCCCAGCCAGAGGGACCTTCTTGCTATTCATTATAGGTGACACTTCATCTTTCATCTTGGTGTAGGACCCAACCTCCATACGTGGACTGCTCTCCCTTCTTACCTCATCCTGTGAGAATGTGGTATGTTTTCCTTCAAAACTCAGCTCAAATGCCACTTCCTACATGAAGCCTATCTTGATTTTTCCTAGCTGCTAGTACCCTGCGCTGCAAAATTACCTTGTATTAATGTTATCTCTATTTTGCATATACTTATAAGGGCAGCTAGGTGGTGCAGTGGACCTGGAGTCAGGAAGACTCATCTTCCTGAGTTCAAATCTGGTCTCAGACATCTACTAGCTTTGTGATCCAGAGCAAGTCACTTAACCCTATTTGACTCAGTGTCCTCATCTCATTACAATGATATGGAAAAGGAAATGGCAATCCACTTTAGTATCTTTGCCAAGTAAACCTCAAATGGGGTCGTGAAGACTTGTACAAGACTGAACAATGACTCAACAACAGTATTCTTATGTGCTTGGGTTGCCTTCCTCCCAATAGAATGTTGTCTCCCAGCAGGCAGGCAGCAGTGGTTGCATTTTTGGTTTTATATCCTCAGCACCTAACACAGTGTCTGGTACATTGTAGGCACTTAATACTTATAGAACGATTGACTCCAATTAGAATCTATACATACGTAGTTTCTAAAATCTCTGGACTATAGAAATGTAGAAAGTTCCTTCCCTCCCTTCCTTAGGACCCACTTTAGCTTTGTAAAACATAACTTTGCCTTAGGAAAGTGAGTAAAGGAAGCCTGAAGAAACATTGACTGCATAGTGGGCTCATTACAGATATATCTAACCAATGAGTGCTTGGGTTGTTAACCAAATAAGGAAAGATCCCACTCAAACTCTAAATAAAGAAATCCTCGAAACTAGTAAGTGACTGATCCTCCTCTCTTCTTAGGGAAAAGTTCTGTTTCAGTTCACTTCAACAAATATTCATTGAGTACCCTACCGTGTGTTCAACACTGAAATAGCTAAAAGTATCTCTTTATCAGCATTCTCCCTCATTAGCCCTCTGTGAAGCCTTCCTGGAAACAGACCAGAAAGCTAACAACATTCTCTCTCTGTTTTGAATCTCCACTGCAAAAGTTCAAGATGAGCTGGAGAATGTAAACGTACTTTAAATTGTAGGAGAAAACTGTTGGCACAGAATAAAAGCTTTGCTGTTTATTAGAACAGGCTCATAGCTGTGGCACTCTGTACTTCCAGCCTTACATGTTTAATTCAGGAAAACGGGGGGGAAAAAACAGTTCTGATTTTCTGCACGCTATTGCCAAATTGAGGCAGGAGCAGACTTTCCCAATCTTTATGATGTCTTGATCAGATAACTGATATAAAAGATCTTCCAAAATCTTCTGTCTTCTCAAACTTTATGGTTTGTTCTTGGGAAGTCAGCGATAAACAAGAATGGACTTAATAAATCTATCTAATGTTATAAATACATAAGCCCTGGCTGTTTTTCTCTGATGGCAATAGGCCAGCAATCAGCAACAATTCAGGTCTGGCTTTTCTCAAAGGGTCCCCGAATTAAGACTGTCGTGGCTCTGCAGATTGCTGCAGCTGGGGTCTCTAACGCGGCAGCTACACGCCAAAATTTGGTAGCTTTTGAGAGAATACTGTGAGGGACTCCTGATGATGCACTGACTGCTTTCAGTAGAAGGACATGTTTGCTTTTTAAACACTGATTCTAAGAAGGCGTTTTTCAAGCCTAACTGGTAGCTTGTCGTTCAGTCATTTCAGTCGTGTCTAAATCTTTGTGACCCTTTTGGGGTTTTCTTGGCAGAGATACTGGATGGTTTGTCGTGTCTTTCCCCAGCGCATTTTACAGATGAGGAAACTGAGGCAAACAGGGTGACTTGCCCATAGTCATACATCTAGTATGTATCCGAGGTCAAATTTGAACTGGGGTCCTCCTGATTCTTGGCCTGGTGCTCTATCCACTGCACCATCTTACCTGCCTCTGTGCCACAGAGCTGCGCCCATCTTCAGCTATAGAACCTGCCGAAGTTCATAATTATCTCCAAGAAACATCACTTCAAATTCCTCTCCCTTACAAAGCACCTTAAACTCCTACAATAATGGAAGCTGTCAAACTTATTAAAGTTCTTAACTCACTGTGTGGGTCTCTCCTATATGTCAGTCAACCAGCATTTATGAAACACTGTGTGCTAGGTGCTAGACTGAGAGATAATGCAAAAAACAGGCCCTGCCCTCAAGGAACTCACAGTCTAATGGGGGAGAACAAAACCCAAATGGAAAATGAAAAGCAGAGTTGGGAGGAGGAGAAGACACAGACAGGTTTTAATTAAATGCAGCTCACATCTCTTCAGTTGCTCATATCAAGGCTTTAGAGGTTACCAAGTGGCATATCACAAAGGAGACATGATTGGGTAGTAGGGAGCCATTTTATTTACTCCTTAAAATTTAGAAGGAGGCAGAGGGGAGACTGCGAGAGAGGAAATTGTGAAATAATATAGCATTTCTATAGTGACTTTATAGCAATATGTTCCCACTTGACTGGCATGTCAAGTGATTGATTCAGCAGAAGTCACTATGTCTAATAATTATGGGCCAAGTTTACACAGCATCCAGGGACTTTAAAGTTTAGCAAGTATTATGAATGAGTTTGCATTGTTTTGAAAGACAAGCCAGATCATTCCAACTAGAAGAAAAACGGTTTTAGTTTTGAATTACTCCTGGTGTTTTCAGGATAGTTCAGATTATTCTGGAAGAAGGTCATAATGGAAAGTACATTGGATGTGGTATAAAAAAAACTGTGTTCTAGAGAGTCCTATGTGATCTAGGGACAAGTCATTTCTTTATGGCCAAGATCTGGTTTCCTCATTTGCCAAGTAGAATAATTCTTGCGCAGCTTACTTCACAGGATCCTCAAAAGAAATCATATTTACCAAGTGTTAGACGAATATAAGAGCTCTTCTTCTTGGTGTTTCACTTCCCTGTATGCATTCTAGAACTTGGCTACATAAAGGGTTTTGATGCTATTATTTTTTTACATCTTAGAAGATAGTACTATTAACCTGGAAAAATATGTGAATTTTTGAAAATTTGGAAGAGGATTGTTTGGAAGTTGGTTTGGGGAAAAAAAATAACTCATTCTGTTCTAGAAACTTCACATATGTTTACTTAAGACCACCAGACAAATGGAAAATCCTGGAAGCATCTGATTAAGCCAGCATGGATGGAGCATCTTTGTTTCTGTTCTGTCTTCAATAACAATATTTCATATTTGGCTATTTGCAGAATGATGTGGCTGCACTTCTCAAACCAATATCGGAAAAGATTCAGGAAATACAAACTTTCAGAGAGAGAAATCGTGGGAGTCAAATGTTTAATCATCTGTCAGCTGTGAGTGAAAGCATCCCTGCACTAGGGTGGATAGCAGTGGTAAGTCTGCACCATTATGTGAGAACTCCTCATCTTGGCACTCTTCTGGTAGTTGAAGACACAACTAATATTTGTACATGTAAAAAGATAGAAACTCCATCTTCCTATTTCTTCATCTTTAGCTTGATGCGTTAACAGAGGCTTTTTCCTCTTTCTTTTCAGCCTGTGCTAAATTCTTATTCTGCTTAACATGTTCTGTGTGATCTGTGAAATCATCCTCCCTAGCCTTAATGCACTCATTTTTGCTTAATAACTTTAAAGTATCACCATTTCCGCTGCTTATCTTTTTTTCTCTGAACCATTTTCTTGCTTTGTTATTTTTTCTTCTATGCTGGGGTGATGGTGCTGTTCTCTTAGTCCCCCAAACCAGGTCCTTATGTCAAGGAGATGAATGATGCTGCTACATTTTATACTAACAGGGTCTTAAAGGACTACAAGCACAGGTATGTTGCCTTATTTTTATTGTCCTTATTTTGGGGTTGATCATTTAGAAGTAGCTGTGCTGCTGCTGTTTAGCGGAGTCCATGAATTCTTTCAGAAATCTTTGAAATTCAGTTTGTTTTTAGAGAGACAAAACAAAATAAAAAATGAAACAAATATCTATATATATAAAGTATCACTTCTTTATTATTCTTGTGGTGAATAACTTCACCAATTTTGTGTACGTTGTGTGTTTTCTCCATTTTTGCTGTAATCTAAAAATTAGTCACATTTGTACGAGAGTCTAAGGTTTACAAAGGACTTTTATCACAACAGTTACAGGAGGGTTGATAATGTGCAAGTGTTATTATCCACATTTCGCAGATGAGGACACCAAGATCCAGAGCATTTTTAGTGACTTCTAGCTGGTCTCAGAGCAAGGGGGGCAGATCTTCAGTCTTTACTCTTTCCAGTATATACACTATTTTGTATTTCCTTTAGTAATATCAGTTTGTAAATGTCAGTAATTTGTAAAAGTCAGGAAAGGAGAAATCACAGACTGGATCCATGTAAAGAGAAAGAGGACAGATGAGAGGGAGATCCTGGTTTGAGATAATTAAGATGAAGAACCACGGGATCTGAGATTTAGAAGTGTTCTCAGAAATTTTGGAGGCTGCCATATCATACTTATTATCAATTTCTCTTGAGCTCAAAGTCCACCAAAAAATGTTCTCATGTTCTTCCCAGGAGCTCTGGTCTAACATTGTCTTTCTCTGTCATGTATCTGATGCCACTGAGTTTAACTTGTATTAAACAAGTACCTTGTATTTATCCGTTTGCATATTCGTTACATATATCCACATGAAATGCCATCTTATTTGATTTAACTCATTGTTGTACTCCATCAGGATATTTGTGGGTCCTACCTGTCATCTGGCATGTTAGGAATCCCTCCCATAATGGCCTCATCTGAAAATCTGATAAATGCTCTCTGTGCCTTCATCCAAGTCATCAACAGAAATATGCAATAGGGTCAGAGTCAGAAAACTGGGACACCTTACCACCTCTCTTCTGGATAACATCAAGTAATTCAAAGTCAAAGTAACCATGTGTTTTCTAGTCCAGATCTTTTTTGTCTTACCCAAAAGAAAGGTTTGTTGAGTACTTGGCTGCCTAAGTAATCTTTATCTACATCAGTACTCTCACCTATCAACAGCAGCTAAGTGTCACAATGGATAGAATTCTGAGCCTGGAGTCAGAAAGACCTGAGTTCAAGTCCAGCCTTAGACGCTTACTAGTTGTATCCTGGAGAAGTCACTTTGCCCTGTTTACCTCAGTTCCTCATCTATAAAATGAGCTGGAGAAGGAAATGGCAAACCACTCCAGTATCTCTGCCAAGAAAATCCCAAATGGGGTCATGAAACTTCTTCACTTGGGAGGGATACCACTATCATTTTTGTCATAAAGCTATATATTTCAGGTGAAAATGAATTTAAGGGATTGAATTTTTAAGATCCTACTTCACCTTACGAGCATAGATCTAAAAGTGAGAATAAGAGGAAACAAGCATATTGTATAATTAAATAAGTTACTATTTCAAGTAGCAAATGAGACATAAGAATTATAAATATTATGAGAATGTATAGTACACTTTATAATACATTTTTTATATTGTTCATCTTTATTTCTTACTTATTTTAAAATTTGGCTGAAATTTCATTGTTAACTGTGACGCCATCATTGCTGTCAGAGAGAGTAGACACATTTTGATTAAACATCATGGTCTGTATGCGCTAATGTCAAGTTCATCCTCAACTCTGGGAATTATGCTTGGATGACTACAAAAAGGACCTGGCATCTTCATTGTTCTCAGTAGCATTGGCTCTTTGTGGTGCAGGAATTCCCTAAGGTCTGTCATGCTCGCCTTCCTCTCCTGTAACATAACCACTCATACAGAGAGTTTGGGATGTGTTCATTTACCCAGACATTCTGAATCCAAATTGTCTTCGATGTCTTAGATGTCATAGAACATTATAACATGAATTACTTGATGGCAGTGGGATTGTAAGTCATTTATACTTTTTAAAACATGAAAGCAATAATTGCTGAAAGGTCACCTTCATATTAGTGACTGCTGGAGGTAAAAAATATATCTATTGGTACACATGCACACAGAGTGAGTCAAGTTACTTAAGCCATGTTTAGCATCAATTCAGAGGGCCACTAGGCTTATCCTACATGAATATAAAGAAGATACTTGGCATCACTCAGCTTTCCTTATTTTTCCTATGTACCAGCTTAGAAATGTTCTATTTTCCCTTTAGTGTGTCCTCCTCTTTTCCCACTTCACTTCCTAAGCAGTACTCCTTTCCTGTGTATTAATGACAGGGGGGCAGGTAAGGTGGGAAGTAGCAGAACCTCTTAGCAGTTGGCATCTCAGCTGCAGTGCTGAGAAATTGAGGCTTCCTCTTTGTCAGAGTTAGCATTCTGATACCACAAAAAGAATCTGGGGCTGGTCCATAAATGTCAGAATTTGGCTGGAAAGTGTATTTCTGGCAACATCAAGGGCAAATCTATTATAAGCTTTGTGGAATAACTGCCAAGAGAACCCATTCACTTCGTTTTCAGTAAAACCAGAACCCTGGCCATAAACTCTCCCATCATTGCCAGGGACAGACCACCCTAGGGAATGCAGAATACCCTATATCCCACCACCCTGAGTGATCACCCACTTTCTTTTTTTAATGTATATTTTATTTTTCCACAATTACATGTTAAAACATTTTTAGCATTTTTTTTTAGTTTTGAGTTCCAAATTCCATCTCTCACTCCCACCCCTCCCACTTCCTTGAGAGTGTAAGCAATCAGATACAGGTTTACATGTGCAATCACGTAAAACATTTTCATATTAGTCATTTTGTACAAGAAGACTCAAATAAAAGAAAAAGAATGAAATAAAGTGAAAAATAGCATGCTTCAGTCTGTATTCAAACAATATCAGTTCTTTCTCTGTATGGCAGATGGGCCCAAGCTTGCTTTATTCTTCTACTATTTTGCAGTTTCATTCAGGGCCTACAGAAAATGTTCACAACTGAATCTTCTTGAACGCTGTGGTTACTGAGCAGTTTTTACCTTTTAAAAATAAAGCACCAGAACTGAAAGACAGGCTGATGACCTCTGTCTGTCCTCCTTTAGCATCTTCATTAAAGGACTGTATATACAGCGGCTTTCTGCATCTGCTTGTTATCAAATAAGTGTATCAACTGACTGATGGCTTCCCCTCAGTGAGGGACCAGAATAAGTGGGTTGGTTTGGCTTCGTCACTAGCTTTTGTCCATATGTTATCCCTGGTGCAGATTTTTCCATGGTAATTGTGGCTGGTTCTGTTTATCTTTCAGTAAATACCTCTAGCCCAACGGTTCTTAACATTTTTTGGCAGCCTAGTAAATAAGTCTATGGATCCTTTGTCAGAATGATGTTTTTAAATCCATAGAACAAAAGACATGATAGCAAAGGAGACCAATCATATTGAAATACTTATCAAAATGTAGATTAAAAACAAGTTCATGAACCCTAAGTAAGAACCACTGCTCTAGGAGGTCATGGAAGCATTTTGAAAATAATCCACCAAAGAGAACAAAAAGAACTTCATGAGGAGGCAGACAAGGTGGATAGTTTAGAAATTAACACGTTGAATTTATTAAATGCTTTTTAATAAAGCAAGCCAGACATGATATTCATTTTCAAGTATAATCCTCATGGTCTTCCTTGTACTTGGGAATGCTCATAGTCCTAGGTTTGTCAAGTTCAGAAAAACAAAAAATGAAAATCATTTTAAAATACAGGTAAATACATGCATCTAACTTTGTATGTCTCCCTTTCCAACACTTTATAAATTAGAACCTGAACACTGATGGCCTGGTCCATCAAGTTAAAGTAAGACATGGTGAAAAAAATTGGTTTTACCACCCATCCCACCCCACCCAGGTTTACATGGACTTGAAATCAGGAAAATTTAGGTTCAAATCCTTCTCACAATAACTATATCACCACTGACAGGTTAACCTCAGGAAGCTTCAGCTCCTTAAAATTGCAAAGTGAAAATAACACTACTTATGTTGCTTATATAAGCAGAGAATTGCTTTCAGACACAAATGAGATTACATATAACAGGTGCTTGGCAAATTTTAGAAGTGCTGCCTCAGTGTCAGTCTTTATTATCATCATTATAAAAATATACTCAATGTATATAGTATACACACACATATATACATATATGTATGTATGTGTGTGCATATATATGCACATATATGGTATTTCTTCAATATATGTCTCATTTTTTTCTCCCAAATTTGGCTTATAAAAAACCAGAGCAAAGCCTATTATCATGCCACTTTTATCCACTACCTCACCTTGGATAAGAGGCAGAAGTCACATGGAAGTCATAAAGAGGTCCTCACTACTCTATTTTTTTCCTCTACTTGAATGTGATCTGCAAACTTCCCTGTGTGAGGCTGCTCTGCCTGGGCTTCAGGGCAGCTTTACCCCACTCCTCCCCTGCTTTTCAATTGTCTAATCACCTATTTACACGGTAAATATATTTTTATACAGCAGTTTTGTGTACTTATTTTTTTTTCACAAAAAATCGTAATTTTTCACAAAAAATTGTAATTATTTATTTATACCTTTTCATTTTATCCTCTTAGGAGAGCTCTCATTAAAAGAATACAGTCTGTATTGTTGGGGCAGTTTTTAAAAGCAGTGTGGTACCTCCATGTGCATACGTACATATTCACATTTGTGTGTATTTATTGAAGAAAGTTTAAAAATTAAGCAGATCCTAAGTTAAAACTAAGTCTTATATGAGATCCATGAATACATAAAAGCTTGTCCATATTTGGGGAAATGGAAGAAGTTTCCAAATTGCTTAATTTATCCCACTTAATTTGGGATTTCTTTTGCTTCTTTTTACCTGGCTGGATTTATTTGGATGAAACATCTTCTTAAAAGTAGAAGGTCCAAAGAGCTAGACTTAGCTTGTTTACATTTTCATGGCTATAAAATATTGTGCACACCAGTGACACTTTAGAAATCAACAGCCAACTTCAGAGGAGGAAGCAAAGGCCACAGCTGGACTGGCTGTGACTCTGATCACCTCAAGCTTTAGTCAGAAGAGGGAAGGGTGGTCCAATGGTTATGACCATCTCCCCACTCCTAGTTCACCCGATGAATTGGACAGTGAAGAACATATTCAGATTTAGGGAGTCAGTATTTTTTTCTACTAGGATTTTTCCACAATGGGCATTCCAGAGTTCTAAAGAGGCACCTAAAGGGATATTAAAATTGGAAATATCAATCCTGCCTTCATAAAAAATCCTTCCTCATTTTGGGTGATCATTGTTACTGTAATCTAAAACTGATTTTGTTCACTTCGTTGTGATTTAATATATTAGAATACTCTATAAATTTAAAGAACTAATAAACACAGTATTTGTTACCTTGAAAAGAAAAAAAGAAATAAGCAGCCAGATAAAATCCTTCATAGGTGCCTCTCAAGGAAGGCAAAGTGTTAGCTGCATAGTTATTACATCAGCTTGGTTGGTATAGACCTGGAATGAGAATGTCACGTGTGGCTTTCTAGATTATTGGATATAGTCTTTTGACCGGGTCCACGTTTTATAGAACAAATCCTTTTATTAAGGGGATTTGTTCTGTAAAGTTTGGATTTGGTCAAAAGGTTGCACTTGAGAACCTACAGGGCCAACATGTGGTCTCAAGGCCACAGGTTCCCCATCCCTGGTATAGATAGATCAGATCTAGCATATGCAGATGATTTCCACTCTTAGAGATACATGGGGAAGAAGAAATGGAAACAGCAAATGGAAAAAGATCTTTTGAATTAGTAGATATAAATATAGCATTAAAAAAAATCACCACTCTCTTACATGATTCTATCTTTCTCTCACTGATTAAGTGACTTGCGCCACGTGGACTGGGTGAAGTCCTACCTGAATATCTGGACTGAGCTTCAAGCATACATCAAGGAACACCATACCACAGGCCTTTCTTGGAGCAAAACTGTAAGTGTTGCATTACTTTCTGTATAGCACCCATGATTCCTCATCCATGAGTCCAAGAAAGTTAACCCAGGTTTTTGGTACTACTTAAGTCCGAATCTTCTCTTGAAAGTAACTCATAACTTGTATGTTGCCCTTTAATAAACTAGAGGATTCCCCTTTGCTAATTGTGTGTGTGTTGTATGTTCGTCCTTTGTTGCCAAAGAAGACCATGCCATCAGAGAAATGATGACATGACTTGTACTTGACTTTGTTTTGAGTGAGGGAGGGCTGCTGAATGAATGAAGCATTTATTAAGTATTGTGTGTCAAACATTGTTTCAAAGTTCTGGGGATACAAATACCCCCAGAGAGAGTGAGAGAGAGAGAGAGAGAGAGAGAGACCTTGCCTTCAAGGAGCTTACCTTGTGATAGGAGGAGATGGCACATACAGGGGAGAGGTAACCAGGGAAGGATGAAATCATGGGGATGATGAATGGAACCTTGGGCCACTGAATAAGGTGCCCTTTCCAGAAGCAATAGAAGTATTGGTTTGGTTGCCAGGTAACCAGGCAAGAGGTACCAGGTAAGGAAGGGAAAGAGGAACAGAGTTGGTGGGAAGACAGTATAGTTAGATGCCTGACACACTCACCAACCAGCATGACACCAAGAAAGGAGCCAAGGATCCATTTGGGGGAGTCCATAGTGGGAAGGGTATCAGTGACCAGTTCTGGTACTGGAATGATGAGAGACAATAGAGAAATGGAGATAGTAATAGGAGGCTGATATAATGTCAACATGCACCTAACTGCCACTTGAATTTGGAGTTTTTTAAGTTTTATAGAACTTCCTCTACCATATTTCTTCTTTTTAATAACTTCATTACTGGAGACTGTTGATGGGACTTCACAGAAATTTTTTTTTTTAACTAGAAGGTTTGCCATCTGTTTCCATTAAGAGCAGTTATTTGAAATTTCTCATCAAAGTGGGGCTCTCGTCTTCCTTGGTGGTCTTTCTTCCCTCCCTAACCTTTCAGACTGTTGGAGGTTGGTGTTAGTGCTGAAGTGTGAATATCATGGCAGAAGCTGTGGTCATGCAAGGGAACCTGGGGCTTCTGAGTTTGTTCAGGCTTTTGAGTCACTTGCCCTAAGTCTCCTCTTACGAAGTTTAAATATTCAGTGTTCTGTGTTCATTTTCCCTACTGTGCAGCAGCAGCAGCAATATCACTAACATTTATACATAGCACTTATACTGCGTCAGGCACTGTGCTAGGCACTTTACAATAATTATTCCATTTGATCTTCACAGCAACCCTGGAAAGCAGGTGCTATTATTAATTCCCATCTTACAGATGAGGAAACTGACGTAAACAGAGTTAAGTTACTTGCCTGGCCACACAGCTCGTAAATATCTAAGGTCACCTCTGATCTTGTCTTTTTGACACCACTTGGCATGCTGTCTACTGTACCATCGAACTGCCTGAATAAACAAAGAAGGGGGAAAAACGGTTCACAACATGTATAACTCTTCCTTCTGTTATGTTCTCACAGTTTATTAGAAAAGAACTTCACATTAAAAAGTTTAATAAGAAGGATTGTATGTGTAGTGTATGATAATACCTACTGCATCTCTTTTTAAGCAGTACCTATAAGGAAACTGCCTGCCTAAGGCTGATTTCATATCACTATCATTATAAATTTATTTGCTATAAAAAAGAAACAGCTAGGTCTTTGCAACAGTAAAGTAACCAATAACGGGTTCTGCTTAAAGATTAATGAATTGACAGTCAAGATTCCTTGGATTAATTACTGTCTCACTGTATGATAATGCCAACAAACTTTTGAACATGAATTTCTCAGATTATAAAATGGAATTGCTCTCACAATGCCATAACCCTGAAAATACCCTGAAAATAAAGCTAAATTAAATTGTATTGAAAGTCTTAGATGAAATGAGTAGTATTAAATAGATTGCTATGAAATTTAATATGTGTGTATATAATATTTATAAATTTTGTTTTAATCAGACAAAATCTACTTTCTCACCCTCCTATCTCCTGCCCCAGTTGAGAACACAGGAAGAACTAAATCCATTACAGACACATATAGTCACTCAAAACAGCTTTCTATATTGGCTGTGTCCAAAAGGAAATTTATCTCATTGGCACCTGTCTATTAGTGGTGTGTCACATGCTTTCTGATTAGTCCTCTGGAGTCGTAGTTGGTCATTGCACTGATAGTTCATGCAGCAGAGTTGTATCTCATTACATTTATATATCATAATTGGTGCTATGATTTCCCAATTTATGGGAGCACCCCCTCAGATTCCCATTCTTTCCCATACTCCAAAAGAGCTATAGATACTTTTATACATCCTTATAATTTGTTTGCTTAGGTGTCATCCCTCCCTTAATCTATCCTCCCTCTAATTCTCCTTCCCTACCTTTCCCCTTTTCCTCCTATTTTCTTGTTGGGTAAAATATGTTTCCATATCCCAAATATGCATATGTGCTTGTGTATTTTTCATGTTTTTGACCAGATGAAAGTGACATTGAATATGAGCCCTCCACCTACTCAGATCTTCCTCCTTGTTTGTATATGTACCTTGATTATTTATGTGAGATAGATAATCCCCTTTCCCCTCCGTTCCAGTATTCCTCTTCCCTTCTCTTTCCATTCTTAAGATCATCAAGAAGCACTCCCAGGTGTTGTCTAATTGATCTTCCTGCGTGACTGTTGATGATGACAGTGTTCAGTGGGGACACCTATATCATCTCCTCACATTTGAATATAAGCAGATTGTCCTTATTTAATTCCTTATCATTGTTTATTATCTTTACCTTTTCATGTTTCTCCTCACTCCTGTATTTGAACTTCAAGAGTTTCTTTGCAGCTCTGGTCTTTTCATCAGGAGTGTCCAGGGTCTCCCTACTTGAAAATACCACCACCATACACAGGTCCCCTTTTCAGTCAACTCTGGATCTGTGACCTAGAACTGGGTAGTGACAAAGCCTCTGGTTGGCACCTGTCTCTATCTCAGTGCCTCCCTGTGGGGCTGACGATGCCCTTGTAGGGGTCTGAGACCTCCCCTTAAGCTATTGTACTGGAGGACTTCATGCAACAAGCTCCCATTCCCATCAGTCTCGTGTTCGCAGACCTTCCTGTCTCTTTCCCTATGCCAATCTAGGCTGGACAAATGACTCACTGTGACACTTTCTGAATTTCCTCATCAAGATTTGCTCTGACCCATTTTCTAGATCTGTTTAGAGACATTTTTATGAAGGGAACTCATCATACTACTTCTTACCATTTCACCATCTTGGCTCTACCTCCTTGATGCTATGGAATTTCAAAGAGAAAAGTGAAAAGTAAATGATTCATTAAAGAAAAATATTTAGTCTTTACTTGATGTTAATGTATACATTCGAACTTTTTATTAGCTGGGAACAAAGATACTATGTAACATAAGTACTTAGTATAAGAAATTAGGGCCAACATGTATAATTATAGAAATATTCCACTCAAATTATTGATCCTTTATGAGGAGTTGAGTCTGTTTCAGTTCATGAAGGAAAAGGTGATAGTTCTGCCCCAACACTGAGTAAGAGTATTTTTTATGGAAAGAACAGAAACAGTACTGTTCACTGTATGTACAGAAACTTTGATGGCATGGTCATAAACTTGTTTGGCTGATATTCACACCTTTCTTCCACGGGATCTGCCAGAAAGTATACAAGTACTAGAGATTTTGCGTGTAGATATTAGAGTGTTTGTGAGTCTTTTTGATGTAGTCTTAAGAAACTTTTTAGTTGTACCTGATTTGGAAGGATATTTATACAGAATTCCTTCCATCTCTAAACTCTACAGTTTTGTGTATTATTTTCACACCTTTTCCTGAAGAATTCTCTGTAATTTTTTTTTGTTTCTACCCCAGATTCCAAAAATACATTTTCATGCATGGTTTGAAAAATGTGAGACCATGATAGGACTCTAGTGAGTGACAGAATAAATAACATCACAATCTGCTCTCATAAATAATCAAATAGATTTCTCCTCACTACTCTTTGGGACACAACAAAAAAAAAATGAATTACATAGTTATAACATGAAATCACAGAGCCCTTGCAAAGGAGGGCAAAAGGGGCTTTTAACAGTTTTCATGGGAAATAAGAAACAACATTAGGAGGAATTAATTGATCAAATTTTCATTGGGAGGTTTTTTTAAAATTCCATTTTGATATAGAAGTACCTTACAGTCAGGTTTTTATTCTTTCATACAAACATCACAAAGATAGCAAACCTCAGCTTAACATCCTTAGTGCTTTCCACTGTTTCCAATTTGTTTTTCTTCTTTTTCCATAAATTGGATTCAGAAGTAAGAGGAAGTAGACTTCTGTGTGATGGCATCTTTTTTTTTTAAGTAATTGACAGATATGCCCTGAGAATTCAGGTTGCCCAAGGAACATTTCTCTTGAAAAATAACTGTCCTCTCTTCTGTACTCACAGTTGGAGCCACATTTGCTTGTTACCACTTCTTAACCTTTGCATTCGGTCTACAGCTGTACCAGGCAACTGTTGTTTCTTTCAGTTGTCACTGCTGAAATGCAAGATTTTTTTGAGTGATCTCTCTTAGAACAATGTGTTGGGGGGGAGGAAGAGAGAGTGTGTCTGCATGTACCCACAAGTGTGCACCAATGTGGGCATAACAGAATGAACAGCTGTGGAGAATTCCACCAAGAATTCCTTGTAGATGCTTAGATTTACGGTGGTGACAGTCTTTCTCACTTCAGCAGCCTCTCTTTGTAGCATGAGAGCAATTGCTGAATGGATATACTTTAATGAGTTCTCTTGAGCCCACTTAATACCAAAAGCTACTTATAGTTTGTATTTAAACTTGGTCACTGAGCAATCCTTCATGTTAGGTTTATATCGCATTCTTCAAAGTTATGTTCTGAAGGAATTTTAGGTGAGTTATTTAAGATGGTCTCTTGACACATAGATAATAGGGACACCAGGGTTTGTTGCCCCTAGCTAATCAAATGTGTGCTATATAATGAGTGTCCTTGGGCAGTGTTGTCTAATGAAGTGAATAGAGAAGAAAGATAAAGGTCAATTCTTCACATCTGTGGTTTCTTGAGAAATTCGTGTTTCTTCCATGAATTATCCAAATCATTGCCCATATCTTTATTTTGTTTCATTTGGCACAGCTTTCGTCTAAGAAAGATCAAGAGAAGGCTAGTGAATAAGAAAGAAAACAAATATTTCCTTAGCTTTGTGTTATCAAACTCAATCAGTATTTCTGTTTTTTCTGTTTACTCTCCTTGCTGAATTATTTTATTCTGTGAACACTTAGGTCCTTTATTATAATTTACATGCATTCAATACAGATCCACACATATGTTAATGTCTAATAAATGAATGGAATCATGTATTAAGCACTTACTATATGCCAAGTACAGCTTTATGGGAAACATTAATGGGTTTTCACAGGCAAAGAATTTATCACCCAGTTTCCAGCCTTCTAGTAAAAAAAAAAAAATTTCTCCGTATTTAACTAGGCCGACCCTCAAACTGTCAGTAGAAAATCATCCAAAGGCTTTCCAGAATGGCAGACCCTTCTAGAGCTTCCTCTCCCTGGCACAGTCTTTGAGAATCCAAGGTCACCCCCATACAACAGTTAAGCATCAGAGTAGGCATTTTCCATACCCACATGGCATGGGAAACACCATGAGTAAGACAGATATGAATAACATGGAGAATGCAAAACCTAACCACGGTTGCTGATTATTGACCATTTTCAGAAAAACAAATACAAACTAGGGTAGGAATGAGAATATTACACTATATGACCTTCCCTAACGTGACAAACACAATGTCTTCCTTCTTTTACAGGGTTCTTTCTGAACACTGCTTCCTAAAGTTGCCATTCCTTTTCTTGTTAATGTATTGCTTAATGTAAAAGTCAATTCTCCACCAACAAAGTGAAGGAGATAAAAAAAAAAAATCTGCCTTTAACCTAAATTAAGATTTAGCCAAGGGGTATCCATATCCAAACCCCCTATAAATAATGAATACTTGGTAGCATATCATTAAATATCTATGCCTTGAAAGTTTTCAGATGTTTGGGCTCTTCCTACTGTCTTTCCTGAGACACTTGTGTGGTAGCAAAGAGATCCACACTTTAGTTTTAAAAAGTCTCATTTAGAATTGGGGTCAGTCTTATGACTTGCCTTTGCTAAGCAAGCTAGAAGATAGGAATAGGAGGTAGGAAAGCCCCTCCCTTAGACTGGACAGTTTGCAAAGGTGAGACTCCTTCCTCACTGTCAACGATTGTGGGCTCTGGTTCTCAGGTGTTTCTGACCACACCGATAGCCAGCCTTCTTTACTGCTTTATTTAACCGGGTCAACGTTTGAGAGTAAATCCTTTGATTAAAAGGCTCCACAGGTGACTTGTGGCTCTCGTTCTTTTATGTGAAAGGAGAATAATGTAATGGGGGGAGGGGAGAATACACATGACTGTGGCTAGTTCACAGTGGCACTGTGAATATCAACAATTCACAGCAAAGTGCCAGAAGCAGAGATAACTGCAGCCAGGTAGGAAGCAATCCAGTGGTATGTGTAGATTGAACCAGAGAAGTCAAGAGTCACCATTCATTTTTTCATTTATTCGTTGATTCATTCATTCATTTCACAAATATTGATCAGCTACTCCATTGAAAGTGCTGTGGAGAAATTTTAAAAGAAAAATGTGACCAATAACTATGCGTGACCTCAAAGAATAATGGATATTTATTTAAGGGTTTTGAACAAGAGTAGATGATGACACAATCAAAAGAGGAAAGTAACGGCTATGCTATGCTAGACCGGTCGGAGGAAGAAAGAGACACAGGGATAATTTAGTAAATTATTGAAGCATTACATGAGAGGGGTCATTAAAATCTTAACTAGGGTGGCAACAGGTGGAATGGAAAGAAAAGGATCATAAGATCATAGATTCAGTGGCAACAGGGACCTCCGAAGCCATCCAGCCCCCTTCCCCAAAATTTCGTGGATGAGGAAACAAGGGACATTTGGTGACTTGCCCAAAGTCTCACGGACAATGTCGAAGGGGGAAGTTGAACCCAGGTCTGTTGACTCCTGTGAGACCAGACCTGGAGAGAGAGGTCAGACAGAGATTTGGGAAACTCATATGAGATAATATATAGCACTTTGCAAACCTTAATGTGCTGTATAAATGCCAGTTATTATGACTGTTTTTAGCCCAGGATTGCTAAGACTCCAGTCCTCATCACCCGAGCCTTCTGCTGCACTCCTACTGAGCTCAAGCAGTATTTGTAGAACAAAACAGAGGCTTGCTAATGACTGTTGAACAACCCAGCTGGGGGTGGGGGAGGGAGTATGTTGCTCACATACTTTAAAATTTGATCTGCAGTATTAATACTTTCTTAAGCCTAGAAAGTCAAGAAAACAATAAATCAAGCCCTGATTTGTAACCTTCTGAGGTGTAAATACTCGCTGACAATTTAATAATCCTTTCTTAGTTATTAGAGCTGACTCCAGCACATCCCTGGGTTAGAATTAATAATGCAAATTTGGGAGTCATCTGCATAGAAGTGATTGTTGAGTGAGCATGATGACCATAGAAAGAGTATAGAGAAGAAAAGGGTCATCTCAGGGCAGAATTTGGGGAAAGCCCACAAGGAGGGGTCAGAAGAAGGAAAAGTAAAGGAGCCAGAAAGATAGGAGAACCAGAACACCGAAGTCTCATGGAACCACAGAAATTACTTTAAGATGAGGGAGAGGTACCAAATACTACGGAAAGCTCATAGAGTATTAGGATTTGGGGGGGGGGGGGTGAGAGGAAGGAATGGATTTGGCGATTAGGAGATAATTAATGATTTTCCAGAGAGAAGTTTCAATTGAAACCAGATTGCAAAGTGAATGGTGAGGAAAGTGGAGGCAATGAGGGTAGATTATTCATTTGGAAAGTTTTAATATGGTTGATTGTTTATTTCTCAAGGACTAACTGTCCAATTTAACAATTTATTCAGGCTTTTTCCTCTTGTATCTTCCTGCCCTTTGGCTATGTTACTGCTTTTTATACCAGGAAATGGAAAAGGAAAAACATCAGAGCTGGCCCAGGAGGCATCTGGACCAGCCTGTACCTCAACATGGATCTTCTCCAACTCTCACAAGTTGATATCCAGTCACTGTCTGAAAACTTCTGTTAAAGGGGAACCTACTAGTTCTTGAAGCAGCCCATCCCACTTATAGATACCAAAACTTCTAGGAAATTTTTCTTTGTACCATGTCAGAGGCTCTGCAAGGTCAGTCCTTTGCTCTTAGGTATGTCCTCTGCTACCAAGGAAAATGAGTCTTAACCCTTTTCCATATGACAGTCCTCCAGACATGTGGAAAACACTATTATGTCTACTGTTGGTTTTTTATCCAAGATAAACTTCCAGTTCCTTCCACTTGTCTTCATGCACTAAGCATAGTTTCAAGTTCCCTCATTTAATTCATCATCCTCCTATAAAACTGTTCAAACTCTCAATGCCCTTCCTAAAAATGTGATGCCCAGAAATGATTATAGTGGTCCAGATGTAATCTGATGAGGACAGATTAAAATCATATTGACACCTCCTTCATTCTGGACTTGTGCTTCTCTTGACATAGCTTAAAATCATGTTGACTTTCTTTGTTTGCCACGTTAGTGGAAAGAAGGAGACAAGCCAGGCACTGTGCTGTTTTACAGATACTATCTCATTTAATCCTCATAACTCTGGGAGAGAGGTGCTCTTATGATCCTCAATTTACTCTTGTGCAAGCTGAGGTGAACAGAGGTTAAGTGACTTGCCCAGCATCACACACCTAGGAAGTATCTGAAGTCGGATTTGAACTCAGGTCTTCCTGAGTGCAGCACTTTATCTATCCACTGTAACATCCAGCAGCTCTTTTCTTTCAGTTGGCTAGCTTTGCCTCCCCTAATTTGTACTTATGTAGTAGGACTTTTTTTAACCGAAGTATAGTAATTTATTCCTATTAAATTTCATCTTATTAGATTTGACCCATCATTCTTCTCTGAAAACTGAAATGAAACTGATCAATCCATTTTGCCACTTGTCAACAACTCTGGGGAAAATAATGTAGTGAGAGAGAAGATATAAACATTTCCTAACATTTGGATTTTACTTATCTGTGAGCGAGAGTTAAGTATCACAACAAAAGACAATGGAGAGATGTATGTGGGAGTGAGTATTGTTATTAGAAGAATCTGTACAACTGAAAAGAAAAGATGGACTGGTTACATAGGAAGGGTAGACTGATGGACAACATACACCTTCCACTGGTAGCCATGCAATGTCCAGAAAATGAGAGAAAGGTCTTCAGCAAGGGGTAAACCAGGTAAATTTACAGAGCCCATAGACAAGCAGAGATGGATTGTGAAATGTACCACTAGAAGGAATAAACACATTAGTGGGGTCTCAGAGCCATTAGAGTATCAGAATATATGCCTCTGTGTTAAGAATACTTCAAAATTGAGTGTGCTAACTATGAAAGAGTTACATTAAATAAACTTTGCGTGTTTAGAAATGCTTTAGTTTTCTTTTAGATGTCAAAACTTTTTACTCTTGTGTTCATTTGCTTAGATTTATAAGCATTATGGAAAATACTTAAATCTTTTCTAACCAGACAAAACAGAAGTAAATTTCTAAAAGAAACCCACAAATCTATCTGTTCTAATGGTCAAGATTGTGCTATTTACTGCCAGGCATTTGCCCAAGAACTCAAGCTGTTTAATTCTGATTCATGGTTCACTTAAAGTATCACCAAGTGAGCACTTCAGTTGAGGTTTTTAAAGATAAAATACTTTCAGAATGCTGAATTCAGTTATCTTGCTTGGGCTCAGCTGCTCCCTCCACCCAAGAAGATCAAGAGTTCATGGGGGACATCAGTTGTTGGCTGATCAGAGAGAGGCCAGGAGTTATTCTTATATGTTGAAGAGGCAGAGCACCCACTATGTGAGTGTTCTGTGCAAGAATCTTTCTACATAGATCCCAGGCCCATTACACAAGGATACCATTATACAACTGATAGGGGCCAGCTAGGTGGCACAGTGGATAGAATGCCAGACTCATCATGACAGCCTCAGACACTTACTAGCAGTGTGACTCTGGGCAAATTACTTAACCCTGTTTGCCTCAGTTTCCTCATCTATAAAATGAGCTGAAGAAGAAAATGGCAAACTATTTCAGTATCTTTGCCAAGGAGACTCCAAATGGATTCATGAAGAGTTGGAAACAACTGAAAATGACAAAATAAAGAATAATAACACAACTAATAAAGATGCTATGATCTTTAGCAAGGATTTTACAGTAGATAATCCATTTGACTACAGATAACTCTTGATTATTTCCACGTGACTCATTTGCACCTTCTAATAAAACCCCACATACCATTTTGCACCTTTCTTCAGTTGATGTGAACTCATGTGATTTAAACTCATTTTTGCCTAAGAAAAAAAGAGGATAAATAAAATACATTTAGGGGAAAATCACCCAAAAGATAATTCAAAGCCAGGTATAAATTGTGTTTTAGAAAAACCTCTGGTCTCTACCCTTAGTTTAAATTATTTGAAATCAGAATGAATTTTCATTGGGGTCTTAAAACCCCAAAAATCTTGAATCCTGTGGCAGCTCAGACCAAGTCTCTGTGGCAAAATGACACGGAGAACTGGGGCCTGTGTCCATCTACATTCAGCCAAAAGTTACTGTTACTTCTTATATAACTATTAGCTGCATTATCAGTTCTTTATAGTTTGTCTCTCTGATATATCTACTTGCTATCTTTAACCCTGGAAAATTTTCTCATGGAAAATGTAGTTCAATCTTTCCTTTTTCTCTAGAAATTATACTTTCAGGCTGTCAGTACTGGGAGACCATGAGAAAAGAATGGTTTGGAGGCCCAAGGGCACTTCTGGTTAAACAAAGCAAGTAATTAAGGCAGTTAGCAGGATGATTCAGCCAAAAAAAAAAAATTCTGGATAATTCAAGCAAAATCAGGTGTGTTCCATATCTGCCCCCAGACTCTATACCTTGTCTGCTTTTTGCATATGAAGTTTGCATAAATTGCTTGTTAAAACCAAAAGTCTCCACTAAAATTAATCCTATAAGTAATCTGAAACAATAATTTACTTATTTACAAAGAATCATACACCTCAGAGATCATTGAGTCTAATTCCCTCATTTTACAGCTATGAGGAAACTAAGGCTAAGAAGTGAAGCAACTTCTTCGAGACCATACAGTTGGTAAACAGTAGAACCAAAGCATCCTTGGAGAGGCAGTATGTGCCATTTCCAAGTAAATGTTCTTGTGGCTACCCTGGTTTGACTTTTTTCTTTTTCTATTTTTTCTCATCAACTGCCATGACTCAGATACCTTCACCAGAAGTATTTTAGAAGCATGTGTGGAATCAAGGGGAGGGTTGAAAGGAATGGTTAGAACTACTAAGAAGCTTTGACAAAATGATAATTTCTTTGGGATTAAATGCTTTTTTTCTTATTTGGAGGGATAAATGATAATTTGCCTTTAGAAGAAAAAATTCATCTTGGTCCTAAATTTCCAATACAATCGTGTGACCATCTTTTTTTGGCTATCTAGCTATAGCATATTTTTCTTCATGAAGAACAAATAATGTACTTTTTATAATGAAAATGTTCAATTTTAATAGAGACAATGGATAACTATTTAATAATAGTTGCCATGAAGAACCATGTAGAGTTCTTCCCCTCATAGCCCATAAAAAACCTGTAAAAAATGAATTCTAGAGCAGCAGAAGCCACAAAATGACAGAGCGAAAGAGATCTCCAGCCCAAGACAGCCTAGAAGGCCAACAGGAAAGGTCAATCACAGCCCAGTCTGGGTCACACTATAAGGACAGGACTGGAGCAGGCCTCAGGGCATGGAATCACAGGTAGCAGCTGCAGTTCCCAAAATTCTCAACCCACAAACTCCAAAGATAGCTTCAAAGGTCAGTAAGAAAGCTCATTCACCTGGGCAAAAGGGGAGTGCAGTCTGGCCTCAGCCGTACCCCAGGGCAGCAGCAGAGTCCACTTTTGGAACCCTCAGCCTAAAGACCCTGGGAGAGTCAAGCATCTGATCTGGGTCTCAGTTCTGAGTGACAGTCCTGGGGTGAACAGGAGTGCTAGTATAGTGTAACTGGTGGCCTCTGTGGAGAGGAAATCCTACTCACAGTTCCAGGGCAGAAAAAGAGTGCTTGCTGTTGCTCACAGACCACAGCACAGGCCAGGAGAGGAGTAAATTCCTCTCCCTTGATTGTGCCACCTTGGAGGAACTGACAACTTACAGGTCCCTAGAGTATACCCCAAAAGTCAAGTAACTGGCTGGGAAAATGCCCCAAAAAGGGAAAAAAATGAGACTATAGAAGGTTACTTTCTTGGTGAAAAGATATTTTCTTCCATTTCTGATAAGGAAGAACAAAGCATAACATCAGAGGAAGACATAAAAGTCAAGACTTCTACATCCAAAACCTCCAAAAAAATATGCAGTGGTCTCAGGCCATAGAGAAACTCAAAAAGGATTTTGAAAATCGAGTAAGAAAGGTGGAAGAAAAATGAGGGCGATGCAAGAAAATCATGAAAAGTGAGTCAACAACTTGCTAAAGGAGACCCCAAAAAATGCTGAAGAAAATAACATCTTTAAAAATAGATTAACCCAAATGGCAAAAAAAAAAAAAAGATCCAAAAAGCTAATGAGGAGAAGAATGCTTTATGCAGAATTGGCCAAATGGAAAAGGAGGTTAAAAAGTTCACTGAAGAAAATAGTTCTTTAAAAATTAGAATGGAGCAGATGGAAGCTAATGACTTTATGAGACACCAAGAAATTACAAAACAAAACCAAAAGAATGAAAAAATAGAAGACAATGTGAAATATCTCACTGGAAAAACCAGTGACCTGGAAAATAGATCCAGGAGAGATCATTTAAAAATTATTGGTCTACCAGAAAACCATGATCAAACAAAAGCCTAGACATCATCTTCCAAGAAATTATCAAGTAAAACTACCCTTATATTCTAGAACCAGAGGACAAAATAGAAATGTAAAGAATCCACCAGTCACCTCCTGAAAGAGCTCCCAAAAGGAAAATTTCTAGGAGTATTGTAGCCAAATTCCAGAGTTCCCAGGTCAAGAAGAAAATATTACAAGCAGCCAGAAAGAAACAATTCAAGTATTGTGGAAATACAATCAGGATAACACAGGATTTAGCAGCTTCTACACTAAGGGATCAAAGGATTTGGAATATGATATTCCATATGTCGAAGGAGATAAGATTAAAACCAAGAATCACCCGAGTATAATACTTAAGGGGAAAAAATGGGATTTCAATGAAATAGAGCACTTGCAAGTATTCTTGTTGAAAATACCAGAGCTGAATAGAAAATTTGACTTTCAAATACAATAATCAAAAGGAAAAGGTAAACAGGAAAGAGAAGCCTTAAGGAACATATTAAAGTTGAACTGTTTACATTTCTACATGTAAAGATGTTATTTGTAACATATGAGACCTTTTTCAGTATTAGAGTAGTTAGAGGGAATAGATATAGCAATGTGTATGAGTATATATGTATGTGTATATTATATATACATATATACATGTATGTATATATGTGTATATTATATATACATATCTATATGTGTATATGGGTGTGTGTATACATGTGTGTATACATATATGTGTATGTGTATATGTGTGTGTATACACTCACACACACACATAGAGGGCAGGGTGAGCTGAACATGAAGGGAGGATACCTAAAAAAATAAAATTTACTGTTGAATGGAATGTACTAGGATAAGAGAAAGGGAGAGGTAGAATGTAGCAAATCATGTCACATAAAAGAGGGAAGAAAGAGCTTCTACAGTGGGGGGGGAAGAAGGAGGAGATGAAAGGAAATAATTCAGCCTTACTTTCTTGGGATTTGGCTTAAGGAGGGAATAACACTTCATTCCATATGGAAATCTATTTTACACTGCAGGAAGGCAAGAAGGAAGGGGATAGGAGAGGGAGGATAATAGAAGGGACAGCAAACTGGGGAAAGGGATAATCAGAAGTAAACACTATTGTGGGAGGACAAGTCAGGGGAGAGAATGGAATAAATGAAGGGCAGGATAGGACAGAGGGAAATGTGATTAGGCCTTTTCAACATAACTATTATGGAAATGTTTTTCATTGTTACACATGTAACATATACATGTACATATAAGACCTATATTGAATTGCTTGTTTTCTCAATGAGGGTGGTTGGGGAGAGAGAGAATATGGAATTCAAAGCTTTAAAAATGAACGTTAAAAGTTGTTTTAGGGTGAAGCTCCACAGGCAATGCAGTACAGAAATCTATTTTGCCATATAAGAAAATAGAGGAAAAAGGGGATGGAAGAAGGGTGGGTAATAGAAGGGAGGACAGACTAGAGAAAGGGATGGGAGGGGGGGGTACATGGTATCCTGGGGTAGGGGGTGGGGAGAGATGAGGAGAAATTTTTAATTCAAATTCTTGTGGAAGTGAATGTTAAGAACATTATAAATAAATTATGTATTAAAAAAATAAAGAAAAACCACATATTTAAAATGCTTAAATCAATTCACAGTGATTTTCATAACTCAGTAATCTTAAAATTTCCATTAGAAGGGCAGCTGGGTAGCATAGAGGATGGAGCACTGGCCCTGAAGTCAGAAGGACCTCAGTTTAAATCTGGCCTCATGCATTTAGCTTTGTGACCCTGAGCAAGTCACTCAATCTCTGTTGCCTCAAAAAACCAAAAATTTCCACTTGAAGTTTTCTACTCAAAGTTGGAATTCTTGGCATTGAAATGTTCTCTGAAAGTAATATATTTCTTTATTATGAATAATGAAATATGATTTAGATAGATAAAATGTGTATATCCACCCCAGAGAATCAATAAAATATTTCTGAATTAAGGTTTGTTTTACACTTGTTGTGAATAATGTGCATTCATAAGACATTAACATGATTATATTTATCAGCACATGAAAGTGAACTGAGGGACTTTCCTTGTGAAATATAAGTATATAGAATTTTAAAATATTTGGGGAAATTAAAAAACACTTTAATTTGTTCACACAAAACCTCTCAACTTAAAGCAGAAACAAAATTTCCATGATAGAATTATAATTTGTAAAACTTTCAATTGCTCATACTTCTATGAATAATGCGTGGATTTTAGGTTAGGCCTTTAGTTGTGTTCTAGACAGTTCTCTTATTTCTTCCCTTTTGACCTACTTTTCATGATATTCATTACTCTCAAATTTATATGCGATGTTGCCAAGTCATGTGGAATTACTTTTTGTTTTGCAAAATTGATCACTTATAAAAAACTTTCCATATATGATAAATTGTACATTTGTGCAATTATAATACATTAGAAGTCAGAATGTTAAATGACTGAAATAATTTTTATTCTTTATAGAAGTATTTTAAAATACTTAATTTGGTAGTTAAGTGTTGCCACCACTGACTAGAGGGGAATAGATTATTTAATCTGAACAAGTGATAAGTAGATCCAGTGTTTTTAAAATGATTTAGAAATTAGGAGCTAAATAGATCATGTTATGCAAGAAATATAAGAAGAGGAGGGAGATATTTTTTACTCAAAAAGAGCAACATTTCTGCATTTCAGCTGTTTAATCGTGTAATGTGTCCACTAATAGCCACCATGAATGTTTAGAGACAGGTGGCTTAAAATGTTGTAGTTAATAGGCTACCACTAAGCTCCTTTTACAAAAGAAACACCTTAACAAAAGCTCTGTGGCTTAACACATCTGTTTTTAAAGATCATTATTTTGAATCTCTTGGACTATATTTTATTAATGAGAAAATATATTGTGTATACATGTATTTAGGGAAAAATACTATTGAGTCCTGGGGTTTGCTAGCCTTATACATCTGGTTATAACTAGTTGGAGAAAAGAAAAAGAGATTTCTCCAGTGCATATGTGGTTTTCTCCAAAAGACTCATATCTGAAATTTCTCATTTTAATCCTTTTCTTTCTAATATTGCCTCTCTCTGAATGTCCAAGAGATGCCTGGATATCCTTGTGGTGTTCTCATTCATAAGTTGTGGGGGTTAGGGAGAAAGGAAAGAAAGATTTTTTTCTTCTAGAATGAATTAGGAATTGTTTCATTTTTGAAGATATAGTGTATAAGATGTGTATTAGTTGTAGAGATGACCCAAAATTTTTATCCATGGGTTCTGGTACAAAATCTTTTCTCTGAGAAATTTAACTGTTAGTGGTACTATGGGAAAATTGAACTTTTATGTTTTCAAGGTACTTTAAAATAATGGGTTTTTTTATTAGACAACAATTATTCATTAAAAGTTTGATAATATTTGGGTTAACATAAGGAAATGGATCAACACAAAGTAAAATACCAAGTGGGGAATTACTCAGTTCATTTAATTAAATATGAACAATCCTTATAAAAAATTGGCCTGGCTTCTTAGATAGACTTGAAACAAAATGGAAAGTGGTGTCTACTTGGTAGAAATCTCCCCTACCATGCATGGTACTCTCATTTTCATTTTTCTTTAATGAATAGAATATAATTAAATGAGATGTCAAATGTTGACTTGTACTTGACACTGAGGTTTGTTTCCTTTTCATAAACTAATCAAAGGTAATTTGAACTTGAAATTATATTATTTGGAAAGAAGTCCATCCTTTGTATGGCCTAGAAACTGTGGGCTTCAATTCTTTAAATGATTTCACCGATGTGGATGGTCTTCCCCATTGATGCAGCCCAACAACCCATCCTGGCTTTAGTAGATAGGTTTGTGAGTTGCTTCGGCCAACAAGAAACATCCTTTAATGGTGAATTTTGCTAGGCTGGGTCTCAGAAAGTAGACACATTCCGTTCATACGTTCTCTGTCTGAAACTTTGCCAGCGTCGTATAGCCTTCCAGAGTGTGTCATATTTGCATAGACTGCAGCAATCCACCATCATTTATACACCAATATGAGGTATTGGGGTATAATGGTAGTTACTTGTTTCATTTTTCTTTACTAAACTATGGGAAAAACTATGATCTGAATAGCTAAATGGATAGTCCAGTGACTTAGCAGATTGTTACATATGTCTGAGGCAAATAATGCAGCTAGGTCCAGAATCAAAGAACAGAAAGAGAGCAAGCTAGATTGCATTTGGAAAAATAGGGCAGTGCTTTCAACAATACTAAACTGCTAGAGACCAATCTGTTCAGTACTATTGATCTTCTAATGCTGCTTCCCAACAATGGCTATGAATCCAGCAAACCACTCCTTTCAAGAAATCAAAATTCTCGGTGAACCAAAGGGCACTGGGAAGATGCATGTACAGTGGGTTCAAGCAGGCAACAGTGTATTTTCAGGAAGTAAAGAAAATGAATGATCAGAAAAGGAGTTGAGCTACTTGTGTGGCAAGGGCAGGTGATAACAGAGAAACAGCCCAAGAACTCCACTTGTATGAACACATGCATATGCATACACACAAGCACACACATGCACATGTGTATATAATTATATAGTAGTGTAATATAAGTTGTATATTGTGTATTATAGCATGTCATTTATATTGTACGATAGCTTACACGTGTGTGTCTATATATGCACACCTATTGTGTATAACTTATACTAATGTAATTATGTATTATGGTATATGTGTATATTATATAACACAATCCTTGTAACTTTTATAAGGATTGCATATATGTTATTTAATTGTATGTTGTATTAATATATAATTGTATTATATAAGTGTGAGTACTGTTATATAATAATAATCATGTTATATATCTAGAGTCCTTTGTATGTGTGTTTGTGTGTTGTTCAGTCATTCAATTTCATGGGATTTTCTTGGCAAAAATACTGGAGTGGTTTACCATTTCCTTCCCTGGATTAAGGCAAACAGAAGTTAAATGAATTGCTCACATAGCTAATAAATGTCTGAGGCTAGATTTGAACTCAGGTCTTCCTTGTTCTGGTCTATCCACTGAGCCATTTTGAGTATTTTGCTGTGTTTGGGGGGGTGATATGTGAGTTTAGATAAGATATGGCTTGTTCCTTCATATGCACATAAATATACACCTGGATATATGCATACATAATACCTATATACATATGTGTATATTGTGTATAGATATACATTTGTACACAAATCGTGATATATTTATATGTATGCCTATATAAATAAAATCTATTTGTATAGTTATACACATATTCATATGTACCTGTGTGCCTATTTGTTCCCACTGTTTATATGTACACATGTACATATATACTTACACATGTGTATGTATCAAGTGGCTTGCCCTCTCTTGACCTCAGTTCTCCGTAAAAGAAAGAAGTTAAATCAGGTGACCCATGAGGTCCCTTCCAACTCCAAAGCCAAGCTCCTATTACCACCAAGGTCCCTTCCAGATTGAAATCCATCATACATCTTGATGTTAATATAGGACATATATCCACCCCCAGATGATTTCTTTAGAATGTTGCCTATCCTAAAGCTCTCAGATGATTTGATTGGCTATCAGTGGGACATCTGTCAATGATGAATAAAATTATAAGCACAAGACATATACACTGGACCCACCTTCCCTTCTGCAACGAGTTAAAAGTTAAACTAATTATAAACCTTCACACCTTGAGCCTGGAATTGCTGGCCCTGGTGCCTTCTACGCTTAGATTCTACCCTGATTTGTCTTAAATACCTTTGCTACTTCCTGGGAACTAGTCATTCAATTCAACCAGCAGTTAAGACCCTACCATGTTCAAGACACTAGGGATACTTCAATGCTGTTACAGATCTGTGATCTCATGTAGGTATTTCCTGTGAAAATGCAATTTTTAACCCACTCATTCCTTTCCATCATCTGCAACTTTTGCCCATGTCTTCCCCTAAGTCCCCAATGTATTGAAGGCCTTCCTTCAGATCTCTTAAAATGCATGGATACCAGTGGAATAAATGGGCCATTTATTGGTTATCTCTTGCTCTCTTATATCTAGGTCACCTTTTTTTCTTAGTCATGTCTTATACCTTTCTTTATACCTCTCCCTGTGCAATTCTTGATTGGTTATATGCTATGGCCTACTCCTGCCCACCATAGGCTTCCCTCTGCCCTTTAGGTGACCCACAATTTTAATTCTTCAGAGACTATAGTATTCCATGACTTCTAAGCACATAGAAGGCCTTTGTTTTAGGGAGAAACTTGGTATATCCTTATATGTAGGACTGCTATAGAGGCTGACCATTCAACTGCTAAAAATTCAATAAGAAAAAAATTAAGAATATATTGGCAAATTCTTGCTTCACAGAAGTAGAACCAAAATCATCGAATTCTAAAATTGGATAGGAGGACCTTAAGGCCGTTACTTTCAGACAAAATAGCATATGTCACACAAATGCAGTTAACTTTCCTATTCTTAAAGATTATTGAGCACATCATTCATTTTGTGATTTTATGGGACTGGGAACTTGGAGAGGATTATTAACTTAGAAACTCTGTCGCCTGTATTGATATACTGTTCCAGAATTAAATATCTGGAAATCTTTGAAACTGAGTGTCTCAGAAATATATAGGTGCTTAAAGATGCCAATACAAACAGCTCCCAGGAATTGGGAACCTTTGGCCTTAAGGCCACATGTGACCTTCTAGGTCCTTGGGTGTGTTTTGACTGAGTTCAAGTTTTACTGACCAGATCCTTTTATTAAGGGGATTTGTTCTGTGAAATGTAGATTCAGTCAAAGGGCTGCACTTGAGGACCTAAGGATTGGTTCAATAAAACTTGGACTCAGTCCAAAGGTCACACCCAAGGACCTAGAAAGCCACATGTGGCCTTGAGGCTACGGGTTCCCCACCCCTGTCTCAGACTATTAAAAAAAACAAACCAAAACTCCATGTCTTCCTCCACAGCAAATTTCTTTTATTTAATTATCCACTTAAATAATTGAACTTTCTATTTTATATCATGTCAAGCTTAAGCAAAACAGAGATACCTATTGCCACAAGCCTTCAACAGTGTGACAAGATGCGGAATAAAAGCAATTTTGTCCATATATGTTAGACACAAAGTTCAGTTTTTCCTTAACTGTCCAAGTAACTAGGGCATAAGCAGGGTTTTTGTCCTGAATTATAAGGATAATCCCCTAAATTCTTAACTTTGTCTTGCCAGTGAGAAATGTTTCAGAGGCAGGAGCTGCTGTCAGTGCATCCTTTACCTTCCCCCGATTCCCCCCACAAATTATAAATGCATGATTTGATTAGAACACTGACAAGTAACACATTTGACGACAACAAATGCTTGTATGTATGAACTGATAGCTTCCACATGCTGCACAAGAACCAGTCCCAATCCTTTGTAGTCACACCTCATGTGTCAGAATGGGGAAAGCAGCTGTTCTCCAGGGAAACAGCTGAAGTCAACCTAGAGAAAAAGAAGATTTGCAATCTCTGCTATCAAATAGTCTTTGCTGAATGACTTTGCCTTTAACATCTGTTCAGAGTTAATCTTATGAGTTCTTCACAAGGCAAGTTTTTTTTAAAATATAAATTTATTTATTTAACTTTTTACATTCATTTTCACAAAATTTTGGGTTCCAAATTTTCTCCCCATTTGTCCCCTCCTCCCACCCCAATACACCGAGCATTCTAATTTTCCCTATCACCAATCTGCCCTCCCTTCTCTTGTCCCCATCTTCTCTTTTGTCCTCTAGGGCCAGATGACTTTCTATTCCCCATTAACTATATTTCTTATTTCCTAGTAGCAAGAACAATACTAAACAGTTGTTCCTAAAACTTTGAATTCCGACTTCTCCCCATCCCTCTCTCCCCACCCATTCCCTTTGGGAAGGCAGGCAATTCAATATAGGCCATATCTGTGTAGTTTTGCAAATGACCTCGATAATAGTCATGTTGTGTAAGACTGACTGTATTTCCCTCCATCCTATCCTGCCCCCCATTGTTTCTATTCTGTCTTTTGATCCTGTCCCTCCCCAAGAGTGTTGACTTCAAATTGCTCCCTCCTCCCATTGCCCTCCCTTCCATCATCCCCCCCCACCCTGCTTTTCTCCTTCTCCCCCACTTTCCTGTATTGTAAGATAGGTTTTCATACCAAAATGAGTGTGCATTTTATTCCTTCCTTTAGTCAAATGTGATGAGGGTAAACTTCTTGTTTTTTTCTCAGCTCTCCTCCTTTTCCCTCCACTAAAATTCTCCTGCTTGCCTCTTCAATGAGAGATAATTTACCCCATTCTATTTCACCCTCTTTCCTCCCACTACATTTCTCTCTCACCGTTTACCTTAATTACTTTTAAGATATGGTCCCATCATATTCAGTTCACTCTGTGCTCTCTGTCTCTGTATGTGCATGCATGTGTGTATGTGTGTGTGCACGCACACATGTGCATGTGTATGCGTGTGTGTATGTGTATGTGTGGTCCCATCAACTACCAGATACTGAAAAGTTTTAAGCATTTCAAATATTGCCTTTCCATGTAGGAATGTAAACAGTTCACTTTTGGTAAGTCCCTTATGACTTCCCTTTGCTGTTTACTTTTTCATGCTTCTTCTCATTCTTGTGTTTGAAAGTCAAATTTTCTTTTCAGCTCTGGTCTTTTCATCAAGAATGCTTGAAAGTCCTCTGTCTCATTGAAAGACCATATTTTCCCCTGAAGTATTATACTCAGTTTTGCTGGGTAGGTGATTCTTGGTTTGAGTCCTAGTTCCTTTGACTTCTGGAATACCTATTCCACGCCCTTCGATCCCTTAATGTAGAAGCTGCTAGATCTTGTGTTATCCTGATTTTATTTCCACAGTACTGGAATTGTTTCTTTCTAACTGCTTGCAATATTTTCTCCTTGACCTGGGAATTCTGGAATTTGGCCACAATGTTCCTAGGAGTTTCTCTTTTTGGATCTCTTTCAGGCGGTGATCGATGGATTCCTTCAATACTTATTTTGCCCTCTGGTTCTAGAATATCAGGGCAGTTTCCCTTGATAATTTCATGAAAGATGATGTCTAGGCTCTTTTTTGGATCATGACTTTCAGGTAGTCCCATAATTTTTAAATACTCTCTCCTGGATCTATTTTCCAGATCAGTTGTTTTTCCAAGGAGATATTTCACATTATCTTCCATTTTTTCATTCTTTTGATTTTGTTTGGTGATTTCTTGGTTTCTCAGAAAGTCATTAGCCTCCATCTGTTCCATTCTAATTTTGAGAGAACTATTTTCTTCAGTGAGCTTTTGAACCTCTTTTTCCATTTGGCTAATTCTTCTTTAGAAAGCATTCTTCTCCTCATTGGCTTTTTGAACCTCTTTTGCCAATTGAGTGAGCCTATTTTTCAAGGTGTTATTTTCTTCAGCATTTTTTTGGGTCTCCTTTAGCAGGGTATTGATCTGTTTTTCATGCTTTTCTTGCATCTCTCATTTCTCTTCCCAGTTTTTCCTCCACCTGTCTAACTTGATTTTCAAAATCCTTTTTGAGCTCTTCCGTGGCCTGAGCCCACCGGACATCCACCTGGAATGTCTGGGATACAGAGGCCCCGACCTCCACATCTTTCCCTGATGGTAAGAATTGTTCCTCATCATCAGAAATGAAAGGCAGGAACATCTGTCCCCCAAGAAATTAGCTTTCCGTGGTCTTATTTTTCTTCCCTTTTCTGGGCATTTTCCCAGCCAGTTACTTGACTTCTGAGATTCCTCTCCACCCCGGCCTAGATCTGCCCAGCTAGTGCTTGGGGTCTGAGATTCAAATGCTGCTCCCCAGCCTCAGGGCTTTCAGCAGCGGGCGTGGCTGTTATTCAATGTGAGCTTAAGTTCTGGTGCTGGCTGGGGGCAGGGCTGCCTCTCAGGCTCAGTTCCCTCAGGGTGTTTATGCAGAGATCTTCGGTAATGGCCCTGAGCTGCTGTCTGCTGCTCCAGGAGTTCCGGACAGCTACTGCTTCTGCTGCTCCCTCTGCCGCTGCCTCCCGAGGGGGCCCGAGTCATGGAGACACCCCGCTCCCCTCTCAGCCAGCCCAGACGTCTCTCTCACTGACCTGTAGCGCCTGTGGGTGGAGGGACCTTTGCGGCCACCGGAAGTTCCGTCCGTGAAGCCTGCTCGGATCTGCTCCTCTCAGGGCATGTGGCCAGGGTAGCGCAGGGGTGGGCTCTGCGTCCGGGTGCACGACGGACCTTTGGGGACGACTTTCCAGGGCTCTCTGAGACGGAAATCTCTTCCACTGTATTTCTGCGCGGCTTGCACTGCTCCAGAATTTGTGGGGAGTTCTTTGTACAGAAAATATATGGGCTGTGGGTTCGGAGCTAGCATATGTGAGTCTTTCTGCTCCACCATCTTGGTTCCTCCCCCTTCACAAGGCAAGTTTTAAGGCTGTGATTTGGGTTGTTTGTTTTTATAATGAACTCTGGACTCTAGAATTTGGTTAAAATCGTGAAAGTACTGGTTTTCTTATTCAGAAAGCTGGAGCCCATGGCTAACATGTTTTTGGCATTTCAAAACTCTCTATTGACTACAGACTAGAAGAATGGATAATTGAGTGATTCCTAATACATAATTCCAAAGAAAATAATACAGGTGAACTTTTGTGTAATAGTTATTGTTCACTCAGTGGTTTTGAGTAAGTAAGCTGGTTCTAGTCATCATCCCCTGGGGTTTCTCCAGTGAGAATCTACCCTTTTCCTGGCTTTTCACAGTCTTCTTGAGAAGTAGTAATGTAGCCAGGTGGAAAGACCACTGTGCTATTGAAAAGGCTGTTTAGTTTATCCCTTATTATCCGGGTGACTCTCTGTGCCTCATGGTCTCACATATTAAATGCTGGTCAGAAGAGCCCCTTGAAGGCAGGGAATTTTCTGAAATACTCTTTCGAAGTTTCTTCCAGCTTTGCAATTTATGATGCCATGATATAGAACAAAAATTGAATCACTTTTCCGTATAAGACAACAAAAAAAACAACCCACTAATCACTGAAGAAATCGTTTTTTGATGGACCTGAATTATTCAGTTATTTTGCACAAAAGAATGTATTTTATTGAATAGTATCGTTTACTTAGAGCTTGCCCAAAATGCCTCTACTGAGAACCATTCATAGCCCTTCACATGATCACAGGTTTGGAACTGGGAGGAACATTAGGGACTGTTTGGTCTGACTTTATCATTTCGCCAGTGAGGAAACTGAGGAGAAAGTACCTGAGGGGAAGTAATTTGCCGGAGGCTACTCAGGCAGCAAGTGACAGGGTAGGCATTTAAGCCACAGAATTGGAAAATTAGAAGGAATGTCAACAGCTATCTAGTTCAGTCTGTAGGGGCGGCTAGGTGGTGAAGTGGATAAAGCACCAGTGCAGGAGTCAGGAGAACCTGAGTTCAAATTTCACCTCAGACACTTGACACTCACTAGCTGTGTGACCTTGGGCAAGTCATTTAATCCCAATTGCCTCATCCTGGGCCATCTCCAGTCATCCTGATGAATATCTGGTCAGTAGATTCAGATGGCTCTGGAGGAGAAGTGAGGCTGGTGACTTGCACAGCCCTCCCTCACTCAAAACAAAGTCAAGTGCAAGTTATGTCTTTATTTCTCTGATGGCATGGTCTTCTTCAGCAATGAAAGACGAACACACACACATGCTCACACGCGCTCACACTCACATACATACATACACACACACACACACAAACACACACACTTCAACCCTTACATGAATGGAATCCCTACTACAAAATATAACCAATAAATGATCATCTAACTTTTACTTGACCACCAAGGAGGGGGAACCTCCCACCTCTGAGATAGTCCACTCCACTTTTTCTGATTGTTAAAAATGCTTTTTTCCTGGCATTGAGCCTAAATTAGCTTCTTTGAAACTTCCCCTATCACCCCCAGTTTTACCTTCTACCATCAAACAGAGCAAGTCTAATCCCTCTCTGCAGGACAGTTCTTCAAATACTTGAAGACCACTAAAACCTTGAGGCTGTCTTGTCTTCATGGTGGAAATGATACATGGGTGGAAACTTGAAGGGAGAAAAGGATTTCAGTAAGCACAGATGAGGGCTTAATGGGTTGGTTTTCATTCCCAGATTAATTCTTTCCTCCATGCATCTGCTCAAGTACCACTCTTTTTATTATTTTTAGTTAGTTAGTTTTAGTTTTCAGCATTCATTTCCACAAGATTTTGAGTTCCAAATGTTCTCCCCATCTCTCCCCTCCCCCCACCCCAAGAACCATGCATTCTCATTACCCCTTCCCCCAATCTGCCCTCCCTTCCATCACACCCCTCTCTTCCCTTATCCCCAGCTCCACAATTTTATTTTAGGGCAAGATAGATTTCTATACCCCATTACCTGCATATCTTATTTCCCAGTTGTATGTAAAAACAGTTTTTAACATTTATTTTTAAAACTTTGAGTTCCAACTTCTCTCCCTTCCTCCCTACCCACCCATCCCCACTGAGAAGGCAAGCAATTCAATATAGGTTTTACATGTGTAGTAATGCAAAAGACTTCGATAAAAGTCATATTGTGAAAAACCACCTATATTTCCTTCCATCCTATCCTGCCCCCCATTTATTCTATTCTCTCTTTTGACCTTGTCCCTCCTCAAAAGTGTTTACTTCTAATCATCCCCTCCTTCTTTTTGCCCTCCCTTCTGTCATTCCCCCAAGCATACCCTTCTTATCCTTTTCTCCCCTATTTTCCTGTAGTGTAAGATAGATTTTTCATACCAAATTGACTGTATGTTATTCCTTCCTTAAGCCAAATGTGTTAAGAGTAAGCATCATTTTTCCCTCTTACCTCCCCCTTTTTCCCCTCCATTGAAAAAGCTTTTTCTTGCCTCTTTTATGAGATAATTTACTCCATTCCATTTCTCCCTTTTTCCTCCAAATATATTCCTCTCACTCTTTAATTTTATTTTTTAGATGTCATCCCTTCCTATTCAACTCACCCTGTGCCCTCTGTCTATATGTATGTAATCCCTCCCAGTGCCCAGATACTGAGAAAAGTCTCAAGAGTTACAAATATGATCTTTTCATGTAGGAATGTAAACAGTTCAACTTTAGTAAGTCCCTTATGATTTCTCTTTCCTGTTTACCTTTTCATGGTTCTCTTGACTCTTGTGTTTGAAAGTCAAATTTTCTATTCAGCTCTGGTCTTTTCATCAAGAATCTTTGAAAGTCCTCTATTTCATTGAATGACCATTTTTCGTCAGAAGTATTATACTCAGTTTTGCTGGGTAGTTGGTTTTAATTCTAGCTCCTTTGACTTCTGGAATATCATATTCTAAGCTCTTCGATCCCTTGATGTAGAAGCTGCTAGATCTTGTGTTATCTTGATTGTATTTCCACAATACTTGAATTGTTTCTTTCTGGTTGCTTGCAATATTTTCTCCTTGACCTGAGAACTCTGGAATTTGGCTACAAAATTCCTAGGAATTTTTCTTTTGGAATCTCTTTTAGGATGTGATAGGTGAATTCTTTCAATATTTACTTTACCCTTTGGTTCTAGAATATCAGGGCAGTGTTCCTTGATAATTTCATGAAAGATGATGACTAGACTCTTTTTTTGATCATGGTTCTCAGGTAGTTCCATAATTTTTAAATTGTCTTAACTGGATCTATTTTCCAGGTCAGTTGTTTTTCCAACAAGATATTTCACATTGTCCACTATTATTTTTTCATTCCTTTGGTTTTGTTTTATAATTTATTGATTTTTCATAAAGTCATTAGCTTCTATCTTCTCCATACTAATCTTTAAGGAATTATTTTCTTCAGTGAGCTTTTGGATCTCCTTTTCCATCTGACCAATTCTGCTTTTTAGGGCACTCTTCTCCTCATTGGCTTTTTGAATCTTTTTGCCATTTGGGTTAGTGATTTTTTAAAGTGGTATTTTCTTCATCGTTCTGGGGGTCTCCTTAAGCAGTTGATTGGTTTTTCATGATTTTGTTGCATCATTCTCTTTTCTCTTCCCAATTTTTTCTCTACTTCTCTTACTTGATTTTCAAAATCCTTTTTGAGCTCTTCCATGACCTGAGACCATTTCAGATTTTTCTTGGAGGCTTTGGATGGAGGAGCTTTGACTTTGTTTTCTTTGTATGTTTTGATCTTCCTTGTCACCAAAGTAAGATTCTATAGTCTGATTCTTTTTCTGACTTTTCCTCATTTTCCTAGCCATTTACTTGACTTTTGAACTCTTTGTCAACTCTTCTTCCAGTGAAGGGGTGGAGGGAGGGTGTACTGTCAGCTGCTCAATAACCCCACAATCTGTGGGCCTAGAGCTCCAGAAACAGTGGCTGCAGCTGCCCCTGCTGCTGCTGTGGCAGTTCCTCCTCCCTTCACCTCTCTGATGCCCTGGGGCTGGAGCCTGACCATTTCACTCTCCTGTACTGGTCCTACAGCTTTTTCCACTGACATCCCAATTTATCCTCAGCATTTTGGCGTCATGAAGTCTGGTAACCACCACAAGTACAAGAGATTCAGTCCCCCTAAGGCATGCTCAGGTCTCCTCTGCGCACTCATGGCCCATAGTAGAATGCACTCTGCTTCCAGGGTGGTATAACAGATATTTCCCGGTGACTTTCCAGGCTGTCTTGAGCTGAAAATTTGCTTCACTCCACCACTCTGTGGGTTCTGCAGCTCCAGAATTTGTTTAGAACCATTCTTTACAGGTATTTGGCTAGGCTTGGTGGGGGTGCTCTAGAAAATCCATGCTATTACTGTGCCATCTTGACTCTGCCTGCTGAAGTACCATTCTTCAAAAATAATCTTTCTATTTCTCTTTTAAAATTATTCTCTAGTTTCAGGGGCCAATTTAAGTAGCATTTCTATGTAACCTTTTATAATCTTCCTCTTCAACCTTCATCCTCAACTGAAAGTATACTCTCCCTCCTCAAAAATCTTCCTTAACTATTTTTGGATTATCCCTTCCTATTCTGTCTTGCACCATTTGCATGTGTGTGTGTGCACATGCACGCGTGCGCATGTATTCACACATGTATTCACAGGATCTTGGGATATTCTTTTCATTGCATACTTTGAGACTAATTCAGTACCTTATATAGAAAAAAGCTGTATGGTAAATATTGAATTTGGGAATTCTGTTCTCAATATTTTGTTTCTATGTGTGTGTCTGTGTGTTTGTGTAGTTTTTCTTTTTCAATAGTAAGAAGGAAAAGTAAGTAGGAGGGAGAGAAAATGATCAGATTGAAAAAAATGCAATGTAACTCCAAAAAACTAGCAAGGGTCAAGAAAGCATCATGGAATGGAATGACACAGAAGAATATGGAATATTGGATTTTAATGGTCAGGAGTAGGACAAAGGTGGATAGTGATGAGAGGACAGAGAAAAGTAGGATGGGGAAGGATTTTTGTCACCGAAGATGTTGACTCTGAACTGCAAGAATAGGGAGAGAGGGATCTGGGAGTTTGTGTACCATAGCATGGAGGATTGAGGACCTCCACTATCCAAGGTCCTGTAATGACTGAACAAAGAGTGAGTATGGGGTGGTCATGTCAACTTTTCTGCTTCCTCCACACCCATTGTAGGGTATGTGAGGATTTAGATAGCAAGTTCTTTATATCATCTGAATCAGTAAATCATTGGTGTTCCAGTCCCCCAAGGAGGATAGCCTAATCCCAAGGTGTTAAGAGCTGAGGCATATCTAGAGGACAATTAACATCCCAATGTCTTAATTCCAGAAGCACGGAGCCTCTGGTACTTTCACTGCTCACCAGAGTGATGGATTCAAGTCTCCTTGGAAAAGACATTTCACTGCATCTGGTTTCCTCAGGTCTTCTACATAAACAGTTGAAGTCCCAGGCTAAGGAGTGGCACAAATCAATGTGCTTCACTATGTCTTTGAATCACTCTAAGGCTGGTGACAATAAGAAAAGTCAGTCATCTCTTATCTCTAAATGCAGGCTGTGTACATGGTTATCTTTGACATCGTTTTCCAGTGAATGGTGAATTCCTTCATTTGATACATTGTGGAGTCGGGCAGCCCTTGCTGCCAGATACCCTTACAAGGCAGACTTCAGGGTGGCAAAATGCGAACAACTCAGGCCATAGAGGAGGTCCTTAGGCCGCTGCCACAATTCCAATTAATGGGGAATGACATTAAATAGCCTCCTACCTTAATGATAATGTAGAAAGCTTTAGCGTCTGGTGATGTCATCTCTCAACATCTAATATGAGAGAAGGGGAGAGAAAGGGAAAGATAACCCAGTGTGTTCCAGGGTGTACCCTAACATGATCCAGTTGGCAGGATGCTTAATCAGTTCAGTTTCAAGTATACTTTATGCATTAGAGTCCCTGAATGTTAATTGCAAAAGTAACCTTGGAAACAAGGACATTGTATTATGTTTTCCATGATGGTGATACGACTGTATTTGAAAGCATACAAAGTTAAGTTTCAACTTTTCCTCTGGGTTCCCTTATTTTCATTGGCTTTGGTTTTCAACATTTATTTCTTTGGTGTAGTGAATTCTTTGTTTAGTATTCCTGGGTCAGCCATCCAAATGTATCATAGTTACAAGAATCTGAATATTCAGCTTGTTACTTTCAGTGTTCTCTAATGGCTCTTTGGGGGCAGCTCTGAATTCTGAGAGCGATAGAACCACTGTGACTTCAGATGTCCGTATCTCTCCCTTTTCCTCAAAATAAGAGTATAAAGTAGCAGCGTTTCTGGCAGCCAATTTTCTGTTCTTTTACTTACTCTGTGAGTCAACGTATCACCAAGGCAATGTTCATAGCACCAGTGGTTACTGGGAATATGGCAGCATAATTCTCAATCGAAAAATAGAAAAGACTCTCCATATAGAAGGCAGAAGAAAAACTTTTATTTAAACACTAGAAAATCAAATCCCAGAACCAGAAAGCAACAACAAGTCTGTCACGGTGACCAAAAAGTTAGTAAACATGATCACAGCAGAGGGCAAATCATTCTCAAACCTCCCCTGCCTCAGCCAGGGTCTTCTCACTCTCAGCCATTGCAATGTGTCGGCTGGCCTGCATTCTTTCCCCTCTGATTGGACCCCCCTCACTCACTTCCTCCCAGTTCTACTTCACCTTTCCTGTTCCACCTGTTCAGCAAACTCCTCCCACCACATGACCATTTAAACGGATCATATGGGCCTATTAATCAATGAGAAAGACCTTTCCATTTAAATTACTATTACAGTCACAATGTACACGAGTAAAAGTGACAAACACTTCAAGGTTGAAAGCATCCATGAGCACAGCACTGAAACTTAGATGAATAAAAAATACCAGCGCTGCATCAAATAAAATTCTCACATTCTGTCTGGTATCATAAGAGGAAGATTTTAAAGCCCAGAAGAAAATGAATCTATTTTCCAACATTATATTAGAGTTCTTCTCTCTTTGCCTCCTCTTTTCAAACATCTAGTCCTTGCGTGGGTCAGAGGGCTGTCCAAAAATGGTAGGGACGGAATGGCCACCTGTCAGAGGTTGGCTAAGAGTTGGAGTAAATGACCTCTGAGGCTTCTCCTTAGTCCAGATCTGCAGATCCAGATCTATATTGCACGAGAATGGTTCAGGTGTCATACTAATCTTTTTCCTGAGTGGAAGTAGCTAAAGAAATAGCAAGAAAAATTTGTTTGCAAATTATGACTTTTTGAAGAGGTCTAAAGCCTATTCACTTATTTAGCTATCCAGTCTGGAAGTACTGAGATACTTAAAATAACTGACATAAACATAGTGTTTTGAAATTTACAAGTTGCTTTAAATACGTAATTTCATCTGAGCCTCACAACTCTATGAGGTGGTGCCTTCGTTTTACACAGGGAAAAACTGAGGCCTAAAAAGTTTAAGTGACTTGGTCAGGGTCACATGGTTTATAAGTTTAGAGATAAGATTTAATCCAAAATATTCCAACTCTAGTAAGCCATAAAGAATATAGTTATTTATGGTTTAATCTCTGGGTAAATAGGATTTGAGTAAGCAAATTGTGTAAGTTGTGGAAATTGGATGAGAGGGGTATTTCCCAGTGAAACTTGGTATTTCACATTTAGACATATCAATTTTGACTCTTCATACTGAGTAAATTATGAATTGATATAATTCAATAGATTTGTCTAATACTATTTAACGTTTGTCAAAGGTTTTTTTTTAATTGCAATGTATTTTATATCAGACATTTAAACTGAACTGGATTTCTATCCAACAGAAGTTTTCTAAATCTTTTGGCAGTCTCTTTTTAATTAAATTAAGTTTTTAATCTCTAATGACAAGTGTGCTATTTCATTGCACACTATTTGGCCTCTTACTCTGGTAAGATTTTTTTAAAGTCTTGTCCTGCTGGATCTTACCCCTTTTAATGACTTTTTGAAATAGATGTAAAATTGGCAGGTTTCTTTTCTCCTTAGAAAAATTTTGGTAGTGCATTGCCTACTGAATTATTTTTTATACAAAGATTTTCCATCTTTTCCCAAATCTCCATTGCTGATCACTAACATCTAAAACACCATTTGCTATATTTATTTAGAAACAAAACACATAGAAAATATGGACCCATGGCTCTCTGTCATAATTCATCATACTAATCTATTTTAACACTTTGGAATGTAGTGTTGAAAATGTATTGCATTATGGAAAGAAGGCAACACCTCAACTATTACATTGCTTTTTTAAAATAATAGCCCTTTAAGCTGATCTACTGCAAAATCAACTCTGGCATATACTCACCAATTATCTATATGTTTAATCTTGCTTGGCCTTTATGAAGCACCAAGGACAGTATCTTTGTATTATTACACATCCATCTATGGAAAAATTGATCTAGAAAAGGAATATCTTTTTCTTCAGTCTTACAAAAAGATTCAAAAGTAGCTAAGAGTCATTACATATTTTCCTCGGCAATTCTCACTCAAATATAATAACAAGCAACAATATCCTGAAAAATCTCACTCTTAGAACATATATATACACACACACACACACACACGTATTTATACACACACACACATATATATATATATATATCTGTGTGTATATTTGTGTCTGTATATATAATTTTATTATCATTCTAAACTAAAGAAAGCCCAGTTTCCTTCAAATGTGAGCCTGTAAACCCATGCTAGTCTATATGGTTTTGGTAGCCTCTTAAGTATACTGTGAATCTGTGAATAGGGCAAAAAGCGCAGGTTCACTCGTAGACACAGACACACACACAGACACACACACACCTCTCTTTCTGCATGGACTTACATCCCTGAGAATCTGTTGCTGAGCTGCAGACTTTGCAGTGCCAACAGTTCTTGAGAGTCATTTTAGCTAAATTCTAGCTGCCTAACATTACAAATCTTAAACCAAAAAGTGTTTTTAAATCCCCTTTTTGTCTTTCTTTTCCGCAGGGTCCAGTAGCGTCCCCTTCATCAGCACTGTCCATCCTCTCCAGTGGGCAGGGTGTCCCTCCACCTCCTCCTCCTCCACCACCTCCAGGACCACCTCCACTCTTTGATAATGAAAGCAGAAAACAAGAGTCCTCACCTTCACGCTCAGCTCTGTTTGCTCAGCTTAACCAGGGGGAAGCAATTACTAAAGGTTAGAGAATAAGAACAATAAGCCCGTCAGTCCTATCTAGTAATGCCATGTGTACAAGTCTTCCTACAGTTCATCACTGCTTATTTTCATCCCTGATTGGCATAAGTGAATCACTCTGTTCTTACACCATACACAGATGCAAATACTATTGGGATAAAAAAAAAATATATTCCCTTCCTATAGGTAAAGTAATTCAGTAAAGTCAGGATCAGACTTCAGGGGCTCCAAGTTCAAAATTTGCTACTTATTAACATACTACATAACCCTCTGATGTCTCGGCTTCTGCCTCTGCAATCCAGACATCAGCTAAACATTACCAGAGGGGTTTGCAAATGTAGTAGAGACTATGATTGCTATCATGGAACTTATACAGTAGTTGAACCTCATCTCGCTATGTTCAGGTAAGACATGGTTAATGAAGGAAATGAATTCCAGGCATGAAGATACAGGGGAGGGGAGGGAAAGATGGAGTATTCTGTGTGAGGAACAGCAGAAAGGCTGGTCTTGCTGGATCAAAAAGCACATTAAACGAATTCGTGTATGCTACTCAATTTTCAGTAACAGTTGCTAAAGGTTGAATAGTACATGACAATACACTTTTGTTTTGCACAGATAATAGTGTGTATAGGGGAAAGAACATACTGGTCAATAGCTAAATGTTCTAGTCCTGGCCCTGCTTGAAAAACCTTTCCCCTCTCCAGACTTCAGATTACACATCTGTGAAATAAAGTTGTATTTGTTATTCTAGCAGAGTTTTAATGACGTACTCTAAATTAGTAAGATAGGAGATGTGTAACCTTCATATAAATGAAAGTATTAGCCGTGTCATTATTTTTCATTTCATTCAGTGGTGTGTACCTAGAAAACATGAAATTCTACCCATCAGTTGTTTCAGTTGGGATTGTTACCAGCTAGGCCATTATCTAGACCTCTCGATGCTAAGGGTAGCTCAGTGGCACAGTGGATAGGGCACTGGACTTGGAATCGGGAGTACTCATCTTTGTAAGTTCAAGTCTGGCCTCGCTATGTGACCCTGGGCAAATCACTTAATTCTGTTTGCCTCAGTTCCTTACCTGTAAAATGAGAAGGAAATAGCAAATGACTCCAATACCCTTGCCAGGAAAACATGTAGTGTTGGACATGAATGAAACAACTCCACAATAACTAAATGCTACTCAAACCCAAGGCTTATGGAGTTTGCATAAAAGCAGGTGGCCCTAAGATATGTTTAAAGCACCATTATAAAATTATGTCACTTCTGCTCAAATCATGGCTTCTTACAGTTCTTCAAAGTAGAGGAAGATAGTTTCTCTTTACACAAAGTGTTAGGATTCCTGCTGATGAACTTGTTTTTCTAGGACTCCGACATGTGTCTGATGATCAGAAGACACATAAGAATCCCAAACTGAGGGCTCAAGGAGGACAATCTCATTCTCCTACTAAAAACCACACTCCAAGTTCCATCTCTCCCCAATCTCCTGTGCAGCAGAACCGTCCTCCTGTGTTAGAGCTGGAAGGAAAGAAATGGAGAGTGGTAAGTATAGCTGTATTAATACTTATCCAGTCCATACAGAGTGAGACCAAGAAGACAAGGAACCAAACCATTTTCAAGGACTGCATCCCAACATATTTTTTTCTACCTTAACATCTTTATTACCTGTTATGTTTATATTTAATGTGACCACATCCCTCTACAGCATCCACAACTTAAAAGGATTTCTCCATAAAGAAATTGTAGAATGTATACTGTAATATCAGTGTCATAAAAGTGAATAATTTTGAAGACTTTTACAAACTGGTAAACAATGAAATTAACAGAATTTGGAGAATAATTTATATGATAACAAAATATTGTAAAAAACAAACAACTTTTAAGCTGTAAGAACCCTGATGAATGCAATGACCATCCGTGACTCCAGAGAACCAGTGATAAAACATGCTAACCACCTCCTGAGAGAGCTAGGTGGTAGTTTCAGAATACAGATGAGACCTATTCTTTGTGCAAAGAAAATGAGGAAATTTGCTTTGCTTTACTGCACATATTTGGTGCATGACACTTTTTCCCTGATGGTGTGAAAATTGAGAGGGAGAGAAAATAAATTTGTTGATTTTTAAAAAAAACTTTTGATAACAGAAATAAAAGTCCAACACTCTGAATATAGATGAGAGTTGATGGACTTCCCTAGAGATTTTTCCTAAACCAAATTTCCAAATAATTTAACCTTTAGAAGCTGTGTTTAACATTCATTCTTCCACCCAACTGGGCAGGTTTCACAGAATTTACTGCTCACCCATGAGCTTCTTTGCCCTGTCTAGCTCGTCAACAAGAGGGTACAAAGAAAACAGCCAACTCATGATCTATGTATGTGTATGCTCATCAAACTCAAGCCAGCATGGGGGATACTCTCAATTCTTCTGCATAGAGGTGAAGAACATTACTCTCCACAAGGTAACTGTAGATGACCAACCAATCAGGGCAACCTTCCCCATTCACAGGGTGAAAATTTAAAAGCTGTAGCTCAGTTCCTGAGTTCAGAAACTCCGAAGAGTTTCTGAAAGAGAGAATACAAAAGAAATACAAAAATGCAAACGTCTGTGTGTGTTTCAACCATCAATAGGACTTGCCCATCTGTATATTAATACATGTAATGTTTGTGTCTGTTTTTCTCTTAGGAATATCAAGAGAACAGCAATGACCTTGTGATTTCAGACACTGAGCTGAAGCAAGTGGCTTACATTTTCAAATGTAACAAATCAACACTACAAATTAAAGGAAAAGTAAATTCCATTACAATTGGTAGGGTAGACCTATGGTTTTAGAGCTACTGTGAGCATTCATTTCATACAAAAGCATTTCCATATATTTTGTTGAGTTTGTTTTTTTCCTAGATAATTGCAAGAAGTTTGGCCTGGTGTTTGATAATGTTGTGGGCATTGTGGAAGTAATCAATTCCAAGGATATTCAAATTCAGGTAAGCTTCAGTACAAAATAGAAATGCACATGTTCTCTCCTTGCATAATACCATGATAAATTCCTAAGAGGAGGCACAGTGCATGACAGCAGGAAAATGCCCTGGATTTAGAATCAGGACACCTGCTACTTCATAGATGTAGAGATGCTCAGGTTATTATGGTGCAAACAAAAACCTAGGCAAACAGGGAGGGGAGGGAGGAAGGAAGGAAGGAAGGAATCCCTTTGACCCATATAGCTAGAGGTTCCTTTCTGGCTAAGACAGATTGGGCAAGCTTCCCCAACCCTCAGTTTCCTCTTTAGCTAAATCTCCTGCCACATTCTTTCCACATGACCCGTTGCCTGCCCCCAGCTGTCTTCTGCACCTGTTGGATGAACACTTCTTAAGTTCCCTTTTTATCTCTCCATTGCTCCTGTGTTCCTGGTTACCAGGGAATCTAACTCCTCAATGTTAGCAGTGTCTCTGTAGGGCCTCCACCATTTTCTTGACACCATTTTTTTGACTGGGAGATTACCCAGTTTTTCAGCTACTGGATAGGGATGGATCTCTACTATTCCAGGATCTGGTCACCGGGATTTCTTGATAGGACTCTGCCCTGCATGGAGTTCATTGAGTGGCCTTGAACATTAAACTAAAGCTGGCCTCTCTCAGACTTCTTCTGCTTCACTTGGTGTTCAAGTGATCTTTCAGCCAAGTAACATATCAGTAGTTAGTTTATACGTTTTCTCTATCTCAAGAGCCTCACCCAGACATCAGGAGGTAGGAGGGAAATCTGTGGTATCATTGCTGGAAGCGCAGCGGCCAGTCAGGTGCCTGATCAAACTGCTGATTGGCAGCTTCAACCTGCGTTTCCAACGTGAATGGGCCATTCCTCCATAGGCATTCTAGTGGCCACCTGGGAACTGCCATCTGTGCACTAGACTTAGTGTAGACACAAGTCTTCTTTTACTCCCACCACCTTTCAAGAGATCCACCAGCATCAACCTTCCCCATAGCAAAGATGCCCTACCACACCCAGCTTCATTGGGTTATTTTAGAAAACGTTGGAAACAATTACAGAAAAATTATGCCCTATCACGAGAGGAATAAATAAATTTATTTTAGGCTCCCTCGCAGTCTCAACAAAAAAAAAGGAACAAAAATCAATGAAACAGAGAATTATCAGCTTTCTGTATTGTCTCCCTAGGAAGTAGACAGGATTGTGCTAATATGAGTGTAGTCCATCAGTAGTGATGAATTTTTCTTCAAATTTCTGCATGGAAAAACCATTCCTATATATATATATGTCAATTGGAGAATGGGTGGGGGAGAACTTTAAAACACATCTCTGTTTGCTGAAATGCCTATTTGTTTAATCACCTTAAAGACGCAGTCAAAAAAGCAGTCAGTCTTTTTGTAAACGGAAATTAATTACAACCAAAGAGACATAGTCATAAACTTGGACGCACCTCAGAATATAAAAGAGGGATAAAAGAAAAATCATTTCTCTTTGTAACTAAAACTGTTTTTCTACAGCCTGCCCAGATTCAGAGGGGAGAACTTATCCTAGGGTGTCAGAATTATAAGCTTGATGAATTAAACCACCATTGTGTTGTGAAATTAAATTTAAAGTAGTGTTTAAACAGAAAGTTTAAACCTAAGTTATTTGGTGCTCAGGCTTATTTCTTCACCCATGGTTCTGGCATTTGCAAAATTCTGGACAGTGTTGTACATGTTGATATTCTTTGCTGCTGTTAAACTAAGGAAATTAATACAAAAATTACTGAAATGTCAGTGCTCTCCAATTCTGGGTTTCCTTTTTATTTATCATGGAAAGCCCTGCCATTGCTATGACTCTAAACTACCTCTCCCTTTTTTTTTTTTTTTTTTTTTGCACTGAGATGTGGGGACTGAGTTTCCCCGAGAGAATTCTTGACATCAGTAGTGCCATCTACATGAGTTTAGCAATTGGCAATTCAGCATTGTTTTTTAGGATGAAAGAGGAGAAGTTCTTATCACTTTAATTACCATTTCAAGAAGGAAAATTATGGAACTGTAATATGGTAAGATGAAAAACATCTGACTCTACTATAGAACACCTCAGAGATTTCTAAAGCCTGGTTGTTTGAAAGAAACGTAAAACTAAGAAGAATTTTTTGGTAGCACTTGAATATTTGCAAACATTACACAACATCTATTCTCCTGTTGTGTGCATTGGAGGCTGTTCTGTGAATGACCCACCCCTGCCCTTCTTCCTTGGCCTAGTTTTCTGAAAATAAAGCCCAACACTTAAGAGTTTTATTATCTTCGAAGTACATAAATGTATACTGTCTCATTTAATTGTCACATTAACCTCATAAGACAGATGGGGTATCTTCATCTAATATAAGACTTTGCTAAGGAGAATTATCCTGCTTCTTTATTTTTGGTAGGTTCAGAAGATGGTTAATGAGTCAGCTATCATGTTCAAGGATCATTTATTTATTATTACTATTATCCAGTGTGACAGTACTTAATACCTGTGTCATTCAAACTTGGCTCTATGTGTCTTATTCATTATGGGTCCGTTTGTTCATGAACTTATAGTCCTACTAAGAGGTAAGTGCTGAGTCACCTCTGGACACAGTAGCTGCCATAATAGGAGGACTTCCACCTCCTTTCTTCAAGAAGGGGATCTTAAGTTTTGAAACTTTTTCTTATAATCCCTTTTTCTCAAAATGGCAGTTCTACCTTTGACCCCAGGAACCCACCACTGAACTATGTCATTTTGCCTTTATCCAAATATTCATGAGGTTTGCTTAAGGCCTGTTGAATTTGATGTTGGAATTTGCCCATATTTGTAATATGTATGGTTTATTTGTTTGTTTTAACTGCAGGTTATGGGGAAAGTGCCAACAGTTTCGATTAATAAGACAGAAGGCTGCCACATATACCTCAGTGAAGGAGCTCTAGACTGTGAGATTGTGAGTGCCAAATCATCTGAAATGAACATACTTATTCCACAGGATGGTGATTATGTGAGTATATAGACTGCTGAGATCTGTCTGTGGTCTCTACAGTTAACATTTATATTTTTACTTAAACATTTATTCCCCTCTGAGCTTACATTTCAATACTTCCATGAATCAGTGATCTCTCTGGTGTAGGTACTACCTCCAGTAGCACTAACCACAACTCATCCATACTTTCTTTTCTTGTGTGACTTTTCTGTCTTCCCGTTAATTCTCCATGTGGGTCTACCCAACATGATAGGTGCCCTCTTCTAGAGTTTTTAAACATTATGTGAGCATCAGTGAGACATTCAAGCTATACAGCTGTGACCCTTCATTCTTGCTATTTGGCCAATCCATCTCCATCTCTGACTGCACAGCTCCAGTTTGATATCATTTATTCTATTTATTTCACACAAGTCACAGTTGGTAATAGGTTACAGTGAGCCCAAACTATGTATCTAAATTGCCTAAATGATAATATAAAATGGCACTTTATGGTTTGCAAAATGTTTTACAATTATTATCCTTAAACCTTAAAGGAATTATATAGATATGAATAGTTATTATTATATGGGAAAAGATAAATTAGTTGGGGTGCTTAGCATGACTTTCTATGGAAGAAAATCTTCCAGTGAACCATGATCTACTAGTCAGTTTTTCAGTTGGTGAGGAGCCAGCACACAGGTTGATTTACTTTGTCTAGTCGCTACTGCCACAACTAACCTCCCTTAAGCATGAGAGAATTCCCAGTGAGGTCAAAAGCATGGCCAGCGCTGCTCCTACACTGAGTCTCACACTCCCCTTAGAAACTCTCACTTCCTCTTAGGATCCTTCCCACACATACTTGGGCTGCAGCTTTCAAAACAACAGCAAAATGTGCTTTGACCTAAATGGAAAAATTCATATTGACTTGCATGTCAAGCCAGTTTGCATTCTGCATATTCTTCTATTGGTTAAGACTTCTCATGAGATTTCATGTTTTATTGTCTATCCCCCTGCCACCTCAGCCCCATGTACTTTGAACTGGGTACATCTCTCATTTATAGTAGATAGTAATTTCAAAGAGCAACTGAGATCACCTAGAGGATATTGTAATTCACACAGTAACAAAGAAGTGTGGATTTGACAGCAAAAACCGAACCTCGTTGACTGTGCTGACTTCAACAAGAAGAAACAAAAGTCTACTGAGGATCATTGATTAAGAGTCAGAGAGAACCTCAGAAGCCATCTGGTCAAACCACTCTTCTAGAATATTAAAGATGTGGGTTCTTGGACTTGCCCCTTCAGAGACTTTCTGTTGGCTCTACTGAAGGTGATGCTGCCATTCAACAAGTACTTGCTGTAAAAATATACATACATATATGTGTATATGCATACTCAAAAGAAGGGGCCTGATTACAAATCTGACTTGCCTTCAGCTCAATATAGCTTTGAGATTCACCAAAATATCCATTTTACAAAGAAATGTACTTCAGGTCACCAGCAACATTTTCAGTGACTCCCAGATGATAAGTGAAGGAGGCCAGAGCTCCAGAGCCAAAGACAGATAGATGCTCATGTCCCTTAATTGAGACCCCTAGATGACATGCCCAAGAAGTGTTCCTGAAAAAAAACCAGCAAAACTTCTTTGCTCCTACTTTTCCTTTCTTTTGTTTAGGTTGTTTTAATGTTTTGTTGTCTTTACCCTGTATTGGGGTGAAAGGGAGAAAAAGAGTGTCAGCAAGGAGGTGGGAAACTGATTTCCCTGTTAGCCTGAATACATTTTCTTCCCAATCCAAAGGGTAGGTGAGGAACATTCATACAATAGATAACAAATGACATGACTTGGAAAAAACAGGTTTTGTCTCTGTGTGGTATCAAAATGACTTCTGGAGAGTACCTCTCTGTGACTTATGTTTGCCTTAGATATAAACCCTTTACCCTTCATATACATTAATCACATGCCAACTGTTTGCTTGCATAAGACAGCCTTCATTTATTTAATCAGCATTCTTGTTATCCCTCTACCAGAAAGAATTTCCTGTTCCTGAACAGTTCAAGACAGCATGGGATGGATCCAAATTGGTCACTGAACCTGCAGAAATTATGGGATAATCTCCTTTGGACATACAGAACCCTGTGACCTTAATAGCCACAGGTCACCTGAATAAAGAGAGCAGCCTCCAAGGACTAGAAGTAGCAGCTGCCAAGACTGTGTGGGCCTTGAAGCAATCGCTCTACTCTAGGAACAGGGATACTTCCAGCACGCTTTATTAGGCATTCGGAAATCTTTGAAATTGCCTCAGTCTGCATTCAGTTGTAGTTTTGATCCTAAAAGATGCCATGTGAATATAAAAGACTTAAAAAAATGCTCTCCCCTCATATCATTGGCTATGATGGCATAATGACGAAGTCGGAACATTGCATGATACAGTTGTACGATCATGTCCTGTTGCATTCCACTCATATTACTAGTTGAAAAATACCAATAACAATCTTGAAGAATGTAAGATGATGATTTTTACCTTTTAGCCAAATCATGTATAATGCAGTGAAAATGTGCCCAGGAAAGTGTGATTTTTTTTTGTAACTTTTATCCATTAAATTTTGTCATTTAGAGTATGTATTTCAGCAAAAAAAAATATCTGCCAGTAGAAATATATCACCAGTATTTTATCACACTTTTTATTAAATATGTAAGGAAAGTCCACCTTTGGATGCCAATTTATAGTTTCTGGGACCTCCCTCTTAGTTACTGAAAATTGAAAGTAAAATTCTGGATTTTTTTCTTCTAGAAAATACACTGATTTATTTAAAATTCTTTCCCATCACCAGAAGAGTTTTAATTTTGTGCCTTCTGTCTTATTTGGTGGGGGAGGTAGTTTCTTTTACACATAATACCTCACACTCTTGCTCTAGAGATCAAGAAAAAAAATTTTTAATTTGGTACCTATTAAGCATCAGATGCCTTGTAAATGACTTCCACTTTAAGGTCATTTCATACCTAGTAAACTTTTGACTCAATTTGTTTTGCATATTATACTACTTTTCTGCTTATAAAACTTACAAACCAGCCTTTGAATGCACATAACAAGCCATAGATTTCTTCTTTATTAATTACGTATCAAAGCCTAAGGAATTGATTCTGGTTTTGGCCCCCTAACTCAATTTTCTAGTACTTGTAGACTATGCTTTTTTTAGCACTGAGATAGACCTGGTATGCATTTGTGTATTTACAATTCATTATACTGAAAAATCTGCTTACTTTTTGGATCACATGTAATGATACTTTGTGATGATGAGATCTTAGTGACATGCTTGCAAGAAGTAGTAATGATAATCCATATATATGTATATATGAGAGTTTATATATATACATATATTGCAGCCTTCAGGGTATATTGTTTCCATTTTTTAAAATATCTTAGATATCTCTACAATACTATAACAACCAGTGCTCATGTAACAAGGTTTTGCTAACAGGTTTTGTCTATATGTATAATGTTGTGGCTTTATAGTAAAGATCATTTTTCAAGGGTATTCTGAAATAAAATGAGACTATAATTGTTTAAATACAGAGAATAATTCTGAAGGTTGAAACTTTTTTTCCCCTTTTATTTTTTCCTGAACCCCTTCCTGATGTAGTTGAATTTGATAGAAAAAACTGTGAGTCTGTCTGGTTGAATGAGAGTATTTTTGTAGAGCATCCTATTCAGAACTCCTGGAGAACAGTTGGCTTGTTTCTTTGAAACAGATATAAGCCATCTGCATTTGAAATGCAAGACTCTTTTAGTTACAGTGTCAACCACAATTTAGTTCTGCAGTCCCTTTTTATAATTCATTGTTTCTTTGCCACAAAGCCAATTTGATATATATGTTAAGGAATATTAATCTCCACAAGACAAATTTGTATAAGATATATATCATTATTCTTAGTGGTTTACAGAAAAAAATTATATACATACATTACTTCATTTTACCATTAGAAAGACCCTGTAACAGAGGCAATGCAATTGCAGTTATCCCTTCAATATTGTGACTTTCCTCATCACAGTTTCAATATATTGAGCATAAGTATAAGAAATTAAATGGTAATTTTTGGGGAGTTTTGCAGATGCCACAGATAGATGTGCAAAGGCCAGCAGACAACGCAGAAAAAGTTCAGAAACAAAAATGCATTTTATACACACACACACACATAGAGTACTATAAACATCCTGTAAAAGAAAAAAAAATTCAGACTTCTTCTGTGATGTGAAGGGAAGACCAAAAAATTTTAAGCAGATTTTCCGAATCTCAGGGCTACCATGTCCCTAACCACTACAATGTGAAAGGGATAACTGTATTATCCCCATTTTACAAGTGAAGACGTTTAGGCACGGAGAATGTAAGAAATTCACCAAAGATCACACAACTAGTAAAATAATGAAGTTAGGACTTGAACTCAGGCCCCATTAATCATCATAATATCAATAATGGTAAAATGCATATACTAGAGCATGTAAAGTAATCTCAACCCAAAATACCAAAAATATCTGCCAAAAATTTAGTACAGTTCAATATTAAGAAATACTAGGACTGTCTAATGCTACATAAAAAGATAGCTATGATAGGCCCTGATTTCAAGGATCGTACAAGAAAAAGGAAGAATGCAGGTTAAAAATACCAATAATTTGTACAAGGGAGAGTAGGAAAAATTCAGAGGAGTCATTCAGGCAAAGTGATGTAAGAAATTTGAAAAGAGATAAATTTCACCTGGAAGTCAAGGACAGAGATAAGGAAGGCATCTATTACAAGCACAGAGGAAATAAGTAGGTTTGAACAAGTTGGCTAAGGGCCTTGAATGCCGGAGTAAGGATTTTGCATTTTGTTCAGCAGACAATAGGGAATCATTGAAGATTTTTTTAAGTAGAGTCACCTAATCAGAAATGTATTGGGAAGATTGCTTAGGTCACAGCATGAGGATAGACTGATAATCTGGTACTGGTTAGAAAGAGAATGTACAAAACCAGTACACTACATTAGGTATATAATATACAACAGTAAATGACCATAGTAATCTAGTAGTTGATAAACCCAAAGATTCAGGCATGTGGGGTAAGAACTCACTATTTGACAAAAATTTCTGGGAAAACTGACAAGAAGTTTGACAAACTAGGCATAGACCAACATCTCACACCATATACCAAGATCAGGTCAAAATACGTACGATTTAGACAAAAAGGATGCATAAACAAATTAGGAGAGCATGAAAAAATTTACCTGTCAAATCTGTGGATAAGGGAACAAATGAGATAGGGTCGCAGGAAGGAAAATGGATAATTTTGTTTGTTGTTCAATTGTGTACAACTCTTTGTGACCCTATGTGGTGTTTCCTTGGCAATGTTACTGGAATAGTTTGTCATTTCCTTCTCCATTAAATTAAGGCAAACAAAATGACTTGCCCAAGGTCACGGTGAGTGACTGAAGCTAGGTTTGAACTCAGCTCTTCCTAAGTCCAGATCTAATGCTCTTTCCACTGAGTCACTTTGAAATTAAAAAGATTTTGCACAAATAAAATCAATGTAGCCAAAATTAGAAGGAAAGCAGGAAATGAGAGGGAGGGGGATTGTCAAGCAAGTCTCTGTGATAAAGGTTATGTAATTTATGTAAAGGTTATGTAAATTATGTAAAGGTCATATAATTTCTCAATTATGTAAACAACTGAGTCATATTTGTAAAAATGAGAATCATTTCCCAACTGACAAAAGGTTAAAGGATATGAACAGGTAGTTTTCAGAAGAAATCAAAGCTATAAATAATCATATGAAAAATGCTCTAAATCACTATTGATTAGAGAAATGCAAATAAAAATAACTGTGGCACCACTCATACCTGTCAGATTGACTAACATGACAGAAATAAATGACAAATCATGGAGGGAATGTGGCAAAATAAATACACTAGTGCACTGTTGGTAGAGTTGTCAACTGATCCAACCATTCTGAAGAACAATTTGGAACTGTGCTGAAAGGTCTATAAAACTGCATACCCCCTGACCTAGCAATTCCAATACTTAGTCTGTATGCCAAAGAGATCAAAGAAAAAGAAAGAAAAGAACCTATATGTACAAAAAAATATTTATAGTTGCTCTTTTTCTGGATGCAAAGAATTGGACATTAAGGGGATGTCCATCAATTAGGAAATGACTGAATAAATCATAGTATATGATTTTGATGGAATACTATTTAAGAAATGATAAAGCAGGATGGTTTCAGAAAAACTTAGGAAGTCGTCTTACATGAACTGAGGTAAAGTTAAGTGAGCAGAAGCAGAATATTGTGCACAGTGATAGCAATATTGTAATGATCAACTGTGAAAGACTTAGCTACACTTATTAATACAATAATCCAAAAGAATTATGAACTCACAATGAAAAATGTTCTCCACCTCCAGAAAGAGAACTCTTGAACTCTGCAAATTAAAGCATACTTTTTTCTGTTTATTTTATTTTTTTTGCAACATGGCTAATATGAAAATGTTTTGCATGACTTCACATGTATAATTGAAATCATATAGCTTTCCTTGTTAATGAGTAGGGGAGGGACTGAAAGGAGGGAGATAATTTACAACTCAGAATTTTTTTAAATGAATGTTAAATACTTTTTAAAGAAAATAAATAGACTGGAGATAGGGGAAACAGTTCTGAAGATTTTACAATGGTCTAGTTGAGAGAAGATGAGACCTTGAGTTTAATGGGAGTGAGAAAGAAGGGTCAGATGGGAGAAAGACCATGCAGATAGAAATAATTGACCTGACATTAGGAAGAGCCCAAAATATTCTAAAAATGGACATACCCCACAAACAAAGAAATAACTTGAAATTGGTGAACCAGTCTATTTGAAATGAATCATAAACTTCAGAACCAGTTTTAACTTTCCTGAGGTCTTCCCTACAAGATATGCACTGGTCATTTGGAATATACCACCATAGCCATTATACTAAAGCCCGTGTGTCTTCAGGGTTGTTTTTTTGCTTGTTTGTTTTACTGTATGGTATTTAACTTCTAAAGAGGGTCATTAGAAACATTGGTCATATGTTGTAAAATGAAGCCAGTGTCACAGGGAAACCTTACAGATTTGGCTACCATTTTCCCTTTCTTCCTAAACCATATATTACCACTACTATAATATAGTAAATTATCTCAAATAATTTAAATGACCGAATAAACAATCTTAAATATAACACACTCTGAAACTAAAAGTAAAGGCATATTTCTTTGACTTGCAAGATTCCAAGGATATCGCTTCTTAAATAACACCATTCCCTTGTACTTAAAACTGTGTTGGCCAGCAGAGAGATGACATTGTACTGGTTCTTTTCCTCCCTCTCTGGTTTATTCTCTGCCACCTCTTTCTTCTCTCTCCCTATTCCATACGTGACATTCTCTTTCCTCTATACAAGAATTCAGCTTCTCTCAGAGCTTCAGCTCTCACCTCCAGGACTCCCACTAAGCTACCCACAAGGCACTTCTACCTGGATGTCTCACCTTCATCTTCCATTATATGTGTCTAAAACTGAACTCATCTTTTCTCCCCTCCCTCTTAACTTATCCGATTCTGTAAATAGCACCATCGTTCTTCAAAGTGTTCAAGAGTTAGCTTTGATTTCTGTATCTCCTTTGTCTCCTATACTAAGCAAGTCACCAAATCCTATCAATTCTTTCTTCATGATCTTTCACACTCTCTTATTCCATCCAATCTTTATTTTTTGTTTATTTTAACAACTTCCCAACCTCTCTCCCATCACTGTCCTTGACATCACTGCAAGATTAATATCCCTTAAAATACGTTTATTATGATCATACATGTATAGCCTATATCAGATTGCATGCCATCTTGGGGAGGGGGGAGAACAGAGAGGGGAGAAAACTTAGAACTCAAAATCTTACAAAATTGAGTGCTGAAAACCAAAAATAAAAAATAATTTTTAAAAGATTCCTATCCCTTAAACACTATCTTAATCATGTTACTCTTCTGCTCAGACATCATCAGGGGATTCTCATTATCTACACAACAAAGTTCATATTCCTAAGCCTGGAATTCAAAACCCTCCAGCGTCTGAATGAAACTACCTTCCCAATTTTATTTTTCATTACTGCCCAGTCAAACCCTTGTTCCAATGAGGCACATGTTTCTGTACTTTTGGTCATATTGGAGGCTACATGGTATAGCGAATAGAAAATGCAGTGTATTTGAAGTCAGAACTCCAGTTCAAATTCTGGCTCCATATGGTGGACAAATTGTTCATCCTCTTTGGGCTGCAGATTCCTCATCTTCCAACTAAGGGTGTTGAACTAAGAGCTATCTAAGGTCCTTTCCAGATCCTTTCACTTTGAATGTCCTACTTCCTCCGCATCTGACTCAATTCTAATTCTGGTCCCAACTCATTTCCTGTTTCTTCCATGATTTTCCCCTGCTAAAAGATTTACTCTCTTAGGGCCACATGTGTGACATTTAGTCAAACACTGAATATGTATCTCTAGGCAAGTGCCATGAATATTGTACACTCTGGAAGACAATGGTCATATCTTATTCTTCTCTGTCTCCAACACTACACTGCCTTGCTCTCCTATCCTCCACATGCTCAAATAATAACCTGGCCCAGTGCTATGTACATAGCAGGCACTCAGATATTTTGTGGATTGATTTAGTAAGGAATATACAGAACTGACAGCAGGTGTAGACACCTGTCAGGTATCTTTTTTAAAAATACACATATAAGATAGAAGCATGTTTCAAATAAAATAACAGATTTGAGTAATATTTTTAATTTAGTACTGTACTAACATCCTACAGGATTGTTTTAGACATTGAGACAATAATTACTTCACAAATCCATAAGTATTTTTCACCAAGCATGTTTATTGTAAAAGATTTTTAAAGCTCTGATATTTACCTATAATTCCTGCCAATATGGATGGATGATATCTTGAAAAAAAATGATTATTTGACTTTTAATTCTCAAGTGCAGTTCAATTTTCCTATTTTTGCCTATTATGTATTATGTACATGTATTGGTATATATATTCATGCTATAGAACTAATGAACTAATGACCACATCTGGATTCCTGTCTATATTCTAATTCATATTGTAAAGTGTATGCAAGTGTGTATAGGTATGTACGTTACCCATGTTACATTATGTGTATGTTCACATGAGTTTTTCAAAAGGCAGCTCAAAGGGGGTGGGCTGGAGGGGCTGACTAGATATTCTGAACTCTCATCCACCCCTCCCCAAGGGAAAAGGAGACAGAGATTAGGGCTACAACCGGCCCACTGTTCTTCTCTGAGATAAGACACCGGGCTAAAATTTGTATCTGTACCCTTCCCAAACATTTCTAGTCTAGGAGATAAGATTTTTAGGTTCAAGCTTCTCTCCTGGTCTCTGTAGCCCTGAACTGGGTTGCACCCCAAGCTATATCTGAAGGCTTGATGCCCTTCCCACTAAATGCTAATTACACAAAAACCATCACAAATCACAAATATTGATTCACAAATATTGCTTGTGAATATTCTAGAAGTCTAACCCACGTGGAGCTTCTATTGTCTCATCTCCAACTCTAAGAGTTTTGCTACAGCTTTAAATCTGTGTAGAAAAGTTTTAGAGTTAGAGGCTTACATGGGCTTCTAACTGAGAAAACATACTAAAATTTTATGGTGTCTTATAAACCTGTGAAAACATTATCTACTAATGTACTTCAACTGAGGCAGAGGGGAAATGGATAGAGTGCCTCACTTATAGTCAGAAAACCCAGATTAGATTCAAATCCTGCCTTGCTATTCCAAAACCAACAAACCACTGAAGCCCTCAGAGCTTCCCTCTCCTCATTTGTAAGATGGACATAATAATGCTTGTGTGCCCTATTCCACATGCTTGTTAGAAGGAAAGCGTTTTGCAAAGCATTGTCTAAGTGTATTTTTTATTATTAGTTGTAAAGTAACAAAACCAGCATATGACCTATTAAAGGAATTTCTTTACTTCACTTTATAGTCATCCACCCTCATCTATATCCTGAAATACTAAAGTATGCTCATTGTGGGAGAGAGTTTTTTTCTCAATGTGTTGATTAATAAGTTCTTTTTAAGTCCTATGTGTGCTAGGCACTGGGGGATACAAAGACAAAAATGAAACAATGTTGAAAATCCCAAAATTGTGTGATCTCTAGACAGACAAGGGAAGGACCATAGCTATTACCTTGATAACTTGCCCTCCCATGTCAAAAAAAAAAATGGTATGGGGGGTAAGGGAGAATGGGCTCTAGGTACCAAAATGAACCAATGAATTGGCCAAATTCACGAAATAATTATTCAATTTTTCATTTAACCTTAACTTCATAGACAAATCTAGTGGTCAATTACCTGATTTTTTTTTTTAAATGGAAACATTTTAATGAAAAGATAGTCTGTGGATGTTCAGAAAATGGTGTTCCCTTTAACAATCTAAAGTGGGTGTACATAGAAATACCACAATATTCCATCATCTGTTAAAATTTGGGATAATTACATCAATAATCTGCCCTACATTCACCAGGCTGCTTCTGCCAAATGACAGGCCAACTACCCTTGTGCTAAAAAAAATATACTAAATATTCTATAGGAAGAATTCTCTCTCAAAAAGCCAAAGATTTTATTATGAGGATAGAGTTGATTCCTAAAGGATTCATCATGTGATGATGAAGAAATCAAATTTTAAACCCTTATGTGAAAGTCCATTAATAAATTAAATCTTATAGTATTTACTGAAAATAGTATGAGGTCATGGAAAGAACACTGTCCTATGAGGCAAAAGATACTTCCTAGTCATATAACCTTGGGCAACTCATTGCTGCTCTCTGGGGCGCAATTTCTTCACCAACAAAATTAAAGATAGGACTAGATTATCTCTAAGGACCCTCCAGCTCTTAAGTTCTATGTGCTTCCTACATGTACAAATATAACAGTACCAACCTACCAGAAGTCATGCATTTTCACTTTTTCTGGTTATGATAATAGATTAGCACCATCATCTCACCCAGTTCCCCTTGTGACCACACAAATACATAAAGATGTGATAGGTTTAGGGATATAATTTGTGGACACAGATGAGAGCAAAGCTTAATCTACTCACACAATGAGAAAAGCCATGACCTTGGCTTGACTAATACTATCTTCATGCCAACTAAGATAACCACAAAGTTATAGATCTTAAACTGCAAAGATAATTTTTTCCATAAAATGTTTTTCAAGACTAGGTTAATCTAATCAAATAAATAAAAAAGGTAATGTGGCACAGTGAAAAGAATCCTATCAGAATGAGTACCCATATGACCTTGGGCAAGTCAGTCAGAAATCTATAATACCTTATCATATATTGGGAAAATTAATTCTTTAAAAGAAATTTTTAAAAAGAAGTCAAACCTATCTCGTCAACAGATTCTTTCTCTCACTAGAGATTACAGATTGCTAAATTAATGGCCTTAATCTTGGTAGTATCAGAAAACACACATCAAAAAAAAATACACATCAAAAACCTCTATACTTAGAATGTAAAAAAAATTTAATCGGGAAGAAATTTGAATAGAGCTTCAGAAATCATATTTAAAAGTTTAAAACAAGTCTAGGTCATTAAGATGTGGTCGTGTGACATAAGTGACAGTCACTTGTATGCCTAGTATCAGCAGAGTTCTCTCCTACTGCTTATATCTAGCTCTTTCTTCTCAAATTTGATACTACACTCCTCCTGCTTCCATGTTTCTGCAGACTCACAAAAATAATAACCACAATAACTATGGTGATAATAATAACCTTTATATAATACTTCAATATTTGCAAAGATTTTTATAGTGAGTTTCTCATTTTATCTTAACAACTCTAATTAGGTACTATAATTATCCCCATTTTACAGATGAGGAAATTGGAGGGTTAGATAAAGGAATACCTAAGAAAGAGGAGAGAGAAAAGTTGCCTGAGACTTGGTAAATCAATGACAGTCACATATCTATGTGGACACAGCCTAAGAAGCTACACTAGTTATTAACTTTTTCATTCAGTTTTTCAAGCTCTGTTCAAGTTTTCCTTCCTTTAATGTATTTTTCAATAATTAAATGTAGAGCTCAATAGACTGCCCTAAAGAGATGGAACTAGTAATGTGACTAGATATTGGCAAGAGAAAAGCAGAAAGAGGATTGGGAACGCATAAGAATCACTTAATAGCAGAAGTGCTTGATTCAGAAGAAGTGGGAAATATCTATAAAAGATGCATTCCTAGTAAAGACTGAAACATGGTGATTACTAACAGGTCTTTCATACTTCGGAGACCCAATGTCAATATCAAGTTCTTGGGGGAAAAAATAGGTTTTGAATTTTCTAAAGGATCACAGAAATTATAGACTTGGGAAAGGAGAAGGGAGGAAGAAAAGTGAAGGAAAACATGAAGGAAGAGCCCTGCCACCCCCCAACATGTACTAAAAACATATTTAACTTGATTTCTTTGGTTCACGAGATATTTTTACCCAATTTTAGTTTTCTTGGGTTTTAATTACAACTTACCTTGTGAAATACTTTGAACTCTGATTTAAACGTGAGTGAAATATGACTCAAAAGAAGGAATATGATAAAGTACCCTGCCCTGCTCCTTTCCATAGGTGAGAGATCCACAAGTATAATATACTGGACATATTTTCAGATTTTTTAAAAGGAATGATCAGTTATGATAATTTCGTCCTCCTTCTAAAAAACAGCATTTGCTATATGGTATAACTGTCTGAGAAGAGGAGGAAGAGGGATACTGTAGAAATTATTGAGATAGAAAAAAGCAATTGATATAAATAAAAACATTTTTTAAAATGGAGTGAAATAACCAAATGAAAGAAATAGCCTGATACCAACAAACTAAAGTAAAATGAATTATTTTTAAATATGTTTTATTACAGACAAAATAGCACCTGGCAGTAGTGCAGGGACAAACTGGAAATAAAAATCTGCTCTAGTATTTCAGGTATATTGTCCTTAGGAGCACTGTTGGAGGGTTGATATGAGAGAGGATGAAGTTTATGCTAAAAGATTCTGTGATTCAGAGATGTATATTACAGACCACCTGGAAAGAAAAATAAAGAGTAAGAAGTTTGGGGAAATAGATATAAACCTGATTCAGAAAGAATGAAAAATAAATCAGTCAAAAAGAATTTATTCAGAATAAGGTCAGAGATTTAGAACTGGAAGAGACTTCAGAGGTCATCAATCCATAACCACCCCTTCCTTATTTTACAGATAAAGAAACAATGTAATTGGTTTGCCAGGTAGGTGAGATTTGATTCCATGTTTTCTGACTCCTTTCTCCCTGCAAAGGTACCATACTAGATGCTTTAGGATACAAATATATGAGAAAAAGAGACCTTGCTGTCAGTAAACTTACATTCTACTGAGAGGATAAAAATACATTCAGAAATAACTATGATCAATGGCCCAGGACTCCCAAAGACTGGATTCACATAGATGAGGTAGGACCTTCTGGGCTCACCTACAAAATTTATTGTCTTTATATTTTCACCCACTCCACCTGGAGTTATTTCAGGAAAATCTCCAATTATACTCATGGTATAGTTCATGTTGAGTTTTTCCCAAATGTGGGTAATAGGGTCCCCAGTTCCTATATAAACATTCAGTGTGACAAATGCAAATAAGGTGTAAGACAGCTTTTTTTAAATTTTCACCCCACAGAAAACATATATGATGCAAAGGTGTCACCATAGTCCACATAGATAAATATACATTAAGCAATGTATAAGCTCATTGGCTCCCTTAGAAGAGAATGTGGAGTTGCCACTGAAGCAACACTTTGAAATCTGGGTGAAGCTTTCTCTTGCAGAGAATCCTTTACAATCTCTTTTAGATTCCTGCACCTTGAAAGGTCAAAGAACTAGAGTCTTGAGCCCGAGGTTCTGCACCTAGTAAGGAGCAGGTTCAAAAGCAAACAGCAGCGATGTGACTCCACCTATAAACGCAGCCTGGGGACTTGGATCTGGCCTCCAGTCGAGTCTGAACCTGCAGCTAAATGGACAGGGCAGGCATCCAAGACCAAAGGGGAGAGTCCCTATGACTCTGAACTTGCAGTTGCCTGCTGGTTGATAGTGGCTGAGTCCAGAAGCACTCTCTTGGAACTTCCAACCAGGGATAAGCCCCAGGCATGTTGCTCCAACCCAAAACTGAGACAAGAACTTGCTGAGTTCAGACTACAAGGGCAATGAGACCTCACCATTTTAGGAACAAAAAGATCCCAGTCTGAGCTGTCCAAGATCCTGAAATAGCACAACACTCAATATCCCAAGAAAGCAGCAGAAGGACCCAAGAACAAAAGCTTAGCAGAGACATTCCCTCCAAAAGTGCACAAAGTGTGACCCTAATATAAAGTCTAAAGTCAGGGAGTATGGTCAGGGAAAGAGAAAAAAACGAAAACTACCATAAAGAGCTTAAGACACAAAACAAGAAGAGAATGACTCCCAAACACCCACAAATAAAAATTGCAATCTGTTGCCAAGGTCTGTCAATTTCACCTTGGCAACATCCCTCAGATATGCCTCCTTCTTTCCTCTGGAGCTGCCACCCCTGTAGCACAGGCTCTCATCACCTCATGCTTATATTACTGCATTCACTCGCTAGTGGGTCTGTGTGCCTCAAGTTTCTCCCCATTCCAAAGATAGAGGAATAGATTAGAAACCAGAATCCAACAATATGTTGTTTATAATAAACATACTTGAAACATAAAGATGTACACAGAGATAAAAATAAGGAACTGGAGCAGAATCTATTATGCTACAGCTGAAGGAGGGATGGGGATGGGGGAGGAGACACCTACCCATAAGTACTTAATATTTCTCCAATTATTTAAATGTCTTTACTTGTGGAAGTGTTTTATAATTGTCTTTACACAGTTCTTGTCTGTGTGTTGGAAGGTAGATTCCCAAGTATTTTATATAGTCTGCAGTTATATTAAATGGGTTTTCTCTTTTCTATCTCTTCCTTCTGGGTTTTGTTAATAATATCCAAAAATGCTAATGATTTATGTGGGTTTAATTTATATTCTGCATCATGTTCATTTATTCATTACCATTCCAACTAAACTACCAAAGGATCACTTTATGAAACTAGAAAAACAGTAACAAAGTTCACTCAAGGAACAAAAAGCAAAAAATATCCAGGGAATTAATGAAAAAAGTGGGAAAGAAGGGGTCTAACAGGACCAGATTTCAAACGATCCTATAACAATTTATTTGCCAAAACAATCTGGTACTGGGTAACAAATAGGGAGGTTAATCAGTGGAATATATTAAGTACACAGAAAGACACATTAGTCTAGTGTTTGATAGTCCCAAAATTCTAGCTATTTGAGGCAAGAATTTACTGTAGACAAAAAAATAAACTAGAGAGCAGTCTAGGAGAACTAGGTACACACAAACATCTCACTCTGCATACCAAGATGAACTCCAAATGTGCTCCTGATTTAGGCACAAGGAGGGACATCATAAACAAACTAGTAGAGCATGGAAGAAATTACCCATCAGATATAAGGACAGGGAAAGATTTCATGAACAAACAACTAATATAGGAGTCCACAGAAGGTAAAATGGACAATTTTCATTAAATAAAACTAAAAGTATTTTTCACAAACAAAAGCAATGCAGCTAAAATTAAAAGAGAAACAGAGTATAGGGAAATGATCTTTGTACCAAGTTTCTCTGATAAAGGTCTAGTTTCTGACATAAATAGGGAACTGAATCAAATTTATTCCTCACTTGATAAATGGTCAAAGGATTGGCAGTTTTCAGAGGGCTCTGTAGTTTGCTGGCCCCTGAGTCAGAACATTAGATCAAATAGAAAAAAATTGAATTGAATAAAGATAAATTTTACATTAAAGTTGAATCAAAAATATAAACTTTCACAAATAAAAGATGGAGGAATGATTAGATAATATGTCACATGATTTCTCTTGCCCAGTTAAGTAATTTTGACTATGACAAATACACAAATTTAAAATATGAAGAAAGATGCCATATGCATCCAGAGAAAGAACTGATAGATGTATAGAATAATTTTACATATATATGTATGTTACTTATATGCATATATGTACCTATTTGTATTTAATCATAACCACCTCTAGGGTAAGGAAGGAAGGGAAGAAAAAATGAAAAAAAAAGAAATTGGAGGGAATAGTACATGGTAGATTTACAGTTACATGTGCAATCATCTTTTTTTATTGTACTGTTATGGAAAGACTTGTTTTGTTCTGTGAATTGAGAATAAAATAAATTTTTTAAAAAAACACTTTGCCTGAAAAAGATGAGTGTATTAGTGTACTCCCTGTAAACTCCATATGAATAAAGAATGTGATATAGCAGCTGAAGAAACTAATTGAATCTTAGGCTACATTAAGAGATTCAAAATGTCTAGAACTAGGAAAATAATTGTCCTGCTGTATTTACACCTGGTTACACCATGTGTGGAGTCTTAGGTATGGATTTTAGGAAGGGCAGTGATAAGCCAGAATGCAAAGAAAGATAACCAGGATTGTGAAGGTTCTCAAAATCATGCAATATAATCCAAATTGGATATGTTTTTCCTGGAGAAGGGAAAATCCATGGGATGGGAGCAGGATAGGGAAAGATAACTATCTTTAATTATTTGTAGAGAAGAAAAGGGGAATTAGACCTGTTCTCTTTCATCCAGAAGACAGAATGAGAAGCAATCACCATAAGTTACAACAGGTAAATTTAGACGTGACATTGGGAGAAAATTTCTAACAATTAGAACCATCCCAAATGGAATGAGCTACTTCTCTGAGGTTTCTTTATAGCAGAAACTTACCGTCCCCTTGTCAGTCATGCTGACAGGTTTCTTATTTACGTATGGTTTCTGATAGTCCTTCAACTTTTACAACTATAATTCTTTGACTTCATATACTGATTAGAATAGCTAGTAATATTTATCATTTATTTAGCACTTATGATGTAGCAGGCACTGTGCTAAGTGCTTTACAATTATCATTTGATGCTCACAACAACCCTGGGATGTAGGTACTATTATTATCCCCATTTTACAGATGAGGAAATGGGGCAAACAGAGGTTAAATGACTTACCTAGGGTCACATAGCTATTAAGTGTCTGAGGTCAAATTCGAACTCAGGTCTTCCTGACTCTAGGCCCAGAACACTGCACTGTGCCACCCAACTGCCCAGCAAGAAGGTTAAATTAACAGAAGTACAACTTCTTTCTTTGAAGAAAAGTAAAGCAATGTTAGTCTTTGATAAAAGGGAGCACAGACAAGAGTTTATGCATGCAGGAGGTACAAATGGTTCTGCCTTGTCAGACAAAAACATAGGGAAAGAACCTCTGGCAACAGACTGGAAAAATTAACAGCAGGGTGACTTGGTAAGTATCATTTTATGCTTAGAATTAGAAAGCTTCTCTCCAAATGACATAACAAGTAGCCAGGCTTGATGACTTAATCCAATTCAACATATATTAAAAGCCTCCTGCAAGCTGCATCTGGGAGGGAGTGTCCATACGATGAGATCACAAATCCATTAAAGAATCTCCAAGTTCCGTCATCATACAAAGCCTTGTATGATGGAAAAGCCTTCAAGGATCTTCAAATGTAATAAGGGGTTTACAAACACACACAAATCAGTTTCGTTGTTGTGTTTGTTTTGTATCTTTTCTGAACATTTGAAGCTTCTGAACATAGTAAGCTTCTAGCGAGGAAATTTCTACCAATGCCATTGGTCGCCTTCTCTGCAACTTTAGACAATCATTGTGGGCACTGAGAGTATAAATGTCCAGTACCACATAGACAATAAGTGGCAAAGGCAGCATTCTTAGCCAGCTTTCCTGGTTCCAATACACTGTGCCAGGCTTCCTCTTACAAAGCATTAGCAGATCACAATTGGGTACAGCATTAAGATTTATTCATAACAACTTTGTGAAATTAGATATTGCATAAACTATCATCCCTATTTTACAGATAAGGAAACTTAGAGGTGAAATGACATGTTTGGGATCACATAGCTAGTAAAAGTTCAAAGTGGCTCTCAAACTTACATTTCTTGGCTTCAAATCCAGCACCCTTTCCACTCCATACTGCAGATAGTGAAAGAGCAAGAAATTGATTCAGATAAAGTACTATGAAAAAATATGAAATATAACTGATCATTTCAAGCTGATGCAGTTTTTTAAAAAACCTTATGGTAGCAACTGACTTGAAAAAACAAAAAGGATTTCAGTAAGCAAAAATGTAGAGGGAAGATGTTCCAGGCCTGAACAAAAGTAGGAAAGTTAAGGGAGTCTGGGAACAGATCAGGGAAGAGAAGGTAAACTAGTTGGATGCTAAAAGTAGAATTCAACAATGTAGAACAAAATAAGGCTGAAAAGGTAAATTGGAGCCAGATGTGTAGGATGTCAAATTCCAGGCAAGGGAATTTATATTTTTATCCTATTAAATCTGAAAAGGTCGTTGAAGCCAGAACATGAAGGACTTCAAATTCGAGGATAAGGAACTTATATTTTTATTGTATGATTCAATTAGATGGCTTGAATATATTACCAAACAAGACATTACTAATTAATACTAAAATGGTTTTTCTCCTATATTTCATAAATCTGTAAGAACTCTAAGATGAAAGACAAAAAGCCAAATAACATCTAATTGTGTTCTAGAAAACCTGGATTTTACTCTGAGTCCATATACCTTGCGGTGTTAGGTTAAGCAACTATATTGTTTAACAACTTTAAGATTTTTCCTAAACAGGTTTCAACATGTAGAGAGAAACTGAAGTCACTCACTTACATTCACTGAGGCTCTGCTAGATGAGACTATTTCAAGCTCAAGGTACTCTGTGGGTCTGCATGCACTTAAAACCACAACTTACAAGTCCCTACCAGTGTATTTACTTTTACTAGTCAGAGAGAGGACATGTTTAATTCAAATGAAATACATTTAATGATGTCATAGGCATATGGGATATCTGCGCCTCTCTGTCTCTCCCCCTCTCTTTCTCTACTTCTTCCTCCTCCTTTCTCCCACCCCCTCCACCATTAACTAACTCACTCCAACCTGCCCTCACACTGGAAGCCTTAGGTTGTCCAAGAAGGATCATCATCAAGCAATTACATTCACATTTTCTCAGTGTCCTAAGAGTAACCTTTTTGAGGGAGAATATACTCCTCCACTAACTATTATAGCTCTTGAACTTTCACTAATATACTTCTATTGACACAAAGTAGCCACAAAGAAAGATGACACTTGTAAAATCTCACATTTGACTTATCAATAGGCAAAGGAAATAACAACATAATATGTATTCATATATCAAAGTAAATGCAGGGATAACAAATATATTCCTCATATCAGCCTGGATCCCATTCTCCCAAAAGCTCCCTCAGTATTTGTATGGGAGATTAGGCACATTGGAAACCTGGCAGGAAAGTATGTGAAGGAGAAAAACCCATATGCTTCAGGCAGCTCACAAATCTGAACTTCAGACTTTGATGTCATTGATCCATTCAGGAACATCTGTACCACACAAAGTCACTTCTCCACTCATTAAGCATCTGCAGGTCCTCATTGCTCTCCAGCTGGGCAAATCTTCCATTCTCAAGTCAATATGGCATTTACATGTTCTTTCAATTTACAATTACCCTTAAAGGGGCATCAGAAAAATGTTACATCTTAATCTGGTGAACAGTTGCCTTTAAGCTATAGAAATGAAAAGCTCATGAAACTATTTCTGGGCACTAGAAGCCCAGACATCTATTCACTCAACAGGATGTTGAATCACCCTATTAAATGCAGCAAACAGCATTCATAGCAACTGGACCAGGTTAACTCTTTGAGCAAAGCAAGCAAACATATCCACCTCTTCACTCACCAATTAAATCTCAGTATCTCTTCACATACAGAAACAGTCACAAAACCTCCTGCCCCCTATTTTTCCCCATCAAGCCACAGAAGGGAGGAAAAGATCTAGGGGGCTCTGGAGGGCAATAGCAATTAGTAGCTAACTTCTAATGAGCTTAAACCTTTATTCAGCCAGGAACTAGCACCTGAAAACTTGTCAGCTGACTTCTCTTGCTGCTTTCCCTCAGCCCCACCCCCCACAGCCCCCGAACAGCTTCTTTTTTACCCCCTCCTGAGTTTTCCTCTCTGGCCCATTCTTGACCACACCAGCCTCAGACTCCAATACTCCTCAGTGGTTTAAATCAGAGCCCCCAGGACTCAGTAATTCACTGTTCACTTATGAACTAAAAACTCACTCAATTTATTTCATAGAAATTAAGTCTTTATTTAACCATCTTTCTCTTTCCAAATAGGACTTTTTATTTGAGTTTTGCCTTGTGAAGTCTCAATACAGTTGTATACCAATCATCAAAAAAATCATAATGCTCAATAGCTCTCAGTTCTCAAAACATTCTTCCATTTCAGTCCTTGATCTTGAAAGTGTTCTTTCATAATCATATTTTATCATTTTTTAATAAATGAAAATAATTTCACTGCCTCTAAGTCATTAAACTATTCACATACAGTTGAGGCATCTGTTTTGCTGTATTTGAAGAGATGTTGAGATTTCATTGAAGTAGAATCATGGTAAATGAAGCAGTGAATAGGTGATTTAAGCCTTTATATGTGTGCCTCAGTTCATTCTCTGTCCCAAATTGCTCAAATTCCATCTAAAAACTATTTTTTCTAGGCATACTTTAGCAGTTCTAAGTAACCTATTCTTTTCCTAGTCCTTTAAGACATCAAACTCTTTGTCCATGAATGGCACTTTATATCCTTTGCCACTTAATTTAACTCTTTTCATTAGGCAAAAAAATATTTTCTCTTCCTCTTTCATCATTAAACCTCTACATGAAAGGTCTGTACCTTAAAGAAACAGTACCTTAGCAATAAAATGTTTCCCCCATTAAAAAAAATAGAGCATGCTCTCTCACAAATCACACACACACACACACACACACTTTGAGTGGAGTTGTGTGTGGAACACACGTTAACATAGTGAACATGGGTAGCCATACCCATGAAGGGATACACACATAGTGAAGACACATGGCCAGAACACAGATGTGAACAAATACCACCAATGTGGTAGTGCCACCAATGTTTCCCAGTGATCTCATTGCACTGATCCTGCTGGATTTAACTCCCACTGGTGTCCCATGACGCACATACATAACTGCTGATAGGTGGATAGACCCTATCAGGCATTGCTCCCACCTGGAATTGTAACGCTGGTCCTCTGTGCTGTCTCTCTTGGCCTAGGAGTTGCCAGGTGCTTCTCTACTTATCAAAAGGTTGGCAAGCTTCCCTACGATTCTAGTTTCCGGTTTCAGCTAGACTCCTCTGCTGGTATAATATCTCTTCCTCACACTGTGCCTGGCACATAGTAGGCACTTGATAACTCCTTGTTTATTTAATTGCCATAGCTCTTTCAGCTAAAAGCGCAAAGGTTTTTTTTCTCCTACAGGTACTAAAGAAACGTTAATACTAAAACAGCTGGTCATGGCACTAGTAAAAAAATGGACTTCCAAAAGGAAGTCTATTTCTGAGAACCCTGTCTGGGATTTACTTCTCAATAGAAGGAGATTCCTTGCCCCAGGCACCAAACTCTGAAACACAGATAGTTACTGCCATCAAACTTAAATCTATTTTTTTCGCGTCTTTTTCTTGGTCACCAAGAGCTGTGTCTCTATCATAAATCCAACCCTTACATGGGGTTAGAAATTTCTATAACCCCCCCCTTTTAATTTCCCATCACCTAAGTAAACTTAGTCAGCTTCTCTTTTAGAGACTTTTAGAAACTGCTAAGGGTCCTGAGGATTTGGGTTTCCAATTTTCAGCTCCAAACTCCTTTTCTCCAGATCTCTTGATATTGTGTGAACAGCAATGGAATATATAGGTTATCCATTAGTTATACCTTGTTCTTGAAACATGACTAGCCCACTTTCTTTTCCAGTCATCCCTCTCCCTGATGGCATTGTTTATATCCGTTTTCCAGTGCAGCTTTTGTTATTATGATGCTACCTACTTATATACATCGTATGGCTTTCTATTGTCGTTTGAGTGACTGACTTACACGAACTCTTTGGAGACTGCAGTAGTCCATGACATTAGCCACACAGAACCATGATGTTATTGTCACAAAGATCAGCCTATGTTTCAGGAAGAATCTTTGAATCATTAAAAGAATTTCTCAATCACCCAAATGCAATCTATCCCACTTTCTTTTTCTTGTTCGACTCTGAACCCAGTCGAAATGTCCAAGACATATGTATTGATAGATTGACTCTGCATATTGTTCCTATGACTACACATTTTAGTCTGGGCAGCAGTCATGTTTCATCCATGTGGTTTTTCCTTTATGGATAACTTGAATCATTATGGATCTAAATTTAGGGCACTCTTCAGTGTTCTTGATTCGATGCAATCAGAAGAATGTAATTTAAAAACAGAAACATCTGGAAGATGTCACCAACTAGAAAGAATCCCTCTTCTATTTAGTATCTATGGTGGGCACCATCTTCCATGATAGTGACATAATTCTCTCTATTTTGTGCCTTGATTAATCTTATTAATCTGAGGATCATAAGAAGGTATTCACAGCATTATATCTTGCAAGGAATTTTGTATGAATTTGACACAAGCATGGGAGAAACCTTTTGGAGTTCCACCTTTAGCCAGAATTTCCCTCTGTAATTGGCAAGAGGTAAACTCTGCAACCCAAAAACCTCATAATGAGAAATTATTCTAAAAAGTAATTACTGCTAAATACCCAAGATTAAAAGCAAAACAAAATAGAATCCATACACAAAGTAGAAGTTTCACCATACCTGGAGTTCCCATTCTGGGTCCCTACAACCAGCCCAACCCATGCTTACTCAGTGAACACAAATAAATCTGCAGCCTTGTAATCAGGGTTCAGCAGCAGAAATACCTTTTCATTCAGTTCACATCACTGACCTGATGTGAAATGTCACCACCACCAGTACCACCCTCCCATCTTTGCCAGATGCACAAGAAACAGCAGATAGATAGATAGATAGATAGATAGATAGATAGATAGATAGATAGATAGATATGGATATAGATATATTCTCTCAAGTCACACAAAAGAAAGGGACAGTGAGTCAATGAAGGAAGGGTTTGGTTTTTTTTTTTTATTCTGCAGGTGGAGCCAGGAAGATCAAGTAAAGGCAGGGACTTACCTGAGGTCTCCCCCAAGCACCTCCAAATAGAGCGGCAGAACCCACAATTTTCCAGTCCAAGACAACTTAGAAAAGTCTGTTGCACCACAGTAAGAAGTCTAGCACAGGCTGCTGGGGGCAACTGAATCAATTCCAGACCTCTCAGCCCACAGATGGTAAGAGAGTTGGGACAACTGGTCAGAAGGAGATTACAGGTGTCCCTTTGCTGGCACCGAGGGGCTGGGGCGGGGGGGTGCAGTATTCTCTTGCACTGCCCATGCTTCGGTCTGTGTTGCAGTCCTGAGTCTCAGTCCCAGGGCCAGGAAAAGCACTGGAACACCAGAGCTTGTGGCCACAGGGAATGGAGACTCTAGTCACAGTTCCAGGGTGGAAAAGAGTGCTGGGTAGGGGCAGGTAAAAAGGAGCAATTATCTCATACAGTTGAGGCATGAAAGGAAGAACTGATACAGAAGCAAGTGCAGGGGGTGGGGGAAGGGGGGAGGACTAGAACTTTCCTCTCATTGGAATTTAAGTTTTAAGAATACTGATAACACTTTCATATTATACATATATATATATATACATATATGTATTAAGTTTGACGTTAATGAGTACATTATAATTAATCTTTAATGTTTTCTTTATATTTCTTCTGGATCTTTTAAATTGAATTTTCCATTGAGTTCAGGTCTTTTTGTTACAAATACCTGAAAGTCTTCCAGTTCATTAAATGTCCTTTTTTATTATTATTACTCAGGATTATTCTCAACTTTGCTGTGTAAGTTATTCTGGAATGCAACCCCAGCTATTTTGCTCTTCAAAATATAACATTCCAAGACCTTTGTCCTTTGAGAAAAGAAGCTTCCAGGTCTCGTAAAATGCTGCATTTCCACAGTATTTAAATTGTTTTTTTCTTGTTGCCTACAATATTTTCTTCTTAACATAAAAGTTTTGAAACTTGGTTATGACATTCCTGTAAGTTTTCCTCCTGGGATCTCTTTCAGGTAATAAATAGTAGGTTTTTTCTATTTCTACTTAAACCCCTTATTCTAGAACTTCCAGGTGATTTTCCTTTATAATTTCTTGTAATATTGTATCTAGATTCGTTTTTCGTTGTAACTTTTGGGTAGTCCAGCAATTTTTATCTTGTCTCCCCTTAATCTGTTTCTCCAGATCAGTTGTTTTTCTAATGAGATGTTTCAGATTCTCTTCTATTTTTTTTTCTATTTTTATTACTTCTTGGTGTCTTGTATTGGAGCTATTTTCTTCCTTAAAACTTCTTCCAATGAATTGATTTTCTTTTCATTATTTTCTTGGATTGCTTTTATTTTCTTTCCTAATTTTTCCTCAGTCTCTCTTACGTGATTTTTGAGTTCCTTTTTAAGTTCTTCCAAGAGTTCTTTTCGGGCTTGTGACCTTTTGATGTCCCTCTTTGTGGTAGGAGTGGTGTTTTTTTTTAACTTCACTATCTTCCTCTTAATATGACCCCGGAATCTTTGTTTACACAAAAGTAGCTATCTATGGTCAAGTTATTTTTCCTTTGCTTCCTCATTTTGATTTTCATTTTATTTTATTTTTAGCAGTTTATTATTATAATCAGGTTTTAATCCTGAGTTGTGGGTGATGCTGCCCTAGGCCTCAGGTCCTCCTTACTGTTATTTTCTGAATTCTGTCTGGGGGCTTAACCCAAGAGACTCCTCCTTTAATCCACAGTTTCTCCGCTGCCTGTCACACTGTCCCAAAAATGTTCTTGCATCTTATGGTACCATATTCACCGGTCACGTCCTTGCCTCCTCCTCCCCCACAGTCACAGCCCAGGACCACGTCTGGTCAGCATCACTAGGCCTGGCTCCCAGAAACAGTGGAGGGGTACTTCAATGTTCTTTGTCAGGTAAAAGCTTGTGAGATGAAATTTGCTGAGGCTGTGAGGTGAAAGTTTGTGAAGTGAAGTTTCTTGAGGCTCAGTAGCTTTGGGGATGCCCTCACGGCCCCTGGAGGAGCTGGCTTGGAGGTGTCTTCACTTCACTCAGGCCAAACCTCAGCCCCTGAGGTTCCTGTTTTTTCTGAGTCCCTCTCAAGTTCTCTTAGGAGAACTGCCCTTTATCCCTTTTATTTTTGCTGCTCTATATTCATTTTATGGAGTCTGGAAATTTCTGACCTACTCCACCATCTTCCCAGAATAACCTGTAAAGTAGGGACTTTTAGAAGAAGAGTATGTAGATTAAGAATTAGGAGGGAGGGAGAAGAGGACAAGGGAGGAACTCTTAGAAGAGTGGGTAGATTTAGGAATAGGAGGGCATAGTAGTGGTGAGAAGTAAATCAGATGTCTGTGGAGGGATAGGGTAAATAGGGTGAGAAGGATAAATAGTGAGGAAAAATCAGATGGAGGGAAATAAGCAACCAGTATAATAACTCTGAATGTGAATGAGAAGAATTTACCCTTAAATGGAAATGAATTGCAGAATGGATTAAAAATCAGAATCTGACCACATTATTTACAAGAAACACAGTTAAAAATGAGAGATATATACAGAGTTAAAATAAAGGGCCAGTGTAGAATTTATTATGCTTGAGGTGGTGTTAAAAAAAAAAAAAAAGTAGGGATAGTAATCATGATCTCAGACAAAGTTAAAGATAAAATAGATTTAATTAAAGGAGATAAACAGGGAAATTATACTATGTGTCATCCATATTGTTCAGTACTGTTTTAGAAATGCTAGCAATAGCAATAAAAGAAGAAAAATAAACTGAAGAAATCAAAAGGGAAATGAGGTAATAACTATCTTTTTGCAGACACTATGAGGATATATTTGGAAAATCCTAAATATTCAACCTATAAAGTTAGTTAAAATGGTTAATAATTTTAGCAAAGTAGTAGGATGTAAAATAAACCCACTTATATACATCATCTGCATTTTTATATATCACCAACAAAACCCTGTAAGAAGAGGTAGTAAGAGATATCCCATTTAAAATAACTGTAGACAATGTAAAATACCTGAGAGTATACCTGCCAAAACTGACCCAGGAACTACATGAACATAATTATAAAATACTCTTTATACAAATAAAGTCAGATTTAAATACTTGGAGATATATTCATTATTCGTGGGTAGGCAAAGTGAACATCATAAAAATGAGGTATAAAATGGATAATTTTGATTACATTAAATTGATAAGATTTTGTACAAATAAAACCAATGTAACCAAGATTAGAAGGAAAGCAGAAAATTGGGCAGAAGGCTGGTTAGAATTTCATAGACAGTCTCTCAGATAAAAGTATCATTTCTCAAGTATATAAAGAACTTTGTCAAATTAAAAAAAATATGATTTATTCCTCAATTTATACATCATCAAAGGATAAGAACAGGTAGTTTTTCTATGAAGAAATAAAAAACATATATAGTCATATGAAAAAATACTCTAAATCATTAATTAGAGAAATGCAAATTAAAACAACTTTGAGATACCATCTTATACCTATCAGATGGGCTAAAATGATAGATACCCTTTAACTAGGAAATGGCTAAGCAAGTCATAGCATATAATTGTGATGGAATACTACTATGCTATAAGAAATTGTGAGCTAGTCGACTTTAGAAAAACATGGAAAGACTTGCATGAAATAATGAAAATTAAATAAGCAGTACCAAGAGAACACTATACATAGTAACAGAAATGTTGTCCTAAGAACAACTTTGAATGACTAATTCATCTTGAGTATTATAAACACTAAAATCAACTACAAAAGATCTATGAGGGAAGATGCTATCCACCTTCAGAGAAAGAACTGATAAATATAAGTGTGTATAGTATGATTTTACATACATGTATATGTGTATATTATATACATGGGTGTGTGTTTAATTGGTATCCTTTCCGAGGACAGGGTGGGAAAAGAGGGAGAAAAAAATTAAAAGTGCTCAGCAGAGAACAAAAGAAAACAGAAGGAAACACAGAAAAGCAAGGTAGCTTTGAAAACAACGCATAGTATTTATTACATAGTTTAGAAAAAAGTAAGAGTCTGAAATGGAAACTCACAGTTTTATATTGAATCCTGTATTTAAGTTGTGCTGTGTACATGGAAATGTTCTTTTTTTTCTCTTATTGCATTTAAGTTCAAATGATTTTTTTTTATAAAGACTGGAAAAAAAGAAAAAGAGAAACATTGCAAATATACAGGTTCAAAGATTTACAGAGAATCAAACTATAGTGTTCAGGAACTTCAGCTATCTAGACATCTGCTAGAAATCTAACTCTACAATAATAAAACATCTGCTAAGTTTTTATGGATCTTGCAGACAATTCGCCTCTCAGAAGGTAGATGAATCCATAAAAGGAATTAACTTTGAGGGGGAAAAGTGACTGTGTTAGAGTAACTTTGCCCTGGCTAAGGGTTTTTAGATATATCCCCTAGACTTCTTTTTAATCTGATTTCAAAAATTCAGAGAAAGAAGATATCATGGCAAAATTCCTAGAGGGCCTTGAGAAGGATAGGTAGAAGGATAGATAGATAGATAGATAGATAGATAGATAGATAGATAGATAGATAGATAGATAGATAGGTAGGTAGGTAGGTAGGTAGGTAGGTAGGTAGGTAGGTAGGTAGATCAGACAGACAGACAGACAGATAGATAGATAGATAGATAGATAGATAGATAGATAGATAGATAGATAGATAGATAGATAGATAGACAGATAGATAGACAGACAGACAGACAGGTAGGTAGGTTGGTTGGTAGATAGATAGATAGATAGATAGATAGATAGATAGATAGATAGATAGATAGATAGATAGATGAGATGGTCTCTACAGGAACCAATTTGATTATTCAAGGAGCTCCCAGATAAATTCATATTTTAAAAGGATAGATTCAAAAAGGTAGATTGGAGGAAAGATTAGAAACCAAAAGTCCAGTTAAGAAGCCATTACAATAATGTAGGCAAAAGTAGATGCAGGCCTAAACTAAGGTGGTTTCAGTAAGAATGGAACAAGTAAAAGAAAAACTGGCAGCTTGAGAACACTTAGTGTCACAATGGACTGAGCACTAAGCCTGAAGTCAAGAGTATCTGACTTTGGGCCGCTCTCACCTCTGGAGGGAAGTGTGGCTGTGGGACTTGGACTCTGGGTCGAATTTAACTTCCTGAGCGATAAAAAACAAGCCCAGAAACTGCTTTAGGCATGGCTGCTGAGCTCAACATCTCTCCCCCCAAGGTCCCAGAGTCTACTTTCCTAGAGAATCTTCTTCATCATGGACTATTTTGGAGGGCTATCTTCGTTTATCTGTGAATTGACAATAATCTTCCCATTTCAAAGTCTCATGAGGGGAAAAGGGGACATTTTGAGCCAAGGAAGTTTGAGGTGTCCAAGAAGCCAAAGGCGACTGCTCCTTCTCAAAGCAAAAAGTCCAAGAAGGAAACCAAGAAGAGATAGAGTAGAAGCTGCCAGAAGTGGCACATGGGTGGCCTGCTCTAACTTTCTTCAGAATCAAGTACCCTTGAAGAGGGACCATTGTAGGAAAATCAGTCTTCATAAAAACATTTGTCTGGCATCATCCTCCTTACAGAATCTGATTTGGAAGATACCTCAGGGGTCATCTAATCTGATCTCTATCTGAATAGGAATCCTTTCTCCAACCTCCCTGATGAGTGATCGTGCTGCCTCCCTTGAAGACCTCCACTGATGGAGAACTACTACCTCCTGAGGCAATCCATTCCCCTTTTGGATAACTCAATGAGTGTTAGGAAATTTTTCCTTACATTGAGCTAAAATCCACCTCTGAAACTTCTACCTAGTCCTTCAGAGACTAGGGAGTTAAGGTGATGCTAATGGAGCATGGGTACCTTTTAAGCACAGAGGACCATATAAGCATGAGAATTTCACTGGCCTTATGTGGCCAAACCACCTCCCCAAAAGCCCTCTGTTCAAATCTTGTTCAGTCATGGCTCCTGAAGCACAGCCCCTTCAAAAAATGTGGGTTATAGCACTACAGTGACATAGGAAAAACGACAGCAGAATCATGAGCACATTATACACGTAAAGGCCATATACATTGGAATATTTAGTTTAAAGATCATGTTAAAATAACTGAGCTGCTTTTTAGTGTTTAATCATCTTAAGTAATTTTTAATATAACATGTATGCATACTACCATTCAAGATCTGCATCCTAATCTGGACAAGTCTTCCTGATTCCTAATCTACTTTTGTCTTCACTTTAAAAAAGTGTTAAGGTCTCTCTTTGTCAGAATGATGTCAAGCACAGTCTTGGTAATTAGCGAGACTAAGGCAATTGAACCTGAAAGGTTGCCTAAAGGAAGGGCAGCCTTTTCTTGTGGTGAAAGTGATTTTCAAAATCTGCACCAAAATGTTAATAGCTTTCTCCTTTTCTTAATGAAGCATTTTCCAGTATTTCCTCTGACTTTTCCTCATGAGATAGACTTCAGAAAGGATTTGGCTAAATAAATAAATGTTTTCCATGCAGAAATTGGCCATCGTCTCAACTTCTATAATATGGTTTGGTGTGCATTAGTTTCCCTACTGCTGCCTCCTTGACCTATCTTTTAGTGTGTCTTCTGAACCTTTCCCACTCAAACAAAAGCATTTAGCCCCAGCTTAAGGGGAAAAGATTGGGGTGAGCATGAGAGAAGATTAATAAACCACATTGCATGATGAACTTCAAAAAAAAAAAGAACATCTGACTTTGAAGTCAGCTTTAGACACTTCCTAGTTGTATGAGCCTGTCTGCCTCAATTTCCTCAACTATAAAATGAAAATAATTACAAACTCCCGTGTAGGCTTGTTGGGAAGATTAAACAGGATAATGTTTGCGAAGTTCTTGACATGTATTAGGTGGTCCTGACTAGGAAGGTAACAGGACCAACAAAAATAAAGAATTTGGGGAAAAGCAAATACGGAGGCAAAGGTAACGAACTCAGAACTGGACATGGTGATTCTGATTGTGATTAGACACCCAGGTAGAGATGCCTACCAGGCACCGGAAAAACCAGAAATCCAGGGAGAAGTTCCAAGTCAGCTTCTGAAAAATGATAAAGTCAATAAAAAAACAAAGTCTTTTGTTACGTTCAGAGCATAAAGAGCAGGAAAGGATCCACCATTTGTGGATGTGTCCTTGGTTCACAGATGATAGATATCATGTAGAACTACTAAACTCCCTATTTTTGTTTCCATCTCATGCATCAGTGAGAATAGTCATATTAGAAAGGGTTAAACAATGATTATAAGAAGGGAATTAACGAGACACTAATTCACTGTTGGAACTGTGAACTCATCCAATCATTTTGGAGAGCCATCTGAAATTGTCTAAAGAGTTATAAAACTGTGTATACCCTTTGACCCAGTAATAGCACTAGTAGGTGTGTTTCCCAAGGGGATTAGTGAAAAGGGAAAAGAATCTGTACGTTCTAAAATATTTACAGCGGCTCTCTCTGTGGTGGTAAAGAAATAGAAATTGAGGGGATGCCCATCAACTAAGTTGTGGTATGTTATTGTGATGAAATACTACTATTCTATAAAAAATGATGAACAGGTTGATTCTAAGAAACATGGAAAGACTTGCATGAAATAATGAAGAGTGAAATGAGCAGGACCAAGAGAATATTGCACATAGCAACAACTTGGAACTAAGTTATTTTGAGTATTATATTCAAATCAACTACAAAGGACCTATAAAGGAAGATGTCATCCACATGCAGAGAAAGAACTATTAAACAGAAATATATATTGTATGGATGTATGAAGAGAAAAAAATTAAAAGTGCACAGCAAAGAACAAAAGAAACCTTAAGGGAAAGCACAGAAAAGCAGGGCAGCTTTTAAATATAGTGTATAGTATATTTATTACACAGTTTTTCAAAAAAATTAAAGAGTGAAATGGAAATTTATGATTTTATATTGAATTCTCCTTCTCATGTTGTATTATATACATGGAAATATTCTTTTTTTGTCTTTTTAAATTTTAGTTCAAAATGAATTTAAAACATTTTTAATCATTAAAAAGAGGGAATTTAAACTCAACAAAGGTAAGTAAATATAGTAAGAAAACATTTAGCCACTTTCAATGACCTTAAATTTCTAGGCCCACACAAATTACATTCCGGGGTACCAAAAAATTTCTACATATGACCTCAGAAACATTTGGTAATCTTGGATAAGTCATGGATAATGGAGGGGAGGAGAAATCGAGATGAGAAACAAACTAATACCAATTTTTGAAAAGGAGAAAAGGGTAGATTTTGAAGTCTTTAAATCAGTAAATTGAACACCTATCTCTGGGAAAATTATAGAGGAGATTATTAAGCAAATAATTTGTGGTAATCACTAGGTTCTAACATGTTCAGTAAAAACAATGTCAAACTAAATTCTTTTTTTAAAGTTTCTATTTTGGTAATATTGACATAGTATATTTTAATTTCAGCAAAGAATTTGTCAAAGTCTATTAAGATATCCTTACAGATAAGATAGACAGACGCAAGTTGAATTAAAGGACACAGGCATATTTTTAGGTGGCTAAGTGATGATACATAAAAGAGAATTGAATAATGGATGAGTTAGCAGAGACATACTTTTGAGCTAAGCCATGGGACTTTGTCCTTATCTCTGTCCTGTTCAAAATTTTTTAAAGTGAACTCAGTATGGACATGGAAGGCATGCCTATCTAGTCTTGATTGAACCTATCTAGGTTGATTGAAAGCTGGGATGGATAACGAACACACTGCATGTGAGAATCAAACATCAACATAATCTTATAAAGCTGGAATGTAGGCTGAAACAAAAAACATAAAACGATCATTTGCTACAGATAAATGCAAAGTTCTTCAAATGAGTTTAAAAAAAAAAGATACCACCATCACCAAGAAGAACAATTACATAAGTACAAAACAAGGTAGACCTGACTTACCAATGATCCCTATGAAGAAGACCCAATTTGAGCTAACAGTATGAAATAACTACTAATTCAAAATTAGTTTGCTTTGAAGTAAAAAAGTCTTAATAAAAATGGTTCAGATCATGAAGAGTAATAGCCTCCACTGCATTCCAGTCTAGTCAGACTATGTCTAGAATATTATGTATCCTTCTGGGACGATTTGAGAGGGATACTGACAAACCGAAGTATGCACAAATGGGAGTGACAAGAATGGTAAGGGGCTTGTATATTATATGCAGAATTATTAAAGTAAATATGCATATTCAACTTTAGGAAGGGAAAACAAAGGGGAAGATGACGGTTTGTCGAATCTTCATATACTTGAAGGTTCTACTGTTATGTGGAAGAATAGATTGACTTATTCTACATTATTTTAGAATACAGAACTAATGCCAGTAGGTTACAGAATGGCAGGTTTCAGTTAAAAATAGGAACTTTTCAATTATATCTGTCAATGGAATAAGCTGGCTCATAAAGCAATAGGTTCCCATCACTGGAAGTATTCAATCAGAACTGATTGACCATCTGTCAATGATTTAACAGTACGGTTTTACGAATGGGATACTGGAACAGATGATTTCTACCCTTCCAACTCTAAGGCCTTGTTTCCTACTTTGGAGATCATTTTTTAGTAGAGTTCTTAACTTTGGAAATCACTCCACCTACTGGTTTCTCAAAGACCTGTCAAGTTTGTCCTACAAAATGTGAAAAGGCTCCAAGTGTTTCTTGCTATATTCTTTAGATCTCTTATAAGAATGATATTTGTGGTTAATTATATGTTTATTAATTACTTTGAATTACTCAAATATTTCCATTCTTAATATGAAGTGTTATCACTTTAATATGAAAACACACAAAAAAATATTCCATGGATTATATATTGCCATAGTTTTTCTTTTTTTAAATAACCACTGGAGGGCAGAAAAGCACTATGAAATAGCTTTAAGTTTACAAAGCAAGTGCTATCTTCTTAATTTACACAACAGATGTTTGTGGAACATGGTGTTTAAATCAAATTCTACTTTAAATGCATTAAAGACACCTTTTTTTAAAAAAAAGCAAATAATTGCAATAATCACAACCAATCCCTAATTTTCTGTTATGTTAATTTTATTTTCTGTATGTTGGATTTTTTTAAAGGCTCATTTTTATTATGAAGTAGCCATTTTAGGGATTATTTTGAATCTTGGGAAGGCTATTTTCATGAACTTACAGGAAGAATTGAATCCAAACCATATAATTAAGGTTTGTCAATAACCTGAAATTCACCCCCCAAAATAGAAAAATTGATAAAATATGTCACCATCACTCAAGCAATAAATGTTTATTAAACATTATGTGTTAGGAACTGTTGTAGGAACTGAAACGGAAAAGATAAAAGTGAGGAGTTTGCCTGGAAGGGACAGAACTAACAATGTGTTGTGCACAAAATGATGGGAAGTGCTTGGGAAGTTCCCAGCAGCTGTGGAGGTTTTATGTATAAGGTAACGCTTTTGCTGCATCTTGAAAGAAACTTGGGACTCCAAGAGGCAAAGGTTAAAAACAACTGCATTCCAGGAATGAGACAAGATCAGTGCAAAGGTGTGGAAATAGAAAAGGAACAGTAAGAAGGACAGATTAAATGTACTGTGGAATTGAAAGGGGTTAGGGAAAGGGAGAAGAGCAGGTAATAAGCCCGGAAATGGAGTTTGGGCTCAGGTTATGAAGGATTTTAAATGCCAAACAGAGTTCACATTTGCTCCTGCAGGTAATAAAAAGACTCCAGAGTTTATTGAGAAGGTGGGGGGGAGAGAAAGCTGTCATTAAATCAGAAAAAGAAATCATTTTCGCAACTGTGTGGAGAATGGATTGGAATGGGGAGAGAGAAGGCTATCATAATAATCCAGTTGAAACACGGTGAGGGACTGTCATTATATTAGTGGGACTGAATTAGGGTGGTCCCTGCGAGAATGAAAAGAAAGTAACACAATGGAGAAATGTTATAAAGGTAGAATGAAAAGATGTGGCAACTTCTCAAATATACATTGTTGCTGTTTGTCCTTCAAGGACATCACAAATAAGTAATGTCTTGATTTGTGCGTGAATTCAATTTAACTGAGGTGGAATTGTGCAAATCATCAGCAAATCACTCTCTTAGCGTCATCTAAGTCCAGTGGCAAGGCCCAAGTCAGGAAGACTGGTGAGTCAGGGGTAAGTCAAGGATGAGTGAGAAGTTGGGGATGAAACTGAGGTTATAGACTTAGGGGACTGGAAGGTAGTGCCTTCAACCAAACAAGAGAGAGAGAACATTGTAAAATGCAGAATGGATGATTTTGGTTACATTATATTAAAAACTTTTTGCACAAACAAAACCAATGCAACCAAAATTAGCAGGAAAGCAGAAAGCTAGGAAACAATTGTTACAGCCAGTGTTTCTGATAAAGGCCTTATTTCTCAAATATATAGAGAACTAAGTCGAATTTACAAGAATATAAGTCATTCCTCAATTGATAAATGGTCAAAGGATGGAAACGGGCAGTTTCCAGATGAAGAAATTAAAGCTATCTATAGTCATATTAAAAAATGCTCTAAATCACTTGACTACAGAAATGCAGATTAAAATAACTCTGAGGCACTACCTCACACCTATCAGATATTATTATGACAGAAAGGGTAAAATGATAAAAGTTGGAGGAGATGTGGGAAAATTGGGACATTAATGCATTGTTGATGGAGTTGTGAACTGAACTGATCCAACTATTCTGGATAGCAATTTGGAACTCTGCCCAAAGGGCAATCAAATGTGCATACCCTTTGATCCAGCAAGGCCACTACTAGGTCTGTATTCCAAAGACATCATTAAAAAGGGGAAAGGACCCACATGTACAAAAATATTTATATTAGTTTTTTGTGGTAGCCAAGAACTGGAAATTGAGGGGATATCCATCAACTGGGGAGAGGTTGAACAAGCTGTGGTATATGAATGTAATGGAATACTATTGTGCTATAAGAAATGATGAGCAGGCAGACTTCAGAAAAACTTGGAAAAACTTATATGAACTGATGCTAAGTGAAATGAGCAGAACCAAGAGAACATTGTACACAGTAACAGCCACATTGTGCAATGATTGACTTCGATAGACTTGCCAAGATCTAAAACAACTCCAAAAGACTCTTGATGGAAAATGCTATCCACATCCAGAGAAAGAATTTTGGAGTCTGAATATGGATGGAAGCATACTATTTACTCTCCTTTTCTTTTGTTGTTGTGTTTTGTTTCTTCTTTCTAGTGGTTCTTCCCATTCTAATTCTTCTTTACATCATGGCTAATGTGAAAATAGGTTTAATCTGAATGTATAAGTAGAGCCTATTTCAGATTGCACACCATCTTGGAGAAGAGGGAGGAGAAGGAAGATTAGAAAATTTAAAACTCAAAATTTTATGGAAGTAAATGCTGAAAACTAAATATAAATAAATTAGTAAAAGTATATAACCTGTGTTTTTACTTCAACTAAAAGAACATTCTTCACCCTGAAATTTAATTAATTAAATTACTTGATTGTTGGCAAAAAAAAAAAAAGAAAGAAATTTTGAGCAGGCAAAGTTCAGAAAAACATGAAAGATTTACATGAACTGATGTGAATGAAGTGAGCAGAACCAGGAAAACATTATACACAGTAACAGTAACATTGTGCAATGATCAACTATGACTGACTTAGCTTTTCTCAGCAATACAATGATCCAAGACAATTCCAAAAGAATCAGGTTGGAAAATGCTATCCACATCCAAAGAAAGAACTATGGACTCTGAATATAGATTGAAACATCCTATTTTAATTTTTTGTTTGTTTTTCTTTCTTGTGGTTTTTCCTTTTTGTTATTATTCTTTCACAATATGACTAATTTGGAAATATGATTACTATTAATACACATGTATAACTTATATCAGATTGCTTGCCATCTTGGGGAGTGGTGAGGGCATGGAGGAGAAAGAGAAAAATTTGGAACTCAAAATATTAAAAATCAATGTTGAAAATTACCTTTATGTGTAACTGGAAAAAACAGAATGCTGTTTACAAAAAAAATAGTAAGGAGGATCAGAAGAGGGGAGAGTTTGGGGAGGAAAATAATAAGTTCTCTTTTTGATGTAAGTATGCAAAGACTAAGAGACATCAGTTCAAAGTTTCCAAAAATCAGTTGGTAATGCAGAACTGAAGCTCAAGAGAGAGAATAGGTTTGAGTATGTAAATCTGGGAGTCATCTGCACAGAGTTAAACTCATGGAATAATGTTTTGATGATAATAATACCTCTGGCAGTTAATAAATTTTCCAATCAGTTACCTACTATGCGCCAGGCACCGTGCTACACACTGGGGCATGAGTTCAGAGTAAAAAAATCTCTGCTCCCAAAGAAGCAGTCGTCAGATATTTAAAGGATTGTCACATGGAAGAAGCATTATACTCTTTCCATTTGGTCCTACAGTATATGAATAGGAGCAATGAGTAAAATTTGCAAAAAAGGCAAATTTAAGCTTCATGTCAAGAAAAAAAAAATAAAACAACTTCCTAACAATTAGAGTTGTACACAAGTGGGATGTGCTTCCTCAGAAGATTATAAACTTCATTGGAGGTCTTCAAACAGATACTAGATGACTACTTGTCAGTTATATTATGGCAAGGATTCATATTTGGTTAAGGGCTAGGCTAGATGAATATTAAGGTTTGAAATATTGTGATTCTGTGAATATAGAAAATTCTATATTCTTCACACTATAAGATGCACAAATTCATTAAAGTTTAATGTGCATCTGACATATGCTCAGAGATACCTGTGACAGTGTCTCTTCACATGGAAAACCTGTGAAACCAATTTCTGGAATAAGCATGATGATATTTAAGACAAGCGTCTTAGAGTAATTGTAGAGCATTGACGGGCATTCTATAACTAGTTCTGGGTAACTAACCTTGTGTTGAGAAGGAACTCTTTGATTTGTTTGTGGATGCTTTCAAAAAGACCTGGAAATTTCAGCTATATCTTTCTTTGCCTTGTTCTTTTTTTTTTTTTTTACTTCATTTGGTGACTTCTTAGCTCAGTGTACTGTGAGAGACTATCCCAACCTCAGAAGTTTCAGAAGGTTAGGAAAGTGAACCACAAGAATCTGGAAGTCAAGGTCCAAGATGGATTTTACAGCCAATGTAGCATTAATGCCCTGAGGAACAAGGATTGACCTCTGGAAGTAACTTTTGGGACTCCAGTCCCATAGTAGCAGAGGTACAGGTTCATCCAGCAGTGTGCCACATCTCTGTGTGAATATGGTGTAATTTATACTATGCAGGAACCAGGCTAAATTTTAAATGCACACCTCTAAATTAAGGTAGATCAGGGGAGAGGTATCAGGGAAAATGTTTGCACATTTGTTACTGCTCTATCTGTGAAGCAAATATGTCTTTGTAAAAGCTAACCAGTGTTAGTTGTTTGGATGGGATTAGACCGCTAGGTACAGGACCCCTAAAATGATGGCAACACAATGGTTGAGGGCGGGTGGGTCAGGCTAATAACAAAGAAAAGAGACAATCCCTAACCCTTCAAAGTACTTGAGAGCACTAAGCAAAATATACCCTGAAAGAGTAAAGCCAGAATATACATGCTTCAGGGGCAAAGCAATGATTTCATATCAACTTGTTGCATACTAGTACTGCTACAATAAGTCTAGCAAAATAAATTCTGTGGCACAATTACATTATTATGTCAAGAAAATCCTGTCTTGAAGGACCAAATATGGAGACAATCTTAAACAATCTGAGGTTATAGTTTTTTATAGATAGTTGTCCTGGAATCCTTTATCCAATAGGCTTTCTTAAATACAAAGAAGAATTCATGTTTAAATTTTACCTAAAATGCCCCCAAAATTATTACTCAGTTATGATTGAGAATATAAACAAAGATACTACTTGATAAAGTAACCAGTTTTCTAAACAAAAGTATAAACTAATTCAGAAATTCATTACAGGGAGTAGTTCTCTCATAACACACTGATCCCTATACTATTATTTCTGCATGCCTCCTTATTTCCCAGGATAATTATCCTCTAAAGTCCTTTTCTTCCTCTTCCAGGACTTTATTCCCTCAATCAAAATATATGGCAGTATACATACACAAGATTCACCCAGGGACTATATGAATTTAATAATAAAACTCTTTTCAAAAATAAAAACAGACCTAAATGATTGGAAAAACATTAACTGTTCATGAGTAGGATGAGTCAATATCATACAAATGATAACCTTACGTAAACTAATTTATTTCTTCAGTGCTACAGCAAACTCTCAAAAGAATATTTTACAGGGCTAGAAAAATAATATGTTCCTCATAACAAGGAACAAAAGGTCAAGAAGCTCAAGAGTAATAGTAAAAAAAAAAAAGTGGGAAGGAAGGTCAGGTCTGTCAGTACTAGATATGAAACCATACAATAAACAGAAACAATTACAATGATTTAGTCCTCATTTAAAAGGGAAAAAGAGAGACAAGTCAATCAGTGGAACCAATTAAATGTATAACATATAAAAGCAAACAAACAGTAACACAGTCTTTGATAAAACAAACCCTTTTTACTGGGGGAAGGACTCACTATTTAACAAAAGCTTCTGGAAAACCTAGACAGTAACCTGACAGAAATTAGGTATAGATCAATACCTCACCCTGTACCAAGGTAAGTTTGAAAGAGATACATAACCTAGATACAAAAGATCATCCATCTCATAAACATATTAAAGGAGCAACAAAGAAATTACCTTTTACATATGTAGATAAGGAAGGAGTTTGTAATTAAACAAGCGACAGAGGATCACACAAGACAAATAGACAATTTTGATTGTATAAACTTAAAATTTTTTTACACCAACAATGCAATGAAAATTAGAAATAGTTCACTGGGGGGAAAATCTTTGCAACTAATTAATTAATTAAAGGTCACATATCTAAGAGCTATTACCCTATTGACAAATGGTAAAAAGATATGAAAATGCAGTTTTCAAAGGATGAAATCTGAGCTATCAACAATCGTGAAAAAATACTCTGAATCATTAATAATCAGAAAAATGCATACTTTGAGATTTCACTTTACAACTATTAGACTGATAAAGATGACAAGAGAGGAAAATTACAAATGCTGGAGAGATTATGGAAAAACAAATCCATTAGTGTCCTGTTGGTGGAAATTGGCCTAGCCAATCTGGAAATAAATTTGAAGATATGATCAGAAAGCTACCAAATTGTTCATACGTTGACTCAGTGATATAGCTACTAGTCTTATACTTTCAAATAAATCAAACAGAGGAAAAGGATCTATATGTACAAAACCATTAATAATATCTATTTTTATATTAGCCAAAAATTGGAAACCTAGAAAATATGCTCTTATTGGAGAATGGTTAAATAAATTGTGGTACATGAATGTAATGGCATATTATTGTGACATCAGAAATAATGAAACAGATAATTTCAGAAGGAAGTGGAAAGTACTCTATGAACTAATGCAGAATGAATTGAGCAGAAATAGAACAACTTATACAGTGACAACATTATGGAGAAAATAACTTTCAAAGACATTAAAATGCTGATCAACAAAACATAAGACACAAGTCCAAAAGAATGAAAATGAAAATCATTGCTTACCTCCTGAGAGAGAAATGATAAACTTAAAATAAAGATACTTACATTTTCAGACATGGCTAATGTGGACATTTGTTTTGCTAGATGATTACAGCTATGTATATAAGCTTTTGGTGTTTTTTAAAGTATTCTCAATGTCTCTGTGAAAGGAAATAATGATAGATTTTCAAGATATTTCAATCTATACTCTGAATCCATCAGTTCTCTATCTACAAGTGGATAGCATGTTTCATCATGAATCCTTTTGCATTGTGATGAGTCATTGTATTAATCTGAGTTACTAAGTCCTTAAATTGATTATCTTTACAATATTTCTGTTGTTATCTCTTGTTCTGGTCATTATCCTGGTTCTGCTCACTTTACTTCGCATCAGTTAATTCAGATCTTCCTGAGTTTTTCTGAAATCATCCTGTTAATCATTTCTTAACATATTAGTATTAGATCACATTCATATACCATACCTTGATCAGCCACTACCTAATTGATACCCCAATTAATTGCATCAATTTCCAATTCTTTGTCTCCACAAAAAGAATTACTATAAATATCTTTGTACACATAGGTACTTTTCCTCTTTCTTTGATCTCTTTAGAGTATAGACCTGGTAGTGGTACTTCAGGGTCATTATTGTTGTATGTCCTTCATTCTCTAAGAGGACCATGACATCAGGGAGATGATGCCATGGCTTGCAAGTGAACTGGACTCAAGAGCCATCTGGGTCCAGCGGCAAGATATAGATCAGCAGGACTGGAGATGGGTCCCTACTGTTAGGTCAATGTACAATATAGCAATATAACATAATTTTTGGGCATAGCTTCAAATGGCTTTCCAGAGCGCTTGGACTAATTCACAACTTTGCCAATATTGTACCGGTTTACCTGTTTTCCTTTCTTTTTCTTTTATTAGTTATCTTAGTCCAAATGAGAAGTGTAAGCTAGTATTCACTTGTTTTAACTTGCATTTTTCTAGTTATTAGAAATTCTGAGAATTTTTCATATGGCCCTTGATAGCTTTGATTTCTTCTGCTGTCTATTCATATCCTTTAACCATACAGTAATTTGTGGAGGGCTTTTCTTCTTATAGATTTGACTCGGTTCTTTGTATATTTTCAAAATGAGACTTTTTGCAGCAAAGATTTTCCTCAGTTTCCTGCTTTTCTTCTAATTTTAGGTGCTTTAGTTTTGTTTGTGAAAAACCTTCTTAATTTTATGTAATCAAAATTATCCATTTTATCTCCAGTGAACTTGTCTATTTCTTGTTCAATTGTGAACTCTTCACCCTCTGTAAATCTGACAGGTGATTCTTCTCTGCTCCACTAATTTAAATTAGATACCCATTTCAAACTCATCTTGGTATATGGTGTGAGATGTTGGTCTATGACTAGCTTCTGCCAGATCATCTTCCAGTTTTCCCAACCGCCTTTGTCAAATGTGAGTTCGTGCCCCAGTTGCTGGGAGGGAAGAAATTTATCAAATTCTAGGTTACTGTGTTCACTTGCTTCTGTATTTTGTATACCTCATCTGTCCCAGTTTCTCTCTTTCTCACCCAGTACCAAACTATTTTGATGATTATGACTTTGTACTATAGTCTGAAATCTATTACTACTAGGCTCTCTTCCTTCCCATTGATTCCCTTCATATTCTTAATGTTTTGTTCTTCTAGATGAATTGAATTATTTTTCTCTAGCTCTATAAATTAATTCTTTGGTAGTTTGATTGGTATCGCAACTGAATAAGTAATTTTGGTAATATTGTCATTTTTATTATACAGGCTGAGTCTGCCCATGAACAATTAATATTTCTCCAATTATGAAGTAATCAAGGAAGGTACAGCAAAGAAAAGAAAAAGAATGAGGACTGAGAAAAGACCACCGAGTTAGACTAAGAAAATATTGGAGCCCTTGGAAGTCTAACTGCAGGAAGATGATAACGGAATAAAGACAGCTCTGTTAGTTGCTCCTTGGAGGAATACATGTTTGAAAGGAAGAAAAACAGCACTGCAGTGAAGGAGAGTAGGGATAGCAGGGTTTAGTGGAGGCTTTTCCAAGGTAAGGAAGATTAAATATTTATTAAGGACCTATAAGGTAGACAATAACTTACGGAGTACACATGACTCTAAGTTATAAACATGAGCGAAAGAAGGAATGGTAATGCAAATGACTGGAAGTTTAGTATGTTCAGATTTGAACTTGAAGTACTAGCTAGACAGCCAGGTGGAATTGTCTTGTAGATACTCAAAAGTGAGCATGAGTTTCAAAAGAAAGATCAGGGCTTTCTCAAACTGGAAAATATGATAAAATCCAGAAATTATCAATGTTGAAGAAGTTTTGAGGAGGTGGATTCAATAATACATTGCTGTTCGAATTGTAAAGTCATGCAACCATTTTGGAAAATAAGGATGTCAAAGACAGGAAAAGGGCTCATATTTGCCAAAGTATTTACAACAGCACGTTTTGCAGTATCAGGAAATTGGAAGAAAAATAGTTAGGTTTTTCATTGACTGGGAATGGCTAAACAAATTGTAGTATATGGATGTATCAATATATTATTGCACTATATGAAACAATGTAAATCTTTAGCATTCAAGGAAACTTGGGAAGATATATAAGAACTGCTGCAGAATTAAGGCAGACTAGTACAAGATACACAACGACCACAATAGGTAAAAGAAAGTAAAAAAAAAATCAGAACTGCTTTCAGTACGCTGACCAAGATTATAAGTACGTTGATGATGAGATACATACCTCATTGTGGAGAGGTGGTAGACTAAATATGGAGAATGATATATGTATATCACATGCATCAGATCAATGTACTGGTTTGCTTAACTGTTAAAAGAGGATTCTACTTTGGGGATGTTACTTGGAAATGACAGCACTTTTTAAAAGCATCAATTAAATATTCTAAAAAACAGAACAGGCTACAGATATAAATTTGGTAATGCAGACGTAAGTGATCATTTAAGCCAGATGTTCCCAAACTTATTTGGTCTATTGCCCCCTTTTCAAAAAAGAAATACTCAACAACCCCCTGGAAATCTACTTTCTTTAGCCCTTTAACAGGTTCTTAAAAAATTTGCATCCTTTCAAAAATATAAATTTAAATGACACCTTAAATTGGATAATTTATGGTAAATTTGTGGGGTTTTTCCTGTATTGAAATTTTGATGAGGCAATATTGCACCATATAACCATTGTAAACCAATACCATAGTATTGTAAACATGTCATTACATGCACATATTCCTGCCAACACATGCTGGACTTCCAACAATGCAGGGACAAGCTCACCTAACAACACTTACATATTAAGACCTGTTAGTGTGGACTTGATCACTGATTGGTTATAATTTGCATTTTGTGCATTTATTTGGAAAATAATGTAATTACTATGACTTTAACTCTGTTACATAATAGATGAGACACTCACGGGTGATGGGTTTTTCAAATTCTTAACTAATCTTTCCTTATGCTTCCATGATCCCTTTATTTTTACTCAATACCCCCCCAACTGTACCCAAAGTTACTACTGCCCGCCCCCGTAGTTCCAGCACCCCCCAGGGGGTAGTATCACCCACTTTGGGAACCTCTGGAAGCTGTGGGAGTGAGTAAGATCATCATCGCTTATATAATTTGCATCTTCTTATCGGATGCCTCCAGCTAATGCAAGAAGCAACTCTTTGAGGACCGGCACTGTTTCATTTTTGTCACTCTATCTCTAGCACCTCACACAGTACCAGGAACCCAACAAGGGCTTAATAAATAATGCTTATTGTAGTGAAATGAGTGTCAAGAGCAGAGCTTGAAAGACTTAAGGAAAGTTGAACTAGTACAATATCTACAATACTTTTGAACACAAGACAATGATTACAAAGAGATCAACAGTGTAGATAAGTGGTTATTCCTGTGTCAAAAATTCTTTAGTTTAAAAGCATGTTTAATCAGTCTTGAAGATTAAGTTCATCACTCTTTATAAAGAAAAGACTTTTTGAATGGATGTGCTTGTATGCTGTAACTTACACCTTTTGAGCTACATCCCCCAACCTCATTATTCCTCATTTACCTCTAGTTCAAAAATAGCAAACAAGCCAATTCCCTTTTACCGTGGCTCATTTTGTGCCTGGCTGCATCTGGGTCCTAGGGTCTTTGGGTCTTCTCTCAATTATCCACTATATCCCAGGATCATTATCATTAGAAAAACCCACCAATCTATAAGATCAAATTAGGCTTGGTACTTGCTGACATCTCCATCAGTAATTACCTTCTGCACCTCTGACTGGAAGGGGAAACCATGAATTCCCAAATTTCCATTGAAGGAAAAGTCTCGGGACTGACCGTCTCATTTCCCACCCGTCAGGAGTGTGTGTCTGTGTGTGTGTGTGTGTGTCTGTGTCTGTGTGTCTCTGTGTCTGTGTCTCCCTCTCCTTTTTCTCTGAGTCCCCTCCCGGGGTGGCTGGCCGCGCTGCCTGGCCACATCTGTGGGCACCCGGACATCCCAGATGAAAACAGAGCTCCGGCCATTCCGCGGTGCCGGGCGTACACCGCAGCCGGGCCTGGCCGCTCCTGGGCTCTCGGGAACGTGGGCCCCAAAGGGCGACTCCGGGAGTCCTGGACGAGGACCGCAGCAACGCCCCAACGCCGCGGCTCCGCAAAGCCTGCGGCTGCAAAGGGGGCGGTGACGCTGGGGAGGGCGGGGTTTCCGCTTCCGGCTGCGGATTGTTGACGACGGCCACTGCGGCGGCGCGGGGCTGCGGCTCGGAAGGGAAGCGGACCGCTCAGTGACAGATCCAGCCGGGGCTGGGGCGGTGGCGACCATGGCGGAGGGCCCGGAGAAAGCCCAGGGCCGCCTCCCCCGGCAGCGCGGCAAGCGGGAGAACCGGGGCGGGGGCCGCGACTCCGAAGCCTCCAGCTCGAGCTCGTCGGCCCGGGACGAGCCGCCAGGCCAGCCTCGGGCCCCGGCGAGGCCCGAGGCGAAGACCGTCGGCGCAGCCTCCGCCTCCGAGGCGGGTCCGGAGCGCGAGCCGGGGCCTCCCGAGAGCGAAGCGGCCCCCGGCGGCGAGGCGCCCGCGGAGAAGCCCACGGCGCGCGAGTACTCCCGGCAGGTGCACGAGTGGCTGTGGCAGTCGTACTGCGGCTACCTGACCTGGCAGAGCGGCCTCCTGGCTTTCCCCGCCTACGGCAGCCCCCCGCAGCCGGCCCCGCCGCAGCCGCCGCCGTCCTGCGCCCCGGGAAGCGGCAGCCCCAACGGCCCGGCGGCCGGGCCCCCGCTCGCCCCGCTCGGCTACTACAACCCCTTCTACTGTCTGGCCACCCCAGCCGCGGCCGACCCCGCGCCCGCCGCCGCGCCCGCCGCGCCCCCCGCCCCCGCCGCGGCCGCCGCCCCCTCCCCCTCCCCGGGGCCCCGAGCGCCCAGCTGGCAGGGATCGGCCAGGTTGGCCCCGGTGAGCAGGGCCGGAGGCGTCACCGCGGCCCGGCCGCAGAACGAGAACGGGCGTCCCGCAGGTAAAGGGCGGCGGGTGGGCGTGTCTGAGCCTAGGTCTGTGCGGCGAGGGGGCAGGGCTCACGTGGAAGCAGTGCCGCCTGCCTTTTGTCGGTCAAGTATTTGCTTACGTATTCTTTTTTTTTTCTTTTTTTAGCGCAGAAACTCTTGCACCTTTCGGACCTCGATTTTTTCCTTAAGGTGGACATATAGGCTGCAATTTCCAAAGGGCACGACTAGGTTTCTGGTCTTCTTCACGCATGTGCACCACAGTTCTCTTTCTCCTTTGCTCCATTAAACTCCACATTAGGGAAGCTCTCTTTGCCACCTGACTTTTTCTGCAAACCCTCCTGAGAGGGAAATGTTTTGTATTATATTCCGGACCAGAGGTAATATGGTAAAGTAGATAAGAGTTTGGGGATATAGAGTAAGAAGACCGAGGTTCAGACATGATTGCTCAAGGTGGTAGGGTGACCATGGGCATATATATCTATGAAATTGTTAACCTGTGAGTGATTGAACTGTATGCGACCCAAAAGATTATGTGCTTGTTTCTTGTAATTATTAGGCTTATTTAACTGTTTTTGTTTTCAGTGGGAGGAAATAAGTGTAGTGTGAAAAGGAATGGTATTAATAAAGCATTTAAAAACTAAAATGGCATATGAATGTAATGATAAGTTACTGCTCTGCAGAAATAAGGATATAAATAAAAGTAGAACCTGCCATTTCATTAGTAAGCCCCCAGAAAAACTACCAATGCAGGCTGGCACCTTCTCTGCAACTTAAGTCTTTCAGAATTTTCACAGTATGGGAAGTTAAATGAATTGTCCAGCCAGAATGCTCCAGGACTTGAATCTAGAACTTCCTGGCTCTGAGGCTGACTCTATCTATGTGACACATGGTCTCTCTAATAAAAAATAAAAAATATGAAGAATTTATAGAAATATGGAAAAATGGAGGTTGACATGAAGCAGAGCAAAAAAAACCAACCCCACAACCAGGAGAATACCATACATGATAATTACAATAAATGATATAAACAAAAATGACACAAAAAGGTAACAAGTCATATTTAATGCAGTGACAATCTTGGTCCTTGAGGACAGAACAAAGAAATCCTTCCCTCCTTTCTGTAGAGAAGTACAAGTCTTCAATTAAGAATATTGTGTTACACTGTAAGAAGCAGTGATTTTGCTGGTCAAGAGTTCGCAGAATTTTAGGAGTTGGAAAGGAAGCTCAGTGACTCTCTAGAGTCTAGACCAATCCATACACTATAGGAATCTTAATTGTAGCATACCCAACAAACAACTGTCCACCTTGTGCTTGAAGAGAACCTTGAAGGAGAAGGAACCTACCTCTAGAGGCAGCCTATTCTACTTTTGGACAGTTGTAATCATTGGGATGTGCTTCCTGATATCCCTTCCCTCTCTCCCCAGGTTGCTGCTTGTTCTGTCTTCTGGAGCCAAGCAAAGCAAATATAAACCTTCCTTACCAGGACAGTTTCTTGAGTTTTCTCTTCTTCAGGCTAAACATGGCCAGTTCCTTCAACAGATACTTAGATGACCTGAGCCCTTCACCCTTCTAGTTTCCTTCCTCTAAACATTTTCTAACTTTCTTTTTAAACTGTGACAGCTAGAGCTGAACACAGTACTTCAAATGATGTCTAACAAGGGCAGAATGTAGTGGGACTGTCACCTCATTCCTAAAAGCTATGTTCTTCTTAATACAGCTCAATATCATATTAGCTTTGTTGGCTACCACATTATCGTACTGATTCATATCAAGCTTGATGTCCACTAAAAACCCCAGATCTTTTTCAAAACAAGAGTCTGACTCTTGTACTTGGGGAAATGATTTTTTTTTGTTTTGGTGCCCAAGTAAGAGACTTTATATTTTATCCCAATTGAATTTCATCTTTGACTCATCTGTAGTCTTGTCAAGGTCTTTTGATATTCTGTCATCTAGCCATGTTTACTGTCATGTTCAGCTTTTTGTGTTATCTATATATCTATCTGTGCTCCTGTATCACTTATAAAAATGTGAAATAGTATATGGCTAAGCAAAGATCCCTGGGGTACTCAACCTCCATGATTCTTCCTTGCATTCTCAGTCTTCCCATAGCTACACCTCCCCACTCTGAACTGAGCATCTTGCCTCATGTTTGATTGAAAAAAATGAAGCCATTCAATGAGAGCTCCCTTTCACCTCTTCCTTATCTCACATCACCCAAATTCTTTCTGCCATTCTCTCATCCTTCACATAATGAGGTGATCCTTCTTTTCAAGGCAAACCCCTCTACATACATAAGTGATCCATCCCAGTTTTTTTTCCTCTAGCAGAATTATCCCCACTCTCTCATCTTCAATTTCTTCTTGTCTTTTGGCTGATTCTCTATTGCCTACAAACATGCTCATGTCTACCCCATTCTTAAAAAACTTTCAGGTGTTCATCCTTCCTCACTTGCTGTCATTCCATATCTCTCCTCCTTTTTGCAGCTAAATTCTTTGACAAGGCCATCTACAGAAGGTGCCTGCATTTTCCTTTCCTCTTACTCTTTTTAAATCTCTATAGTCTGCCTTCCATTACCTTCATTCAACTGAAACTACTGTCTCCAAAATTACTAATAATCTCTCAATTGCCAAATCTACTGACTTTTTCCTCTATCTTCATCCTTCTTGACCACTCTACTGCCTTTGACATTCACCCTCTTCTCCTTGATATTCTCTGTTTTTCTGTGTTTTGGGGACATTGCCCTCTCCTGGTTCTCTTACCTATCTGACTGCTCATTCTTGTTGTCCTTTACTGGGTCTTCAACCAGTTAATGTCCACTAACCATGGGTGTTTCACAGGGCTTTCTGTCCTGGGCCCTCTTCTATTCTCCCTCTCTACTGTTCAGTTGGTGATCTTATAATCTCTAATCAGATCTCATTTTTGGATTCATTGATCATCTATATGCTGATATCCTCAAATCTATTCATAACTATTCCGCTATTCATAACTATTCTAACTCCTAGACTATTTAACAATTCTCATTGTTAAAAAAAAGTTTTTCTTATATTGGGTTGGAAATTGCCTCTTCATTCCTTGTCTTGTAATTTAATTAATTGAACTGACAATAATCTTGTAGATGTGTTCTGATCAGATCAGGTTATTTTCTCCCTCTCCCTTTATTTCTATTCGTATGGACTAAGATTGACATCAGCTTTTTTGGCTGACACATCTCACTATTGATCCATATTGAACTTATTGTCCACCAAACCTGCAAGTTTTTTTCTGTTGTCTAGCAGTATCTTTCCCACCCTTTACTTGTGCAGTTGATTTTTCATCTCTGTGTGTCATAAGATTATGATTTCTGTCAAGTATAAATTCACTTGAATTCTGCCTCATTCAGTTTGCTGTTTCTGTTGAAATAAAATGTTGTGATTACATTGTTAGGAGATATAAGACAATAATTACATGGATTTAAGTATTTTATATGGAGTTTAAATTCATAAGATTATGTAAACATGGTACAATAGTGCATAACAAGTACTGTGTTAATCTTATTGATATTACAAGTTTACTAATAGTAATTTTCAAGTAATAATTTTTCTTCTTCATTACTTTTGTTATTCCTAACCTAGTTAATGTGCTAAGTAATGCTAAAGTAAATTAGACATTTACTCTCATAATCAATTTTTCTAACTTGTTTTTTTTTTTCTTTTTTCAGGTAGAGAATATGCTATTCCATCCTTGGCACACAGGTTTATGGCGGAGATGGTGGATTTCTTTATTCTGTTTTTTATAAAGGCAACTATGGTCTTAACTATTATGCACGTCAGTGGAATAAAGTAAGTTAAATAGTAAAAATGAACAATTTCTTCATTTTTAAAGAAATTTTGTTCAGCTGAAAGTGTATGAATATATATAAACAAATCTCTCAGGAGACAAGATTGTCAGTGGTATACTCTGTGTTTGTTTTTTGATGTGCTCTTTCAAGTTCATGTCTTTCTTAGTTTTAAGTAATATCTATAGAAAAGAATGAAACTTAGCAGTAACAGTAGGAACGTGGCCTGTGTTTTGAATAGGTATAGGGAACCTCAAGCTCAGGGATCTATTTCTGTTTCTGAACTTGTTTTTCACTCCTTGGGAAACAGTCTAGCTCTTGCAGCTCTAGAGGCTACTATGGGCCATTCACAGTGGTGCTTCTGAAGGGTAAAGAATGTTTAAACTAGAACAGTGATTTAATCAGCTGCTCCTCAGAGGCCCTTCCTTTTAGGAGGAAAAATAAGATTATAAAAATGATATTTTAGTTAAGTACTCAATAATTCATTGCCTTTTTTCTATTTTTTTATGATCTGAATTCAAGTTCTGTCACCATCTTAGTCATCCCTATGGCTAACATTATAGCAACCATACTTTATAAAATGGACCATGTATTTGGATACCTCAAAAGTCAGAAAGTATAGCAAGAATCCAATTGATGTTAAAAGAAGCAAATAGGGGCTAGTTGTTTTTCTAAGGCTGTTATAAATATACCTAAATCACCTGTTTTTAATGGTATAACAAATTATATAAATTTATTGCATTATTTTAATTTCTTAGTATGTTCTATCCCTCTCCCTTCGTCCTTTTAATAAAAAAGAAAGAGCAGCTCATCAAAACTAATCAACACATCAGCTGAGTCTTGACAGTTTGTGAAACGTTCTGTAATTGTCTTCCACCTCTCCATTGAAGGGAGGTACATTTTTTCATCTCTTCCTAAGGTGTAAGCTTAGTCATCATGATTATATTTAATTTTTATCAATTAGCTTAACTAATTAAAGTACCTTTTTCTTTCCATGTACATCGTTGTAGTTGTTGTATACATTGTACTCCTGGTTCTGCTTACTTCCTTCTGCATCTGTTCATATAAGTTTTCCTGTGTTTCTCTGAATTCTTCATATTTATCATTTCTTAGTAAAGTAATATTTCCTTATATTCATTTACAGTTTGTTTAGCCATTCCTCAATTAATGGGAACATTAGTTTCTAGTTTGCGATCACAAAGTATTGCTCTATTTTGGTATATATGAGACCTTTCTATCTTTCACCTCTTTGGGGTATAATACAAACTTATTATAATGCAGTTTCTAATGTTCCTTTTGGAGTTATCATGCTCTTTTTAAAAAAAAAGTTTCTTTTTTGAATAGAATTTTGGTGATGTGAACTGACAGTATACATTTTACCATAGCTATACATAATTTAATTTATTTACTATAGTTTAATATATTTAAGAAGTGTGTGTATACCTGGTAGCAATCATTTCTTTTAGTAAAATGTAGCTGTATTTTAAAATAAGTAGTTACTTTTTCTGCTGCTGTTTTTGAAAGAACATTGTGTCAAAGAAAAAACAAAATTAGAAGCTTACGGACCAGTCTTTGAAATATTTGTAGTCTCCAGAAAGAGGGGTTCAATCTACAGTGACTTGTGTGTACATTTCTGTCGGCTAAGGGGAGAGGTACTCTAAGAGATTCTTGGTAGCATTTGACTTTTTAGTTCTCCAAATATAAATTTATACCAGTGATTGACATGTGTTATGTATTCATGTTTTGGCACAGCAGAACTTTTCCTGTCCATAATAATTTAAATTTAATTATCCAACTTGATGATAATTTTTTTTAACAATAATTAGTGGGAGAAAAGTATCCTGAATTTGACTACCCAGTGTTCATGTCATACATAGTGACAAGATAATAGCAGCAGTGGGAAAGGAGAAACTCACTGTCTAGCCATCTTTTTTCTTTTTCTCTGAAGTAGATATGTTTTTAAAAAAAACCCATAACTTAATAAACACTTCTATGAAAACTTATTTTCAATTTGACTGTATTTAAAATATTTCCTAATTGGCCTTTATCATCCTTCAAAATTCTGAGCTTCTATGAAAACATACTTAATATTTGAAGGATCTGAGATAGAATGAAATGTAGGGTCACTTAATTCTTCTGTGCTAACTGATCTCTCTCTCTCTTTCCTCTTACCATAAAGTTTATTTGAACATAGCTTCTGGCAAGGTGAGGAATCTCACAAAGCCATTGCTCTTGAATCCACTGAGTGCATCAAACTGCCTCCTGAATCACCTTGATACTATTAGAAGGCTACCATGATCTCCCAAATGGGAAACGTGGCATTTTGCCGGAGATCTACAGTCAGTCCATAAGGGGGTGTGTAAATAACTAATTGCTGGGTGGGAAGACTGCTTATGTTGAGGAATATGCTGCAGCCAACTTACAATTGTTCAATTTCAGCATGAGCATTTTTATCTTGGAACTCAACATTTCACTTCAGGACTTGATTTGTTTTATTGATTATCTAAACTTAAGAAAACAATGAAGAAAATAGAAATAATGCAAATTGAACTTAAAATTGTGCCATAAGTCCATTTTTCTTTACAGAGAGCTGGTTCTTAAACATTTACCAGCATATTGGTGCTGTCATCACACCCTTGCTCTAAGGTAGTCAGGGAGCTTGTCTCTAACACAGCCACACCTACCTTTATACCCCAAACACTTCCCCCACCTTTCCCCTCTCTCTATTGCACAAACTTCCCATCTCCTTCCCACCCTTCTGAGTCAGGTATTGGCCCCAAAACTTAACTACTGTCCACTGCAGCTGTGCAAGAGTAATTGAGAAAATTCTACTTCATCTCCTACTACCTAGATTGCCTCATGGTTGGGGAATAGAATCTCTTGAATAAATTGTGATCCTGATCACCGATAACATTAAATCTATTCCCTCTAACCTCACTCATCTTCCCTATTATTGTCGAGGTTACAACCATCCTTCCATTCACCCAGGTTTTCACAGCTGTCATCTTTGACTTTTTACTTTCCCTCATTCTGAATCCACATGTCCAGTTGCTGAATATTGTTTGTGCTGCTTGTGTTCTCACAGCTCTCACTTCTCCACTCTTATACCCTCTCATCACTTCTTACCTGGACTATTTCAACATCCTCCTAATTGGTCTCCCTACTTCACATTTTTCACTTCTCTATTCCATTCCCCACATAGCTGCTAAGACAGTTTTCCTAAAGCATAGGTCTGAATATATATGTCATTTCCCTACCTGGTAAATTCCACTGGCCTTATTTATTGAATCCTTTTAAAAATTAAGTTTTGTTTACTACTTCTCCCTTGCACATGTATTATGCTTCAGCATAACTACTATCTCACTCTTCCTCCTTGCGGTCTCTGTCATCTTTATCTCCTATATAACATATTGAAGTATTCCGCTGAAAATCTGTATTTCATTTTCTATCCTTATCCAGATACTTAAGTTTTGGCTAGATTTTCTTGAGGCTAGCACAAACTAAATTCTGTGAGTAGGTGAACTGTAGGTAGAGATTCAGATGAGACAGAAAGATAAGGGATGCCAGTGGTTAGGATGGCATATGTAGACTACAAGTACAGTTGCCAATCTGTGAGTAACCTAATGAAAGTTTCTTTGGGAAAAAAAGGATAACTGAAGAAATTCTTGAGTAATATGAAATCTGGCATATGAAAATGAATTGGAAATACTTGCTGCAGAGAGTTATTCATTTTTAGAGTTTCCTTTAAATATTGGTTTGCTTTAATGGAAAATGGTAATGTCATTTATTCAGCTGGTTTCTGTAATTCATTCTTTATAACCTAAGTGCTGCCTCTTATTCTCCATAGGGATATATCTAAGTTTGCTATGCATTACATAATAGAAGAAATAGATGAAGATACATCAATGGAAGACCTGCAGAAAATGATGATTGTGGCTCTTATATATCGGTTATTAGTTTGCGTCTATGAGGTAAGATTCTGGTATTTGAAGAAATTTTTTAGAACATTATTTAATGTTTTGGTGATAGAAATTAATACAAGGCAAAATTGGACATTTTAGCCTTTGACAATCACAGAGTATTAGACTTGGTAGAGCTAGCTTTGAGATAATGTAGCTCAGTGCCCTGCACACTTTATAAGAAACAGAGAACTAGAGAAATAAATTGATTTTTCCCAAGTTCACAGTAGTAAGAGTTAAGAACTAGACCCCACCTTTTTCCTAAGTCAGTGCATTTTCCACTACATCTTTTGCCCAGAATCTCAGGCAGCTTGTAGCTTACAGGAACTTTAGAGACACACAAATACTTAGTGTTATATGCAGTCTCTTTATAGACATAGAAATTTAATCCTTTTTTTTAATCCTTCCATTCATTCTTCGTCAAAACTTGATCAAGAGTAAATTAGGATTTGCTGATTGAAAGCAAATAAGGTATAGTAGAAAGAATTGTCCTGGACTTGGAGTAGAACAACTGGGTTTGACTCACAGCTTCCATAATTACTAGTCATTTGGCTGTGTATGAGTTACTGTACTGATAAGCATCAGATTTTTTTCATCTGTAAAATAGTGATAATGATGATTACCTGGTTCACAGAGTTTATTTTCTAGCACTGTAAATGTAGATAATTTTGTGGTAATTATTGAGTCCCTACCTATGTCCAGTACCTGTGTTAGTTATATGGAAGATGTATAAATATAAGATATATTGCCCTGCACTCAGGGACCTTAGTTTGAAACCAGTTTAGGAACAGAACTAGACAGAATGTATCAGGTCACTAAGAAGCTGCAGAGTAGCTGTCTCTGCAATGGACCATTAAAGTAACATTTAAGCATATTAGATCTAGTCCTTGCTTAAATGTATAATGATGGATTTCACACAATAAACTTTAGCTATAATGTTATATTCCTTCCACTTTGAAGTTTTCAGCAAGTATTGAGCAAACAGTAGAATAATTGGGAGAAACTTTATTAATCAACAAAATTGAGAAGGGAAAATGTTTTTCTTATTTTTACATCTTAAGTAATACTTAATTTTTTTCTCAATTACATATTTTCTTTATCTCTCCAGATAATTTGTATATGGGGAGCAGGTGGAGCTACTCCAGGGAAATTTTTGCTAGGACTTCGTGTTGTGACATGTGATACATCGGTACTCATTGCACCAAGCCGTGTTTTAGTGATTCCTTCCTCAAATGTTAATATAACAACGTAAGTTCTAAGGTTTTTATTTTTAAGCTTACTTTATGCTGGTAAAACTAATTGTGAACTTCTAAGAATAATTATTCAAAGCAAAAACAACTAACCGGAAAAACAGATGAAGGAGGGAAATTTTAATTATCTGTGGACTGAAAGGCATGACACAAAAACCAGCCTAGGTCTCTTAAGAAATCAAGAAAACTTCCCATGTCTCTTAGAATCAAAGAACAAAATAGAAATAGAAAGCAGCCACTAGTCACCTCTTCAAAGTAAGGTAACTCCCACATGAAAACTCCCAGGAACATTATAACCAAAATCTAGAACTTCCAGGTCAAAGAAGAAATACCCAGGCAGCCAGAAAGAAGAAATTCAAGTGCCAGGGAGCCACAATTAGGATCACACGTGATTTAACCACCACCGCTATAATAAGGCATAGAGATTGGAGTACAGTATTCCAGAATGTAAAGGATATAAGCTTATAGCTAAGAACAGCTTACTCAAGAAAACTGAGTATAATCCTACAGGGAGGAAAAGGGGTCTTTAGTGAAATAGAGGACTTCCATGTATTCCTAATGAAAAGGCCAGAGCTTTTTAGAAACTTTGAAGTTCTGTAAACATAGGAGTCAAGAGAAACATAAAAAGGTAAACAAATGAACAATCTCAGGGGACTAAAGAATAAACTATTTACATTCTAATATTACAAAATGAAAAATGTATGCCCTCTATTATAAATAAGGGGCATCGAGGGAATCTGATTAGATGTATGACCTGGGAGTAGTTCTGTTATGTCTTGATGCTCTTAGAAGAAGAGTAGAAAGGGAGGGTAAGAGGAATTTACTAGGTGGAGGGGATGAAAAGGTGAGAAAAATTAGGGAAAATTGCCTCATAATTAAGGTGGTCAAGTAGAAATCTATGAAAGGGAAAGGGGGTGGTGTTTGGGGCATGACTGACTTGAATCTTACTCTCATCTGCATTGGTCAGAGGAGGGAAGAACACATAGCACACAGAGTTAGATGCAGAAGGACATTTCTCTCAGACAGAAATTATGTTTATGTGTTCATCCTTCGTTGTCAAAGAAGACCATACCATCAGAGAAATGATGACATGACTTGCACTTGACTTTGTTTTGAGTGAGGGAGGGCTGTGCAGGTCATCAGCCTCACCTGTCTGCCAGAGCCATCTGAATCCAGTGATCAATATGACTAGAGATGACCCAGGATGAGGTATTTGGGGTTATGACTTGCCCAAGGTCACAGCTAGTTAGTGTCAAGTGTCTGAGGTATCAGGCAGAAAATAGGAAAAGAGACAATGGAGAATTAGAGGGTGGGTATATTAAGGGATTTGTCCTAAGCAAAACAAATTCTGAGAATATGTATAGTAGTGGCAAAGTATTGGGAACTGAGGGAATGCCTTACTTGGTGAATGGCTGAACAATGTATGGTATATGAATATGATGGAATGTGATTGTACTGTAAGAGATGATGAAGTGAATGGTTCCAGAGAAACCTGGGAAGAACAATACGAACTCATGCAAAGTGAAGTCAACGGAACCAGAAGAAGAATTTATACAATAACGACAATATTGTAGAGATAATTAACTTAGAAAGACATAGTAACTCTGATCAGCATAATGAGCAGCCATGATTACAGAGGACTGACCCACCTCCTGATAGAGAGGTAAAGCACTCAGAGAATAGCTGGAGAAATATTTTTTTAAACATGGCCAGTACACAAATTTGCTTTGATTACTATACATGTTTGTAACCAAAGTTTTTAAATTTTTTCATTCTCAGGGGGATGAGAGTTGGTGGGAAAGAAAGCGGATTTTTTGCAGATTGAAAAACACACACATATATTAAAGAGTTTCAAGATCATATCACAAAAGAAATGGGAAATTAAACCTAGAGAATGTAAGAAAGGAGGTTATTTTCAGTCTTTTAAGGGTTGCCATGGAAGCAGCATTACATTTATTGTACTTGACTCTAGAGGGCAGAAATAGAAGTGGGTAAAAGTTGCAGAAAGACAGCATTTAGCTTGATATGATGAAAAACTTAAAACTAGAGCTATCCAGAAGTGGAATGAACTTAAAAAAAAAAGCAGTGTGCTCTGTTTTTATTAAAAGTCTTTATACAAAGATCTCATCCTCAGTGGCAGTACTAGGTATTCATCCCAGGATGACAGGGAAGACGTCCCTCTCTCCAAGTCACTTTATATTTTGGGCACACCGATTGCCTCTCAGCCTCTGATTCTGTAGTATCATGGGTTTCCTCTTACCTTTGTTTCTCTGAAGCTCAGTGTCCCTGTTTGTAGGGCTTGTCCGAATCATTCAAGCTAAGGACCATAATTTCTGTACTAGTACAAAGAGAGAGGAAATGCAATATTGGTCCTTGTTGCAGTTTGACATCCCCAAGCTTCTTTAAATTGCCAAACAGGAACATATTTTAAAAAATGGAAAGGTAGAAATTTAACATTTGCAGGATTATTTTCCAGGCTGAACTATTACTGAAGAGATTTGCATCTGTTTTTGTAGCTCTGCTTATTTAATTGCTCAGTTTCAGAAAGAAAGGAAAGCTAGGAGATAACTAAACCCCTTAAGCTTCATATATGATAAAAACTGGGAGTATAATAGAACTACTTAGCTTAAAGAGAATGTGATGCCAAAAGTAAACTTTAACGAATGATTGTAGAAAAAGCAATCAGTGGAATATTTATTCTTTTTCAAAGTGTTCTTTTTGTCTTACTGGAAAAGCATTTTAAAATATCATCAGTTCTGTATGCAGCATGTCCCAATCCTTTATTTCTTTTTTCCTCTGTTAACATGGGGTCACAGTCTTTGAAAGCGACTAAAGGATTATGGAATTTGATTACAATTCCTGCTATTCAAAAATGACTTTGAATATTAGAAGCGAATTTTATTTTGTAGGTGAATATAGACTATACTTATGATTTTGATTAATGTTAAATATTTTGGACTTAGGAAAATGATTTTATGTTAAAAGTGAGTATTATCTGATTTTTTTTTTTGTCCTTTAACTATTTAGGTCCATTATTCGAGCCTTGATCAAGAATTTTTCTATTGCTTCTTTTTTTCCTGCTTTCATCACACTGCTGTTTTTTCAGCATAATCGAACAGCGTATGACATTGTAGCAGGAACCATTGTGGTAAAAAGAAATGGGGTTAGATGATGCCAAGAAAAAGCCCTGAATTCCATAATTTCTTTAATAATGACAAGACTAAAATTATGTTTTGAGGTCAACAGTATCCTTGGGTTAGATTAACTGGTGATTCAGAAATTAAAGTCACTCCCTTGTGATGCAAGTGACTATCCTGAAAGTATTGACTTTATTTGAATGCCAAAGAACTTTACTAAAAAAGAAACAGTACTTATTCAGTGAAAAAGTGTTGATTTTTTTCAATTGAAAAGAAGGCATGTAATGTCACAATCAACTATGGATATATACTTTCTTACATTCTAAGGCATGATGATTTGCTGGGAATAATTTCAGCCTTGAGTCTCCAAATGAAATTTCTACAGCCTTTTGTGTTTAACACAAAAGGATGGAGAGTGTCCACTTGTGTTTTGTAAACACCTATGTAATCCACCTTCTAGGTAACGCCTCTTAGGAAGATTGCAACCTTTATTTTCTCCTAGGGGATGAAAGTAATTATTACCCTACCATCCTATTAACTGGTTACCTGAGATATGAATTGGACAATGGAGGCTAAGGTTATTAGTTATCTCTTACTACCTAAAGCTTTTTAATATATACTGCATTTTACTTAAAGAGTGGTGCAACTCTACCACTATTTTGAATGTTTAATCTAAATGTGTATTTTGTGACAAATCTTGCATGATGATGGTCACAAGTATTAAGTCTATTACTATATTATCAATGTTTTTTTAAAGGAAGGTTAGTGATTCCTTTTTATAAATGAATCAAAAGAGTAAAATTTCCACTGTAAATTGAACTTTATATTGATGTGCAAATGTTTCAGTGCTCTAAAGGGAACACTGTGGACTATGAATACATAGAAATAATCACTTCTTTCTGATGGTAAAAATGATTATTTCCATCAAGTTGTTGCATATAAACAGTATAATATGAAACAAATTTCTAATTGTGTTTGCAGCATGAAGAAAGTATTAGTGTATCTCAGTGTTCTGAAGTTGGATGTAACATCTTTCTAAGTAGGATTTTCACTCAATAATCAGTCCTCACTTTGCATCCTTTATAGTTACATAGTTGTACTGTTGGAGTGAACTGCATCAGTCTGTTGAATAAAGAACCTCAGTATTTCGTGAATATTTACACGTCATTATACTGTGAAACATTTTTCCCAAGATGAAATAATTGTTTGAAAATAACTTGCAAAGGAAGTGTTGTCTTCAGATATTGATCAGAGTTTGAAAGTATTCTTTAGTTGCACTGGAATTCCTTAATCCTACCTATTTATTACCAGTGGGCCAAAAAGAATTCCATGGTTTCATTTGCTCAGTTTACTATTGACTATGCTGCTGGTTGCAGGGAATACAGTATTTAAGGAGTTAGGAAGAATGGTAATTCTATATGTTGCCATTTTATTCATTCCACTACTTAAAAAAAAAAAGCTGTTTTTCTTTCTTTTTTGCCCAAGTTAGCACTGTTGGGATACTTCTGAGCCAAATAAACAGGTTTTTCTGGTTTTATTTCATTTTTTTTTAAACCATATTATAGCCAGCATCTCCATTTATTTGAAAGGAAGGCAGTGTGCTATAATGGAAAGAGGATATATGCTATAATGGATTTGGAATCAAGGGATCTGAATTCAAATTCCAGTTATAATACTACCCCTCTGATTGTAGACAAGTCTGTTTACCACTCTGGGCCCCAATTTCCTCATCTGTAAAATTACTTTTAAGCCTTGGTTCAGTGGTTTCAAACTCAAATAGAACAGGCTACATATTGACTCAGAAAACCACAAATTAATGTTACCTATGTTGTATTGTGATACTGGTTATTTTGTTAAATATTTCCCAATTACATTTTTAATCCAGTTCCCCCCATTTGTGACAGGTGAGTTTGACAGCTCTGGACTAAATGATCTAAATTCATTGCAGGTCTGAAACTGATCCTAGGATGTTTTCTTACATAAACTTTTGTCAAACAATACAGAAATTGTGTAGTGAAACAAAATAGCCTTTGATATTCTTAGCTTTTAGCAATAACATATATAGATTTCCTGTTAATACTGTCATACCAATTTTTAAAATTATTTTTTTCTCACGATTTACTATGGAAATTATGTGGAATACTGTTTTTACAATTAGTGTTTACAGAACTTGAACAGTGAGCTCTTTTTTGGTGTAACTTTATTTTAAAACTTTACGAGCCACATTTGTTTTTCAAAACTATTTGGTGTTAAATTCAACTTCACTAAAAACTGTTGGAAGTAACTCTGTGCTGGATTTGGGATTTGGTCGTTATCTAAATTAATATGACATCACAGAAAAATAAATTAACCAGTAATTAAATGAGCTTTTTAAACCTTACAGAACTCTATAAATTTGAATTGTTGTTCTGTAGGACAAAGTAAGAAATACTGCAGAAATACAGCTGATGTATATAACGATCGTTCCCAGGCTATTTGTTGTACTACATTTCATCATTGTCACTTTTTGGTTGTAACTTGAACATTATCACTCTTTTAGACTCCTAAGGAAGTATTTTAAAGTGGTACTATAACCATAGGAGTATCTTTTTCTCATCAAAACTCTACACTCTTCCTTATTAATAGGGATTTTAGTTGCCTCCCTCCCTTTTTTTAGTCATGAAATTACAATGCCTTAAAGTTAAGTTCAAGCTTAAGATAGAAAAAGATATTAGAAAACTTCACTGCCTTCACATTCTTGTATTTTGTGATGTTTATATATTTTAAATTTAAAATGTAAGCATATCAGAAAAGGAAATTAAAGGGGGAGGAATTTAGTTGTGATATTATTTCAGTGAGAGTTCTCTAAGTATAGCCACTGTATCTGAGAATGCAGAATTAACTTTACATCTTTATTACTGGAGTCTAGTGTCCCTATTTTATAAACTCTAAAAATATTCATCACTAAAATTGTAATGAATTACCCTGTGTGCTTCAGAAGAGGAAGCCTGAAACGCATTGTAAAGTTAATGATCATTTAGATTCTTGCTGCATCATTCTGTTAAATAAAGCCTCTTCGATCAGATTGCTCAGTTATAAAGTGGAGTTACTTACTATCTGATAAATAATGCCCAGTTTTCTAGCATCTCAAAGTCTATTTTAAGCACTTAACCTGCCAGTATTATGAAAGGACTTCTAGCATAAATTTTCAGGACAAGTCTTTCACAATTGAAATTTACCCAATCAAGCATTTAAGCACCTACAATATATGTAAGTACCACAGACACTGGGGATAAAAGACAAAAATTAAGTGCTCTCTGGGCTTAAATTCTATTGAGTGAGACCATTTGTATATGTCTGATTGAATATTATTAAACTAATGTACTGTCTAAATATTTATTTTCTTAGTATTCTGATTTCTCTTAAAATACATGTTTTATCTTCTAAACTACATTACTGCATTTATAAATGAGGAAGTTTATTATGAAGTGAATACACATCTTTTTTGCTAGGCCAACTTGCACAGATAATGTATTTTGTTATGGCATATATTTTCAGTGACACCAATAGGTGTTTTACTATTATTAACTCAGTACAGCTATATGAAACTATCTTGGCATATAGTTCCTTTTTCAGGTAAAGTTTTCTTCATTACCCTTCAGTTCCTTGCTGATTTGAATTAGTTTTCTTTGGGTAGGGACAGACAGAAATTTAAACTGTTTGCTATTGTTGATTTGGCTGAGGAGGAATTTGAATCTGTTGGGTGAAATTAGGTTTGAGGATTGTCCAGCTTTCTAAATACATCCTTTTCATTTGTGATATACCTGTCCCTATTAAAGATAGTTTATATTGTATTATCTATCTTGGGTATCGTTAATGTTAGTTTGTTTTCAAACATATAATTCCCAAATGCTTTCATTGTAATAGTATTCATGAAATTGAACCATCATAGAAAATTGTAAAAAGTATTATGCAAATTTCCACATCAAAAAAATACATAATTCAAGTTCTGTCACAACACAGCCATTACAAATATATCTTTAACAGAGATATTCCCAACTCAGACAAGTATATTCTTCAAGAAATATTTGCTCAAATAAGCATCTATTACTACAGCATAAAAATACAGAAAGGTCATAGGAGTTCATTGTCATAGAAAATGACCTGCATCATTGTTTTGTAACAAATCGTGATATTCAATTTGTAAGCTGCCAATTTGTATAGTATCCTGTCTTAATAAAATCTTTACTACAGTCTTCATTGTGTTTATTTATGCTTTATCTCTGATTGGTATGTTTTGGTTTTGAATTTTGGTTTCAAAAAATGGTGTGTACCCCTGCTAGAGGGAGTATTTACTTGCATCTTACAAAATCTGAGTCCAAAGAGACTTTAGACATTCTCTAGTTCAGTCCGTACCTGAAACCCATCCACACCCCGCCCCCAACAGTCTTATCTCTAAAGGAAGTCCCTTTACCTCTTTTTGTGGGTACTTCTTCTATAGAGTCTCTATAGAATCTTTTATAGATTCTCTGTAGAGTGTGAAGACCTTCACTAAAGGATAACTTGTTACCAACCAGAACTGCCCCTTTCCACTTTAGGATAGTTGTTTTTAGTCCACAAGTATTTAGTGTTAACCGTGTACCATGCTGTACATATAATATACGTACATATAAATGCTGTAAACACAATACAAAGTCTTACTCAATAGATTACATTCTAGTGTGTGATGATAGCACAGAAAAGGAGGGTGGAACTAGGAAGGTTACCCACCCCCACACCTCACCCTCTTACGTACACACACCCCTCCCCCCAAGTATGAGGAGGAGTCAGTTCAGTCTGAGGAGAAATGAAAAAGCTCCCTAAATGAAGGTTTGGGGAGGAGCCAGAGAGAAATAGAAAAGCTACTTCCAAGATACAACACACACCAGGTAAAGTTGATCTAGGATGAAGTTCCCGGGACTAGGAAGCATTTCCTTACATTGTACCTAAATCGTCTTGCATCACCTTCCAGTCGTTAGTCCTAGTTCTGCCCTCTGGAGTGATGGAGAGTATGATATTTCTAAGGTGTGATTGCCTGTTAGGTAATTTACCCGTACTTACTCTCCAGGGTGACATTTTCAGTTATTTTATCTGATCCTTGTGTAGAATGTTTTTTAGTCTCACCATCCAGGTTACTTCCTCTGGCTGTGCTCTGTTTTATCTATTTCATTATACTTCAGCAGGATTATTACTTCTTTAGTTCTAACCACTGCCTATTGGTGTACCGTAAGATCAAATTAGTGTTTTTCAAAGCTGTATTACATTTGACTCATACTTAAAAGTTCATGAAAACCCCAGATCTTTTACACAGGGACATCTCAGAATACATGCCCCATTGTATATTGTGCAGTTGGGTTTTTTTTTTAATCCAAATCCAGTTGTATATATTCCCCTATCTCTATTAAATTTGATTAATCATGCTAGCATGTTGAGATCTTTTTAGATCCTGTTTGTCATCCAATGTGCTACCTATTCCTTCCAACCTTGTGTCTTCGGTATAAATTAGTAAAGATGCCATAATGCATCTCCAAAGCACTGGTGTGTTGCACAGCTACTAAGGTCAAAACTTGATTTGAACTTAGGGCTTTCTGACTCCAGATCCAGTGCTGTATTATCTAGTGTGCTACCTAGCTGCCTCGAGAACACCACTAGGAAGTTTCTTGCTTGACATCATTCCTTTAATCTCTTGCTTTAGGTTTTTATCCAACCAGAAATCACCTGTATCCATATCTCCTTATCTACCAGGATATAATGAGAAACTTTGCTGCATGCCTTGTTGAAATGCAGATACATCTTGTTGCCTATATCTTATCCCTGTGATAAAAGGCTAGTTCTGGTTGAAGCTGTACTAGGTATTAATAATTACCACTTTCCCTGTTCAGATGCTTGAAAGTCACCCCTTTAACAACATATTCTTTTCTGCTTTAAAGTGTCTATCTCTGTTCTATTTTCTGAATGTTAGAACATTTGTTCATCTCCATTCCTACAATACCTCTCCCATTCTCTGTGATTCTTCATATAATATTAATTTTGCCCCATAATCACACCTGCAATTTCAGTTTTCTGGGGTGTAATTTATCTAAATTTAAATTAATGAAAAATAGGTCAGTATTAGGCTTGAAGTTAAACCATTATTAGAACATATACAATGAACTCGAAGGGAATACGTGACCTGATAAGGATCATATCATAAAGTTATAGCAGAGCCAAATCAGATAACATTTTATAGTCAAAAATATGGGTGAATTCTTAACAATTTCAGATAGAAGCATGACAATATAAAATAGGTCATTTTTATTGAACTGAAAAGGTCTTATGTGAATAAAATTAATGCAAGTAGGAAAAGAAGGGAAGCAATCAAGTAGGAAAACAATATATAGACAACTAAAATAGGTTAAACCAAAAGCCATTTTCCAGTAGGAATTCATGTGAAAGGGTTTAAACAAACTATTCTCAAAAGAATTGCAAATTATTAATAACCATATGAAAGAATTTTCCAAATCACACATAAGAAATACAAATCAAAACTTGAATTTTACTTCACATTCTATAAATTGACAAAAGTGGGAATAGTTTATATTGGTAGGGTTGTGAAATACAGGCACACTAATACACTGTTAGTGGAGCTATGAATTGGTTCAACCATTCTGGACAAACCATTTGCAGTTATACAAAGCAAGTGACTTAAATACACATACTCTAAGGAGGTTGCAAGGACCTCAGTCATCTATCTCCCTGCCTCACTAAAAGAAGAAGTCCTGTGAAGCTCAAATCTCCAGTCACCCAGCCTGCAGAAATAAACAAAAGCCTGGTTCCCACTGGGGAAAATTTGAATATCAGCAAATCACTAGTTTTCTAGGGGTGTTCCCTCTCCCCTGCTCCTCATCAATATGAATCAGCACCAGTCCCTAAGTCTTGATCTGAACATTAATTCCAGGCTCTCCGCACTTCCCACTCCTCGTGTTACCCATGGTTGGTCCTGCTTGACCCAAATAAGAACCTATAAAAACCTACTGGGTTTTACCAGTTTTTGCATCCACCGGACTTCCAATAAAACTTGATCTTCTTGCATCTTCCCTGACTGCCATTCTGAATATATTTCCCCTCAGTAAAGTTGACGTTTTCTTTATTGACTCCTGTCCAGGCTAGCTAGAAGCTTTAATTAAGGGTCTACTATGTGCCACACGCTGTGCTAAAATTCCGGACACACACACACACAAGGAGCTCACAGTCCAATGGGGCCACACTTTGTATTACACTTTGGAATTTAAACCTCATTCAAACTACATTCAGAAGTCAATGTACAAAAAGCTCCCTAATATACCAAAATAATTTTAGCAGTAAAGAACTGGAAACAAAGGAGACAGTCATCAGTTCTGAAATGGCTAAACAAGTTGTATGTAATAAATTATTATTGTAAGAAATATAATGAATGTAGAAATTATAAAAATAATGAATACAGAGAAACGAGAGGATATATGAACTGATACAAAGTGAAGTAAACAAAACTAGGAAGCCAATATATAAAAATCACAACAATTTAAAAGAAAAAAATTACACTTCACTCCCTGACTTTTTCATTAGCCTCCTAATTAGCAGCCTCATTGTCTGAAGCAGAAACCAAGTCATGAAGTACTTAACCATTTCATGACCAGAATTATAGCCCTAGAATTCCAGAGTCTTGTTTGATGGTTTCAACAGGTACCTACCAATACATTTAGGGCTAGGCATTGTTCGTGGTGTGGTTCCCTGCTTTACTCCCTAGTCATCATCTCCACCAACAACTATGTGGTTAGGTATGTGCCCCTTAAGCATCTTGCATGTGTGCCCACCTTGCTTTTTCTCAAATCACATTAGTTCTGTCATTACTTTTGAAATAGGGTCCTTTATGACTCCATTCACCAACCCTATAATTTTCCAAACAAACCTATTCTTCCTTGGCCACCATTCTCCTATATGTATTGTTTCTTCTGATTAGAATATAATGCAGGTCCCTGAATGCATGTATTGTTTCTTCTGATTAGAATATAATGCAGGTCCCTGAATGCAGGTCTTCTCTTTAATAACACTCCTCTCTAGGTTGTCAGAACACTACATACTTAAGAGTCTCCTACGTATCTAACTGCTTCTTCTCAATCTCCTTTGCTGGATCTTCATCCAAGATACACACCTACTTAACCTAGGTATCCTCAAGAGTTTTGTTCAGGTCCCTCTTCTCCCTCTATATGAATTTACTTGGTGATCTCAGCAGCTATCGTATTCAATTATTACCTCTATACTGATGACTCTCAGAGCTACCTATCTAGCCCTAACCTCTCTGCTGTCCAATGTTGCATCTCCATCTGTCAATCAAACACCTCAAACTGGATTCCAGTAGACATCTTAAGCTCAACATGTCCAAAACTGAATTCTTTATCTTTCTTCCAAGTCCATTCTGCTTCCAATTTTTCTTATTACTGTTGAGGGTACCACTATCCTCTCAGTCCTCAAGTCTTGAAATGGATGTCATTCTCATCTCCTCCCTCATCCCTCATATCTAATCTGTTGCCAAAGGGTTCATCTTTTCAACATCTCTCGAAAATGGCCCCTTCTCTTTTCTGATATTACCACCACCCTGGTGCAGGCTCTCATCTCTTCACACCTGGACTATTGAAATTGGTCTGCCTACTACAAATCTATACACTCCATTTAGCTGTCAAAGCGATTTTCCTAAAGCACAGGTTAGACATTGTCATCTCAACATTCAGAAATCTCCAGTGGTTCACTATCATGTCCAGGATCAAATGCAGAATATAATGCTTGGACACTGGTCTCTTTTTTTTCTGCTTGTCTGAATTCTAGTGGGAGAGAGAGCTCTCCCCAGACAAGGCTGATATGTGGGCTGTGGAAACAAAGCTCTTTTCTTTTCCTGTTTACTCTTTCCCATTTAAGGTGAAGGAAATTTAAAAGATGATTATCATCATCTAAGCTTCAAAGGGTCAGGAGAGTAAGCCTCTAGAGTCTGGGAGGTAAAGCTCATGTCAAGATTTGTGAAAAGCTAGACAATGAAAAGTAAAGATTCATGGGATCTATTCAACCTAGTCCAGCAGTGGTAATGAGAGAGATTTGGTTCTCCATCATTCACGTTATATTTGATAGTGAGCTTTCTAGGGCGAATACTGTGGAGAAAATGGGTTGTCTGAGCCCATTAAGAGACTCTGATCTTTCTTTTCCAGAGGCCAACTATATCTTCTCCTAAAATGTCTTAGATTTAGGGACACCTCTGAAAGATTAGAATGTATTTCTCAAATGTCATCTGATCTAATGTGTTTCTCTGTTAGCCACTAGTGATTAGCACCTCAGTTCCATGTAACTAATTAATATCAATTAAGTTTTTATAATGAGATATTTACTGTGAAGATATATCAAGGAAAGAATGCAAACATTCCCCTTAACACCTGTGGTCATATTCTCCTTGATATTATTACCAGAGTGAGCTCAGACTCAACACATCAAAATGATACTTTAACTTTTTAAAAAAAATTTACTCATACCTCCAGTGATCTGCTCTAGGCAACTTGGTGAAACTTGCCTCGCTCTGGACTCTGGTTCATCCCCATCACCTCTCAGTCTAGCATCCTCCTTAGATCATTGTTGAAACAGATGGGGGGGGGGGGGAGTTGAGCTGTTACCTATTCCACCATCTTCACTCAGTCTATTCTTGATTTGGTTTTCATGGCTCAATACATGATTGTAGGATCATGGTCATTACTTAACAGAGGCCAAAAAAGGAAAAAAAAAGTTAAAACTTTACATTTTGAAAGGGTGTGCCTCAGAGTTATTTTAATTTGCATTTCTCTAATCAATAGTGATTTAGAACATTTCTTAATATGACTATAGATAGCTTTAATTTCTTCATCTAAAAACTAGTTGTTCATATCCTTTGATAATCTATCTGTTGGGGAATGATTTATGTTATAAATTTGACTCAATTCTCTCTATATGTTAGAAATGAGGCCTTTATCATAACCAACAGAAGTAAAACTTGTTTCCCAGCTTTCTGCTTCCTTTCTACTCTTGATAACATTGGTTTTGTGCCTTTTTAATTTAATGTAATAAAAATTATCCATTTTGCATTTTATAATTCTCTCTAGCTCTTGTTTGGTCATAAATTCTTCCCTTTTCCATAGATTTGAGAGATAAACTATTTCTTACTCTCTTAATTTGCTTATGGTATCACCCTTTATGTCTAAATCATGTACCCATTTTGAATTTATCTTGGTATGTGGTGTAAGTGGTCTATGCTTAGTTTCTGCCAAACTATTTTCCAGTTTTCCCAACAGTTTTTGTCAAATAGTGAGTTCTTATCACGGAAGCTGGAGTCTTTGTATTTATCAAACAAATTACTATAGTAATTTAATACTGGGTCTTGTGTACCTAACCTATTCCATTGATCTATTACTCTATTTCTTTGCCAATACCAAATAGTTTTTATGATTGCCACTTTATAATATAGTTTTAGATCTGGTATGCCTATGTCACCTTCCTTTTCATTTTTTTCATTAACTCCCTTAATATTCTTGATCTTTTGTTCTTCCAGATGAATTTTGTTATAATTTTTTCTAGCTCTATAAAATAATTTTTAGTAGTATGATTGGTATGGCGCTGAATAAGTAAATTAATTTAGGTAGAATTGTCATTTTCATTATATTAGCTTGGCCTACCCATGAGGAAATGATATTTTTCCAATTCTTTAGTTCTGACTTTATTTATGTGAAAAATATTTTGCAATTGTATTCATACAGTTCCTGAGTTTGTCTTGGCAAGTAGACTCCCAAGTATTTTATATTATCTGCAGTTATTTTAAATGGAATTTCTCTTTCTATCTCTTGCTGCTAGGACTTTGTTGATATATAGAGAAATTATGGTGATTTATGTGGGTTTATTTTATATCCTGTGACTTTGCTAAAGTTGTTAACTGTTTCAAGTAGTTTTTAGTTGATTCTCTAGGATTGTCCAAGTATACCATCATATCACCTACAAAGAATTTCAGTTTTGTTTCTTCATTGCCTATTCTAATTCCTTCAATTTCTTTCTCTTCTTTTATTATTAAGCTAAAATTTCTAGGGGAATATTTAGTAATAGTGGTGATAATGTGCATCCCTGGGAAGGCTTCTAGTTTATTCTCATTACAGATAATGCTTGCTGATGGTTTTAGATAGATATTATATATTATTTTAGGGAAAGCTCCCTTTATTCCTATCCTCTCTAGTGTTCTTTTAATAAGAATGAGTGTTGAGTTTTGTCAAAGGCCTTTTCTGCATCTATTGAAATAGTAATATGATTTCTGTTGGTTTTGTCAATTATGCTGATGGTTATTCTAATATTGAACCAGCCCTGCATTCCTGGTATACGTCTCACCAGGGCATAGTATATTATCCTGGTGATAAATTGCTGTAATATTCTTGCTAGTATTTTATTTAAAACTTTTGCATCAATATTCATTGGGGAAATTGATCTATAGTTTTCTTTCTCTGTTTTTGCTCTTCCTGGTTTAAGTATCAGCACCATATTTGTTTTGTAAAAGGAATTTAGTGGGACTCCTTCTTTGTATATTTTCCTAAATAGTTCATATAGTATTGGAATTAATTGTTCTTTAAATGTTTGGTAGAACTTGCTTGCAAATTCATCTGGCCTTGGAGATTTTTTTCTTAGGGAATTCATTGATGACTTGTTCAATTTTTTTTTTCTGAAATGGGGTATTTTATTTCCTCTTCTGTTAATCTGAGCATTTATGTTTTAATAAATATTCATCCATTTCATTTAGATTTATAGGTATACAATTGGGCAAAACAGCTCTGAATTATTGTTTTAATTTCCAATTGATTGGTGGTGAATTCACTCTTTTCATTTCTGATACTTAGTAATTTGGTTTTCCTTTTTAAAAAAATCAAATTAATCAAAGATTTGTCTACTTTATTGACATTTTCATAAAACCAGCTTTATTAATTCAGTAGATTTCTTACTTTCAATTTTATTAATCTTTCCTTTGATGTTCAGGATTCCTAACTTGCTGTTTAATTAGGGATTTTTAATTGCTCTTTTCCTAGCTTTGTTAGTTGCATGCCCAAAACGCTGGTCTATTCTGTCTCCATTTTATTAATGTAAGCATTTCGAGATATAAAATTTCCCCCAAATACTGCTTTGACTGCATCTCATAAATTTTGGCATGTTGTTTCATTATTGTTATTTTCTTTGATGAAATTATTTATTGTTGCTTTGATGTTTTTTGATTCACTTATCCTTTAGGATTAAATTACTTAGTTTCCAATTAATTTTTAATCTATCTCCCATGGCCATTTATTAAATGTAATTTTATTGCATTATGATCTGAAAATGGTGAATTTAATATTTCTGCCTTTCATTGTGAGGTTTTTATGACCCAATACATGGTCAAGTTTCATGTAGGTGCTATATACCACTGAGAAAAAAGTATATTCCTTTCTATCCCAATTCAGTTTTCTCCAGAGGTTTATCATATCTAACCTTTCAAAAATTCTATTCATCTCCCTAATTTCTTGTTTATTTTGTGGTCATATTTATCTAGTTCTGAGAGGGGAAGGGTGAGTTCTCCCACTAGTATAGTTTTACTATCTATTTCTTCTTATAGCTCATTTAACTTTAGAAATTTGGATGCATATATGTTTAGTACTGATATTTCATTGTCTACAATACCTTTTTAGCGATATGTAGTTTCCTTCCTTATCTCTTTTAATTAGATCTATTTTTGCTTTTACTTTTTCTGAGATCATGATTGTTACTCCTGCTTTTTTTTTACTTCAACTGAAGCACAATATATTCTGCTCCAACATTTTTACCTTTGCTCTGTGTGTCTCTCTGCTTCAAATGTGTTTCTTGTAAACATATTGTAGGATTCTGTTTTTTAATCCCTCTGCTATATATATGCTTCCATTTTATGGGAGAGTTCGTCCCATTCATATTCATGATGATTACTAGTATTTCCCTCCATCCTGTTTTCCACCATTGCATACCTTTTTCTCTCTCTCCTTTCACTCTTTCCCTCCTCACCAGTGTTTTGTTTCTGACCACTGCCTCTCTCAATCTGCCTTTTCTTTTCAAACCCATTCTCTCCTACTTCCCTATAGGGTAAAATTTCTATACCCAATTGAGTGTGTATATTATTCCCTCTTTGAGCCAAATCCAATGAGAGTAAGGTTCAAACTATGCTCACTCTCCCCTCCCTTCTTTCCCTGTACTATAATAGGTCATTCATGCCTCTTCAAGTGATGTAGTTTACCCCCATTCTGCTTTCTTCTTCTCCCAATACAATCCCTTTTTCCACCCTTTAATTTTTTTCAAATCATCACTTCAAAGTCAACTTGTACCTACATCCTTTGTCTATCTATACTCTTTCTAACAGTTCTGTTCTGAACAGGTACAAGTAGCATCTTCTCATGTAGGAATGTAAACAGTTTAACCTTATTGAATAACATGTATTTTTTCTTTCCTGTTTATCTTTCTATGCTCCTCTTGAGTCTTATATTTGAAAATCCAATTTTCTGTTCAGCTCTAGTCTTTTTGATCAGGAAAGTTTGAAAGTCCCCTATTTCACTAAATGTCCATTTCCTTCCCCTCCACACCTGCTCCCCAAAAGATTATGCTCAGTTTTGCTGGGTAGTTGATCCTTGGTTGTAATCGGAGCTCCTTTGTCTTCTGGAATAGAATATTCCAAGTCTTTTTATCCTTTAATGTAGGAGGAGCTGCTAAATTTTGTGATACCCTGACTGTGACTGTGACTCCACGAAACTTGAATCGTTTCTGGCTGCTTGCAATATTGTATGCTTGACCTGAGTGTTCAGAAATTTGACTTTAATATTCCTTGGAGTTTTAATTTTCATTTCATTTCATTATTTCACCTCTTTCAGGAGATAATTGGTGGATTCATTCAATGCCTGTTTTTCCCCTGTGTCTAGGATAACAGGAGAGTTTTCCTTAATAGTTTCTTGGAAGGTGCTGTCCAGGGGGTAGAGCCAAGATGGCAGAGTAGAAGCAGGAACCTGTTAGAGCTCTCCCCACAAATCCCTCAAAAAAATCTGTAAAAATGACTAAACAAATTCTAGAGCAGCAGAAGCCTCAAAATGTTGGACTGAAGCAAACTTCCAGCACAAGATAATCTGGAATGTCAGCAGGAAGGGTCTATCACACCAGGCTGGGAGTGGAGCACAATTCAGGGTGGGCCATGCCAGCACAGACAGAGCTTGAGCAGGCCTTAGAGGACTGAATTGCTGGTGGCTGCTGTGGTTTCCAGACTTAACCCACAAATACTGAAGACAGCTTTGAAAGTCAATGGGAAAAATCTCTCACCTAACTGAGAGAGGAGGGTGGTCTGTTCCAATTCTCTGTCCTAGAGCCATTTCTGAAACTGTACTGCTTCTGGAACATTCCACTTAAAAAAGAGTTGAAAAGTCAGGTAATTGCCTGGGAAAATGAGCAGACAGGGGAAAAAGAAACAGACTACAGTTTTACTTTCCCAGTGTAAAGGATTTTCTTACATCATCAGTGACAAGGAAGGTCAAAATGTACAACCAGAAGAAGAAAACAAAGCCAAAGTTCCTGCACCCAAAGCCTCCAAGAAGAATATGAATTGGTCTCAGGACATGGAATTGCTCAAAAATGATTTTGAAAATCAAGTAAGAGAAATAGAGGAAAATTTGGGAAGAGAAATGAGAGTGAAGCAAGAAAATCATGAAAAACAAATCAATACTTTGCTTAAGGAAAATTCCCCCAAATGCTGAAGAAAATAACACCTTTACAATTAGACTAACCCAAATACAAAAGTGGTCCAGAAAGCCAGTGAGGAGAAGAAAGCCTTAAAAAGCAGAATTAGAGGGGGCAGAGCCAAGATGGCAGAGGAGAAAGACGGATTTACTGTAGCTCTCCTCCCATAGCCCATAAAATAACTGTAAAAAATGACTCTAAACAAATTCTAGAGCAGCAGAAGCCACAAAATGGCACGGTGAAAGAGATTTCCAGCCCAAGACAGCCTGGAAGGTCGACAGGAAGGTCTACCACACTGGACTCAGAGCAGAGCACAGCCCAGCCTTGCCGAAGGGGCAAAACACAGACAGGACTAGAGCAGGCTTCAGGGTGCAGAGTCACTTGGAACAGCTGCAGTTCCCAGATTTCTTCACCCATGAACACCAAAGACAGCTTCAAAGGTCATTGAGAAAGCTCTTTCACCTGGGTGAGAGGGGAGCATGGTCTGGTTTCAGCCCTGGCCCCAAGGCGGCGGTAGCCACTGTGGCAGCAGTGTCCATTTTTGGAGCCTTTCACATAAGACCCTGGGGGAATTGAGTGGACCAATCTGGATCTCAGTCCTGAGTGGCAGGCTTGGGGTAAGGAGGAGCACTGCCTTGGAGGAACTGGTGGAGGAGCAAAGGGAATCCTGCTTACAGACCAGAGTGCAGGCCAGGAGAGTAAACTCCTCTCCCTTGATTGTGCCACTTTGGAGGAACTGAAAATTTATAGGTCCCTAGAGTATGCCCTCCACTTGATAAAGGACTCAAAAGTCAAGTAACTGGCTGGGAAAATGCCAAAAAAAGAGGAAAAATAAGACTATAGAAAGTTACTTTCTTGGTGAAAAAGGTATTTTCTTCCATCCTTTCAGATGAGGAAGTACAAAGTATACCATGAAAAGAAGACATAAAAGTCAAGACTTCTATATCCCTAACCTCAAAAATAAATATGCAATGATCTCAGGCCATGGAGGAGCTCAAAAAAGATTTTGAAAATCAAGTAAGAGAGGTGGAGGAAAAATTGGGAAGAGAAATGAGAGAGATGCAAGAAAATCATGAAAACTGAGTCAACAGCTTGCTAAAGGAGATCCAAACAAATGCTGAAGAAAATAGCGCCCTTAAAAACAGAGTAACCCACATGGCAAAAGAGGTCCGAAAAGCCAATGAGAAGAATGTTTTAAAAAGCAGAATTTGCCAAATGGAAAAGGAGGTTGAAAAGCTCACTGAAGAAAATAGTTCTTTAAAAATTAAATGGAGCAGATGGAAGCTAATGACTTTAACAGAAACCAAGAAATTATAAAACAAAACCTAAAGAAGGAAAAATAGAAGACAATGTGAAATATCTCACTGGAAAAACCACTGACCTAGAAAATAGATCCAGGAGAGATCATTTAAAAATTATTGGTCTATCTGAACACCATGATCAAAAAAAGAGCTTAGACATCATCTTACAAGAAATTATCATAGAAAACTGCCCTAATATACTAGAACCAGAGGTTAAAAAGAAATGGAAAGAATTCACTGAACACTTCCTGAAAGATCTCCCAAAAGGAAAACTACTAGGAATACTGGAGCCAAATTCCAGAGTTTCCAGGTCAAGGAGAAAATATGATAAGCAGCCAGAAAGAAACAATTCAAGTACTGTGGAAATACAATCAGGTTAACATAGGACTTAGCAGCTTCTACACTAAAGGATCCAAGGACTTGAAATATGATATTCCAGAGGTCAGAGGAGATAGGATTAAAACAAAGAATCACCTCCCCAGTAAAACTGAGTGTAATACCTCAGGAGAAACAATGGAATTTCAATGAAATAGAGGACTTCCAAGCATTCTTGTTGAAAAAACCAGAGCTGAATAGAAAATTTGACTTTCAAATATAACAATCAAGAGAAACATGAAAAGGTAAACAGAAAAGAGAAGCCTTAAGGAACTCATTAAAGCTGAACTGTTTACATTCCTACATGAAAAGATGTTATTTGTAACTCGTAAGACCTTTTCCAGTATTAGGGTAGTTAAAGGGAATATATATATAGTTGTTTATGGGTATATGACTGTGTATGAGTCTATTATAAATGGGTAGGTATGTATATGTACATGTGTGTATATGTATATATGTATGTGTGTATACATACATATATATATATACATACATATATATGCATATATATATAGACAGAGGGCACATGGTGAGATGAATATGAAAGGAGAATACCTAAAAAAATAAAATAAATGAAATTTACTATTGAATGGAATGTACTAGGAGTGAGAGAAAGGGAGAGGTAGAATGTAGCAAATCATCTGACATAAAAGAAGGAAGAAAAAGTTTCTACAATGGAGGGGAAGAGGGGGGAGATGAAAGGAAATAATTGAGCCTTACTCCCATGGACTTTGGCTTAGGGAGGGAATAACACACACTCTATTCAATATGGAAATCTATTTTACCCTGCAGGAAGGTAAGGGGGAAGGGGATAGGAGAGAGAAGATATTAGAAGAGACAGGAAATTAGGGAAAAGGATAATCAGAAGCAAACACTTTTGTGGGAGGACAGATCAAGGGAGAGAATGGAATAAATGAAGGGCAGAATAGGTAGGATAGAGGGAAATGTGGTTAGTCTTTTACAACATAAATATTATGGAAGTTCTTTGCATTGTTCCACATGTATGACCTTTTATTGAATTGCTTGTTTTATCAATGGAGGTGAGTGGAGAGGAAGAGAATATGGAACTCAAAGCTTTAAGGATGAATGTTAAAAATTGTTTTAGCATGCAACCGGAAATTAAACTACACAGGCAATAGCCTATAGAAATCTATTTTGCCCTACAGGAAATAGAGGGGAAGGGGGATGGAAGAAAGGTGGGTAATAGAAGGAAGGACAGACTGGAGGAAGGTGAGGATGGAGTGCCTGCTGTCCTGGGGGTGGGATATGGGGAGACATGAGGAGAAAATTTTGAATTCAAATTCTTGTGGAAGTGAATGCTAAAAATTGAAAAGTAAATAAATTATATATATATATGTATATATATATATATATATATATATATATATATATATATATATATATGTATATATATTTAAAAATCAGAATTGGCCAGATGGGAAGAGGTCCAAAAGTTCGCTGAAGAAAATAATTCCTTTTTAAAAAAATTTAATAGTTATATTTATTTTTAGATTTTGACATTCATTTCCACAAAATTTTGAGTTCCAATTATTCTCCCCATCTCTCCCCTCCCCCCACCTGATAACTCTGCATTCCCTCAGTGTCCTCTCCCTTCTATCACACCCCACCTTTCCTTATCCCGTCTTTTCTCTTGTAGGGCAAGATAAATTTCTATACCCCATTACCTGTATTTCTAATTTTCCAGTTATATGCAATAACAATTCTCAACATTTGTTTCTAATACTTTGATAGAAGTTTCTAAAACTTCGATCCCTCGCTCCCTCCCCACTCATCCCCACTGAGAAGGCAAGCAATTCAATACAAGCTATATATGTGTTGTTTTGCAAAAGACTTCCATAATAGTCATGTTGTGTAAGACTAACTATCTTGCCCTCCATCCTGCCCTGTCCCCCCTCTTTTTTCTACTCTCTTATTTGACCTTGTCCCTTCCCAAAAGTGTTTACTTCTAGTTACTACCTTGTCCCATATGCCCTCCCTTCTCTCATCCCCCTCACCCCACTTGTCCCTATCTCCCCTACTTTCCTGTAGTGTAAGATAGATTTTCATACAAAATTTAGTGAAAATGTTATTCCCTTCCTAAGCCATATGTGAAGAGAGTAAGCCACTTTTTCCCTCTCAACTCCTCCCTTTTCTCCTCCATTGAAAAATATTTTTCTTATCTCTTTTATGAGTGATAGCCCCATTCCATTTCTTCCTTTCTCCTCCCAATATTTTCCTCTCTCACTGCTTAATTTTATTTAATTTTCTTACAGATATCATCTCTTCTGATTCAACTCAAGCTATACTCTTTGTTGTCTATATGTGTATGTATAAAATCCCTCCACCTACCCAAATACTGAGAAAAGTCTCAAGAGTTACAAATATTATCTTTCCATGTAGGAATGTAAATAGTTCAACTTTAGTAAGTCCCTTATGATTTCTCTTTCCTGTTTACCTTTTCATGCTTCTCTGGATTCTTGTGTTTGAAAGTCAAATTTTGTATTCAGTTCTTATCTTTTCATCATGAATGCTTGAAAGTCCTCTATATCACTGAATGACCATTTTCCCCCCTGAAATATTATACTCAGTTTTGCTAGGTAGGTGATTCTTGGTTTTAATCCCAGTTCCTTTGACTTGTAAAATATTCTATTCCAAACCCTTGATCCCTTAATGTAGAAGCTGCCAGATCCTATGTTATCCTGATTGTATTTCCACAATACTTGAATTGTTTCTTTCTAGCTACTTGTAGTACTTTCTTTTTGACCTGGGAACTCTGAAATTTGACCACAACATTCCTAGGAGTTTCTCTTTTTGGATCTCTTTCAGGAGGTAATTTGTGGATTCTTTCAATATGTATTTTGACCTCTGGTTCTAGAATATCAGGGCAGTTTTTCTTGATAAGTTCTTGAAAGATGATGTCTAGGCTCTTTTTTTGATCATGGCTTTCAGGTAGTCCCATAATTTTTAAATTGTCTCTCCTGGATCTATTTTCCAAGTCAGTTGTTTTGCCAATGAGATATTTCACATTATCTTCTATTTTTTCAATCTTTTGGTTTTGTTTTTTAACTTCTTGGTTCATCATATAGTCATGAGCTTCCGTGAACTCCACTCTCATTTTTAATTTTTATTTTTTTAAATATAAATTTATTTATTTAACTTTTTACATTCATTTTCACAAAATTTTGGGTTCCAAATTTTCTCCCCTTTTCTCCCCCCCCACCCCAATACACCGAGCATTCTAATTTTCCCTATTACCAATCTACCCTCTCTTCTATCATCCCTCCCTTCTCTTGTCCCCATCTTCTCTTTTGTCCTGTAGGGCATTAACTGTATTTCTTATTTCCTAGTAGCAAGAACCAAACTAAACAGTTGTTCCTAAAACTTTGAGTTCCAAATTCTCCCCATCCCTCCCTCCCCACCCATTCCCTTTGGGAAGGCAGGCAATTCAATATAGGCCATATCTGTGTAGTTTTGCAAATGCCTTCGATAATAGTCATGTTGTGTAAGACCAACTGTATTTCCCTCCATCCTGTCCAGTCCTCCATTGTTTCTATTCTCTCTTTTGATCCTGTCCCTCCCTGAGTGTTGACTTCAAATTGCTCCCTCCTCCCATTGCCCTCCCTTCCATCATCCCCCCCACCCTGCTTATCTCCTTCTCCCCCACTTTCCTGTATTGTAAGATAGGTTTTCATACCAAAATGAGTGTGCATTTTATTCCTTCCTTTAGTCGAATGTGATGAGGGTAAACTTCTTGTTTTTTTTCTCAGCTCTCCTCTTTTTCCCTCCACTAAAAATTCTCCTGCTTGCCTCTTGAATGAGATATAATTTACCCCATTCCATTTCACCCTCTTTCCTCCCACTACATTTCTCTCTCACCATTTACCTTAATTTCTTTTTAAGATATGGTCCCATCCTATTCAATTCACTCTGTGCTCTCTGTCTCTGTATGTGCGTGCATGTGTGTATGTGTGTGTGCATGCACGTGTGTACATTTGTGTGTGTGTATGTGTATGTGTGTGTGTGGTCCCACCAACTACCCAGATACTGAAAAGTTTTAATAGTTACAAATATTGTCTTTCCATGTAGGAATGTAAACAGTTCACTTTTGGTAAGTCCCTTATGACTTCTCTTTGCTGTTTACTTTTTCATGCTTCTTCTCATTCTTGTGTTGGAAAGTCACATTTTCTTTTCAGCTCTGGTCTTTTCATCAAGAATGCTTGAAAGTCCTCTGTTTCATTGAAAGACCATATTTTCCCCTGAAGTATTATACTCAGTTTTGCTGGGTAGGTGATTCTTGGTTTCAGTCCTAGTTCCTTTGACTTCTGGAATATCCTATTCCATGCCCTTCGATCCCTTAATGTAGAAGCTGCTAGATCTTGAGTTATCCTGATTGTATTTCCACAGTACTAGAATTGTTTCTTTCTAGCTGCTTGTAAGATTTTCTCCTTGACCTGGGAATTCTGGAATTTGGCCACAATGTTCCTAGGAGTTTCTCTTTTTGATCTCTTTCAGGTGGATTCTTTCAATACTTATTTTGGATGGATTCTTTCAATACTTAATTTGCCCTCTGGTTGTAGAATATCAGGGCAGTTTTCCTCGATAATTTCATGGAAGATGATGTCTAGGCTCTTTTTTTGATCATGACTTTCAGGTAGTCCCATAATTTTTAAATTGTCTCTCCTGGATCTATTTTCCAGGTCAGTTGTTTTTCCAATGAGATATTTCACATTCTCTTCCATTTTTTCATTCTTTTGGTTTTGTTTGGTGATTTCTTGGTTTCTCAGAAAGTCATTAGCCTCCATCTGTTCCATTCTAATTTTGAGAGAACTATTCTCTTCAGTGAGCTTTTGAACCTCTTTTTCCATTTGGCTCATTCTGCTTTTGAAAGCATTCTTCTCCTCATTGGCTTTTTGAACCTCTTTTGCCAATTGAGTGAGGCTATTTTTCAAGGTGTTATTTTCTTCAGAATTTTTTTGGGTCTCCTTTAGCAGGGTATTGATCTGTTTTTCATACTTTTCTTGCATCTCTCTCATTTCTCTTCCCAGTTTTTCCTCCACCTGTCTAACTTGCTTTTCAAAATCCTTTTTGAGCTCTTCCATGGCCTGAGCCCACCGGACATCCACCTGGGATGTCTGAGATACAGATGCCCCGACCTCCACATCTTTCCCTGATGGTAAGAATTATTCCTCGTCATCAGAATTGAAAGGCAGGAACATCTGTACCCCATCAAAGTAGCTTTCTATAGTCTTATTTTTCTTCCCTTTTCTGGGCATTTTCCCAGCTAGCTACTTGACTTCTGAGATTCCTGTCCACCCCCGCCTAGATCTGCCCAGCTAGTGCTTGGGGTCTGAGATTCAAATGGGCTTTCAGTGGCAGGTGCGGCTGCTATTCAATATGAGCTTAAGTTCTGGTGCTCAGGTGGGGCCAGAGCTGCCTCCCAGGCTCAGTTCCCTCAGGGACTTTATGCAGAGACCTTCAGTAATGGAGCGGGTGGGGGCAGGGCCGTCTCCCAGGCTCAGTTCCCTCAGGGAGTTTATGCAGAGACCTTTGGTAATGGCCCTGAACTTCTGCCTGCTGCTCCGGGAATTCCGGGCCACAGCTGCTGCCTCTGCCATTACCTCTGCCACTACCTCTGCTGCTGCCTCCCAAGGGGACCCAAGTCATGGAGACACCCCTCTCTGCTCTTGGCCAGCCCTGATGTCTTTCTCACCGACCTGTAGCGTCTGTGGGCAGAGGGACCTTCGTGGCCGCCGGAGATTCCGTCCCTGAAGCCTGCTCGGATCAGCTCCTCTGGGGCCGCGTGGCCAGGGCAGCTCAGGGGTGGGCTCCGCTGTCCGGAGCATGATGGACCCCTGGGGATGGCTCTCCAGGGCTCTCTGGAATGGAAATCTTTTCCACTGTGTTTCTGCACGCCTTGCAGTGCTCCCGAATTTGTGGGGAGTTCTTTTTGCAGGAAATATATGAGCTGTGGGTTCGGAGCTAGCATACGTGAGTCTTTCTATTCCGCCATCTTGGCTCCTCCCTCCCACTCTCATTTTTAAAGAACTATTTTGTTCAAAGAATTTTTGAACCACTTTTTCCACTTGGCTAATACTGCTTTTTAAAGCCTTCTTCTCCTCATTGGCTTTTTGGACCTCTTTTTCCAATTGAGTTAGCCTATTTTTAAAGATGTTATTTTCCTCAGCATTTTTTTGGTTCTCCTTTAGCAAGCTGCTGACTTGCTTTTCAAGCTCTTCTATGGCCTGAACCCATTTCATATTAATTTTGGAGATCCTGGATGCAGAAGCCTTGACTTCCTCTGAGAGTATGCATTGTTATGTATCATGTACCATGTATCATACATGTATCATGTCATCTGAAAGCTTAGAATGGGATACCTGTTTGCCAAGAAAATTAAGCTTCTGTGATCTTTTTCCCCCCTTTTTTGGGCATTTTCCCAGTCAGTTACTTGACTTCTGAATCCTTTGTGAAGAGGAGGGTCCTAGTGCTCCTCCTCCCCCCAAGACCATACACAGGCCTGAGATTCACAGCAGCTGCTCCACTCCCCAAGGGCTTTAAGCTGTGCTGCTCAGACAATGGACCCAAGTTACCTCCTCAGTCACTGTAGCTGCCCGCTGCCTGCTGCTGCCATCACCTCTGCTGCCACCTGGGGCTAGTGCTGGGGGGACCCTGCTTCTCTCTCTCCCAGCTGGGAAAGCCCTCCCACACTGACCTTTGAAGATTTTTTTGTTGCTTGTGGGTTGAGGGATCTGGGACCCTCCCTGCTGGGTATTTTGCATCAGAGACCTCTTCTAGTCCTTTTCCTCCCCGTGTTGCATGGCCAGGGCTGGGCTCAGCTTCACTCAGCATCCTGTGGGATAGACCTTTCCTGTTGGCCTTCCAGGTTACCTGTGACTGGAAATCTCTTTCACTCTGTCGTTCTGTGGCTTCTGCTGCTCCAGAATTTATTGAGAGTCATTTTTTACAGGTATTTTCTGAGCTGTGGGGGAAGCACTAGAGTACATGCATCTTTCTACTCTGCCATCTTGACTCTGCCCAGAAAATAATTCCTTAAAAATTAGAATGGAGAAAATGGAAGGTAATGAGTTTATGAGGAATCAAGAAATTATAAAACAAAACCAAAAGAAAGAAAAAAAATAGAATACAATGTGAAATATCTCATTGGAAAAACAACTGACCTGGAAAATGGATCCAGGAGAGATAATTTAAAAGTTATTGGACTACTTGAAAGCCATGATAAAAAAAAAAGAGCCTGGACATCATCTTACAAGAAATGATTAAGGAAAACTGCCCTGATATTCTAGAACCAGAGGATAAAATAGAAATGGAAAAAATCCACTGATCACCTCCTGAAAGTGATCCCAAAAGGAAAACTCCTAGGAATATTATAATTAAAATCCAGAATTCTCAGATCAAGGAGAAAATAATACAACCAGCCAGAGAGAAACAATTCAAGTATTGTGGAAAAACAATCAGGATAATACAAAATTTAGCAACCTCTACACTAAGGGATTGGAGGGTTTGGAATATGATATTCCAGAGGTCAAAGGAGACAGGATTAAAACCAAGAATCACCTACCTAGCAAAACTGAGTATAATATTTCAGGGGGACAAATGGAGCTTTACTGAAATAAAGGACTTCCAAGCATTCTTGTTGAAAAGACCAGAGCTGAATAGAAAATTTAACTTTCAAATACAAGAATCAAGAGAAACATGAAAACGTAAACAGGAAAGAGAAACAATAAGGGACTTATTAAATTTGAACTGTTTACATTCCTACATGGAAAGATGATATTTGTAACTCATGAGACCTTTATCAGTATTAGGAGAGGTGGAGAGAATATATTTGTATATGTGTATGTATATATATATATATATATGTGTGTGCGTGTGTGTGTGTGTATGTGTTTATATGGGAGGAGGAGGAGAGAGAGAAAAAGAGAGGACAGAGTGTGGTGAATATGAAGGGAGGATATCTAAAAAAGAAAATTAAGTATTGAGGGGAATGTACTTGGGGAAAAAGAAAGGGAGAGTAGAATGTAGTAAATCATCTCACATAAAAGAGGCAAGAAGTTTTTACAATGGAGGGGAAGAAGGGGAAGGTGAGAGGCAATAAGTGAGCCTTCCTTACACTAGATCTGGCTTCAAGAGGGAATAACATACACACTCAATTGTGTATGGAAGTTTATCTTGCCCTACAGGAAAGCAAGGGAGAAGGGGATAAGAGATGGGAGACAATAGAAGGGATGGCAGATTAGAGGAAGGGGTAATCAGAAGAAAACACTTTGGAAGAGGGACAGATCAAAGGAGAAAACAGAATAAATGGAGGGAGGGACAGGATAGAGGGAAATATATAGTTAGTTGTTCAAAACATGACTGTTATGGAAGTGTTTTGCCTAACTGCGCATATATAACCTATATCGAATTGCTTGCCTTCTCAATGATGGTAAGTGGGAAGGAAGTAAGGGAGAGAATGTGGAACTCAAAGCTTTAAAAATGAATGTTAAAAATTGTTTTTACATGCAACTAGAAAACAAGATATATAGGTAAGGGGCTATAGACATCTATCTTGCTCTACAGAAAAATGGAAAGGAAAGGGATGGGAGGGCAGTGATAGAAGGGAGGGAAGATTGGGGAAAGGGTAATCAGAATACATGCTATCCTGGATTGGGGGAGGGGGAAGATGGGGAGAAAATTTGAAATTCAAAATTTTATGGAAGTGTCTTGAAAACTGAAAATAAATATTTTTTTTTTTAGAAAAGATGCTGTCCAAGCTTTTTTTTTTTTTTTTTTTTTGATCATGGCTTTCAGGTAGTCCAATAATTCTTTCTTTCTTTTTTTGGGGGGTGGGGATCATGACAATCAGAGTTAAGTGACTTGCCCAGGGTCATACAACTAGTAAGTGTCAAGTGTCTGAAACTGAATTTGAACTCAGGTTCTCCTGATTACAGGGCCTGTGCTATATCCACTATACCACCTAGCTGCCCTGAGGACAATAATTCTTAAATTATCTCTCCTAGATCTATTTTCCAAGTTAGTTATTTTCCCAATGTGGTATTTTGCATTTTCTTCTATTTTTTTCATTCTTTTGATTTTGTTTGATTCTTGATGTCTCAGAGTCATTAACTTCCATTTGTCCAATTCTAATTTTTACGGGACTGTCTTCCTCAGTTAGTTTTTGTACCTCCTTTTCCATTTGGTCAATTCTACTTTTCAGGAGTTGTTTTATTTAGTGGATTTTTGTACTTCATTTTCCACTTGACCAATTATATTTTTAAAGTTTTCCTTCTCCAAGCTGTTGACTCTTTTTTCTTAACTTTTTCACATCGCTCTCTTTTCTCTTACCAATTTTTTTCTACCTTATTTGATTTTTAAAATCCTCTTGGGGTTCTTCCAAAAGCACTTTTTGTGCTATGAGCCAATTCATATTCCTCTTTGAAGCTTCACATGTAGGTGCTTTGACATTGTTGTCCTCTTCTAAATTTGTGTTTTGAGCTGCCCTGTCTCTATACTTACTAAGGTCAGGGCTCCTTTTTTCTTTTTGCTCATTTTCTGTCCTATTCTGTAAATTTTAAAGTTAAGTTCAGCTCCGGGGATACAGAGGACACTGTCCCAAGCATCTTACACTGGGGGCATATGTCTGGCCACTGACTTTCTACGTTGGGGCCTCCAGGGCTGGAAGCCTGCACAGTGAACTGGGGTGACCTGACATAGTTGTGTATGTTGTGCCAAAGGTTCTGGGGCTGGAGGCCTCACAGCTGGCCTGCTGTGACACTGGCCTGCTGAGCCAGGACTACAGGGCCTCAGTTGTTGATCTATGCTATGGTTAAAAGCTTCCCAGTGGCTTGCCTAGACACTACCTGTGTTCCTCTTTTACCCAAATGAGATAGACCTTTCCCTGAAGTGCTTCTAAGTTATCTTTACCTGGAAAATTTTTTCACCCTCTCTTTTCATGTGTTCTGTTCCTTCACAGTTTTTTAGAGGCTTGATTTAAAGTTGTTTTGAGGGAAACTGAAGAGAGCTCAGGCAACTTTCTGACCTTTCTCTACCATTTTCGCTCCATGTCTTGCCTAGATTATTACAAGTCTCCTCTCCTTCTGTCCACATGAGAAATCACACCCTTACCTGTGGATGCTCTACTCAAAGGAATATAAATTTTGTTTGCTGAAACCTAGTAAGCTATTTTGAGGTTTACAGGCTAGATTTCTTTTTTATTGACCATGCCTTAAACCCAAAACACTGTGGCTCTCATTGGTTGGCCAACAATAGATCTGAGGCCAAGTCCCACTTGGTCATTGTTTGGGCCCTGACTGGCTCAGAGTTAATGTAAATAATTGTTCTGTTTAGGTCTTCCCCCTAGGACATTCTCTGCCTCAATTTTACCTTCCCTGAATCACTGAATGGGCATTGCCCCCAGAAAAACCGAAACCTTAGCTCAAAAAGACCAAAGCTGCCCACTGCATCTGAGGCCATCATTTCTAGTCATCCTGATTTATATTTTGCCACTGGAATCAGATGGCTCTGGAGGAGAGAGTGAGGCTGGTGACTTTGCACAGCTCCCTCACTTAAATCCAACTCATTTGGATGATATCTCATAATATTGCCTACCTGATGTCTCCATCCTCTTTGAGAACAAAGACAAACAACAGCCTCCTAATTAATTAGACCTCCTGCCTAAACTCTCCTACTACTCCCATTCAACTGACACACTGCTGCCAAAGTAATTTTCCTTAATCTCATATTTGATCATGTGACCAACCCCAATGGCTTCCCATTTGCCTGTAGGATCAAATAGAAATTTCTCTGCTTGACTTATTTTTTAAAATATATATTTTCTCAGTTTTAAATTCTCTCCCCCTCCCACTCATTGAGAAGGCAAGAAATATGATATTCATTACATATGTGAAGTTATATGAAACATATTTCTACTTTAGACATGTTACCAAAGAAAGTCAAGAAAAATAAAATGGAAAAAAAAAAAGCTTCAGTCTGAACTCAGTATTTATCAGCTCTCTGTGTCTCTGGAAATACAGAGCATCTCTGATCATGAGTCCTTTAAAATTGTCATGGATCATTGTGTTGGTCAGAGCTCTGCTTAGCTCTCAAGACCTTACACAATCTAGCTTTCTGGTCCCATTGGACATTACTCCTTTTTCTGCACATTGAGATCCAGTCAACCTGGCCTTTTCTTTGTTCACGAGTAGGCTACATCTTGAAGCATTTGTATTGGCTGTTCACTGTCTGTATAAACTCATTTTTCTCTGCTTCATAGTTCCTTATTTTCTTTTTAAAGCTCTAATTCAAGTACCAGTTTCTGGATGAAACATTTCCTGATTCCTCTGCTAGTGCCTGCCTCAAACTAGCTTGTATTTAACTTTATATATAAATTGCATTAATTCACTTTATATTTAAGTTGTATATGCCTTATATGTACTTGTCCTTCTCATGAGAATATAAAGCATTCAGAGTTGGAAGAGTTTTATTCCTTGCACTTGTATCCTCAGAGCCTTGTATCCATAGTGCCTGATAAATAACAGGGGTTTAATAAATGCTTGTTGATGGACTGATACATTTAGTCTTTAATAATTTAAAAGCCTTGGCTTAGAACAAAATTCTCATGCCTATATGAAATAAGGTCCTCTGCAGCCATCAATAACTCACAAAAGAACTTGGGAAATGTTTGTGCTTGAGAATGGGGAAGAGTAGTAGGAGAGAGGGATTGTGTATGAAATACTTTGGCTAGCATGAAATTGCTACTAAAAACATTCTGGAAAACATTGGAAAAGGAATGCTTTGTCATGACACAGTGCCAATCAGGCATAGACATCTCTGGGGAGGGATAGTGCTCTTTTTACAGATGACAAGGCTCTAAACAGAGTTGAACAGTATCTGAACAGCTCCAAATGAAAGCTATAGATGTAATTTATATAACTCCCATTCTCAAGTTGGGTGCGTTTCAAGATACTCCAAGACAGTTGCAGATGGCCTCTCCCAGAATTATGAAAAGCATTTGCTCACATTAAAAAAAAATTAAGCAAATAGTCAAATTCATTCCTATGTGGTGGGGGGTGTGGGGGGGGGGTAGGGTGGAATATATCAATGTGCTTAAAGAGGTAGAGGGAAGCAATATCTATTATGGAGACTACTAGTCTAAAAAAACTCTGGTGTCATTTAAATTTGTATAGGTCTCTAACAACACAAGGGCAAAGAATAGAATTTTTTTATGAAATTTGACAAGTTAGTAAAAATTGACTGTGGTCTAATGCAAGAGAAACACTGGATTTGAAGGCTGTCTTAACGGAATGAAGTCGGACAGAGGATCACAATATCTCAGAGCTGGAAATCTTCCAGGGCTGTCATTGTACCTTTCTTGTCATCTTTGAACATTTTTCTTTGACAAATGAAAACATATATTTCTGAGACATTCTCATTAGGGACTTTGGTCCCCAAAAGCAATTTAATTAATAATGACTGTCTTCAAGGTTATCCAGTCTCTTCATCTTTAAAAAACAAAAACACAACAAAAAACTTCTCAGCAGCTTTGGACATTGTAGACCATCCCCTTCTCATAGACATAAATTGTCTTCTTTGACATTAAGCTTCCTTCATTTTAGGTCTTCCTTTTTCACCAGCCTGTCTCCTTTCATCATCTTTCTTCTATCTAGTGTATGGGAATACACCAAGACTCTGTCCTGGGTCACCTCTTTTATTGACACCAATTTAGATGACTCCCAGGTCACATATGAAGCCCTAATCTCTTCCAATGACTCTCATTTCATATTACCAACTGCCACTGAATATTTCCATTTGAATATCCTGTAAATATCTTTCACTCAACACATATAACAGATTTCATTATATTTTCCCCCAAATGCATGATTTCTCCAAACTTTCCAATTTTTGTTGATGGTGACACCATCTTTCAAGTCACCCAGTTTCAAAGCCATGGAGTCGTTCCTAACCTTTTCCTCTCTCCTTAACCCCCACATCCCATCAGTTACCCAGTCTTATTGATCCTACCTACCTTCACAATATTTCTCAAGTTGTCTATTGCTCTCTGCTCACATAGCCTTTCCTAGTTTCAGGCCCTCATTACCATTTGCCTTGAAATTATTTCCCAATCACAAACCCCTCCTTTCACTCTTCCCCCCTTCCAATTTGCCCTCTTAACTGCCAAATTGATATTTTACCATGCCAACCCCCACCTAATAAAAAATAAAATTAATAACAATTTTAAAAGAATCATTCTCTAATGAAACAAAAACTTGTTAGTCTGGCATTTTAAGCCTTCGCTAATCTAGCACCAGACTATCTTTTCATTATTATTTTATACAGTTTCCTTTTATGTCTGGATTTCATCCCCTTTTCACCCCCAACCTTATACAAGTTGTGGCTTCCTTCAAAGCACAGCTCAGATGCTACTTCCTATGCAAGACCTTTCCTGACCTTCCCTTCCCTTTTATTAGCACTCTAGCCTTAAAACAACCTAGTATTGATTTACATATACTCTATATTTAATTGCATATCTTTTGTATTTGAAGACCTCCAAAGCTCCAGCTGAGTATACTGATCAATTTTTGTTTTTATAAACTTACTGTACCTAACAGTGCCTTGAACATAATGTTTGTTTGAGCTGAATTGGAATTGTCTTGGTGGATTGGCTAGAACCATTTATCAACCCCAAACATACTGAATTAGAAAAAAAACAGACGGCTTTCCAGGCTGAGCTGTAGTGGTTGCTGGAAGTCTAACCGTGAGGCAGCTGCAACCTCCTCCCACTTCCCCTACGGGGCTGGCAACCTCCTACAACTTCCCTCCTTGCTTTTCTGCCATTGTTGAACACAACCATGTCCACCAATGAAAATGCTAAATCACCAGCTGCCCGGCTTAACAGATTTAAGAACAAAGGGAAAGGCAGCACAGAAATGAGGCGCCGGTGTATTGAAGTGAACGTAGAACTGAGGAAAGCTAAAAAAGATGACCAGATGATGAAAAGAAGAAATGTCAGCACTTTTCCTGATGATGTTACTTCTCCTTTGTAAGAAAACCGAAATAACCAGGGCTCTGCACTTTGGTCCGTTGAAGATATCGTCAAAGGCATAAATAGTAATAATCTGAGATTCAACTTCAGGTTACCCAAGCTGCTAGGAAACTCCTTTCTAGGGAAAAACAGCCTCCCATAGACCAAATAATTGAGGCTGGTATGATTCCAAAGCTTGTAGGCTTCTTGGGCAGGAGACTGTAATCCTATTCAGTTTGAACATGCTTGGGCAGTTACTAACATTGCTTCTGGAACATCAGACCAAACCAAGGCTGTGGTGGATGGGGGGGCTATACCTGCATTCATTGCCCTGTTGGCCTCTCCCCAGGCTCATATCAGTGAACAGGCAGTGTGGGCTCTGGGAAACATTGCAGGTGATGGTTCAGCCTACCTGGTTATCAAGCATGGTGCAACAGACCCTCTTTTAGCTCTGCTTGAAGTTCCTGAAATGTCATCGTAAGCATATGGTTACTTATGAAATTTTACCTGGACACTTTCAAATCTTTGTCGGAACAAGAATCCTGCTCCCCCAATTGAAGCTACTGAGCAAATTCTTCCTACTTTAGTTCATCTTTTGCATCACGATGATCCAGAAGTTCTGGCAGATACTGGTTGGGCCATTTCCTACCTCACAGATGGCTCCAACAACAGGATTGAAGAGGTTGTGAAAACTGGAGTTGTCCCACAGCTAGTGAAACTTTTAGGATCTGGTGAGTTGCCCATAGTGATTCCTTCCTTACAGGCGATAGGAAACATTGCCACTGGGACAGATGAACAAACTCCGATTGTAACAGATTCAGGAGCACTTTGCTGTCTTTCCTAGCCTGCTTACTCACCCCTAAACCAAGATCCAGATGGAGACTGCATGGACCATGTCAAACATCACGGCTGGCCATCAGGACCAAATAGAGCAAGTTGTGAATCATGGATTAAGTCCATACTTGGTTGGAATTCTGTCAAAGGGAGACTTTAAGTCACAGAAAGAAGCTGTATGGGCTATCACAAACTATACAAGTAGTGGAACAATTGAGCAGATAGTGTGTATCTTGTCCAAAATGGAATTCTGGAACCTTTAATCAAACTCTTGTCTGCAAAAGACAGCAAAATTGTCTTGGTTATTTTGGATGCAATTTCAAATATTTTTCTGGCTGCTTAAAAACTGAATGAAACTGAAAAACTCTGTATCCTAATTGAAGAATGTGGAGGACTAGACAGAATTGAAGCACTTCAATCCCATAAAAATGAAATGGTGTATAAGGCTCTCTTGAGCTTAGTTGAAAAGTATTTCTCTGCAGAGGAAGATCAAAATGTTGTCCCAGAATCTACCTCTGATGGCTATAACTTCCAGATTCAAGATGGCACACCTGGGATCTTTAACTTTTAGATTTTACAGTCAAACCTTCAAGTCTTGTATGCCTTGTTCTTGGTATAATTTTGTCTTACTGTCTCTCCACTTTAAGATCTTTTTTTAAATGTGACTTTTAATGTAGCACTAATGCATACTTGAACAGTCTGGACTGTGTACATACTGTATGAAACCTCTATCCTCAATAGGGTTCTTATTTCTGTGTGGATTTCCTGTGTTGCAGTGTCTTGTAAATAAAAGCTTAATTCCACAAAAAAAAAAAAAAAACAAAACCAAAAAAAACCCCAAGACAAAACAAAACAAAAAACATTCCTTTTTAGATCATGAACCAGCAGAGAACTCTCAATAGGTCAGAAGGGACTGAGAATCAGACAAGAAGGAGCTGAGGGGCAGAATGAAGGGAAGAAAGTTTATTATTATTGTTACTATAGATTTTAAGAACTAAGAATTTTGGGAAGAGCAGAATGAAGGGAAGAAAGTTTTTTACAATTTTATAGAATTTTAGAAATAGATTTTGGTAGAAAAAAACTGGACAAATCAGTAAAAATTGGCTGAGGTTAATGCAAGAGAAACACTGGACTTGGAGGCTGTCTTGTCAGAATGAAGTTGGACAGAAGATCACAGAATATCTCAGAGCTGGAAAAGATTTCCATGGTTGTCATCATACCAAAAAAAGGATCCAGTTTAATTACTCAATAATAAGTCATCTAGTCTTTGCTTGACTATTTCCAATCAAGTAGAATCAATTCCATTTGTAAGATAGGTCTATTTGGAAGTTTTACCTGACAGCAATCTCCACCTGTTCCTCCTAGTTCTTCCCTCTGGAGCCAAACAGAACAAGTCTAACCTTTTGACCAGGTAACATTTCTTTAACTATATCCACTATCAATGATATTGATAGGTTTTAAAAGGTTTATGAAGCCTTTTACAAACATTATTCAATACTCAAAACATCCCTAGGAGGTAGGTGCAAAAGACTGGAACCTGCCTAGGGTCCAACTTGTAGCTAATTAAGTGCCTGGGGCCAGATTTCAGCTCAGCTCAGTTCTTCTGATCTGCAGATTGGGCTGCTCTAAGCCACTGCACCACTGAGCTGCCTGCTTGAAGGTAGTTATCATATCGACCCTAAATTTTCTAAGCTAAACAGCAGAATATGTAATCCGTTTAACCATTATTGTTGATCTTTCCTATATGCTGCAACTTTAAAAAGTTATCAACCACAACTGAACACAATACTCTGTATGTGATCTGATGAGGGAAGACATAATTATATTAGGACTGTCATAACTATTATTCCTGGAAATTGTGTTACCTTGGTGGAAGGAGGGGAGGAGCTGCCATATCACACTGTTAAATCACATTGAGCTTGCAGACCACAAAAATCCCCAGACCTTTTTTGAACTGCTGTCTTACCTATGCCTCCATTATTCTCGTATTTGAGGCTTTTTTTTTTTTTGCTGCAAAAATAGATTTTCACACTTACACTACTGAATTTCACTTCTGATTTCATCTCTACGTAATAACTATACCACTTCCCCTTAGCTTCCAGTTTAGTAACCTGGACTTTAAAAAAGGCCTAGTCTTCACAAAGGCATGCTGAGAGCTCTGCTTCCTTTATAGATGTCTTATACTAACCTCTTTAATATTTTAGAAAGCTGTCAGGAATTGACTTCAAGTCACTGTTTTATCATTTGTGAACAGCTCAACTGCTGTTTTATTTCTTACATAGTTGCTGCCCTCTGGTCTCTAGCTTGGTAGACAAATACTATTGGTTTTTTCTACCACCTTTCTTGTTCTTTTTCAGATACTTTTCTTTCCTTTTTGGAGAGTCTCCCTGCCTCATCCAGGTTGTTAGCGCAGTGGCCATTCACATGCCCAATGCCCACGACTTTATAACAGTTTCTAATTATCCCTCCTTAAGCAGCTCCATAACCCCCTGATGGGGTTGGCATTGGAGACTCACCATATATTGGTAACTAATCGATTAGTTTTAATCTATTGCAGCTCAAAACTCCTGAGCTCAAGCAACCCACTGGCTTCTGCTTCCCCAAGAGCAAGGATTACCAGCATGTACCACTATGCCTTTTGAAGAGAAAAAAAAATATACTGACTTTCAAGATCTGGACTCTATAAAGATGTGTAAGTTCCACCGTGGTTATAAAATCAAATTAATGATGCATTACAACAGTTCAAACTGAAAGCCTGGAGGCAACGGTACCTTGACTTTTTACAACAGTAATTTACAACTACATGCTCTTCTCCATCCCAACCACTTGTGAGAAAGTTAAGCAAGACTCACTCCACGCCCCCCCCCAAAAAAAAACACATTACATGAGAGCACATGCAACTACTTCTCTGCTGAATACTGAATGCTTCATTGTTTTCTGGCATGAAAAATGGTCAGTCAATCCTAGCTCCACTACTTTTAGCGTTGTTTTGTTTACGTTATTGTAGCTAACATGTATTGTCTTCCTGGGTCTGCTTACCTGGTTCTGCACTCACTCTGCATCAGTTTACATTTTTTCACGTTTCCCTGAATTGTCATGTTTTTTTTTTTTAAGACGTTTTACTTCACAGTCTCCAACAGAAGCCTCCCTTTTAACAAAAAAGTTAAACAAAGCAAACAGTCCATGTCTTATAACATATGTGAACCTCACACCTGTGCAGTCCAGTCTCTTTACAGATGAGGAAGGTTAATCAGCAACTATCTGGAAACAAGATTAATCCTAGAAGCATTTATTTGGATGATTTTTGGTGTTTTCTTCACATTACTGCCATCTTTGTACATATTCTCAATTCTGTTGCTTTTGCTCTTTATCAATACATATATCTTCCCAAGTTTCTCTGAATTCCTATTTGCTTTCTTATTCCATTCCATTCATATTAAACAACTGTTCAGTGAGCACTCTCTTTAGTATTTGAAAGTTCAAAAGGATCATGTAGTTTAATAACTGAATAAACTGAAGTCCTCTCAAAGACTGACTTGCCTAGTCACACATAATTATCAAGCAGAAGAATTAGGATTCAAACCTAGGTCTACAGTCCTATAAAAAAATTCTTTTAGTTTTTATTGGAATACTATTTATCACATAAAGTTGGCATGTAGTTGTTTTTGCATTCCTTAGGCCATCGACTGTTACTTTAGATATTGTTGGCATTTTGAATGAAATTTTTTTTCCTGGTAATATTGAATAGAAAATATAAGTCTTTGTGGAAATATTTTGTATTCTATTGCTTTGCTGAAGTTATGCTCTCTGGAGTTTAAGCAAATCATCATTTACTTAAATGGGATGGGAATAATGCTATCTCCTTGTCAATATTTATACATTTAATTTTTTAAAGTGATTTTATTTTTAATTTATGGAATAAAATAAGCATTTCTATAACATGGTATAATAAAAAAAGTTGATTGCATATGAAATTTCAAATCTATATACATTTCTTTAAAATTTAAGACTTTCAAAATTTTTTAGAATATGCAGAATTTAACATTTTAATTTTTAAAATTGTAGAACATAAATTCCTCTTTATTATTTGATAAAATTCATATCCAAGGAGGGCATGGTTTTTTTCTCCATTTGCAGTTCACCTATGGTTCATTTGACTTATCTTAGATTGCGCAATTGTGCTTTTTTGATCCAGTTAGCTGTTTATATGGCTTGTTAGTCTTTTCTTATTTTTATTACATTGTCTTATATCAGTTTTGTCTATTTGTCTTTTAATTTTCAATATCTCTTTCAGAAGACTGGGTTTTAAGATTGTTAATAACTATTTTTTTTTGAAATTGCATGTTTAATTTATCGATCTTTTTATCATTTATTACTTGTGATTTGTTCTTTGAGTCATTATTCACGATAACCCAATTAGGTCTGGATATTTTGTCTATATATAGATCCTTTATTATTATACTTTCATGGCATTATGATCTATAAAAGATATATTTAACCAATCCTCTATTTCCCTTTTTATAGCATTTGGATAATATTTAGAATAATTAGATCATTAGAATACCTTCGCAACATGGTATACAATTGCAACAATCATAGAATTTTTGAGCTGAAAAAGACCTAAGATGTAATCTAGTAGGGCCAACCCTTTTACATTTCATAGATGTAGAAACTAAAGCCCAGAGGTAGGATTTGAACCTACCTTTTTTGTCTCAAACTCCTGTGCAGGTTATTATTTCTGCAATAATAATATGATACAAGCTATTCATAACTACAAGGTGTTTTAATGTGGTTGAAACAAAATGTTCTCAACATTAATTACAACATAAATAGTTCTATTAATTAAAATAACAGCAAGTATGCTTTCAATTTCTTTCTTTCCATAAATACTCCTGTTGTAATTCATCAAGCTATTTGCTATCTATAGTACTTGCTTTTAAGTTATATACATAAAAACCTGATTTTTCTATTCCACAAATATATTAACTATTTCCTTCTAAAAGAGTTCTGCTAACGTATAAAAACTAATTACAGTTTAAATATCTAGAATATATAAAATTACAAGATAAACATTTCAACTGTTTTCTAATTCAGAATCCCCACAATGAATAAAAGGTCAAATTACAATTTGAGTACAAAAGCAGTTTGCTTTACATTCATCTTTCAAAATTAACCTCCAAAATGCTAAGTCTTTGAAAGACTACCTTCTGTTCACCATACTGGAGTAGTACCATTTTCCTAACAGGGAAGGCAATGTAAAAGGAACTCAATCAGTTACACATTACTTCATTTTCAACAGTGTTTCATAAACTCAGACATTATCTAGTCACCTTATAAGGAAGATACAAGTACAAGCAGAAATGGTTGTGTATGTTTATTTTTCAATTAAAAAAAAAAAAACTATGTAAATTTATATGAAAATAAGGCATGGCTCCCCAGGGATCTGATGAGCTGCAAGGGAACCAACTGGATCTCACAAAACGTAGTCATCTCTCCACTCTCTAGGGGACTCACTAAAGCATTTAAATATTCCCTGCTCTCAGAATTTCTTACCTAGCACATGAAGAGGTATACCATCCTCTCATTCAGATAACTGTTCATTTTTATACAGCAAGTTTTTCCAGGATATGGTGTACCTTCATTTTGATTTAAAACTACAACAAAAAGTATTTCATAATTTTTATTGATGGCATTTATCCCATGGTTTAACATGTTAATTATACTGTAATAAACATGGCTTTAATATTAAACTTTTCCGTATTATCCAAAGTCACCACAGTCCATTTCAGTAAATATAAAAATATATACTTAATACTTTGTACAATACTGGTTTTTGGTCCAAACAAAAATGGATCAGAAAAGCCAATAAACTCACTTTAAGAATTCCCAATTTTCTTTAAAGATTTTCTAAATGGATTTAGGCAACTTTGAATAATGGGATTTACATAATAAAATCTTGAGACAATACTAAACAAAAAAATGTCGTTAACACACAAAATTAAAATTTCAAGTTCACAGATTTATGTTATGCCAAAAAGTACGTACGTACAGAAACAAAATTGTATTTACACAAGTTTCATAATAAAATAATGAAAAGGCAAGACAAGGTGATGGAGCCATAAGAATGAAAATATAGAAATAGCATATAATTATTAAATGGAGAACTAGATCTAACAAGTCCTTAGCATGGACCATTCTTTAATCAGTCTTCCTCTATCAGAAAATTTTAGTGCACAATACACCCAACTCACTCACTTCACACATACACCAGCACAAACTCAGCATAGAAATCATTCATTTCAATATTCTCTAATCTATACAGAATCCCTCACTGATATAATTACAATTTAAACGCGTTCCACAAACGCACATTAGCGCACATATTGGTGCAGATGAAGAGGTATTATACAAACCCATTTGCTGTGTAGGCTATACTCATGTATATAGCCAGACCATGCCAAGTCAGTGAATAAGAAGATGCTGGATCCTACAATAATTTCCCTTAAGAACTTCCCTGTCATCCGGCTCTAGCTATTATTTTTTTAAAAAAGGGAGAAAGGAAGGTGGCAGGGAATGGTTGGTGAAGGGTAAGAAGGGTGTAGGGGGAGAAGGAAAAACTTTTTGAAAATTAAAGATGTCCTTAAGCAGAACTGATTTCAAATAACCCCAGCACAGTAAGTGAATGCAGAGTACAAGCTGTTAAAATTGATGTTTCTATCACTGTTCGGACATTTATTTCCTGCGCCTAATAGCAGTTTTTATCTTCCGACCAGAAACTGAAGTGCCAGAAGCAGAAAACATATTTTTTCCATTTGTCCTGCCAAAAAAGAAAAACAAAGAGTTAGTTGATAATACGAGGGGGGCAGTTAGGCAGTGCAGGAAATGGAGTACCTGAATTGGAGTTAGGATGATCAGATTTCAAATTCTACCTAAGACTACTTTACTAGCTCTGTGACCCTGGGCAAATCACTTAACCCCTCCCCTATTTGCTCCAATTCTTCATTTGTAAAATAGTGGCACACTGGAGAAGGCAATGACAAAACACTGTAGTACCTTTGCCAAGAAAACCCATGGACAAAAAGTTGATGGGGTCATGTAGAGCAGGCAAGACTGAGCAATTTAACCACAGTATATGACATAATACTCATTCAGGTTCAGTATGCTTCCTAAGTGTGGCTTGTAATAACAAAAGGAGAAATTAATTTTTAATGCAAATCCATTGGGGTACATGACCTGTATATGATAAAAACTCTGATTTTCCTCACATATTCTATTTCTCTAGTATTAATAATTATAAATAACTTTTATGTGAATGATGACATAAAATACTATTATACTCTACCTGAACACCAACAATATCAAAATGAAAAAAAAACAATAAATTACCTCCATCAAAATAGAAAGGGCCTTCTTACCCCACTGTAAATGCTGCTGGAGATGGGTTAAATGGAAATCCTGCTGAGCCTGAAGGCTGGGCTGAAGTGGCAGGTGTACCAGCATTTGCACCAAAGGTGAATACTCCTGATGGATTGTTGTTTGTGAAGTTGAAATTTGCAGTGCTGCTTCCAAAGTGGAACACAGGACCTAAAAGGTTCCAAAGAGAAAGTATTTCAAATTTTGTTTATAAGGCAAAGCTAATTTTTCATATGCTTTATTCATTCTTTTCTTCAGATAAAGGTTATTAGGTATTTTCAGAGGGGGAAAAAAAAGAGTAGGATTCATGTTCCTTTCTGACTACTTGGTTTGGGGAGGAAAAAAAAAACTATTATATATTTTCTTCAATTACTGAGAATACTGGCAGCCTCACTAAAATCAAGTTTGTAACTGTGTCCTTCAATTTAATAAGATGCATAAAAAAACAACTCTGTACAAGTTGCAGAGCTAGACAAAGAAAAGTTTTTTTCATGGAGTGTATAAACTAGTAAAAGGTCATAACAGACACAAAACATACAAATATATAAAAGAAATACAAGGTGGCAGAGACAAGATGGCAGAGTAGACAGACAGACCTGCTGTAGCTCTTTCCCCATAGCCCATAAAATACCTGTAAAAAATGACTTTAAACAAATTCTAGAGCAGCAGAAGCCACAAAACGACAGAGTGAATGAGATTTCCAGCCCCCAGACAACCTGGAAGGCCAAGAGGAAAGGTCTAATAGAACCGGTCTCAGAGTGGAGCACAGCCTAGCCTTTGGAACAGGCTTCAGGGAACTGAATCATGGGCAGCAGTTGCTGATCCCAGATTTCTCAACCCACAAACACCAAAGACAGTTTCAAAGATCAGTAAGAAAGCTCTTTCACCTGGGTAAGAGGGGAGTGTGGGGGGGCCCACCCCCAGGGCAGTAGCAGACACTGCATAAGCAGCAACTGCTTTTAGAGCCTTGGCCTAAAGACACTGGAGGAATCAAGAAGCTGATCTGGTTCTCAGCTCTGTGTGGCTATCCTGAGGTGAAGAGGAGCACTGGTGTTGCAAAGCTAATGGTGGCTGTGGAGAGGGATTCTACTTGCAGATCCTGGGCAGAAAAGAGTGCTTGTGGTTGGTCCCAGATCAGAATGCAGCACAGGAAAGGAGTAAACTCCTCTTCCCTGATTGTGCCACCTGGGAGGAACTGACAACTTATGGCTCCTTAGAGTATACCCTCCACTTGACAAAGGACTCATAAATCAAATAACTGGCTGGAATAATGCCCAAAAAAGGTAAAAGGTGAACAGGTATTTTCTTCCATCCTTTCAGATGAGGAAGAACAAAGCATAACATCAGGGGAAGACAAAAAGTCAAGGCTTCTGCATTCAAAACCTCCGAACAAAATATGCAATGGTCTCAGGCTAAGGACAAGCTCAAAAAGGATTTTTTTGAAAATCAAGTAAGAGAGGTGGAGGAAAAATTGGGAAGAGAAATGAGAGTAATGCAAGAAAATCATGAAAACTGAGTCAACAGCTTGCTAAAGGAGACCCAAAAAAATTGCTGAAGAAAATAATACCTTTAAAAATAAGACTAACCTAAATGGCAAAAGAGGTTCAAAAAATCAATAAGAAGAATGCATTAAAAAGAAGAATTAGTCAAATGGAAAAGGAGGTTGAAAAGCTCACTGAAGAAAACAGTTCTTAAAATTAGAATGGAGCAGATGGAAGCTAATGACTTTATGAGAAACCAAAAAATTATCAAACAAAACTAGAATGAAAAAAATAGAAGACAATGTGAAACATCTCACTGCACAAACTGACATAGAAAATAGATCCAAGAGATCATTTCAAAATTATTGCTCTACCTGAAACTACGATCAAAAAAAGAGCCTAGACATCATCTTCCAAGAAATGATCAAGGAAAACTGCCCTGACATTCTAGAGAACCAAAAGGTAAAACAGAAATGGAAAGACTTTACCAAACACCTCCTGAAAGAGATCCTCAAAGGAAAACTCCTAGGAATATTGTAGGCAAATTCCAGAGTTTGCAGATCAAGAAGAAAATATTACAACCAGCCAGAAAGAAACAATTCAAGTATTGCAGAAATACAATCAGGATAACACAGAATTTAGCAGCTTCTACACTAAGGGATCCAAGGGCTTGGAATATGATATTCCAGGTCAAAGGAGATAGGATTAAAACCAAGAAACAACTACGCAGCAAAACTGAGTACAATACTTCAGGGGAAAAATGGAATTTCAATGAAATAGAGGACTTCCAAGCATTCTTGTTGAAAAAACCAGAATTGAATAGAAAATTTGACTTTCAAAATATAAGAATCAAGACATGCATGAAAAGGTAAAAAGAGAAGCCTTAAGGAACTCATTAAAGCTGAACTGTTTACATTCCTACATGGAAAGATGTTATTTGTAACTCATAAGACCTTTTTCAGTATTAGGGTAGTTAAAGGGAATATATATATGTAGGTGTGTATGGGTATGTATGCATGTGTATATTACATATGTATGTATGTATACATACATATATACATACATGCATAGAGGGCACAGGGTGAGCTGAATATGAAGGGAGAATACCTAAAAAAAATAAAATTTACTGTTGAATTTAATGTACTAGGAGTAAGAGAAAGGAATGCAGCAAATCATCTCGCATACAAGAGGGAAGAAAGAGCTTCTACAATGGAGGGGAAGAGGGGGGTGATGAAAGGAAATAACTGAACCTTATTCTCATGGGATTTGGCTTAAGAAGGGAATAACACACTCCATTGAATACGGAAATCTATTTTACCCTGCACGAAGGCAAGGGGGAAGGGGACAGGAGAGAGAAGATAATACAAGGGACAGCAAAATTGTGGAAAGGGATAATCAGAAGCAAACACCATTGTAGGAGAACCAGGTAAAGGGAGAGAGTGGAATAAATGAAGGGCAGAATAGGACAGAGGGGAAATGTGGTTAGTCTTTTACAACAAATATTATGGAAGTGCTCTGCATTGTTACACATGTATGACCTATAATTGAATTGCTTGTTTTTTCAATGAGGGTGAGTGGGGAGGGAGGGAGAGAATAAGGCTCAAAGCCTTAAGAATGAATATTAAAACTTGTTTTAGCATGCAGTTGGAAATTAAGCCATACAGGTAATGGAGTATAAAAATCTATTTTTCCCTATAGGAAAAGAGGAGAAGGGGGATGAAACAAGGGTGGATAATAGAAGGGAGGACAGGCTGCAGGAAGGGGGGGATGGGGTGCATGCTGTCCTGGGGTGCGGGGCAGGAAGACATGGGGAGAAAATTTTAAATTCAAATTTTGTAGAAGTGAATGTTAAGAACTAAAAAATAAATAAATTATATATTTAAAAAAATACAAAAAAATATCATGTAATGGGGGAAGGGCACTGAAGGCATCAGGATCAGTCTGAGAAAATGGATAGAGTCAATAAAGATAGTCCAGTTTGGCCAGAGAATAGAACACACTGAATGAAGCAGAAGAAGCCTAAACGTTGACCTTTTAAGTGCTGAAGAACACTTCTGAGTAAAGGTAATAGAAGGAGACTTATGTACGAGGAAGATGGCAAAAATGTAAAGAAACTGTTAAGGCAGCTATGCAAAAGTCAAGTCATATGACTGTGTAAAGGCAATGGCAGTGTGAACAGAGAGAAAAAAGGCAGGGGGATATAAGAGATAATCTTAAGCATTAATAGGGGAATGGGGATGAGAAGTGAGGGAGTGGTAAGAGATATATCATAAGGATTGTGTTATGATGTCATAATGTAACAAAATATAATACCAATTGTGAATATGAGACATCAAATAAATAACTGTTACCACACAAAAGAATGACATCAGAAGGTAGAACAGTTTTAAAGACCTCTCTCTCACCCTTTGCTCAGGAACTCTAAAAGGGAAGGAATGGATGTCATTTCTTTATTTAAAGTTTATTAAGAACTATATAGCAAGGTGTGCATGGGACTTTTCTGTCTACTATAAAAACACAAATAACTCTGAGAGCACTGCTTTTAAAGTCCTCAAGATACTAAGTCAGCTTGGAACAAGTGTGTATACTATGGAGGAGACTGTTGAATGTTTATGAAAATCATGTAAAATGAAGCAATCCCAGCAAAGAGAGACAGATTTGGCTAGGCTTAGGTTTTCAGGTCAATCAAAAGGTATACTATTATTTAAAATTCAAGAGACCCAAAAAGGATTTCATTGGGTTCTTCAATCCCTGGACTTCTTCTTGATCCTCAGTCCTTCTTTACAGCAGACTCTATCTTCATCCCTCAGGACAGTCCTATTCCAGATCCACATGCTAAGACATAGCTACATTTAACAGTTCCCCATTGTTAGTCTGACAGGATGTAAAATAACTGGCATTCCACCTTCTATATGAATGATCCACAAATCTGGGTTAAGGAAAAAGGGCAATCTAAAACCACAGTCACAGGACAGAGATGATGAACACAGTCTAGTATAAAACACCAAAAACTGGGATGATAAAGATCCTTCCTCACACATACCTATTTTAGGGGTGGGGGGCCAAGGGGGAAGAGGGAAAGGTATTCAGAATAGGAAAACAAAAACAGCTAGTTCTAATGAATAAGCACTAGCAATTTACAAGTCAAACTGGAAGGACATAAGGGAATCTAACTTTAATATACAAATTTTTATACATTTTTTAACACATAGAAAGTTGGTATTAAGATGAATATTGGAGACTGCAATTCAAATGCAGGTCCTGAATACATTCTTCCAAGTATAACATATTTTATAAAACTTCTCCCTCCAAAGGCAAGAATCAAGACAAGTCCTTTTCTAAAGGCAAGGACATGACTGACATCTCACACAGGTTTCTGGAAGTAACACACACTTACTAGAATTAGGAGTTGTTCCAGAACCAAATCCAGACTGCTGAGTAGGTGGTTGTCCAAAGACAGGAGGTTGGCTGTTACTTGACACTGACCCAAAAGCAGGGGCTGGGGGCTGGGAACCAGTTGAAAATAATGATGATGACAAAGAGCCAAAGCCTGGAGCACTGGGCTGATTGGCACCTTGACTTTGTCCAAATGCTGGGGTCTGGCTGGTACCAAATGCAGGACTGGCAGAAGGTGTTGAAGACCCAGCACCAAATGCAAAAGAAGAAGAACCTAGAGGTAACAAAAATGTTTTAATTAACTATGTAACCAAGTTTAATTATCTAGAGATAATTTTTGTTAACTTGAAGCTTTTAGTTTAAGTCTTAACTTAAGCTCCACTTTTGTAAAAAAAAAAAAAAAAAAAAAAAAAAAAAAAAAAAAAAAGGAAAATCCATTAAGATTAATTCTATAGAAGCACCAAGGTGTAGTAGAAAGTGCTGGACCAGGAGCAAGGGCATCTCACTTTCATTTTTAGTTACCACCAACTAACTATGCAACTATGGTTGTTATTTACACTTCCTGGGCCTTAAATCCTTATTGCAAAAAGATGAAAAATGAGGATGTAGGACTAGATGATCTTTAAGGCTGAAAGAGATCTACCTCTGGAGTCCAATGACTTGGGGTTCCAACCTTGCCTCAGATGCTTACTACTACTTTATGTAACTCTACACAAGTAATTTAATCTTCTTGGGCCTCACTTTCCACATATGTAAAAATGAGGGGACTGAATGAGAGCTTCTGAAGTTCCAGCAGATCTAGACCTATCATCTTATAAATGCTATTACAGCTCCTCAAATTTTCATTCTAAGTAAAGAGAAGCCATTCTGCCCTGCTGAGCACACTGCAATCCTGAATACACCACTGGGATTTATTTTATTTCTAAAATGGTATCTGCCTTGTCTACCTAGAAGTGTTGTAGTGACAATCAAATGAAGTCACAGGAATGAAGATGCAGAATAGGATTGTACAAAGATAGAAAAATGGGGGGTAGAGTTGAGAGCTCCAGGGAAGAGCCCAGATTCTAGAAGTTGGTTTTAATGTAGAATATATGGAGGTAAGTGTATGAAGTTAGTCTGAAGAGGAAGGTGGAATATGAGAGATGCAAATTAAAACTATGGAGCTGTCACTCTAAAACAAACTACCAAAAACGATAAGAAGCCATCTATAAAATGGTCTCACTATTCTGGAAAACAATTTGGAATGATGTAGGAAAATCACTAAACTGTGGGAGGCCCGGTAATGCCAAATTAAGCAAATACCACGAGGAGGTCAAAGATGGGGGGAAAAAAAGAACCTATAAATAAAAAAAGATTCATAGCAAACTTTTTATGGTCTTAAAAGAACTGATTCCAGTTCTTTCCAATCATGTCTTCCACATAGCAGCCAAATTAATACTCCTAGGACCCAGGTTTGACTGTTAATCCCTTGCAAATGCCTTCAGCGACTAACTACTGGCTCTAAGATAAAATAGGACTCCTCCACTTGGCACTGATAGCATTTAGCAATCGTTCTCACACCTACTACCTACAGGAGGGAAAAAAAAAGTCACATTATTGATGTCTTTTCTCTTCCCCCAGCATCATTTCCAGATACACACCATACTTCATCAAATCTTTGATTATAACAAAGAAAAAGAGCTGAATTAAAGGGACCTTATGTGACAGTCTATGTAACAGCATACCTGTAATTCCTCCTTCCTCTAGTAAGGAGGAAAAGAAGTCTGTTTCCTCATCTGTTTTCTGGAACCAAGACTGATCACTATAATCAATTACAGTTCAACTGCCTTTTGATATTGTCACTTACTTTATTAGCTGCTTTTATGAAGAGCAAGATGGTACAGTTGAAAAAAGTGGTGGATTTGGAGTTAGAAGACCTGGGTTCAAATTCTTTCTACTTTGTACTTACCACCTGTGTAACCTTGGGCAAGTCACCTAAACTTTTTGGACCTCAGTTCTCTAATCCATTAAATAAGGAGGCTGGACCAGATAACTTCTATGTTCCCTTCTAGGTTTAATCTATGATCCTAAGAAACAAAATGCCCATCAAATGGGGAATGTCTGAATAAATTGTGGTAAATTAACGTAATGTAATATTATTGTATATGAAAACCAATAAATATGAGTAATTTAGAGAAAAATGGGAAGGCTTGTATAAAATGATGCAAAGTGAAGAAAAGGAGACCTGGAAAATACAAAACAATGATAATACTATCAAGACAAACTCTAAGCAACTGCAATGATAAATCTTTGTCCCTAAGAACAAATGATGAAATAATACCTCCCTCCTCTCAGGAGAGATGGGGGAGATTACCAGGTACAGAATGCTGCCAAATAAAGTCATTTTTGCTCATCTTTTTGTTTTTTTGGAAGTGTACAGGGTAATATATAACAGAAAATGAGGATACTGTATAAAACAAAAGCCATCAACAGCAATTTTAAAAAGACAGGTGGGAGCCAGATTGTTAAGAGCTTTAAATGTCAGGTGGAGGAGTTTTGTATTGTATTATAGACCTAACAGGTATTGTGTTCTAGACCTAACAGGTATATTTGAGAAAGATATGTGGAAAGTGTCAGAATGATCAATTTGGCAGTTATGTAAAGAATGAATTAGAGATAAGACCTGAACTAGGGCAATATTCATGTGAATAAAAAGATGTATGCAAGAGATGATGTAGAGGCAGAATCAACAAGAATTGGGAATTACCAAAATTCTCACTTCATGCATAGGGTAGAAAGCCTAAATCAACTTTCTGAGCCAAGTTGGGGAGGAGAGCAGTTTTTAACTTATTTGTACCTCAAATTTAACTTATTTGAGCCCCTCCTCAAAATAATGATTTTTAAATACACAAAACACATAGAACTATAGAGGAAATAAATTTTATTGAATTAGTTATCTAGATACTAAAAAACTCAAGTCTATGACTCTAGCTTAAGAGCCCTTTGTCTATAGATAACACTATCATAAATAAAAGGAAAAGGAAAGAAATGAGACAGAAAAGGAGGAAAAGAGACAAGCATTTATTAAATGCCTATTATCTGCCAATCACTGTGCTAAGTACTTTATTAATATTATCTCGGTCAATCTTCATAATAATCCCAAGAAGTATGTATTAAATTATCCCCATTTTACAGCTGAAGAAACTGAGGCAGACCAGTTAAGCACCTTGCCCAGGGTCACACAGATACTAAATGTCTGAAGCTAGATTTGAATTCAGCATTTCCTAATTCCAGGACCAAGACTCCTATACACTCTTTCATCTAGCTGCCTCAGAGATGAATGAATGAAAAATATTTATTAAATATTTACTGTGAGCCAGACACTAGGGATACAAATATAAGAAAGAAAATCCCCTAAAAATGTGATGCAATTTCAATACTGACTACCCACCCTACCCCGTGTATTTTAAATATACCTGCAGAACCAGTTGAAGTTGAAGCTCCAAAGCTGAAGCTGGAGGTTGCAGTATTACTGCTATTGGCTCCTGTGCCGAAAACAAATGGGCCAACAGCAACACCTGTGCTAGATGTGGTGGCTGGTTTGCTGTCTTGAGAGAAGACAAAAGACGGAGATGCACTGGATTCTGTGGGGTTACCAAAGGTAGAAGTGGTCCCAGTATTGCTGGCCTGTCCAAATATAAAGGCAGTAACAGGTGGGTTGGAGGCAGAGGTGACACCACCAAACATACCACCAGCAGAAGAAGTAGTTGGTGGTGTTACATTTGAGTTGGAGGAATTACTGCTCAAGAAATTGAAGACTGTCTTTGCTGCTCCTTGATCTGCAAAACACCAAAGAGTGAAAAATTCTTGAAATCCAATTACTCAGACACCATCACCTCATGACAAAAGAAAAGAAGTCTGTGTGCTTTGACACCACCAGGAAATTTCTTGGGACATGCCTAAAACTAAAGCTTTAATTTTTAAGTATTTAAGGTCCTGAATGTGCCTAGTGATCACTTAAGTCTTGATGTACCCTGGACAACCAATATTAAATTCTGGAGTTTGGGTTCGTTTTTCATCTACTTCACCATACACATGAAATCTTCACCACAAGTGAAAAATTTCCTGTTTGGCTGGATCACAAACTATCATAGATAATTTAAATACTAGGTTTCTCTTACAGTCTCTGTTCACTTTCTAGAGTTCTCCCAGATATATACTCATTTCACAGAATTTCAGACTCAGAATATTAATGGACAACTACACTGGGGCATCCAATTTAGGAGATATAGTAGATGATGCTATGTCTCTTAGGCACTATAAACACCAAATTAATGAGGCTAACTAATTTTTAGTAGTTTTGAAGATATGGATTCGAGCGATTTCCTAGTCTTAGAAAAATTTGCCATATTCTACAAAAAGATGAAGGGCAGCTAGGTGGTGCAATGGATATACTGTGCCTGGTGTCAGGAAGATCTGAATTCAAATCTGATCTCGGACACTTACTGTGTGTGACCCTGGGTCATTTAACCTCTATATGCCTCTGTTCCTCATCTGTAAAATGGGGACACACTGGAAAAGGAAATGGCAAATCACTCCAGAACCATGGAGATTGTCCCTGGGGTCATATAGAATCAGACATGAATGAATGAATGAACAAAAGAATGAAAGACTTCAAGTCCTATAAAAATTCAGTATTTTATGGTTCAGACCAACCGCTTAATCATTTTTTTCCCCACCATTTTTTAGGTGTTACAACAAAAAACTGGAATTTTCTTTGATACATTATGCCTTTTTTTCCCATTCAGAATTACTTTTTATAGTCTTCAATCTCAGAGTATCTGTGCACAGTTCAGATGATGCCTGTTTGGCTTAACATCTTTATTTGAATGGCTTAACATCTTTAAGTATTCAAGTTTTTCAGAGCAAAGCTTTCTTCTATGTATCTGCTTCCAAACTCAGGAAGTCATATGAACAAATAATTTGGTGCCAACAATGTACCTAAAAGCTTCTTTCTAATTTAAGAACAAAACTAAGGTACTCCCAAAGAGACTCTGGTGGAAAGTAAGTGTAATTTGGCAACATCATTGTCTTTCTATCTCAAAACAGTATGACTATCAGAAACATTATAATTTCTGGTAAAGCTAACATATCCACTTTAAACTAAGCTAATTTTTCATATAATTTTTCTTCTCTATAGTTTTAAGTAGATAAACTAAACTCTCCAAGGCCTGAGTTAAAGATACATATTTCCATAAATCATCTAACCAAAATACCTGATAAGCCAATTTTCAAATCAATGCAAGCTCTGAGTTCCTCATAATTTGTCCTTCCACCCTTAGAGGAAGCATAGGTTATTTTAAATAAAATCATAATGAAACCCATCCTTTCTATTTTCCCAGAGTCTGTTCACTTTCCCACATCCAGCTTCTTATACTGATTTTGTTATGTGGTTGTTTATTCCATTACAAATTAAGCGTATTACAACAAAGCAGCAAGCTTCCATTTCTGATGCTACTGAAATCAATAAGGATTCATATTCAGTTGTTTCTATCACAAATTTCTTATTAAATTTGTTTAATGTACATTAGTACTGGCTGTATGCCATCCAAAGCAAGAGTGTTTTCCTTGCAGCTCTAGCAGTCTCAGTTTCTATAAAAAAAATGTTGATTTCTAGTTTATTGTCAGTGGGAAAGCTTCTTAAGAGCAACTAATGTAAATACATGTCATTCAAATTCAAAAGTGATAAATATAATCTATCTCTTTTAAGAAGAGATCTGTAAATCTACAGATAATCCAAGAGACAAACATCACAGAAAACCCAGAAAACCCTACCTGTGGCTCAAACCTGCTCACACTTAAACTGATTTTAAGAACTGAGAAGCTTCACAGTCACTATCTTTAAGACTCAATCAGCTAACCAACAAGCAAATACTTACAGCTATACTACTCTGAGAATTCTCTACCAAGAAAAAAGAGAATTCTCTACCCTCCAAGAAACTCAGTATTGGGGTGATCTCATCAGCCTTGGTCCTCTACTTCATCACTACCCTCTGCTTCTCTGATTGGAGGGTGGAGGCATGAACTCCAAAATTCCATTTAAGAAGGGACCTCAGCTCAAGACACCTCATTTCTCATTGGCTGCACTACTCTGGGACTTCTCTGACAGACTTTACCATGCCCCCACATCTTTCTCCATTGAACCTTATGCTCACCGAGGGCAGGGGCTGTCTTTTTTTTATATTTGTATCCCCGCCACTTAGCAAGGCATCTGGAACACAGCAAGCACTTAAAAATGTTTACCGATTTACTAACTGTGGAGTGTCCAGTGTGGCAGACACTAGGGATTACAAAGAGGAAAAAACCCCAAAATACCTGCCCTCAAGGAGAATTTTAAGATAATTTAGCAACGATCATCACTTACATAAAATATTTTTGAGAAACAATATCCAAACTTTTACTTAGACTGGACAAAGACTTATTAATAAAAGTAGTATTTATCACAACTGTCTATTATCTGCTTAGATCACTAGTTTCAATGTTTCAACACACACACACACACACACACACACAATGACATATATGGATACCACACACCCTCCATTCCTTGAACAGGGAATACTTTTTCCCATTTTTTTTTCTCTCTGATAATATCCTTTTTCCTCAATTCTTGTTGCTGTTGAATCATTTCAGCTGTGTTTGACTCTTTATGATCTCATTTGGGGATATCTTGGTAAAGATACTGGGACAATTTTGCCATTTCCTCTTCCAGCTCATTTTATATATGAGGAACTGAGACAAACAGCGTAAAGTGACTTGCCCAGGGTCACAAAGCTAGTAAGTCTCTGACACAGGATTTGACTTCAGGTGTTCCTGATGCCAGGAATGGTGCACTATTCACTGCACCACTGAGCCGCCCTCCTTCCATTTAAAAACTGGATTATTTCTAAAAAGAAAGGAAGAATTTATTTATCTTTCTTGTGATTTAATTGTTTCCACAGATAAAAAAGATAAGCTGAAAGAAGAAACTTTACTCCCTTTACTTCAAAAACATTAAATGTGTGAAAACATTCCACTTTTAACACTCTCTTTCCAGTGACTAGTTTTCCCAATCCCTGCCTCTCATAATTTGATAGAACAAGTTCTATCACTGAGGAAAGCAGGTAACTTATCAATTTCTTGGGCCTTGTTCAGATAAGAAAAACCCTACTATGTCAATAAAGGATGGGAATAAGTTGTTCATTCTTAACAGTCGGAAACTATAATTTTTGAACAGTCTATATTAAGATCCTTGAATTAAGAGTTACTGAATTGTACAATCAAGTCATCATCAATACATGAACTTACCAGCTGCTGCAGTACTAGTCTGAGTCCCAAAAGGAAAAGGGACTTTTGTTGACTGCTCAGTTTGATTTTCCACTGGTTTTGTCAAGTTAAAACTAAATGCACGTTTTGCTGTACTCTCATCTTTGGTTTGCTCAGAATTCCCAAAGGAAAACACCTGCTGAGACTTTGGCTCTTCACTGTCAGCTTTCTTCCCAAATACTAAAGAAGTAGCAGAGGTGACAGGCTCCTGTTGTTTCTCCTCTGTCCTTCCCATAACAAACACCGAAGCAGATGGCAGACAAGCAGATTCCACATTGCCAAAACAGAACCCTCCTCCCTTGGCTGCAGGGGTTTCTTCCTTATTTTCCTCTGGTTTCTTAAATGCAAAAGGAGTTACTGTTGTATTTTTTGTTTCAGTTGATCCAAAGCTGAAGCCACCCACTCCAGTCTTATTCTCAGAAGGGGTCATGGTGACAGTAGTAGCAGCAGGGGTGAGACTAGTAGTAACATTTGTACCAAATGTGAAGCCTGCTGTTGTAGATGTAGTAAGCTCCTCTTTCTTTTCTTGTGGCCCAGGATTGGGTGACCCAAACTGAAATGACACTGAAGGAGATGGATTGCTTAAGCCAGAAGGAACTCCAAAGTTAAAATTGCTATTATTCTTACTGTCTTTTTTACTCTCTTCTGAATTACAATCAGAAGATGAAACTCCAAATTTGAAGTCCCCAACAGGTTTAGAAAACTTAAAGCCCCCACTCATGGGGTTTGGAGATGCAGAATCTGATGACATGCCTAATTTGAAGCCCCCTTGTTCACCAAATTTAAAACTTCCTGTGCTTGCTCCTGTCTGAGAAGACTCAGAAGTGGATGCTGGAATACCAAATTTGAAGGATGGGGCTCCAGAGTCTGAAGAAGAGGAAAGGGTGCCAAAACCTTCAAAAACAAATAAAAATAAATTATCATGCAGAATTACAGCTATCTCCAAAAGAATAAATACAATAAAACTAGAACTAATTCTTTAAATACTTAGGGTATGATTGCAGTTTATTTTGTAGGCATTAATGACCAAGTGTCCAAAATCAGTGATCTAAGTTGACTAAGAGTCAAGTGGTTCATCTCATAATATACAAAAAGAAACATACCCTGGAGATTCAGAAAACCACAGGGGAGTTGTTGTAACAGTTGAGTATTGGAATACACAATGCTTATTTTTTAGAAAAAAACTGAAGTCAAACCTCTAGTTGCTCAGCTTAAAATTTAAGGCATCAAAGATATTTGTGAGTGATCCTACATAACCTCAAGCTTACCAACATACAAACCAATTTTTCTTTCTCTGAAAAATTATTTCTCAGTGAGAAATATACTGTATCACACTGATAATACAGAGAAGGACAGAACACATTACAACAAATTTTTTTTTGTTGTTAGTCAGTCATTTCAAGAGTCTAACTCTTTGTGATCCCATTTGGGGTTTTCTTGGCAAAAATACTGGAATGGTTTGCCATTTCATTCTCCAGGTCATTTTACAGATGAAGAAACAGAGGCAGACAGTGTCAAGTGACTTGCCCAGGTCACAGAGCTACTCAGTGTGACTGAGACCAGACGAGAACTCAAGAAGCTGTGGTTTCCTGACTCCAGGCCTGGTGTACTAATGTACAATCTCGCTGCCCTGCAATGCACTAAACTAAGAATTATATCTAAGTAAGGTTTCCTCTGTTCCAAACTCAACAAATAACAATATAATGGAGATACTAATGGTCTGTAAGTAAGGAAGTTTGGGATTCAAATCCTGTCTTAGGTGCTTACTCACTATGTGATCCTGAGCAATCACAGTATCTCAAGAGTCTAAAGACTTAGACTATTTCCTCATCTATAAAAATAGTGCCAATAAGATTAAGAGTTGTTGTGGGGTTCAAATGATACATAAAATAATTCAAAGCCCTATACAGATGTGAACTATTACTAACCAAGGGTCCTAAATTCCTAAGTTCAAAAACAGATAAAGAAAATTTTTCTTTCTCCTACCCTTCCTTCTTTTCTGAATTACAGTTCTAGATCTTTCCTCCTCAAGGGTCTTTAATTTATCAGTATTCTACCCAAATCACAGCACCCAGAAGGAAACACAATAATTCAGATGCTGTCTGACAGCAGAATAAGATAAGGCTATCTATCAGGGCTATCATCTAGAGATGTTGCTTAAAAATGTAGTCAACATCATATGGTGAAGAAAGGCAATGTGGCATTCCTAGACTACTAGCCTTAGAGACCTGGGTCAAAAAATCCTATCTCCTGACACTCTCCGAGCCTCAATTTGCTAATGTGGAAGACAGGCATAATACACAAGTATTACTCAATACTCAAGAATACTCAAAATACAAGATACCCACAGCACCTATCTCATAGGGTTGTTGTGAAGCTCAAATTAGAAAACATAAAACATTAAACGAACTTCATAGCATGACAGTTCTTTTTCTTTCAAACCACCGTGTAGCCTTGTCCTCTCTTCTAAAGTGTTATTTTTCTGTTTTAAATTTTGGTTGCTGTCATTTACCCACTGTATCAGCTATTCCTCTTATAGTATTATATTTTATGCAAATTTTACAAGTATATATATAATACCTTTAAAAACTCAATTGGCAAAAAAGGACCAAAAAGTCATTGAGGAGAATACTTTAAAAAGCAGAATTAGCCAAATGGAAAAGGAGGTTCAAAAGCTCACTGAAGAAAATAGTTCTTTAAAAATCAGAACGAAACAGATGGAAGCTGATGACTTTATGAGAAATCAAGAAATTACAAAACAAAACCAAAAGAATGAAAAAATAGAAGATAATGTGAATTATATCACTGAAAAAACAACTGACCTGGAAAATAGATCCAGGAGAGACAATTTACATATTATAAATTATATATATATATAGTGTGTGTGTATACATACACATATATATTATATATATAATTATAAGTTAAAGGACTACCTGAAAGCCATGATCAAAAAAAGAGCCTAGACATCATTTTGCATGAAATTATCAAGGAAAACTACTCTGATATTCTAGAACCACAGGGCAAAATAAATACTGAAAGAATCCACAGATCACCTCCTGAAAGAGATCCCAAAAGAAAACCACCTGGGAATATTGTAGCCAAATTCCAGAGTTCCCAGGTCAAGGAGAAAATATTGCAAGCTGCCAGGAGGAAACAGTTTGAGTATTGTGGAAATACAATCAGGATAACACAGGATCTGGCAGCTTCTACATTAAGGGTTCAAAGAGCTGGAAATAGGATATTTCAGAAGTCAAAGGAACTGGGCTTAAAACCAAGAATCACTTACCCAGCAACACTGAGTATAATACTTCAGGGGGAAAAAATGGTCATTCAATGATACAGAGGACTTTCAAGCATTCATGATGAAAAGACCAGAGCTGAATAGAAAATATGACTTTTCAAACACAAGAATCAAGAGAAGCATGAAAAGGTAAACAGGAAAGAGAAAACATAAAGGACTTTCTAAAGTTGAACTGCTTACATTCCTACACGGAAAGATAATGTTTGTTACTCTTGAGACTTTTTTCATTACTTGGGTAGTTGGAGGGATCACCCACACACACACACGCACATAAGCACACATACACACACACGCACGCACATAGAGAACACAGGGTGAGTTGAGTAAGAAGGGATGATACCTAAAAAAATAAAATTGAGGGGTGAGAGAGGAATATATTGGGAGGAGAAAGGGAGAAATGAAATGGGGTAAGTTATCACACATCAAGAAGGCAAGAAAAAGCTTCTTCAGTGGAGGAGAAAAGGGAGGAGGTGAGAGGGAAAAAGGAAAGCTTACTCTCTTCACATTTGGCTTGAGGGAATGATAGAGAAAAAGTATTAAGAGTTTCTTTAGTCCATACAAACCTCTCTCAAGCAATGCAATTTAGCTCACACTCGGCTTTTGTTTGCTTTTTCTACTTAGGGGGAACAAATCTGTCAAATGTGAAAGCTACTTGGTATGAAAGTATATCTTGCACTATAGAAGGATAGGGGAGAAGGGGATAAATGGGGTATGGGGGGATGATAGAAGGGAGGGAAATGGGAGAAGGGAGTAATCAGAAGTAAAAACTTTTGGGGGAGGGACAAGGTCAAAAGAGAGAACAGAATAAATGGGGGGCAGGATAGGATGTTAGCCACAACATGACTATTATTGAAGTCTTTTGAAAAGCTACACTTAATACAGCCTATATTGAATTGCCTGCCTTTTCAGTGGGGAGGGAGGGAGAGAAGTTGGAATTCAAAGTACTAGGAATGAATGTTGAGAATTGTTTTTGCATACAACTGGGAAATAAGAAATACAGGTAATGGGGTATAGAAACCTATCTTGCCCTACAAGAAAAGAGAAGGTGAGGATAAGGAAAGGGAGGGGTGTGATAAAAGGGAGGGCATATTGAGGGAAGGGGTAATCAGAATGTAAGGTGTTATGGAGTGGAGAGAGGGGAGAGATGGGAAAAAAATTGGAACTCAAAATTCTGTGGAAATGAATACTGAAAACTAAAAAGAAATTAAAAGAAAAAAGACAAAATTTTTTACAAATATGCCATCTCTGCCTTCAACCACATCACAAATTAAACTGTAAATAAATAGCATAGGCCAAGGGCAGATCCCAAAGAGCTCTTATTTTAGCAGTTTCCCTCCAAGGCAACATCAAGACATTATTAATTACTCTTTAGGTCTCAGTCATTTAACAAATTCTAAATGAGGGCCAACTTTACCAGAACACATTTAAATTAAATTTAATTTCTAAAACTTAATTCAACTCAATTTCTAATTGGCAGAATGTGCAAGAGAAGTTTTTAAGTTCTACTGTATTTTATTGGGAAATTAAATAATGGAATCATCTTTACAATTCAAAACACACAAGTTCTGATGACAACATAATCTGGTTTACTGTGTAAATTTCCAAGAAATCAGATTTAACTAATAATTCCAACAGTAACTTGATGACATGTCATTTAAAAATGAGTGTAAAACTAACTCTGGAGATTGGGGGGTGGGAGGGGGCAATGGGGCGCAGCAACATCTTGACTGACTACTTACCTGTAAGTTCTGATTTTGTTCCTGGCTTTGCACTTTCACATGCTACACACTTTGTGTTATCTGCTTTGTTCTGTACTAGGCACACTTCGCAGTCCCAACTACCCTCAGGTTTCTTGAATTTGTCTAATCCTAGAAATCCTCCAGAAGGCATGGAAACAGAAGTTGTGTTACTACATGGCACAGGCACAGAACCTCCTCCTAAAATGGAACAGGAAGAGAAAAAATATTAGCTTCTTTAGTCCATACAAACAGATCTCTCAAGCAATGTAATTTAGCTCAAGTTCAACTTTTATTTGCTTTTTCTACTTAGTGGGAACAAATCTGTTAAATACTGGGGCATTCCATGGTTCCCTACTCAACTGCCAAAATGATTTTCTTGAACTGCAGATCTAACCATACTGTTTCCTTATTCAAATTCTTATTGGCTCTTGAATAAAATATAAAACTTCTTTGCACTTTAAAAGCCCTTCTCAACCTAGTCCCAACCTACCATTCCAGTTTTATTATACATTCCTCCCTGTCCCATACATTATGGTTCAGTCAAACTGCCCTTGTTTGTTCTTCGCACACAGCTCTACTGACTGTCTCTGTGCTTTGGTAGTGACTGTATTATCCCATACCTAGAGAAAAGCATTCCTTTTTCATCTTTATCTAATAAATGCCCTATTAACTTCAAGACTACTCATTTATTACTTTCTTACTTGAAACCGTTCCTGATTCCCTGCTAACCCCAGTAGTGCCCTGTCTTCCATAAACTAGCAAGTTTACTCTAAATGTACATATACATGTATGCCTCCCCCAAGAAAATGTAAGCTCCTTGAGAGCAAGGACTGTAATTTCTCTTTATATTCTCCAGGTCTTTTCACACAGCAGGTATTTAATTAATGCTTGCTGACTGACTGATTCTTAATATGGACAAAGAAGAATTAAGCCACACTAAGCTTGGCCCGGCATCGTCTGAAAGCAACTGAGTCAGCTGCTAAGAAGGTGTGTATTTATTCCTGTTAAATCTCACCTAAAAAGTTAAATTTCAAAACACCCTACTTCTTTTATGCTAATCACATACATAAAAATATAACCAAAAGTCAATGGCAATTAACAACACAAGCATGTCTGCTTTATTTCCACAGCTAACTGTTGTACAGTGACATCTAATTTACTATAAAATTATTTTCCTATTTTTCCAAGTATTCCAGCACAGGCTAACTAATAACCCCTCTGCTCTGTCAGAACTAAACTGGGAAAAGAGACAGACTATAGTTAAAAGAACATTGATATGGAGAATGAGAGTTTGAACTCCAGCTCTTCTGTTACTTATATGAATTTATATAAGTCATTTAACTTTCTCAAGATTTCAGTTTTCTCACCTATAAAATGAATAACTGATCTCTGAGGTCACTGTCAGTTCTCTCACAACCCAACCCTAAGACTCTGTGAGTACCATACACATAGAATGAATACACTTAATATATGCATTTAAACATTAAAATGTCAGATTTTTAAAAAAGTTTAGGACCTGGTTACTGTCTTACATATAAGAGCTTACAAATTGTGTCATCTGTTCAAATGAGAAAATGTATGAAATATATTGATTACTGAACTGATGTGTTTAAAACAGCTCAAATATATTTTGGGATTTTAATTAATATCTATACATATATGTATTTTAAAATAATTCAAATAAATTGCATCAAAATAGTAACTATTCATTCTACACCAATAAATTCTAAAAACTGTAAGTCAAAGCATTTTTGACAACAAATATCCTAATCTGATATCAAAAATTACTCTTTTAAGACCGACTGCCCCAAAAAACTAGCAAGCTACTCTGATAAAGTTCTGATATTAGAGAAATAAGGAAGTGATTAAAATATGTAAGAATGGCACCAATTTCCAAAAAGATCAATGCGTAAAAAGGCAGTTTTCAGAGGAAGAAATCCAAGCTATCAACAGTTAAAACAAATACACACCAAGTCATTAATGAGAGGAATACAAAAGATGAGAAAAAAAAGGAAAATGGCCATAAGAGGAACTACAGAAAAGAGCACTGGAGTACATACACTACTGGTGGAACTGTGAAGTAATCCAGTTGGACCTCAGGCCTCGAAAGCAATTTAGAACTATGCCCCAAGTCACTAAACTGTGCATACTATATAATTCAGCAATATCACTACTGGTTTTCATACTCCAAAGAAATCAAAGCAGAAAAAGAATTATGCATTTTAAAATATTCATAGCATTTAGTTGTAGTCAAATCTGCAAATAAAAAGGGTGCCTATCAATTGGGGAATGACTGAAGATAATAATATAGTATATTACTGAATTACACCATAAGAAATGGAAAAGGAAAACTTGAGGATTGTACAAACTGATGGACTAAGAAAAAGGGCAGAAGCAGAGAACAATTTATGTAGTAACAATGTTATCTGAAAGGATTAAGAATTCTGATCAATGTAATGATCAATCATGACTCCAGAGAACTGATAATGAAGTATGAAGGCCATTTCCTGACATTTTTGGAAAAACATATGTGTTTTTCTTGACGATCTTGAGGACTGTTTTTCTTTTTGTATTTCTTGAGGTAAGTGATTTGGGAGGAACAGGGGAGTGAGCCATAGGGTCATTCGTGACCCCCTTCTGAAAAAAGGTTTGTTTTTAAAACATGCACAAAACTGAGAACTGATTGAACTTCAGAAAGCAACAAATAAGCAGATCTTTGAACTAACACATAAAATATACCATATGCTTTTTAAAAAAAAAAAAAGTAACTTTACATAGGCAAAATTGTGTTTTCAAGTACTCTTTTCCCATTCTACTTGGCATACAGGAATCTTTTTTGGTATTCATTAAGTTCAGAATTTTTAAAAAAAGAAAAAATTGCTGCCCTGAGCTTTTTTCTAACAAAGCAAAGGATGATGCATTTTACAAAGTGATGGCAAGACAAAAAGGCCAATTCTGAATTCTTGTCAGCACTGATACACTGGAGTTGGAGGGTGAGTGGTGGAGTAGAGAGGGAATGGGAAAAGGAAGATTAATGTGACATGCTGTATGTCTTGGAGGGAAAAATGGTCACTTTAGGAGAATCATTTTGTTGCCCAGCAAATTAACGAGTTCCAGGCCCTTTTTATATTCTCTTGCCACATGCACTAAGCAAACTGTTAGAAAAAAAACCTTACAAACTATACGACCATTCATATACATAACCAATCTGTGCATGAATGAAAAGGTACTTTTGAAAAGGGTAAGGTCTCTAAGTCACATACTGTTCAATTTATTCATTGTGCAAGAGAAGTTAGTTCTTTTCAGTACATTCCTCCACTAGTTCTAAGCAAGGATAGCCAAAAGCTTGTTTTTAAAATGTTAATTTTTAAAAATGCATAAGACTCTCTTCATGAATTCTTTCCTGTCCCATTTCAAAGTACTGAATTTAAAGTTCCAAAAGGTAGTCTAGGCAATGTGAAAAGCTTTCTTCTTATTTCACAGAAAAATACAATCAAGTTAAACTATTCTATTTCATAATCCAATCTTACCTTATCCCCAGGTTCCATACCATAAGACCATGTTAAAGGATTTCAAAAGGAAACAACTTCTTACTAAATACCATGGAAAGAAGAGAAAAATGTTCCAAACTCTTGGAATACTTGCTAATTTTGATTTTTTTCACTGACTACAAATAAGACCTCTCCAACTAGATGTACCATGGGTATCTCTAAATCACCATGTCCAAAACAGAAATATCTTTTTCTTGATTTTACTATTTCTATTGAAAGTAGTACCATTATTTCTGTCACACAAGTTTAGATTCCTCCTTAGCTTTCATTTCTTTCATTCCTCATGTCTTAATTCACACCATGTCTCCTATCTGTTTCTCTCCATTCATGTGGCCACTACAGTGGTCCAGAGTCTTCATCACCCCTTGCTTGAACTATTTATTGTAACAGTCTAACTAGTCTCCTAGCACCCAGCTTTCCCCTCTCCAGTCCACCTTCCACACAGCTGCTAAAGTGATAATCTTAAAGCACAGGTCTGACCCAAAAATAGTTGTGTCTGAGAAAAACTTCACTTTTTCTTCTGCAGCTAGACTAGCTCTTTGTTTTGCATTTAAAGGCTTTCATTCACACTCTATCTCCAGTCTGTATTTCTAGGTTTATTGCATACTATTTTCCTTTACGTACTCTTATGTTCCAGTTATATTGGCCTGATAGTTGTTCCCTGAATACTCCACCTCCCTTCTCCATGCCTTCATACTGGTGGTCTCACACTCATGGAGCGCACTTCCTCCTTACCCTGTCTTATGGAATCCTTCCTTTCTTTCAAAGCATCAGCTCAGGTCTCAGCCCCCACAAGGTTATCCTGATCTACTTCCCTTCCAACACATTTACTCTCTGTAACTGACAAATTACTTTGTATATTTTCCAAACTTTTTGTGCACTTGCTGTTCCTAATGAAATACAACCTCCATGAGAACAGGGGCTGATTTGTTTCTCTGCAGGCATAGCCCTAGAACATAGTAGGTGCAAAAAAATGACCCTTAATCCCACAGGACAGTTTAATTCATCTTGAATATCACCTGAAAGGATATGTACCACAGCCTATGATACATACCACAGCCTAAGAACTATACAATGGATATCTCACTTAATGAATCAATCTTGCTTAAACTTCTAAGAATTCCTTTATCAACTCTGATCTGAAAATAGCTTGCACTGAACTAGGGTCTTCTGAATGCTCAAATTTTAGTGATTCAGGGACATAAACTTAGTAGCTTAGCTAAATACATACACACACACACAACACACTTTCCTGATGTTTAAAATAATACCTATGCCTACTAACATCAAAACATAAACTTCCCATAAAATAGTACAAGTATGTGCAAATGAATAAAATCTGTCTTTCCCTCAAAGACCACTAGCTAGCTCACCCTTTTTTGGCTAGATGGATAAGTGGAAAGCTTAAAGCAAAATAGTTGATAGGACAGACACAATGTCACTGTAGTACTGCTATCTCACTGCAGTACCACTAAGAAAAAGAATTATTAATTTGTATTAAATCTCTTATGGATTTGTATCAGATAACCTAAAAGCTACCACTACAGAGAAGCCTCCAAAAAAACATTGTTCCCTTCTTCCTTTTCTTTTTTTAACCAAGACGACTGTACCCGGAAATGTTTAAAAGGAATAGTATATGGAATCAAAATACCCCTGAGAAAAGACATTTTTGCAAAAATGAGACCTTTTCCTGATAAATTAACTCCAAGCATCATTACTAATCCTTGGGGACATTACTGATCTAAAGTAATAGGAAAATTAGTTGAGATGAAAAGAAATACGAACATCTTAAAAGCATGAATGAATGATATTGTCCTTATCAGTGTGGAAGAGAATTGCAATCTTATCAAAGAAGAAAATTGTTCCAGATAATGACAAACTCACCTGGCTTTTCAGACATACAGGCCACACATTTACTGTCTTCTCCTTTATTCAATACACAGCACACTAAACATTCCCAAGAATCCTTGGGTTTTTTGAATTTATCTCCAAATCCCAAGGTATCAGTGGCTATAGAATAACTGGAAGATGAAGGAGTCACAGTTACTGCATTTTCTGAAGCCACTGGCAATGTCAAGGTTTGCTTAACTCCAGTCCCAGGTTTTGGTGTTTCGCAAGCCACACATTTTGTAGCTTCAGGTTTATTTTGTACTAAACAGGTATCGCAATCCCAAGTTCCCACTGCTGGTTTAAATTTGTCTCCAAAACCAAAAGTCCCTGCTGTGGGGAGAGTTGGTCGTACAGAGTTACTCAGTGTCATCATTCCAGTTTGTTTAGCAGTATCTTTTGGTGGCACTTTGGCAGCTTGACAGGCTACACATTTGTTGTCTGTACCTTTGTTCTGTACTAGACATGTGTCACACTGCCAAGTAGTTCCAGCTTTAAAAGTTTCACCAAACCCTGGTCCACTAGAAGAAAAGGTACTTATTGCAGGTCTGGTATAAACTTCTATGCTTGTTGTGGCAGGCTGTACAGCAGCAGGAGAACCAGTCTTTGGAGATGTGAAACCTAGTATGTGTGTGAGAAAGTTGGGGAGGAAAGGGTGACAGAAAAAAGAAAAAATTGAAAAATTAATGACTTTAGTACTAATAAACCATGATGCAGGATAATATTACTCAGGAATGACAACTTTACTCTCCTCAAGTCAAGGGCAATCATAGTAATCACCAGAAAGATTTCTAAGAATAGACTGTCATGGTCTAATGCTTTGTTTTTACTTGTTGAACTATGCCTTCATATACGAATGAATTTAAGACCCTAGACTTAACTCTACAGACCAGGAGTCAGCAAACTACTGCCCAAGGGCTAGTCCTGCCTGTTTGTGAACAGCCTTCAAGTTAACAGTGGCATTTACAATTTTAAGTAAAGCAAAATTTGTTTAAAAACACACTAGGGCCGTAATTTGCCAACCCCTGTTCTAAAGCAAACTTAAGGGTACTCATAATTTAATTTAACTACTAGTCAAACTAATACCCAGCCCGAGATATACATACAAGTGGACAAAACTCTTTGTGTTGTCCATTCAATGTATGTGATAATCTGAGTAACATTCTTTATCTACTTGATCTTTCCCTAAGGGATACTCAGCTCAAACTCCTTTAGAGGGTTATAAACCTCTTTCCAGGGCTCTATAAGGTCCTGGGGCTTGATCAATCAATGCTGTTACCGCCCTACTCAATAAATAATAAACTCCAGGGGCCCTCACACAGAAAAGCCTCTACTTGGAATTCAAAACCCTTCATAATGTAGGCCCCTCTTCCACTGTTCAACCTCCAGTACATCATTTTCTATGCAAACCATTTTTTCTTCCATCATTTTCCAATTGTTAAGATTCAGCTTTGTTACTGCTTCCTAAATTCCAGGGATATATGAGAAAAAGAACAACACAAAAGCTTCTCCATCTCTGCAACAGATACAAATCTGTCTACCTCTATTTCTAAAGGCTACACCATCTACTCAGTAGTAATTGTAAGATGTAAAACAGGACAGGTAATTGATATTAGTAACAGATCTGAATTTAAAGCTGTTTTCTTGAGAAAATTATTTATTATCTTACCAGGACTTTTCAGAATATCCAGTACACTCCCTTCTTTCAGGGCTTTTGCAGGCCTGAAAGGGCCTTCATAATCTTCATCTTCCTCCTTATTATTGCTTGTGCTATTTATAGTGGTGGAATCTTTAACTGTAATTTGAAGTGCATTATTAATAAATGCAAGTGAAAAATTAAAACACTTAACTACATTAAGCAGCTACAATTCAATGCACTTAATAGATCTTCAAAACTAATCTTCATTTCAATAATTCAACTTTTCAAAAAACCTAGAACTTTTGACATAAAATATTATTTACAAATCTCTTTCTTCACAACCAACAGAGTGAGATGGGTAGTAGATAAGGAAATAGAAGACACAAAGTTAAGTATGCCATTCAGATTCACATAGCTAATGTAAAAATGGGAACCTAAGCTTGTGTCCACTAAAAAATTCTTATCTTATTTGACAATATGACTACGTAAGTTTCTATTTAAAATTGTTTCATTAAGTATATTCTTTAGAAAAAAGGACGCTGGTTTTCATTCTGAACCAACCGGATGAACAATAAATAAACAAAAGTCACAGTATCTAAAATCCTCCCTCCCTTTTAGTTCATCTGTGGTAAATCCAAGAAAACTAGTCCTTAATGTTATATACTACTTTCCTAAAGAAAGCTAATTATCTGATGTACTGAATAGTTTTTAAGAATTTAAATTATGGAATTCACCGAATTATATTAAGAAAACAAAAGGCAATATGAATAAACACTACTTGAAAATATTTTTGAGAACCTCTTTGATTTATCTTTCAATAATCAAGTATTTTTTTTCTCTATGCCACCTCATCCAATATTGGAGGGAAAATTACAAAACCCTTGTAACAAATAAGCCAAGAAAAATAAATCCCCACATTGGTCATGTCTAAAAATGTTTCATTCTGCTTATTCATCCATCACCTCTTTGTCAGGAAGTGGGCAGCATTCATTATCTCTAGTCCTCTGGAATCATGGTGATCATCACAGCATGAATAAGAATTCTTAAGTACTTCAGAACTGTTCATTTTTGTAACAGGGTTTTATAGTAAAATTGTTCTGGCTCTGCTCACTTCATTCTGCATCAATTCATAAAAGATTTTCCAGGTTTCTGAGAAACCATCTTTTTCTTCACTTCTAACAGCATTCATTCCTTAATTGATGGGCACCCTCATTAGTTTCCATGTGTTTGCTACTACAAAGAAGAGCTGTATTTTTGTAGCTACGGACCTTCTCCTCTTTTATCTGTTGGTGGGATGAGCCATAGGTAGTAATGTTGCTATGTTAAAGGGTACACAGGTTAGCAATTCTGGGGGCAAAGTACCCAATTGCTTTCCAGAATGAGTAGACTCCACCAACAGGAAATAGGGAGGGTAGGAAGGGGAGGACAAACTCAGAGAAGAATCAGTAATAAATTAAAAAAAAAACCACAACCCTAAGCTTTGGTGATTGGATAGAAGGGGGTATGCATAGAAATTTGAAAGAAAGGCAAGGGTAAAAATCTGTGGCAAAACTGGGTCAGGGAGCAAAGCAAGGAAAAAGAGTAAGAGAATTAAGATTGCAGAAAACACCTGATTAATGATAATAACCATGGTTAGGATAAGCTTCACCCATAAACCAATATTCTGCATCTGCTATTTCAGCAGCTACTCCCAACATGTCATTTTCCCTTTTTTGTCAACTCTGCCAATGTGATGGGTGTGAAATGGAACCTGAGAGTTCTCTAAGAGTTACTGATTTAGAACACATTTTTGGTATGATTAGAAAACTTGGTTTTCTTCCCTTCAGATCTGTCTCTGCAAACCTTTGGCTTTTTATCAACTGGGGAATAGACATTACTGTAAATTTAAGCCAGCAACTCATGTATCTTGGAAATGAGACCTTTGTGAGAAAAAACTGCTGCAAAGAATTATTCCAGTCACAGCTACAGTAGCTTTGTTGACACAAAGACTTAATTTTATACAATCACAATTACCATTTATCTTCAATAATACTACCTCTATTCTTTATTTGGTTATAAACTCTTTCTCCATCCACAGATCTGAAAGGCAGCTTCTTCCCTGTTGCTCAAGTTAGTTTTGGATGTAATCTTTCATATTTAAGCTTATCTTGGTATATGGCATAAAATGTTCAACTACACCTAATTTCTGCCAAGACTCCATCCGATTTTCCCAGCCGATTTTATCAAGAGTATGTCTTTACCCTAGTATTTGGGTTCATCAAACATTAAGATACTAGGACTGTTTTTGCTTCTGTATCTATTATGCTACACTAATCACCTTCTCTTTACTAACCCACACCACAATTCTCAGTATTATTGCTCTGTAGTATAGTTGAGATTTGGTACTGGTAGGTCCTCTTCCTTCCCACTGACAAAAAAGAGTATTTCCTTGACATTCTTAACCTTTCATTCATCCAGATGAATTTCATCATTTTTCTTCCAGTTTTACAAAGTGATTCTTTTTTTGTAGTCTGGCATGCTACTAAGTAACTAAATTAATTTAGACTATCATTCATTTTTGTGGTTGCCTTGTCTGAAATTATGAATCTCTGCCTGTTTTTGAGTTCAGCTAAGACATTTTGTTCCAAACCATTATTTTACCTGAGTCTTCGGTTTCCAGGATTTCTTATAAACAACATCCAATTCTGCAGTCCAATCTACTCTGCTACCCTCTTTATTTTATGGGTGAAGTTCACCCTAACTATGGTTATTATTAATTGTGTATTATCTGCAGTCTTAGTCTCTTACTCTTTTTTCTCTCTTTGCTCTTTGACCCCATTTTACCACAGATTTTTACCACTGCTTTTCTTTTAAATTTCTCCAAATACCCCCTCCTCTACTCTATCCCACAAGCTTAGGGATGGATTTACTTATTTATTACTAATTTCCCCAATCTCCTCTCCCCAAACTCTCCTCTTCCCATTCTATTTCCTCCTGCTGAACTGACTATAGTTCTACAACAAAAGCTTCAAACATGTGTGTGCATGTACATATTTCTCAGGCCAGCTCAGAGGAAACTATGTTGTAAGTGATGCCAGTGCTCTCCACTCTTTTCACATTTGTAGAGACTTGTATTTGCACACGGATTATGGAGGATGAGATTTTTTTCCACTTTCTCTTTCCTGTCTTCTTTTAACACTAACACAACACTCCAAAGTCCTGTCTTATTTGACTCCCTCTGTGACTCCTGATGACACTAAGACCTGAAGAGACTGTTGGATTATCCCCTCCTTATTAGATGTAAAGAGTTCATCTTTATAATTGCTCACTTGTATTTACCTTATGCTTCAAATCTTGATTTTCTATTTAATTATTAGTTCTTATTATTAATTACATATTATTTCTATTTCATTTAAATTCCCATTCTAATTTTCTATTCATCTCTGGTCCTTTGATCAGGAATGCTTAGATGTTTCACTTCATTAAAAGTACCTTGGATGGCTCTGTAAGATTATACTCAGTTTTATTAGTTAAGGTATTCTTTTTTTAAATTCTCTCTCCTGGATCTATTTTCTAGGTCAGTTGTTTTTCCAATGAGATGTTTCACATTCTCTTCCATTTTTTTCATTCTTTTGGTTTTGTTTTGTGATTTCTTGGTTTCTCAGAAAGTCATTAGCCTCATCTGTTCCATTCTAATTTTGAGAGAACTATTTTCTTCAGTGAGCTTTTGAACCTCTTTTTCCATTTGGCTCATTCTGCTTTTGAAAGCATTCTTCTCATCGGCTTTTTTGAACCTCTTTTGCCAATTGAGTGAGCCTATTTTTCAAGGTGTTATATTCTTCAGCATTTTTTTGCGTTTCCTTTAGCAGGGTATTGATCTGTTTTTCATGCTTTTCTTGCATCTCTCTCATTTCTCTTCCCAGCTTTTCCTCCACCTGTCTAACTTGCTTTTCAAAATCCTTTTTGAGCTCTTCCATGGCCTGAGCCCACCGGACATCCACCTGGGCTGTCTGGGATACAGATGCCTCGACCTCCACGTCTTTCCCTGATGGTAAGAATTATTCCTCGTCATCAGAATTGAAAGGTGGGAACATCTGTACCCCATCAAAGTAGCTTTCTATAGTCTTATTTTTCTTCCCTTTTCTGGGCATTTTCCCAGCTAGTTACTTGACTTCTGAGATTCCTGTCCACCCCTGCCTAGATCCGCCCAGCTAGTGCTTGGGGTCTGAGATTCAAATGGGCTTTCCGCGGCAGGTGCGGCTTCTATTCAATGTGAGCTTAAGTTCTGGTGCTCAGGTGGGGGCAGGGCCCCCTCCCAGGCTCAGTTCCCTCAGGGGGTTTATGCAGAGACCTTCAGTAATGGTCCTGAACTTCTGCCTGCCTGCTCGGGGAGTCCCGGGCCACCACTCCCTTCCGCCGCTGCCTCCCGAGGGGGCCCGAGTCATGGAGACACCCCTCTCCCCTCTCGGCCAGCCCAGACGTCTCTCTCACTGACCTGTAGTGTCCGTAGGTGGAGGGACCTTCACAGCTGCCGGAGATTCTGTCCCTGAAGCCTGCTCGGATCTGTTCTTCTGGGGCCGCCCGGCCAGGGCAGCACAGGGGTGGGCTCCGCTGTCCAGAGCATGACGGACCCCTGGGGATGGCTCTCCAGGGCTCTCTGGAATGGAAATCTTTTCCACTGTGTTTCTGCGCTCCTTGCAGTGCTCCAGAGTTTGTGGGGAGTTCTTCTTGCAGGAAATATATGGGCTGTGGATTTGGAGCTAGCATACATGACTCTTTCTACTCCGCCATCTTGGCTCCACCCCCTCTAGTTAAGGTATTCTTAATGGAAGGTCTTTATCATAATATTAACTTCCACACTCTCTGCTCTATGAAAGTGGTATTTGGTAAATCCTATGTAATCCTGACCAAGATTTTTCAGTACTCTAATTCTTTCTGACTGTTCACATTATTTTTTCCTTTGACCTAGAAATTCTGGATTTTGGTTACAATGTTCCATTCTTGTTCTGCTGTGTCTGAGCAGTTTTTTCATGGTATCTTGAAATACTATATCCTTTTTGTGGCTCTTTTTTTAAGTGATGATTTTCAAATAGTCAAATGATTCTTAAATTATCTCTCCTTGATTTATTTTCCAGATGAGTAGTTTTATTTTGTTATTTTTTCAATCTTTTGACTCTGAATATTTTTCATGAAGTCATTATTTTTGTTGGTCCATTCAGATTCTCAGGGTGTCTTGTTATGTAGGTAAGCTTTTGAACCTCTTGGGCTAAGCAGTCAGTTATCTTTCCAAGTCTTTCCTCCGTTGTATTCCTTTTTTTTCCCTAGCTTTCTCATTTCATTGCTATTATTTTTAAAATTTAAAACAAAACTTGATTAATTTCTTCTAGGAATTCTCATTATCCCTATGGGCAAGATGTGTTTTTCAAGATTTTGCTTATAGATGTTTTGGAATTATTCTCCTTTTTGGGGTTTGTGTTTTGGGCTTCTATGGAGTCATAATCTCTTTTACCTTTTTTATTTCTTTGTTTACTCATTCTTGAGGATTGAAGTAATCACCATGAGTCCTCACTTCTTATCATGGTGATCTAACCTGAGATCATCCTGTTCTCCTGAGGTCACTCTCTCCTTTCTCTGTAGAATCTGACCACTAAGAGATCCTTTTCTTGTTGGCCCTTGGGGCCTGAGTCCAACGTCTGACCCTCCCTTAGGGATATGGAAAGGATCAACAGAACTGCAGAGACTGAGTTATATAAGGTGCCCAGGGGGCTCTTATGTAGCGGTCGTGGAAGCTGAGCTGTACAGCCTTATTCTGTTTTGTTATCTTGGCTGGTCTCCATCTATTTCCACAATGTCTTAATCCAATGCTCAACCATGGAAGCAATAAGAAACCTAACAGTGAAAATAGTAAAGTGGCATATATGCCATTCATAATGGAGTCTGAAGAATTCAGGACATTTCCCAATTATGATGCAATATAGCTGTTTCGACTAATAACTTACTCACGCACCAGGTAATATGATTCAAGCAATCTTCAAAAACAAAATATTTTAAAATATTTTCCCTTATAAACAGGCATGAATTTGGTAATCCATTTAGGTTTAACAGTACCTTAATTGTGAAACTTAAAATGCTATTATGTAAATATGTTATTAGCATAACATATATATTAGCATAAATATATATAACATAGCATACTTCACTTTTACTTAAATTGTACATAAACATATTATACTGGGCAAAAATTAGTGCTTCTACCTTTTCACTTCAGAGAATTAAACTGCTCATAAAAATTGAAACCGTAAAAGTTAAATCCTAATGTAAAAAATATTATGAGTATAATCTTAAAACTTAAACACAAACTCCAAGTCCCAATAGGTTTTAGTTGGGGGTATACTTGAAGCAACATTACAAAATATTATGCCAATATAAAATTCAGAATTATTTGCAATGAAATTTTGCCAACAGCCTGAAAAATCAACCCTTTTGGGTAACAATTCTTAAATCTGACAATTGCATAGCTAACGATTTGAAGACTGTTTTAAAGTTAGGTCCTAGGCATCAGTTCATTGTCATCTAGCTTTAGAAATGGTATTTTTTTTCTGGCAGTTCCAAATGTTGCGGTTTTTATGGAAATCTTCACAATACAAGAAGCTGTGGTTTATGAGGATATGTAGTGGTCAGCCTGCATTTCTAAGGATATTAACAGAGATGAATGCTGTTTGTTAAGTGAATAGTAAGGTAGGATGACTGGTTTACTTTAAAACTAAAAAAATAATGGAAATTTGAGATTGAATATAATCTTAAGAGATCCTTCACTAACTATTCACTTTACAAATACGGGAAAAAAGTACATTATCAGTGAAGTGACTTCTTCAAGCTCACATAGCAGAACTGGAATGAGGACTCAAGTCTCCATAATTCCAATTAAGTGCTCTTCTCAAAATCTTCTAGGCACAGCTTACTTCTTCCTCTTCTGGTTCTTTTAACAGCTTTATTTATAAATTTAAATATTCGAAAAAGTTTTGTTTTTCCTTCTCATAAAACATTCTAGGTCCCTAAAAATGGTGAAAACAATTCCTAATGTTGGTTTTCTGTAGAGTATCACTAAATCAAGAAAGAACAGCACATTATCAGTTCTCCTATGTAACTGATGATACTAATTGGTATTTCACTAAATCATGAAAATGTTTTACTATACTATATACCATGCTATAATACTATATTTTTTCCCTGTTCCAAATCTAAAAAAAAAAATCAATAAAAAGTGAAAAAACTAAAAAAATAGAAATGCAGTATTATTGGCAATATATGCAATTTGCTGAAAGGATGTGAAAAAGAGAAAACTCAGGAAAAATGTAATAAATATCTAGAGCCTCTGAAAGAGTTGATTACAATTTTTTGGGTTATTGTGGCACTAGTGTCTTCTGGTTTTCCTCCTACCTGATTGACCATGTTCACTCTTCTTTGTTGGATTTTCAACAACTTCATACTCACTAACTATGAATTTTCACAAAGATCTTAACACAGGCCCCCTTCTCTTCTTCCTCTATAATATCTCACTAAGTAATCTCAGCAGATCCAATAAACTGAATTTTCACCTCTATGCAGAACATTCCTAGATCTGTATATCAAGTCCTAAATCTTTCCTCCCTAGCTGCAGTCATTCATTACTAATTGTCTCTTAGATCACCTCAAACTCGACATATCAAAAAAATGATTATCCTTTCTCTCAAAGTCCTCTCTCTCAACTTTTCTATTACGTTCAGAGATATCACCATCCTCTCATTCACACAATCTCAAGATCTTCACTCTCAACTCACTCCTCCATATCTGATCTATTGCCACAATACCTCTCACATATGTTCCTTTTCATTTACTCATGCAAATACCACTCTGAAGCAGTCTCATCACCTCACCCTAGACTACTGCAATTGTTTTCTGGTTGTTCTCCTACTTCAACTTCCTCCCACTCCAATCCATCTTCCATTTACCTACCAAGTTGATTTTTCTAATGCCTATATACCACTTCTACCCCAACTCTTCACTTAATGAAATCCAATGGCTCTCTATTATGTCCAGTAGCAAAGATAAAATTTTCTGTTTGCTCCTCTGCTACCTAGCCTCTACCTGTCTTGTCACACTTTAATCCCCCTCCATTTACGCTATAATCCAACTATGCTGTCTTGCTATCCGCTATCCCTCCCATGACACTCCATCTCCTTACTCCATGTATCTTTTTACTGACTGGGCTCTATAGCTGGAATGTTATGCCTCCTCAAACCTCCTCTTGGCACCCTACTAAACTCAGCTTGAATCTCACTTGAAGAACTTTCTCAGTTTTAGCTGCTTTCCCTCCAAGACTGTCTTCCGCTTACAATGCATATATCTTCTACATACATTGTTATTTACATGTTATCTTTCCCCATTAAAAGGTGAAATCCTTAAGGGAAAAGATCATGTTTCTGTCTTTCTTTATATCCCCAGCACTTAGCACAGTGCTTGACTGATTAATAATTAATTATACAAGATCTGAAGATACAGAGAGGTTGCTATCTATACTAGCAGATTTATTCACATCCAACATAACAGTAAATAAATAGTTAAAAAGAACACTGTTATCAAGAATTGGAGGATTAGTGCTATTTAGAAGCTCAGTTTTACTACATCTGTGACCTTGGGCAAATTATTTAATCTCCTTGGATCTAAGTTCCTTATCTAACAAAATGATCCAATCCTATGGTAACCCATATCTAATATAGAAATGTAAATAATATAAATAGGGTGTTTCATTATACTTTTAATAGCAGGATTATATTCAGAGGTAAAGGTTCTCAAAACAATGAGTAAACTCCAATAAAACAAAAGTCTTACTTCAAGATCTTATAATTTTTTCATTATGGATACTCCCTCCTCTCCCCATTGACATTGCTCACAACCTTGTTGGAGTTTATGGGATATAAACTGCTATTACTAAAATAACTTATTACTCTACAGCAAGCAAGGTAATAAGCCTCTCCAAACTTGGATGGTCTGGTCCTGGCCTTTGACAAGATGATGTCTATCATCTGGCCTGTCAAAAAAAAAGCAAACCCATTTTTCTAGTTTGGTAAATCCTTCCAAAGTTTCTGCTCCCTATTATAGTCTATGACAACTGAAAGTCACCTTCAAATAACAATAAAGACATTACAGAAATACTTTAGGGGAGACAAAACCTGAAACAAAGAATACCACAAATGGAAGCAACAGCCTTTCTCATGATACTCTAAACAATTCTGAAGGTCAGAAAAAAATAAAACTGGTTCAAAGGTGAACCTATTCAGAATTTGATGCATTCCTTTTCCTGCTTACCTGAGCTACTTATCGTTGACTCTGAAGTATCACCAGAGGCAGAAATTTCGGATGATTTCACAACAGGCACACTAAATGTAAATCCAATCTGTAAAGAAAGATTATATCCAATTTTAACAACCTATGAGACCTAGAATAATACATTCTAGGTGGAATGCTTTAAAAAATATTGTATGATTATATATGTACCCCTTTGAATTTCTCTGACTGCCCACACAAAAACCAAAGCTACTTACAGATGTAGGAGGTAGTATGTCTGCCTCAGTAGATTTTACAATTGGAGATGAAAATCTGAACACAGGACTGCCAGCATTATTTGGAGAGGCTGTTTGTACCTAGTTTTCGAAAGTATAAAAATTTTTACAAAAAATACACACAGAATATAACTATACAATTGCAAAGAATTAAAGAGAATTTTCAAAGTTCATCACATCACAGTTCCTTTAAGTGTAAAAATAAACTCTAAGCTATTAAAAAACATGCTATTGTGATCGTAAATGTGAAACAATCATTGATATAAAATCCTACAATAGTGAATATTTCCCCATGAAAGCAGAGCATTCATTTATTGAAAGAAAATGACATCTTTGCAAGAAATAAAATACTCTGCCAAGAGCACTCAGCAACCTAAATCCATTAAGCAAGCTAAATTCAAGCTGATTTTATTTCACTTTAATATTATGCTTTTTTTTCCTACTTTTACTAGAACCATGCATAAAATACAATAAAATTTTGTTTGAATCCTCCTCCTGACTATAAATTAAGAGTGAAATACAATAATGCAACATTTACTTTATCGTGTCAATATAATCATTCAGTAGGAATACTTGTAACAAAACAGTTCACAACTATTAATATGGATGGAAACCCTAACACCTGGAATCTAAATCTGGCGATGAAAAATGGATTCTTTGGGTTTGGAACCTCAAATGAGATGCACGGCCATCCCCGTTCTCTTTGCAGAAATTGTTAGTTTGCATCCTGTTTGTTCAGCCTTGAAGAATTTAGGGTCACTCTCCACATGGCTTAAACCTCAAGAATTTTTTTTTAAATGATGTTTCTAGTTCCTAACCTCTCTACACACCTAACAAATAGCCTCAAAATGAAAATCAGATTGCATTTATCCAACAAAGAATTATGAAATATATTCTTTTAACTTACCTTATTTGACAATGGCTGTGTAGCACTGATGGGTGATAGACAGGAAGAGGTACTCGAAGAGCAAAAACTGAAGACAGGCAATGAAGTAGTTGTCATTGGCAGGGATATTTTTGGTAGTACTGGTGCCTCTATTTCCTAAAATGATACATAATTCAATTATGTTTTATAAGAAGATTACCCTTTTATTGATACTAAATCTTAAACAGTGTTTGAATATATGTAAAGGCTCCTAAAATGAAATTTAGGAGAATATTATAATTGAAGTAATTCATATTTGGATAGACAGATTTTTTAATTTAATCTTTATTACCACCTTATGGGAAAAGCTGAGCAAGTATACCTATTTTTACAGATGAGGGAACAAGTCAAAAAGGTTATCCACTTTATCCAAGGGAACACAGCTATTAAGTGGGTAAATCAAGACTAAAAGTGGCTATCAAGTGTTAACAGAAATGAGAGCAACCTCAATAGGAAAATATCACTTCACCTTAGTCTGTGATAAAGATAGAAGCATATAAGGCAGAGTCTTCCATCCAGATCAGAATTTAGAAAATTTGATTTGTTCATTAAAAAAAGACCAGCAGAATCACATGGTCTCAACTTTTAAAGGAAAATCCTCTCAGAAGAGGTAAGATGCTAAAAAACAAATTTCTGATTACAAATTCCAAAATGAGGAATAACAACTGGCATTTATACAGCACTTTAAAGTTCTCAAAGGACCTTAAATGCATTATTTCATTTAAACCTCATGACAAGTACATGAGGTGGGCACAATGAGTATTATTCCCATTTTACAAATAGATACTGAGGCTTAGATAGAGATTTGTTTGGAAGCACACACTAGCAATTATTAGAGATAGAATTCGAATCCAGTTATCATTGACTCCAAGATTGTCTACATCACACTGGAAAATCAGCAGAAGTTATTTTAAGAGTCTAAAACATCTATACTGGGAACTTATCAACTAACTCAGATTTTAAAAAGGTATATATAGAAGATGAAAGTAAGGTAAAACAATTGATGATGCTAAAAAGTAACTTGGTCTTATAGAATGTGAAAGTTGAGAACCAAAATTAACCAAGGCTTGTGATGAATGATAACGACCCCCAAAAGAGATTTTTGCTGGAAGAAACAGAAATACAGAAGGCTTGCTGTTTAGCCTGGAAGAGTAGATGATTTAAGGATTATATGGAAGAGACAGTACTACCAATGCAAAGTACACTATCTAAGATACCTACTAATCTGATGAGATCACTAAGTGAGCTATTATGGAGAAAGAAGAGAAGGGAGATTATATCATAAACTTTGTTAAATCAGGTTACTTATCCCAGATAACAAGTCATCTGACCTCTTTCAGTATCAGTTTCTTCAACTGTAAAATGAGAATGGGACTAGATGCATCTTTTCAATTCTAATATTCTTAATCATAAATTTTTCTTCCTTCCAGTTAGCAATTATATAATACTTTAATGTTTACAAAGCAATTGATAGTACATCATTTTACCTTCACAAATATTCAGAGGTAGATGCTATTAATATCCTCATTTAATTGAGGAGGAAATTAAGACAGAAAAAGGTGATTTGTTCAGGGTCACAAACAGATAGCAAGCACCTGAAGCCCAAACTTGTTTTAACTTTATAGGAATATTAATATTATCTTTATGTTTCCAGTCTAGGATCATTCACCTTCTAGAAAGACCTTGCATAGAAGTTTTTGTCTTTGTAGAGAAAAATCCTCCTCTGATTAAAGGTCTTATAGAACTTTTTCTTCAGACATATAATTCTATTTAAATCTCTACTCTTTTTCAGAGCCCCAAAGGGTATTATAATAAAGACTGTTTTTATTCTACTTCTCATTGTTCTATTGCTCACCTCTTAGCTTGCTCAGCTTTCAACTTAGCTACCCATTCCTCCACATTTCTAAAATGTTATTTAATCTTTCTTTGCCTATTTCATGTTTTTTCTTGCCTTTATAGTTGGGAGAGAATGAGTAAATTCCTTAAGATTTGACTCTCCCTAGAATTTCCCTGAGTTTTTCCACCTTGCTCAGAAACTTCTTTCTTATCGAGGCCTGCTTTAGCCATGACTATCTTTGGCAGGTAATGGATTAGTGTGTCTGCTTTTCACTGATTCCTTGCCTCATTCCCTACTTATATCTTTTAAATTTCTCACCTCATATCTTCTTTCTTTCCAACTCATTTTTTCCCTTCTTTTTTACTTAGATAAAAAATCAACTACGAATACAGGATGAATGAGGCACAGTTAAATAACAGTTTGTGTAAAAGTAAGATTCAGTTTCAGCATACATTTTTATTAATCATTTGAATAATAAAAAAAAAAGATGAGACGTAGCAAATTTAAAGGTAACATGAACACTAAGAAAACTAACGTAGTAAATAAAAGCAGCAGCACTCAAAAAAACCTTAAAATCACAACAGTAGAAAGTAAAAACCTTGGAGTCAGGAAATATTGTATCTAATATCTGTCACTAACTCATTATGTGTTCTTTGTAGGATCTTTCCTCATTCTGGGCATTTGGATCAGCTCCCTCACCTATAAAATAAAGGGTCTGACTCATTTTGGTTTGAAAACCTATCTTACAGTACAGGAAAGTGGGGGAGAAGGAGATAAGCAGGGAGGGAGGGATGATGAAAGGGAGGGCAATGGGAGAAGGGAGCAATTTGAAGTCAACACTCTTGGGGAGGGACAGGATCAAAAGACAGAATAGAAACAATGGGGGGCAGAATAGGATGGAGGGATATACAGTTAGTCTTACACAACACGACTATTATCCAAGTCATTTGCAAAACTACACAGATATGGCCTATATTGAATTGCTTGCCTTCCCAAAGGGAATGGGTGGGGAGGGAAGGATGGGGAGAATTTGGAACTCACAAAGTTTTAGGAACAACTGTTTAGTTTGGTTCTTGCTACTAGGAAATAAGAAATACAGTTAATGGGGAATAGAAAGTCATCGGGCCCTACAGGACAAAAGAGAAGATGGGGACAAGAGAAGGGAGGGATGACAGAAGAGAGGGCAGATTGGTGATAGGGAAAATTAGAATGCTCAGTGTATTGGGGTTGGGGGAGGGGATAAATGGGGAGAAAATGTGGAACCCAAAATGTTGTGAAAATGAATGTAAAAAGTTAAATAAATAAATTTATATTTGAAAAAAAAGAAAGAAAGAAAAAAGATAAAATAAAGGGTCTGCAACCTCTAAGATACCCAGTAGCTGAAAATTTCTTTTTTTTAAAAAATTATTTAGTTTGTTTTCAGTGTTCTACAAGCACTTTCATATATCTTAGATTTTTTCCCTCCCTCCCCTTCCTTCCCCCCCATCCCTGAGACATCATACAATTTTATTTAAGTTCTACACATTTATACTTATTAAATACATTTTCATCTTAGTCACGTAGCATAGACCAATTAAAATGAATGGGAGAAATCATAAAACAAAATGTAATACAAAAGAAAATGGTCTGTTTCATTCTGTGATCTAATTCCATGGTTCTTTCTCTGGATGTGGAAGACATTTTGCCTCAAGAGTCCATTGGGAATTTTTTTAAGTCCTTGCATTGCAATGAAGTTCCAAGTCTACCAGAACAATTCCTTACGCACTGTGGTTGTTGCTGTGTACAAAGTTCTCCTGGTTCTGCTCCTTTCACTCAGCATCAGTTCATATAAGTTTTTCCAGGCCTCTCTGAAGTCTTCCTTGTTCATCATTTCTTATAGCACAATAGTATTCCATTACATTCATATACCATAATTTATTCAGCCATTCCCCAATTGATTTGCATCCCCCTGATTTCCAGTTTTTGGTCTCCACAAAGAGAGCTGCTATAAATACTTTTGTACATGTGGGGACCCTTTCCCATTTTTATGATCTCTTCAGGATACAGTCCTAGAAGTGCTATTGCTGGGTCAAAGGGCATGCACATTTTTGTAGCCCTTTGGGCATGGCTCCAAATTGCTCTCCAGAATGGGTGGTTCAGCTCACAGTTCCACCAACAATGAATTAGTGTTCCAACTCTCCCACATCTTCTCCAACCTTTATCATCTTCCTGTTTTGTCATGTTAGCCAACCTGATAGGTGTGATATGGTACCTTAAGAGCTGTCTTGATTTGCATCTCTCTTATCAACACTGATTTACAGCATCTTTTTTTCACAAGGCTATAGATGGCTTAAATTTCTTCCTCTGAAAACTGCCTGTTCATACCCTTTGACCATTTATCAACTGGGGAATGACTTGTATTCTTGTACATTAGACTCAGTTCTCTATATATTACAGAAATGAGGCCTTTATCACACACACTAGTCATAAAAATTCTTTCCCAGTTTTCTGTTTGCCTCCTAGTTTTGTTTGCATTGTGTTTGTGCAAAAACTTTTCAGTTTAATATAATCAAAACTATCCATTTTGCACTTCATAATGTTTTCTATCTCTTGTTTAGTCAAAAATTTCTTCATTCTCCATAAATCTGATACACTATTCCTTGCTCCTCTAATTTATTTATCGTATCAGTCTTTATACCTATATCATGTTACCCATTTGGACTTTACTTCTTGTGTACGGTTTCAGGCATTGGTCTATGACTGTTATCTAGTTTTCCCAGTAATTTTTGTCTAACAATGAATTCTTATCCCAGAAGCTGGGGTCCTTAGGTTTATCAAACAGTACATCACTATATTTATTGACTCCTGTGGCTTGAGTACCTAACCTAATCCACTGGTCTACCCCTCTGTTACTTAGCCAGTACCAAGTGGTTTTGATAACTGATGCTTTATAATACAATTTGAGATCTGGTAGGGCTAGGCCACCTTCCCTAGCATTTCTTTCCATTAGTTCCCTTGATATTCTGGACCTTTTGTTCTTGCAGATGAATTTTGGTATTATTTTTTCTAGCTCCACAAAATAATTATCTGATAGTTTGATTGATATGGCACTGAATAAATAAATTAATTTAGGTGGAATTGTCATTTTTATTTATATTGGTTCACCCTACCCACAAGCAGCTGATGTTTTTCTATTTACTTAGATCCGACTTTTGTGTGAAAAGTGTTTTGTAATTGTATTCATATAGTCTCTGGATTTGTTTTGGCAGGTAGATTCTCAAATATTTTATAGTATCTACCTTAGCTTTAAATGGGATTTCTCTTTCTATCTCTTGCTATTGGGTTAGCTGAAAATTTCTAAGAAAGTCTAACAATGAACTGAATTTAACAAATGTCAAGTATGCTATTATACTTAGCAAACAAAACAAAATCTAACTCATGTGGAGGTTGCTTAAAAGTTGGTCTGACAGTAGTATCAGGAGGAGAAGGGAAGGGCTGATGGGGAGATGGCTTCAATTAATCAAAAGATCACTTAGTACACAATATGACTTAAAAAAAATTAATAAAAGTATGGGGTTAAGTATAAAAGACGCAATATTCTGACTACTCTGCCATGGTCAGAGTAATCCATATTTTAAGAGGAAGAATACAGTTAAGCACACCCATAGACAATGATAACCAGAACAGTGAAGGTACATGAAACCATGCTGTATGAAGATTGTTTGAATAAAGCAAGAAGCAACTGTAGGGATCATGGTATAGTTTAAAAAAAAAAAGGCACTGGACTTGCAGTTCTTAGACATGTTAGGTCCTGGGCTTTATATTTATTAGTTATATAAATCCTTAAGCTAGAAGGTTAATACTAGTCCTGATGTTCTGTGACTAGAGAAAGACACTACAGCTGTCTTCAAATATCTGAAGGGTTGTCATGTCAGTAAGTCAACAAACTGTTATCAGGTGCGTGAATGCTGGAGATAGAAAAAGAGTTAAAAGACAGTCCCTGCCCTCGTGGAGCTTGCAATCTAACAGGAAAGACAACATGCAAACAGATAAGCAAGGTGCAAGAAACAGTCACTAGAAGGAAGGTACTAACTAAGAGGGGTTGGAAAAGGCTTCCTGTAGAAGGTGAGATGCTACCTGGGGCTTGAAGGAAGCCAGGGAAGTCAGGAGGTGGAGATGAGGAGAAAGTTCCAAGCACAAGGGACAGTGAAAATGAAAGCTTGGGAGATGGAGTGTCTTGTTAATGAAACAGCAAAGAGGCTAGTGTCACTGGATCAAGCCATATGTACAAGGGAGAAAGATTTAAGACAACTTAAAAAGTAGGATGTGACTAAGCTATGAAGGGCTTTTATAAAACCAAACAGGATTTAATATTTGATACTGGAGCTGACAAGGAGGCAATGAAATTTACTGAGTGGCAGGGCAACATTGGTGAACCAGTGTTTTAAGAAAATCATTTTAGTGACTGAATGAAGAAGGGACTGAAGTTTGAAGATACTTGAGGCAGACAGATCCCCCCCAGTGGGGTATTGCAATAATCCATGCATGACTTGCAAAGGGACTGCACCAGAGTGGTGGCAGGATCAGAGGAAAGAAGGGGGCACATTCAAGAGATGTTGCAAAGGTGAAATCAACAGGCCTTGGCAACAGACTGAAATGAAAGATAATGAGGGGTCAAGGCTGAAATTTGGTTGTCAGCCTATAGTACTAGGAGGATGATATTGACCTCTGCAGTCAGGAAAGGTAGGAGGGGGTAAGTTTTAGGGCAAAAGATAATGAGCTTAGTTTTAGACATGTTGATTTTAAGATGCCTACTATACATCAAATTTGAGATTTCTGAAAGGCCGTTGGAGATACGAAACTGAGTGATCAATAACAGTGTCAAAGGCTACAGAGAATGACCAAACAAGAGATAAAGAGGACTGGAAATAGAATGGATAATTTTGATTATATAAAATTTAAAAAGTTTTGCATAAACAAAACCAATGCGGTCAAAATTAGAATATAAGCAATAATATGGGGTGGGTTTTACAGCAAGTTTCTCTGAAAAAAGTCATTTCTCAAATATCTTCTAAAAAATATAGGGAATTGAGCCACATTTATAACAAAGAGCAATTACTCAACTGATAAATAAAACGATATGAATAGCAGTTTTGGGAGAAACAAACCAAAGATATTCCCCAATTGATAAATGGTCAAGGGATATAAACGGGCAGTTTTCAGAGGAAGAAATTAAAGATATCTATAGTCATATGAAAAAATGCTCTAAACCATTATTGATTAGAGAGATGCAAATCAAAACAACTGAGGTACCACATCACAACTATCAGACTGGCTAAGATGACAAAACAGAGAGATGATAAATGTTGGGGAGGTTGTGGGAAAGCTGGAACACTAATTCATTGTTGGTGGAACTATGAGCTGATCCACCCATTCTGGAGAGCAATTTGGAACCATGCCCAAAGGGCTACAAAAATGTGCATAACCTTTGACCCAGCAGTACCACTTCTAGGACTGTAGTCCCCAAGAGATCATAAAACTGGGAAAAGGTCCCACATGTACAAAAGTATTTATAGCAGCTCTCTTTGTGGAGACCAAAAACTGGAAATCAAGGGGATGCAAATCAATTGGGGAGAGCCTGAATAAATTATGGTGTATGAATGTAATGCAATAATATTGTGGTATAAGAAATGATGAACAGGAAGACTTCAGAGAGGCCTGGAAAGACTTACATAATCTGATGCTGAGTGAAAGGAACAGAACTTTGTGCACAGCAACGACCACAGTGTGTGGGAGTTTTTTCTGGTAGACTTGCAACTTCACTGCAATCCAAGGGCTTAAATAATTCCCAATGGTCTCTGAGAGCAAAATGCCTCCTATATCCAAAGAAAGAACTATGGAATTCAATCGCAGAATGTTGAAGATTATTTTTTTTTGTGTATTAACGTTTTGGTTTGTCATTTCTCCCATTCATTTTAATTCTTCTACACAGCATGACTATAGTGAAAATGTATTTAATAGGAATGTGTGTGTAGAAGCTATATATAAAATTGTATGCTGTCTCGGGGAAGGAGGGGGGAGAAAAAAAAATCTAAAGTATATGGTAGTGCTTGTAGAACACTGAAAATAAATAAAATTAATTTAAAAAAATAAAAATTAAAAAAGGAAAAAAACCAAAGCTGTCATAGTTACATGAAAAAATATTCTTAAGCATCATTAATTAGAGAAATGAAAATTAAAACAACTTTGATACAACATACCCATCAGATTTGTTTACATGATAGAAAAAGAAAATGAGAAAGGCTGGGAGGGGATATGTAAAATTAAGTATACTAATGCACTGCTGGCAGAGTTGTGAGCTAGTCCAATCATACTAGAGAATAATTTGGCACTATAAAGGCTATAAAACTCTGCATACCCTTTGACCCAGTAATACCACTACTAGGTCTGTATATTGAAAAAAGATCAAAGAAAAGGGGAAAGGACTTATGTTAGAAAAATATTTATATCAGCTTTTTTTGGGAGATGAACAAGATGTGGTATATAGTTCTGATAGATATACTTGATATAGAATACTAAAAGAAAGGATGAACAGGATGGTTTCAGAAAAACCTTCAAAGATATATAAAGTAAGCAGAACCAAGAGAACACTGTACACTGTAAGAGCAATATTTTAATGATCCGTTGCGAAAGACTCAACGACTCTCATCAAAACAATAATCCAAGAGAATTCTAAAGGACCCATGTTGAAAAATGCTACCCATCTCCAGACAAAGACGATGAAGTAAGTGCAGGTTGAAGCATACTTTTTTTTTACTTTCTTTATGTTTCTGACATGGCTAAAATGGAAATGTGTTTTGCATGATTTCACATGTAGAGTGGGTGTCATATTGCTTGCCTTCCCAATGGGTGGAGGAAAGGTGAGGAGGTAAAAATTTTGGAACAAATTAATGTTAAAGGTCTGCAGCTGTTGAAGAGCATAAGGACTAAGAAAAAGCCATTGGAGTTGGCAATTAAGAGATCACTGGTAACTCTGGAGAGAGTAATTTCACTGGAATGATGAGATCAAAAGCTGCATAATAAGGGGTGGCCCTAGCAGTTACTACAGTAACAGCACGTTACATAAAAACATCTTGTGCCTGTCAAAAACCATTTTCTCTGCCAAGATAATTAAAAAATCAAATTCTCAAGAAAAATTTTTAGCTAGAAATAACTTAAATTTAGATTTACATAGGTTACAAGTACTTCCCAAAGTTACAAAAACAGATATATTTTAATAGTATAACATCAGCAAATGTTTCACTTTTTCCTCATTTTTTTTTTGAGGTAATGGAGGAGGGAGAGGGAAAGAAGGGAAAAAAGAGAGGAGGGACACAGAGAGAGAGAGATAGAGAGAGAGATCAATCCTACCTCTTCCTCATCAGGAAGTTTAGACACAAAACGTGCTCTTTCTCGTCGCATCTTGCCACCACCACCTATTCCGGAAGAGAGCCCATTGGTGGCAGGTGTACTGAAGTTCGGGTATGAAAAATCACTAGCAGAAGAAGAAAAACATTTAAGAGACTAAGTCATAACTTACTTGTTTATAAATTTTACATCATGTTAAGTCATCAGTACTAAAGAGTAGTAATAAAAAAGCAAGTAATCCATTTTTGAACTACATTGGTTAAAAAAATACATCTCATGGCACTAACTGCTTATTCATTAAAGAAGCCAAATTTTCATTAGTGTAACAAAGAATTACTTTCTTCAATATGTGGCAGATAGTATCCTACGTTTATCTTTTATTAAAGGAGTGATTTTTTTTTTAATCTATAAAAGATTATCTGGAGCTGTACTGTGATTTGGGACGTAAAAACAAAGACAAACTATTACTGAAAGTAAGTTAGAAAAAATTGTTCAAATAGTACCTTTGTGTGGAAAAGATTTTTTAATTCTTTTCAAAGGCCAAAACTGTACATAAATTAGGCGAAAGATCTGATAAATAAGACAGATATACTTCATGAAATTTAGGGTGAGTTTACCTCTCACGCTGCTCTACTTTTTGCCCCGGAGACAGATTTTTCTCATGTCCAATCTGTAAGAAAATATACTTAAGTCATGAACTAATTTATGTTTCATTTTCATTTAGAAAGCTACTCTTTACTTCTGTAACTTACTTTGATAGATAATTATGTTTAACAGTTATGAGAATATTCTTCTTAGCAACTGCTAAGAACTAAGGATAGATAAGAAAATGTACAAAAACAGCATTTAAATTTATTTTTATGTCATGATTTTGAAAGTAAGAAATTATTTAGTACATTCTAAATTCTGTTACTAGCTACTAGAAGACTTAAAACTAAATCCCCTAATTATTTCTTTGCTAACTAAAAATGAAAGTATTGCAGGAACAAGTTTAGGGAGAGAGCTACCATGTAAAAGGCTGGTGTTCTGGAAAAATAAAAAAGCCTATCTTCTAGCTCCTCTTCATAGTGGGAAAGCAGTATTTTGCACATTTTTAGTACACTGAATAATTCAATGTGTTTACTGTTATTTCAAGTATTATATAGTTTCTAAGATAATGTAACACACCTCTTTTTTCAGAGAGCATTAATAATTTTTTTAATTAAAAAGTTTTATGATCATTATTTCTCTTTTATCATGTAACCTGCATAATCTACATGGATATAAGTAAATGTTCAAAACTATTTATATTAAGTAGGAAGCAAATACATTTGTAAGGCTGGCCCAACATGAAGATACTCTACAATGACAAACTGTAGTTTAAAAAAAGTCAGTTATTTAGTTCTTTGTCTACAGGACAAGTAAGTGTAGAATAGTGTAAAGAGCACTGCATTTGAAGCCTGCAGATCTGGGATCAGAATCAAGTTCTGCCACTTATCTGTTAATCTTGAGGAAATCTCTTCACTTCTCAGTTTTCTTATGTATATAATGAGGGGAATAGGTTAGATGAACTTTGTTTATTTATCTATTATTCTATGATTCCATATAAACTGTACGAACTTAAGATGACTCTAATTAGAATAAAACAGGTAATGCTAAACCTTCGTAGAAACCAAGTTTTAATACCATTTGTTACGTAGTATTAACCACTAACTGTTGATATACTGTTTTAACTAAATCTGCATGAAAGCTTTATTTCAATTAAGCAATTACTTAAGAATACCAGCATACATACAAAAATAAGAATTGCATACAAAGGTGGTCATACAGCTATCTGTTAAATTGTCTATGAATCCACTACTAAAGATTTTATCAGTACAGTAACAGGTATTCAAGAAGCCAATTGTGAAATTTAGGGCCAAATGAAAAACAGAGATGGAATTGAGAACTTTATTTTCCTGAATTTGCCCAAATATCTGCTTTCTTTTTTATTAGGGACAAATATTTACAAAGTGAATACAATCCTATTATAAACTTTCAGAGGTGCCAATGTATATGTCCCTGACATAAAGATACCTTGAGGGGGCAGAGTCAAGATGGCGGAGTAGAAAGATGCACATACACTAGCTCTTCCCCCACAGCCCATAAAGTACCTGTGAAGAAAGACTCTCAACAAATTCTAGAGCAAGGGAGGCCACAGAACAACAGAGTGGAGATTTCCAGACCAGGGTGACCTGAAAGGCCGCCAGGAAAACTCTGTGCCTGCAAGGCACAGCTCCCAGGAGGAGGAAACGAGCAGGCCTTGGGGAGGGAATCCCCAGCAGCAATAGTGGCAGTGGGCAGATCCCTCAACCCACAGGTACCAGAGGTCAATAGAGGGTTTTTTCAGCTGGCCAAGAAGGGGGCAACTCCCACAGCAGCCCACATCCATTGTAGCATTGTAAAACCCCTGGGGGGCACTGAGCATCCAATCAGTACCTTAGCCCTGTGTGATGGCCCTGCTCTCGCCTAAAGTGCCTGGGGCAATTGAGCAGCTTATCTAAATATCAGCCCCCAGTGCTGGCTTGGTGAAACTGGAGGCCAGGTGGTTGTGGAGAAGAAACTAATACTCACAGATTCTGGACACAAAAGTTTCTGGCTGCTTCCAGACCAGTGTACATGCTTGATCGTGCCATCGTGAAGGAACTGAGATCTTACAGATCCCCAGAGTATACCCTACTCTTGACAAAGGACCCAAAAGTCAAGTAACTGGTTGGGAAAATGCCCAAAAAAGGGGAAAAAAAAATAAAGACTATGGAAGGTTACTTTCTTGGTGAACAGATATCTTCTCCTATCCTTTCTAATGAGGAAGAACAATGCTTAACATCAGGGAAAGACATAAAAGTTAAGGCGTCAAGAAAGAGAAATCATAAGGGACTTACTAAAGTTGAACCGTTTACATTACTACAAGGAAAGACAGTATTTGTAACACTTGAAACTTTTTTGAGTATCTGGGTAGTTGGTGGGATTATACATACATACATACACACACACACACACCCACACACACATAGCACAGGGCAAGCTGAATAGAAAGGGATCATATCTAAAAAAATAAAATTAAGGGGTGAGAGAGGAATATATTGGGAGGAGAAAGGGAGAAATGGAATGGGGCAAACTATCTCATAAAAGAGGCAAGAAAAAGACTTCAATGGGGAAAAAGGGGGGGAAGTGAGAGGGAAAACGTGAAGCTTACTCTCATCACATTTGACTCATTTTGGTATGAAAACCTATTTTACAATACAGGAAAGTAGGGGAGAAGGTGATAAACAGGGTGGGGGGGGGTGATGATGGAGCAGTTGGGGAGGGACAAGGTCAAAAGAGAACAGAAGAAATGGGAGCCAGGATAGGATGGAGGAAAATATAGTTAGTCTTACACAACATGACTATTATGGAAGTCATTTGCAAAACTATACATATATAGCCTATATTGAATTGCTTGCCTTCCCAATGGAGATTGGTGGGGAGGGAGGGAGGAAGGAAGAGAAGTTGGAACTCAAAGTTTTAGGAACAACTGTTGAGTATTGTTCTTGCATACAACCGGGAAGTAAGAAATACAGGTAATGGGGTATAGAAATTTATCTTGCCCTACAGGACAAAAGAGAAGATGGGGATAAGGGAAGGGAGAGATGTTGGAAAGGAGGGCAGACTGGTGATAGGGGTAATTAGAATGCTGGGCATTTTGGAGTAGGGGGAGGGAAGAGATGGGGAGAAAATTTGAAACTCAAAATTTTGTGGAAATGAATGCTGAAAACTTAAAATAAATAAATTTAATAATAATAATAAAAAAAAGATGCCTTGAACTGGAGGTAGGCATGGCAGCTAAGTGGCGCAATGGATAGTGCTAGCCCTAGACACAGGAAGACCTGAGTTCAAATCAGGCTCAGTTATGTACTGGCTATGTGACCCTGGGGAAGTTCATTAACCTCATCTGCTTCAGTTACCTCACCTAGGAAATGGCAAAACTCTCTTTGCCAAGAAAACCCCAAAATGAGATCCCAAAGACTCTAACATGACTGAAATAACTCAAGAACAAAAAGGCTAGAGCTGTGATTTCACTGGTATAGGGAACATGTGGGTGAGGAACTCCTTCTACCAATGGAGAGTTGTCTACAACAGAGGGCCTATCCAGATTAAAATGTAACTGGGAAACAGCTAACAAAGTAAGAGAAAAATACAATAGAAGATAAATAATTTTAACATTTCTAAATCAATATGTGGAGACGGATAGCAGAACAGATTAAAAGCCGTAATCCAACAATATGCTTCTTATAAGAAACACATTTGAAACAGGGGGATACACGTAGGATAAAGGTCAAAGGATGGAGCAGAATATATTGTGCTTCAGCTGATGTAAGAAAGGCAGGAGTAGCAATCCTAATCTCAGACAAAGCAAAAGCAGAAATAGATCTAATCAAAAGAGATAAGGATGGAAACTATATCCTGCTAAAAGGCACCACAGACAATGAAGTAATATCATTACTAAACATGTATGCTCCAAGTGGTATAGCATCCAGATTCTTAGAGGAGAGGTTGGGGGAGTTGAAGGAAGAAACCGACAGCAAAACTATACTAGTGGGGGACCTCAACCTCCCCCTTTCTAAACTCGATAAATCTAACCTCAAAATAAACAAGAAAGAGGTTAAGGAGGTAAATAAAACTCTAGATAAGGTAGATATGATAGATCTTTGGAGAAAACTGAATGGGAACAGAAAGGAATATACCTTTTTCTCAGCAGTACATGGAACATTTACAAAAACTGACCATGTATTAGGACATAAAAATCTCACAATCCAGTGCAGAAAGGCAGAGATAATCAATGCAACCTTCTCAGATCATAATGCAATAAAAATTATGTGTAATAAAAGGCCGTGGAAAGATAAACCAAAAATCAATTGGAAACTAAATAATCTAATCCTAAAGAAGGAATGGGTTAAAGAAGAAATCATAGAAACAATCAACAACTTCATTCAAGAGAATGACAATAATGGGACAACCTACCAAATCTTATGGGACACTGCAAAAGCAGTTCTTAGGGGAAGTTTTATATCTTTGAATGCCTACATAAATAAAATAGAGAAAAGAGGAGATCAATGACTTGGGCATGCAGCTGAAAAAGCTAGAAAAAGAACAAACTGAAAATCCCCAAGAAAATACCAAACTAGAAATAATGAAAACCAAAGGAGAGATTAATAAAATTGAAATTAAGAAAACTATTGAATTAATAAATAAAACCAATAGTTGGTTTTATGAAAAAACTAATAAAATTGATAAACCTTTGGTCAATTTGATTTAAAAAAAGAAAATCAAATTACTAATATTAAAAATGAAAGGGGTGAACTCACCTCCAATGAGGAGGAAATTAAAACAATAATTAGAAATTACTTTGCCCAACTTTATGCCCACAAATTCGATAATCTAAACGAGATGGATGAATATTTTAAAAAATACAAATTGCCAAGATTAAGAGAAGAGGAATTTGAATACTTAAGCAACCCCATCTCAGAAAAAGAAATTGAACAAGCCATCAATGAAATCCCTAGGAAAAAATCTCCAGGACCAGATGGATTCACAAGTGAATTCTATCAAACCTTTAAAGAACAGTTAATTCCAATACTATATAGACTATTTTTGAAAATTGGGGAAGAAGGAGTCCTCCTAAATTCTTTCTGATACAAATATGGTTTTGATACCCAAACCAGGAAGAGACAAAACAGAGAAAGAAAATTATAGACCAATTTCTCTAATGAATATAGATGCAAAATTTTAAACAAGATTTTAGCAAAACTAATACAGCATCTTAACATGAAAATAATACATTATGATCAGGTAGGATTCATACCAGGAATGCAGGGCTGGTTCAATATTAGGAAAACTTTTAGCATTACTGATCACATCAACAAAAAACTAACAAAAACCAAGTGATTATCTCAATACATGCAGAAAAAACTTTCGACAAAATACAACACCTATTCCTATTAAAAACACTGGAGAACATAAGAATACAGGGAACTTTCCATAAAATAATAAGCAGTATCTACCTAAAAGCTTCAGCAAGCATTATATGCAATGGGGATGAGCTAGATGCATTTCCAATAAGATCAGGGGTGAAACAAGGATGTCCATTATCACCACTATTATTCAATATGGTACTAGAAATGTTAGCTAAGTCAATATGCAACCCCAGGATCCTCATATAAGGTTTAGTGGCTCCCATTTCTATTTGAGCTTCACACCACTGGCCTAAAACCCTAAGACTTTAAATGACTGGCAGGGATCATTTAGCCATTATGGGTCATACATGTGACTTGAACCCAGGCCTTCCTGGTACCTTAAAATTATTAAAATAAAATTTTCACGTAATCAACAATTTCTGATTTGTGCTTAAAATTAGAATGAAAGTTAAGGAAAGATGGCAGTATCCGAACAAAAACAATACAAAACTATGCATAATTTCAGTTAAACTAGTATTGAGAGCATGAAATTATGGATACACAATTGAAAGGGATCTTAAAAATCCCCTAAACTAACCCCTCATTTTTTACAGAAGAGAAAATGGAACTTTGGAAAGGTTATGTTTAAGATAATGAAAATATTAAATGGCAGAGGCAAGATTCAAAGCCCAGTCCTCACTCTTTAAATCCAGTGTTCTTTCTATGGCACCATAACACTAACACTCTTATTCATTAAGTCCATAAGAAAGTGATTCCAAGAAGAAAGTCTTCCTAATGTGAAACTACGTTTAATAAGAATGTATGTGTAGAACCCACGTAAGACTGCATGCCATCTCAGGGAGGAAAGGGCAAGAGAAGGGGAGAAAATTTAAAACCTATGGAAGTGATTGCTGAAAACTGAAAACAAATAAATAAATAAAGGATAATACTTATGCTACCACACATACACACACACACACGTCTTCCTATAAAGTGCTTAAACACCTTATTAATTCAACTAGAAGTATAATATATATTGATATGCATTTGAATGAAAAGGGAGTCAAGTAAGTAGCAAATAGGTTGAATGATGAAAAAGTCATAACATGCTTCTTCTGCTTATTTCACAGCATAGCATTTCATTAATACAGTATTTACACTTATAACCTTTACAATAATTGAACACTCAAACTGTCCATAAGGACAAAAATACAACTAGAGACAAGTAAAAATACAAAGCATGCTTACATTGTGCTTTTTATCTATTCTCTGATTAGCCGTTCTTGCTTCAGCAGATGGAGTTAAAGATGGTTTGAAATACACTGATCGATTGGTTGCTATAGAAATTGGCTTTGGGGTCATGAGTCTTTGAACAGGAGGATAGTGGGATTCCACCTTAAAAGGAAGCAGAAATCACAAGTATGACACTTATTCTGGATCAATTTTTTCAGGTTATCAGCTTAGTATGATCTCTAAACAATATATCATAGACACAAATCAACAGTAAAGAACGTTGAAAGAGAAGACTGATAATAGTGAAGGTGAGTACTAATTCATAATCTGAAATTTAAGATTCTAATTGTGGGGCAACTGATACTTTTAAGTTTAATGACTCATTTTTTTACATACCCAAAACAGATGAAATTATAGAATTACAGCCAGGCTATAAAAATCATTATTTTTAGCCAATTAAACAATGTTTTAAATTCTCACAACTGGGTTTTAGTTGTCATGTTACACATATCCAACTGACTTCTACTTCATCCATACCCAGATTAATGTATATTTATTCTCCCTAAACTTCAAAGGAGTACTAAGTAAGACCCCAATGTAAACTGGATAGTGAAAATAAACTTGCAGCAATCAACTTCTCTTAACTGAAAGAATTTCTCACTAGTAAATTCAGACCATAATATGACAATATAAAAGGTACAGATATGATCATTATTTTAGCATACAGAATAAGAAAACTACTGTCAGCACTGTGAATGAGCTTTATCTGAAGTACACAAGTGTGCTGTCAACACTCCACTTCCAATATTGAAGGATAGAAAAAACATTGTGTTGATTTAAGATTACCACAGCCAAGAACTTCCCTTGCTGTCCAAAGACTGAAATACTATGAATAGACTTCTTTCATTCAAGAACAGCTGTAAGCAGCACTAGTTTTCAGGGTAACATCTTGGCAAAGTTCTCATCACAAGTGTGACTAACTCAGTAAGGTCCTCTATACCAGAGGTATCAAACCCACTGCCTGACACACTCTTGAAAGCAACCAAACCCCAAACCAGATTAAACTATTATTGGGAAATATTTGACAAAATAAATAAAAATATAAAGGACATAATGCTAACGTGTTTTTCTAAGTTACTATCCAGTCCACAGGAACTGTTTAGTAGATCCATTTCTATTCAAATTTGATACCACTGCTCTACAATACAGTTTACTCTTGAAATACTGAACTACAAGAATGTACTGGGACTCATCTTTTACCAGCCAATATTGTACCCACATTAAAATTTTATTGAGGGTAGGTTTCATATCTTGGTAACATTTCACTGGATATTTCACCATACTAATCATTTCACTATTTGTTCAATGAAGCAAGGGTGTCTTACTCTTGATTAAGTATAACTCTTGAGGTAAGTTCTAGTTGCTAAAAACTTTTGAGGACTAACTTTCAAAAGAAAATCTAAATTTTATTCCAGATGAGAAGTTTTCATGAAGATCATTTAGCATAACCTTCTCATTTGAAAGAAAAAAGAGATGAGAGAGAGAAAAGCTGCATGTTAATGGAAAAAAATATAATTTCTTAAAATGAAAAACTTGAGATTAATTTTCAGGGAGGTAGTATTTGAACCTAGGTCTTCTAACTCCAAATTCAATGTTCTTTTTGTTGTGTCTCTACATAAGCAATCAGTTACTGAATAAACATCAAGTAAGTTCCTGTGTGCCAAGCACTATACTAAGTGCTAGAAATAAGCTATTAATAAGCATGCAGTTTGTATCCACAAATTTAAATTAAATAAATAGTAGTAGCATGAGGAAGAGAGAATACATAATGTTGGTTTGTTCTCAAAAAAAAAAAAAAAATACACTAGCATCATAATGCCATTACTCAATTATCTTTGGATGAAGTGGTATCATTTCCAGTTATTTTAAAGGATCTTGCAAGGTGGTGGTCATTGACCTTGCCAATCACTCCCTCCTAACTTATATAGGGCTTCTAATAGAGGGAATTGTTCTCAAAGAAGACCATGACATCAGAGAAATGATAAGGGCTTGCTGTTTTGCTTTGACTGCCTAGTTTTCTAAGATTTGCCTGGTTCATGATATTGTTCTACATAATTAATACAATTTGACCCAATTTGTTATAGTGAACAATGTCAAGGTATACCTAATGTTCAATTTGTAGTTAAATCAGCCTTACAAAACAAATATGGCAAATAAGTTTCCAAGGGGTGTACAAAGTAATTTTAACAGATTTCAAAGACACTTATTACATGGCTAGAGTCACAGGAATAGTTCTTACACTGATTGAGGTCTAAAGTTCACTAGACCTAATTACTGAAGTTTATTACCAAATTTTGCTTGCTCCAATTTTTCTTTCAAAAGAAAATAAAGTCATCCCTCCTTCATATTTTCCAAACAAGTGCCAAAAGTATTTATTGAAAACTTTCTTTGAACAAACCATGCAACAAAGTGTATACGTTTAAAAACTTTAAACATGAAGTATGTAGCTTAGCCTTTTGAAAAGTACTCTAGAGCTGCAATTCAACACAGAAGGATAATTTAAAATTTCTTCTTAGTATTACAAGTAATAATGTATTAACTTCTTAAAATTTAGTTATGCACAGCTATCACTTGCCACTGCTAAAAAAAGTCTTACCTTTTTCCTTTTAGCCTGAATATCTGTGATGTCTAACCCACTCCTATCCAGGGGCTGAAAAATAAGAAACTATTAAATACAGGAAAATTCTCTGAAATGTTTTTTGCTTACTAATAAAAAACAATAATTTAGGACCAACTCAACTTACAGAAGATAATGGGGAAGAAACAGCAGATGGGATCCGTTTTGCATCCTGTTAAATAAAGTTGAAGACAGACATGTCATGTTTCCCCAAAAAGTTCAGATATTTCATTAAAAAAAATATATTCTCACATTTGAATAAAAGAGAAACTATTTACTGCTAAAGGGCTTGACATCTTCTCCAAAGACTGTAATATTCGTCGGGCTGTTGAACTAGTTACTCCATAGGATTGTGAATTAACTTGCTTGGCTTTCATCTGTCTTCTGACTGGTGCCTGTAAAGAAAATTCTGCTTCATTTGGTGGAATGCAAAATTCAGAGTACTTACTTTATGAAAAGTAGATGGCTAAAACTCTCACAGAGTTGAAATGTACCAAAAAGAAAACAAGGACTCAAAAAAAGAGATGGTATATGCCCTCTTACACATGCACAACAATGACAAACACTAAGCTCTTACTAAGTGCCAGGTACTATGATAAGCAAAGGGTGTACAAAAAAAAAAAAAAAAGCAAAAACATCTTGGTCCTTGCCCTCAACAAGCATTCACATTTAAATGGGGAAGACAACATACCAAATGTATGTGTGCATGTCTATACATACATATTTATATGTACATATTTGAGTACAAGATACATAGAATAGATGGAAGATAATCTCACAGGAAATGCACCAGCAAGTGTGATGAGGGAGGGAAAAATCTGTAGAAAGTGGATTTGAGCTATGTCTTGAAGGAATCTAGAAGGAGAAGGTGAGGAGGGAGAGCACACCAGGTATAAAGGACTGCCAGAGAGTAAGGAAGTGAGAGATGGAGGATCATGTATAAGGAGAGGTAAAAAGACCAATATGACTGGATCATAATGTAAAGAAATAAAGTAAAAGACTAGGAAGAGAGGAAAGGACCAGATTGTGAAGAGTTTCAAATGCTGAACAAATTATTCTATATTCGTCCTGGAGATAATAAGGAATCACTGAAATTTGTTGAATTAGAAAAGTAATGTGATCACTATGGTTTAGGAAAAAAATTACTTTGACAAATGACTGGCAGATAGAGAAGAGTGAGAAGAGTTTAAAGAGAAACCAACCAAAAAGAGGATTGCAACTGACAGGCATCCAAGCTGATGAAAGCCTGCACCAGGATGCACATAGGAAAGATGCTGTAGAAACAAGAAGACTTGGTAACACACAGAGTATCACAGCATGGAATAATATATGAGTATAGTACACTGCAAATCTAGGTTACTAAGCATTGTGCACTAATCAGATTATCTGGGTCTTAATATTTTCTGACATTCCATGTAATTAGTGATCTTTTGTGTGTGCATGTGCGCAATTTATTTATTTATTTGTGTATGTATGCATGTATGCAAAATCTTTTGCTATTAAAGAAAACTGCACTGTCATACCAAATATGAAGCTCTGGGCAAGGTGCATTACATAATGTTCTAATTACAATGAAATTCCAATATACACAAATTAGGAAATCTTAAGACCTAATAGAACCTGACTGATAAGGTTTTTAAAATTGCCAACATGTGAAATATTCTGTTGGCACCATAAGTTTTAGCATATCAAATATCTTCCTACAATTACAGTAACAAAAAATAAGATCAATAAAGATATTTACATATCATAGCATTTAAGTGATGGTAGGTTCTCAAAACGTTTGCAAAACGGAAGCTCCAGGAAGTTCTATCAACCTGGAACAGCTTCACAAATGGCCTAGTAATGGGCTGGGCAAGGACTTAACTAACTTCAGAGAAGCTCCTTACTAATACATCACTTTGAGAAACTCTCATGTATTTATTATTATGTAGTTAAGATATAGAGAAGTTGCAATCTGTGTTACTGTAAGAAGTGCACATGCACACAATGATATCCAAGACCTTTGGAATACTGAGGTTATGTTTTTATGAATATTTCTTTATATAAAGGCTTCTTGTATTACAGCTTAGAAAATAAACATTAAAAAAACCTGAAATTAAAAAAATAAAAATTGAAATATCTGGCACACAACAGACCACAAGAAATTTTATAAATTCTAATGACAACTTCCATAGAAGCGTGGATTACAACATTCCAACAGTCATGTTGCCACCATAAAAACAACACCGCTTAGCTGATCCTGTTCTCTATTCAGTAATGAGCAACATAAAGCAGGTGTGCTGTCAAGATACAGTCTAAATACAGCCCATTCTCAAATAACTTACAAACTCACAGAAAATTTTTTAAAAGTCATAATTACTTTTAAAAAGAATTATTTTTCTAACTTCAGTCATCATGTCATATTCATTAGCTTATTTGTGGGTATTGCTGTTTTTCCATACCTACAATCTCAAAAGTAGTTTCTTCAGTTATTATTATGAATTTATTTTGATTCTATGATCATCAATAGATGGTTGGGGATAACAAGTTTAACGCAAAAATAAAAGACAACATTTGTCCTCACTATACTGTTCACTAAAGCAACAAGATTAAGTTGTAAAATTCATGGTCCCAAACATTTATATATTTCATGAACACATGTTGACTTCTTAAACTGCAAAGGTATACAAAAGTAAAATTTGCTACTAGTGTATAAGCTTTGTAAAAATTCAGTAGACGACTACAGAATTTATGGGCTTCATGAGCTATGTGATAATCAAAAAAAATGAATCCAGAAGTAAAGTACTAGGGTTCAAATACTTGTTTTCCTACTTACAAATTATATAAGTTTGCATTTAGTATTTCTGGACCAGTTTCCTGCTCTGTAAAATAAGAGAGTAGGGCCCGGTGATTGCTGAAGACCTAATCAGAGCAGTAGTAACTAATTCTATTAAAAAAAAAAAAACTAAAGAGAAAATTAGCAAATATTCTTTTTGCAGTGATTGTGAAATCTTCTCATTACTATAAACTATTCTTATTTTTTAAAAATAGTAAATCTGTAGAAAGAAAACAAATTTCTAATTCAAAAATTCAAAGAAATGTGAAAAGGTAAAAATCAAAATAATGATGTATGTAGTTTAATTATTTTGATCAAACTATTTTCAAAAATAATAATAGAGGAAGGAAGTAGTTCAAACACAAGCAATGAAAAACCACAAAAAGGTCATGTAAAATCTGTTCCCTTTCACAATGTAGGTCTTTCCTGAATTGCAAATGAAGCGCTCAAGAAAAAGTCATTTCTGATGTATTCTTTGAGATCTTTTTAAAATAGATTAGCATGAAGCCTTTTCCCAGACCATGTCATTTTTTTTTTTACCTGATAAGGCGTACTCCGTATTTTAGACTGTCTAGCAGCTGCTGCTGCACCACCATAAGTTGTTTTACCAGGGTAAAAAGGAGAATCCCCAAGCTGGCTTGTTTTAAGGACTGAAGAATTCCCAAGTGACTGCAATGAAAAATAATGACAGACCATAAGCAAGAGCCACAAAACTAATGTCATTACATACACATTATTTGGAACTCACAGGGGAAAGTGTTCCAAAGGCAGACAAGTTGAATGCTGGTTTCTTTGAGCTGGTGGCAGTATGCTGTGGGAGTGAATGAGGACGTTCAGCTTCGGGAGACCACAGAGGTGGCCCTGAAGTGTTCTTTGAAACAGTTATATCTGAAAAGTGAAAAAATATACTTAAGAATATATGCTTATTTCTCCCCTGGCTACACTACTTTGAGACTTCTTCCACCATGGCCTAAGAAGTTCATTACTGGGATGATTCCATTTTCCTCCAAGATCTCACCTAGTCTTGGTTCACCATCTTGTCTATCTTTCTCTGACTGGAGGGTGGGGTTATGAACTCCAAACTCCCACTTAAGGAGAAAGTTCAGCTCAGATGGTTACTAGACTATACCATTTAAATGGGAAGCAACATGGTAAAACAGAAAAAACACTGACTCTAGTCAAGAGAAGCTATGGTGAAATTCTATTTTTGATATTTCTTGTATGACCTTGAGCATGTTACCTAACCTCTCGGGGCCTCAGTTTCCTCATCTATAAAATAAGGTTAGATCAGATGGCCTCTAAGATCCTTCCAGCTCTAAATCTTTGATTCCTATGAAATACAACTAAAGATTACCTTTATCAGAAGCTCTTGAAGAAAAGCCACTGGTAGTTGAGATGTTATCATCATCATGCTGAGAGGTAGAATCTTTGATTTCTTTTACAAATGAAAACCCAGAACTGCCGATTGGGAATGCAGAGGATGTAGATGGCTGACAATGTAATGTTGGGGGTTCCAACATGGAGAAATTCAAGTGGCTCCGATGAAGAGAAGGCCTTGTTAAAACATCCGGATAATTTAAAGCAGATCTACTTGTTGAAGGTTCTTAAAGGGAAACCATCAATATAATGAATATGCAATATGACAAAAACATTATCACATCAAAATACTACTTATTATCAGACATACCTGCCGGATTAATTTACGGACACTTAAAAGTAAGTCAAATTTCATCTCAGCCTTTACAGGTTTGAGGTTCCAGTCAACAATGAATGAGATGTCTTTTTCTACATTCATTCAACCAATATTAGATATTTATGATATATAACATTTATTTGTTTAGTGGCTATTGAGCATCAAGCATTGTTGCTGTGCTAAAGCTTTAGACAAAAATGAAATGGTATCAGCCCTCAAGAAAATTACATTTTACTGGATGGAGGTGAAGGGGCAGGACATGGAAAACAATGACCCAATAGTACACATATAACAATGCAAACTGTATATACAATAACAGTGGACGCTAATGACTATTGAAGGTTAGGAAGGAATTAATAAAAACAGATCCTTCAGTACAGCTAGGAACAACAAGAGGCCTCAAGGTGAAACAAAGTATCCCTTGCAAAGGCACAAGGGAGGGAAATAACAGTAGATAGGTCATCTGATTAATATGAAGAATGCATAAAAATACTACAAAAAATATATCTGAAAAGATGGACTGGAGTCAGACTGTAAAGGGATTTAAATGCTACAGGGATAGGTCTGTATTTGATCTTAAAAGACATAGAAAGCTATCAAAGCTTTATGAACAAAGAGAAATGGTCAGACACATATTAGAGATATCACTGACAAACGTGTGGAAGATGAAGAGTAGAGAGACTAGAGATTACTATGGTAGTCTAGGTAAGAGACTAGGCATAAAAGACTATATACTAGAGTGGTGGCCATATGAGCAGACAGAAAGTTTCCACAAGCGATGCTGTAGAAGAGGTAACAATAAGTGACAATTGACTAGATAGGGATGAGGAAAGAGTTGAAGATGATTCTACAATTATACACCTGAATGACTGAAGGGTAGTAGTGCTTCAACAGAAATAGATAATTAGGGAGAAGGGTAAACTTCAGAGAGAATATTAACTTGGTTTTAGTTGGGCATATTGAGCTTGAGACATTTATACGAAAATCACCATGTGCTTTCGCTTTCATGTATATGTGTGTATGTGTGTGTTTTGTTTTTTGTTGGGGGGTTGAAAGTGGCCTAAGAAGCCATCTAGTCTAACCCTCACATTTTGCATATGGGGTCATGAATGGTTGATGAGATTAACTGACTTGCCTGTACTCCTACAGCTACTAAGAGTCAAAGCCAGAACTTGAATTCAGGTCTTCAAAGCTCCAAGTTCAGTATTATATTCCCTATACTAAATTGCCTTTCTAAGTCACACTACCTGTTACTTTTTAATTAATTTCTTTTATCCCTGAGTATTTATCAGCAATCCTGAAGCCAGCAAGAAACAAACTGATAGTAATATAAACTGAAGAAAAGATTTTGAGCCTCTATCTATGCATGTCTCTACCTATTCTCTCTCAGGCTCCAGGTTCTGTGAGTAAGCATACATATCTCTGAGAATCACCCACTTACAAATAACTGAACCCACGGGAACTAAGAAGACCAGTGAGAAAGAGTACAAAGAAAACAGAGTGCCTGAGGCAATATCCAATTCAACTCATAAATGATGTTTCAATAAAGCAGAGTAGGAAAGTCAAATAAGGTAGGATAAGAACTAGAAAATAGCACTGTCACAGAAAATTAGAGATAACAACATCTAGGAAGAAAGGGTGATCAACAATGTAAAATGTTAGAAATAAATGCTAAAAAAGGTTAAGAAAGATGAGGCCTAGAACTGATTAAGAGACTGTCCAATCAAGGATGCCAGATTACAAAGTGGTAAGAACTGAAGTTGAGAAACTGGACACAACAAGTTTAGAGGACATTTTCTAGGTGTTTGGTTGTGAAGGGGAGGAGATACATACAACAATAACTTAATAGAAGAAGACTTAGCATGAGTGATTTGAGAGAATAGAACAAGACACAAAGGCCTGTGCTTAGTAGTGAAGGAGACACAAAAATCGGCAAAGACCCTGGCTCATAAGCAATTTATAATCATGAGGGAGACATGATATACTTAAGTACCTATAATATAAAAACAGACAAAGTAGATGTATAGGAGAGATTAAAGCAAAATGATATGAAGTGATAAAGAGAAATTACTTCTGGCTATCAGAGGGAAGGAAATCAGGGATGGCTTGATAAAGTGATATTACAGATGTATGTAACAATGAAAGCAAAGGCATAGAAACAAAGTATGGCTTATGTCAGAGAGTAAGCAAATAGCTTATTTGACTGGTGTATAGAGTACAGCATGTAAGGAAAAGTGACATGAAATAAGATTGGAAAAATAGGCAGGTGTCAGATTGAATGAAAATTTAGTAAGCTTTTTTTCCCTTTGGTATTGGGGAGCTAATAAAGTTTGGAGACAATGTAATGAGACTACCAGAGCTGTATTATGACAATGATTAACAGATTTCAGGTCAAGAAGGGATCTTAGAGATCATCTAGACAAGGGTTTTCCAATTCAAAATGTATTAAATAATGATAAAATGCTTATATTTGCTTCAACAAGCAACTTAATAACTTTCTGCCACTGTGTGAAAGACACATAATCTTTGTGAAAGAATTTATAATACAAGAGAGGGAATACAACCTAAGAAGTCACATTTATATAACACTTTACAGTTTGAAAAATACATTCTTCATAATCCTATGAAAAGTACTGAGGCTTTAAAGGATTAAATTACTTGTCCACAATCGGAGAAATTATTAAATGTCAGGAGTAGGATTTAAATCCAAGGTCCTGGCTTCAAGTCCAGCATTTTAGCCACTATCCCTTCAACAATGCAAGGTACATAAGGAAGTAAAATACAAGGAAAAATGAGTAAGACCAAAAGAGGAATCCAGGCAACATGCTATAAGAAATGTTCAGAAGGAAGAGCTTACTTTCAACTGAGAAGACAAATCAGGGACAACTACACTGGAGATAAGGTACCTGAGCAGAACCTGAAAAATGTTAAGGGACAGAAAATATATTACAAGCATGGGACCTCTAACAAATGCATAGAGGGAGAAAAGGACAAATGAGAAGAAATAGTTATCAGCTTGTTTTGACTGCAAATGTTCAAAACTTCATGTCAGAACTTTCATCCTGTATTTCCAACTGATATCTCCACCTATACAGCTCCCCTTCATATTAATGGAGGTTCAACACATACAAAACTTTGTAAAAAGCCCTTATCCCTATATCTTTATTTTTATTGACAGCACATTCATTCTCTCGGTAACCTGAGTCATCTTTGACTCTTCTTTCTTTCTTAGCCCACATATCCAGTCATGTCCCAAATGCTAAAAGACTCTACCTCTACAACAATCCTCAATCTGATCATTCCTATTTTTTTGACTAAAATGGTATAATAATTAAAAAGCACTGGATATGGATTCTGAAAGTGAAGAGGAAATCAGTGGAGTTAGATAAGCCAGAAAGTGGTCGGATTCATGATTTAGAAATAATCACTTTTAACAAATGTGTGGAGATTAGGTTGGAGAAGAAGAGAAAATGTAGGCAGGGGCACCAATTAAGAGACTATCACAATAGTGTAGGAGAGATAGTGAAGCCTAAACTAGTATGGTGGAAGTGAGTTAAAAGGCAGCATATGTGAGAGATATTGTGAAAGAAGTGACTTGGCAACTGACTTTCTAAGGAGGGTGAAAGAGTGAGAAGTCAAGGACGATTCTAAGGTTTCAAACTGAAGTCACTAGAATGCTAGTGATCTCCTCAACACAAATGAGAAGTTTAAGAAGAATGGTAAATGTGAAGAAGATAAAAAGCTTTGTTGTAAGACATGGTAAGTTTGGAATGTCAGTGGACATCCAAGAAGGAGATAACCAAAAAAGTAGTTCATGACGTAGGACTGAAACTTGCAAAGATACTTTGATGGGATATACAGATTTAGGATTTATCTGAGTAGAGATAATACATAAACCTATGGGAGCTTTTGTTTTTATGGCATGTGTTCTCCTTGATTATTACAGTTATTTTTTAGTTAAGCTCTGGTAAGTAAAGTTAGATTGCAAACTTTTATGGTAAACTGTCTAGCAGGTTTTCATTCATGGCATGACAACAGCCTTCAACAAATATAGCACATAATCTGCTACTTCCAGTAAGGATAAATAGAAGTGTATTTAAAAAAATGTGAAGTGAACTAATGTTACTTATGAAAAAGTTAGATTTAGCATTTCTTCTTTTACAAGAAAATTAGTTCTATTCACTCTGGCCTTTTTCAAACTTCTAGAGGAATTCACACCACTAACACACAAAACAAAGAAATAATAATGCTAATTATTATAGCCAGTTGACTGCATTTATATAGTTTTCAAGCCAAGATTCCAAAAACACATATTTTACTAGTCCTCTAATTGTGACCACAAAAATCAAGAGAAAAAAATTTAAAAATGATTAAAAAAAAAGTAAATACCATTTCACCAAGGAATACAAAATTTTCCATGAAACAACTCAATCACTTAATAATTACTTGGTTAGATTTTAACAATAATTAGGTTAAATAAAGAATTTTAAAATAAAAACAAGTAGAATTATAGCACTAATTAATAAATTCATGCTTCCACTTACCTTCTACATTACTGACTGTTTGATCAGGAATGATCCTCCCATCATTAATAATTGGATTTTCCTCATCTGTATATAAAAGATGATCATTTTGTGTATTCTCTTGCCAATGTCTTGATTCCCTGTTGTCATCTGAATGTACATAAGCAGTTTCATTCTTGATGAAATACTTCTGTAGCCATGCTGGGACGATGTTCTTAACAGATTCTGTAACTCTACTAAGGATCCCCTGTTGGAGGTAAAAACAAAAAGACAAACAGAAGAACTGCTGTTAACCAAAGTCAAAAGTTATTAAAGATATGTTTCAACTTAATTTTTTAATAAATAGCAACACCAAATAGATCTTAAATACAGATATACAACAAGAAGCTATTGAGGAATAATTAGATTCCTTAATATGGTCACTACTGAGTACTCTGTTAGTCCTAGGTAATTTTTAAAAACTCAGCTTTTAAAAGTACTTTAAAAACCAACTCATACTGTCATATAAAATCAATAATTTTGGAGTCTTGGCTATCTGTATATGTTAGCTATATATAGTAGTCATTGTTAAAAATGTACTAATTCCTACTATACATACCAAGGACCGTTCTAGGCATTAAACAAAGTTCAGATTCTCAAAACAACAGTATGAAATAGGATAGAGCATATTATTATTCCCAGTTTAAAGATTTAATTCCACAAACATTTATTAAGCAGCAATTATGCACAAAGTGCAAGGCTAGATATTGGGGATACAAAGAAAAAAAATCAAAGCATGATTTGACCGCAAGGAGCTCACATTCTACCGGGAACATCCTATATATGCATAAGTAAATACAAGGGCTCAGAAAGGGTTTCATGTAAGAGGAAGAACCTGAGCTCTGCTTTGAAGAAAGCCTAGGGATTCAACCAAGTAGGTGAGGGAAACAGTGTATCACAGACACGAAATCAATATAGTAAGAAGACAAGGACATCAGAGGAAGAGTATCAGTCATGAATTAGGGGCAGCTAACAGGCCAATTTAAATAGAACAGAGCAAAGGAAAGATCTTTAACACTAAAGTGACTAGAAATGTACAGGGGAACTAGACTGTAGTTGTTATCCAGTCATTTCAGTCACGTCTGATTCTTCATGACCCTAATTGGGGTTTTCTTGGCAAAGATAATAGAGTGGTTCGCCATCTCCTTTTCTAGTTCATTTTACAGATGAGGGAACTGAAGCAAACAGAGTTAAATGATTTGCCAGGATCGCAGAACCCTGTAAATGCCTGAGACCAGATCTGAACTCAGGAAGGTAAGTATTTCTGACTCCAGACCAGACACTGTCCACTGTGCCACCTAGCTAGCTGCCCCTAGACTGCAGAGGGGTTTCAAAAGCCAGGCTAAGCAGTTTGTATTTATCCTAGAAGTAAAGGAGGCCAATGAAGGTGTTTGAGCATGCGTATGCATGCAAGTAGAGTAGATAAAGGGAGGAGAGACAAAGTTGGATTAGTGCTTTAGGAATATTAATTTGGCAATTATATGGAGAATGAATTGAAAAGCATTGAAGAGATGAGGATGCCTAAAGCAGGCAGGATAGATATTACATGAGTAAAGGAAAAGGGACAGATGCAAAAGAAATTGAGATGGGCTGAGAAGACAAACCAACTAATGAAAATAACAGGTCAAAGTTGAAAGAGCACAACTGGAAGAACGATGGTGCTTTCAAGAAAAGAGGGGATATTTGAAGGCAGGATGAGTTCAGAAGAAAACATAATTAAGTTCCATTCTGAACATGCTGAAATATAAGAACATAATTCAGCAGAGAGACCTTGACTAGATATTTTGTTTAGGAACTGTCTACATGCTGGGTCTGAAAGAGCCCAAATCACATAGCTAGTAAGTGGCAGAGCAAGGATTCAAGTCTTCTGACTCCAAATTTGATGCTCTTTCCAATGCATTATAGTTATTTTTAAGAAACCACAATAATGATAAAATACGTTATATTACAGGGCCATACTCCCTCCCTCACATATAGTATACATACAGGAAAAACCAATAATATTTTTCTACTATCCATGAGAGCTTCTAATTAAAAAAGACTAAACAAAAACAATCAAATTTAGGAAAATATCTGCCATAGTATGTTAGTACATACATAATCATACCATATTACTTTTAAAAAGATGATTAATTCTGAAGAAATAAGCACACCTCTATCTCACAATTCACATGGTAAAAAAAAGGGCCAGCAAATTAAAGAGGGGGTGTAAAAACGAATTATAGTATACTAGATAGTTATAGTTTTATAAACATTTTTTGGTACGTTGCATATATGGAAAAGCTCTTTTGAGGAGTGGCATTTAAGTTCAGAATTTTTTAAAAAATTAATTTTAAAGAAGAACTAGAAGTTAAATATTGAGTATAGAGAAAAATTATAAAACTGTTGTAGAAAAGGTAAGACTTAAAAAATTAGTGGTCAAATATATGGAATTCCATAAATTCTTTTCTGATGGTAAGAATTTTTGTTAGAACAAGTGCTACTTAGAAAAAGTAGGCCATAATAAGAATTAGGAATTAATTTTGTTAAAATAGTATATTTACCTGCAAGGAAAAAGAAAGAAAAACAGAAAAGAGCTGAATATAACTAATAATAAATTCCCAAAGGGAAAAAAAGGAGATGCCGATACCTTCCTTTATTACAGAAGAAAAGTTACAGGAAGTAAATGTTGGAAAAGGGCAGGTACCTGCAATTTTAAGTAGAAATTTCTGAGATAAAGTGAGGTTTATCATGATTTCAGGATTATCCCCAGATTAACAGAACAAGAAATAAAGAGTACTTAACATTATCTTAGAAAAAGAAATTGAAGCCATATACCAATTCCCAAAGAAAAATAAACCCAGGACTATACGCATTTTTGAGTGAATCCTACAAACCCAGGACTATATACATTTTTAAGTGCATCCTACCAAACATTTAAAGAACTAATTCCAATACTACATAAGCAATTTGAAAAAAATAGGAAATATATAATGCTGAAAAATACAATTAACTATATCTTGATAAATGGTAAAAAAATTTTTTTCCCCAAATCTATCCTAGAGTACTGAAAATTAACCTTATTTTGTAACCAAATCATACAAAGCCTTAAATCTTTACCAAATACAAAAATAAAAATAGTTTATTCCCCAAAGGCCTTATGACACTTTTGAGTATAGTGATAATGCATTACAGCATGATCTTCAGTACAATTTGAGCTTATTTTATCCTTATGCTAAGAATTTTGGTACTACCAAGCACCTGTACAAGAAAACATGTGGGGCAGCTAGGTGGCACAGTGGATAGCATAACAGGGCCTGGGGTCAGGAAAACTCATCCTCCTGAGTTCAAACATGGCCTCAGACACTGATAGCTGTGTGACCATGGGCAAGTCACTTAACCCTGTCTGCCTCAGTTTTTCATCTGTAAAATGATCTGAAGAAGGAAATGGCAAACCACTCCTTGCCAAGTAGCTTTGCCAAGAAAACTCCAAATGGAGTCACAAAGAATTGGACACAACTGAAATAAATGAACAATCAGAAAGTATTCCCTTATCACTTTTACCGAGGAAACCATTAAAATGTCATCCTCCCACAAATTTTGAGAAAGTTGGCCTAAATCAATAGTTGGTATTGACCTCTCAATAAGCTTTTTTGGTTAGTAATATTGCTATTTTTTCTTATTTCTATTTTTCCTTCCCCATGAGAAATTATGTAAAGCTATCCTATGTTTTCAAGAGATTATAATACTTTGCCTAATCTAGACACTTTTTCTGAGAATCACCTTATTTCCCAGGCTTATAATGAGATAAAATAAGACAACATATGTAAAACAATTTCCAAATATTAAAGCAATGTTATTTTTATTATTATCTTTTTCCAAAGTGCCATTTCTATCTTTTTTTGTATATGTACATATGTGAGATTGAAATAATATTACAGCATAAGAGTTCCTCTGGAGCTTATAAAAAATAAGTAATTTACAATATAATGATCCAAGACAATTTCAAAGACCCCATGATGAAAATTGCTATCTACCTCCAGAAAGAGAACTTACAAACTCCAAGCACAGATTGAAATATACTTTTCTTCATTTCCTTTATTTGTTGCCTCCTCCTTTTTGCAACATAGCTAATATGGAAATACATTTTGCCTGCCTTGACATGTAAAACTGATAATGCTGCTTGCCTTCTTAATGGGTGGAGAAGGGGCTAGGAGAGCACTTGAAATTCAAATTTTTTAAAAATGAACATAAAAAAATAAAGCTTTTTTTAAAGGATTCTAGAAACAATTATAAATTCATTCATATTATCTCTGTTGTCAATTTTGATAAGTTTCATTCATAACTGTTGTGCTAATTTTATTTATTCAGACTATGGCAAATTTGTAAATTTTCTTCCACTGTTTCCATTGTTTCATTATGCACTACTGGTTATAAACTTCCCTTCTGGTATTTAACACATGAATTTGTATCCCAAACTAGTGTGACCCTGTGCTGTTGACTTCCTCTGTCTGGTAAGGACTTTCAAGCACTTGTTAAGTTAGGATGACTTCTGAACTGCTTTGATATCTCAATTGTGGCAATTTTAAATTACTTCAATTTTCACAGAAGATAATAATTAAGGCATCTTTGCCTCCTTCCCACTCCCCCATTTTCTAGTATCTATTCCTTTGTAAAGCTCAGTTCCTCACTTTACTTATATCTTCTAATTTAATAACAAAGAAAAGGTTTGGCACAGCCAAGACAGACCACAACCCACTTAAGAGAGGGATGAGGATTAAGGGATGGATTCTCTTATGGAAGAAAAGGGGTACTATCCCCATTTTCGTGGGAGAGAAAAGAGGCAGAAATTAAACTGGGACAGAAAAATGCACTGAGGTCAGGTTATCAAGTTAAAAGAATATCCTCTGTCCAAAACGAAGGAGATGGAGGCTGCTAGGCCCCATTTGTAACTTAGAATGTATTTATGTAAGAAAAATCAGAGAACCACATCATATAATCACAAGATTATCCTTTCTACAATATACACTGGTGATCCAGCCTTTGCCTGGAGACCTCCAATGAAGAACCAATTACTTATAGCTACTTTTCAAGACTGCAAGTTTTTTGGACAGCTCTAATTCTACGTAAGTTTTTCCTTACTCCAGGCCTAAATCCAACCCTTTGCAAACTTCCACTCACTGCTAGTTTTGCCTTCTCAGAACAAATAGAGCCAACTCTAATCCTTCCTCCTCATGATAACCATTCAAGGACTGACAGCTAGAATGTTCTTCCCTCAGTTCCTCTTCTTGAAGCTAAGCAACAGTAACTCCTTCAACCAATTTTCATATGCCATAAATTTAGTTATTCACCACCCTTGAATGATCCTCCATTTTAGATTCTTCCTTATAAGATATAGTACACAGGAAAAGATTCTGAGAAGATGGCAGAGTAGGTTAGAAAATTTCAAGTTCACAAGGTTTTCCTCCACAAAAGAGATGTAACAGTGCCTTAGGACAAATATAAAGTGCTAAAGTAGGGATAGAGCAGGGGTCTTACTGGGACAACCAGAGAAGATCTTAAGAAAAAACCCAGGATGAGGTTTGATCCCTGTGAAGAGTAAACACCTCCAGGTTAGGTCCTAGATACCTTTAAACAACAAGTGGCAAACCCTGGAGTTAAACTGGGAGGGTGCCTCAATCCCAGCAACTTTTACCACTACCACCACCCTCCCCATAAAGTTGGAGATAGAGGGAACCTCTGTTGACAAAGAACACCAGACACAGCTGTGCTCGGGGGAGGAGAGAAGGAACCAGTCCATGCTGGGGTGAATGCAGAAGCAATGGGGGCACAGATGCCACTGGCTAAAGGTACTCACAAGAGGCTGGCGGTCTCAGTTTGTTTCAGGCCATAGGGGAGAATTGAAGGAGGATCTGAGGTCAAAGGCACCACCCCCATACTCCAGGACTAGAGGTGATCACAAAAACTAAGCCATTAGAAAATTTTTTTTTAAAAATGAAAATTTTTTTTTAAAAATGAAAAATGCAAAGGAGAAAGAATCCAACCACAGAGAGTTACTATAGGAATAGAGAAGACTGGGGTTTGTCGTTACTGAGGCAAAGAATTCCTCTTCTTCCCCAAAGAGTAATGTCAAATGGTCACCTTCCCAGAAAGAATTCAGAGAAGAACTTTAAAAATCAAATGAGAAAGATTGAGGAAAAAAACTTAAAAAAAAAATCCAGGAAAAACAATATTATGAAAAGAAAGGCAACCAATTAGAAAAGGAGGATCCAGAATTTTAAGGAAGAAAATGACTCCTTGAAAATCAGAATTGGGCAAAGGGAAGTCAGTAGAAATAATAAAACAAAATGTGAAGAATGAAAAAAATAGAAGAAAATGCAAAACATCTCCTAAGAAAAATTAATCTGAAGAAAGATCAAGAAGAGAAAACATAAGAATAATCAGACTACCCAAAAGCTGTGATATATAAAAAGAATCTTCATACAATAATATAAGAAATAATTAAAGAAAACCATCCTGAAGCATTAGACCAAGAGGGGAAACTAGAAAGAGGAAAAAAAAATCCACCAATCACCACCTGAAAGAGATCCTATGAGGAAAACCCACAGGAATATTATTATGAGCAACAAGAGAAAAACAAATCAAATCACATAAGACTTAGCAGCAGGGACCCTAAAAGATGATAGGTGTGGGAACACTACCTATTGAAGAGCAAAAGAACTGGGGTTGTAGATGAAGATACATGCCCAGGCTAAGCACAATCCTGAATTAAAAAAAAATAAAGACAGACTTTCAGGACTTTGTTTAAAACAAAACAAAGCCCAAATATAACAGAAGATTTGACATACAAGAGGCCAAGAGAAATATATGGTACATACCAAAGACTAATTTCCAAGGGACTCAATAAGGACAAACTATTTACCGTTTATGTATGTAAAATATACGTATAAGATTGCTATTAGTAATTGGATACTCTGAAAGAAAGACTGAGTAGAGCTGAATATGATGTAACTTTAGAAAGTAAAGCCGTTTAGGAACAGTCAAAAAGAGTACATACACGTAAGGTATGAGAGGAAGAACTGACACAAAGGAACTAGATGGGGGAGGAGTACTGTTAGTTCTGGAAATCTGCTTTTATCAGGAATGGGTTCATATATGTCTAGAAAAGCACAAAAGTCTTCTAAATTCAGAAAGAAATATAATGCCAAGATGATAGGGAGGGGGGAGGGAATTGGGGAGAAGGGAGAGAATTAGGGAGGGATGTCTAGAGGAGAGGGTGAGGGAATAGGTCAAAGGGATATAGAAGGTATTTACATTTATGAGAATGGGAGGATAAGGAAGGGATCCATGGTGGGGGAGGGGTAATAGGAGGACAAGGTAGAAGTTGGAAGTAAGAAAGTTAGGAGGGATAGGAAATAAGACATACGCACAAATATAAAAACAAAGATTTGAAGCAGAATTTGTTAGGAGAGCATGTGTGTGTTACGTATGTATGTGTGTATATTCATATGTATCTGTGCTTAACTGTAGTCTGGAGAAAAAACAAAGTAAAAGTGTACAGCAGCGAACAAAAGAAAACTTACAAGGAAACAAAGAAAAGATGGACAGCTCTCAACACAATGTGTAGTATTTATGATATAGGCTTTTTTGAAATGGAAATTTATGGCTATATATTTTGAATCTTCTCATGCTCTGGGATGCACATGACATGCTTTTTTTCTTTTCTTATTTTTTTACTTAAGTTTCAATATTTAAGTTTATACTATGTTCCTTTTTTCTTATTGTGTATTTAAATTTTAGTAATTTATAAAAGAAATAAAAAAACAGACTGAAAATAAAACAAAACAGAGTACCCAGGATTGAACAAAATTTTCCAGATTTATCCAGAATAGAATACAGAAAGACTAATGCCTTATTTTTGGAATCTAACTCTCTTAACGTAGCACAAGAATACACTAGTTTTTGGCTGTCTTAATAACTAGCATTTACATAACTGGCTTCTTTCTTTCTTAGATGTTTTCTGTTAACTCCTGACTGTGTCAAATGCTACTCTTCTTTCTACAATACAGCTACTTTTTTATCTAGTTTGGTAGATAAACATAAGACAGCTTTCTCCTTCCTTTTTCAGTTTAAATGCTACCTGATTTGATTTGCAAGACACATTTTGAAATTAGTGAAGATTAGAGAAGTAAAAAAAAAAGCAGTAACATTAAAAAACCTTTTTTAAGTGGTTTGAAAGATATCATTCAAGTACATATTTACCAGTCCTTGTTAGGTACACTCCATCCTTGCCCTAGGAAACCTGCCATTTATATGGCTTAAAATAACTATTATCCAGAAATTCAATTTCTATTCTCAAACATCTTCTGAGCAAATTGGCTGTTCATTTTCTAAATATGCTTTTTATTTCCAAATCCAACACCTTCAATTAATAGCTCTGAAGAAAACACTAGCCATTCCTCTAAGGCCTTCAAGTGTTTTTGTTTAAAACTTCATGATCTTTAACAACACTTCCTAATGTTCATTCTGGCCAAAGTATATGTGCCTATAGTCTTCCTAACCTCCCTCCCACTCCAACCCTGATCTCTCCACTCTATGATCCACTGACACTTAAACAAGATCACACTCCATCTACCAAGCCCAGGTTGTACTGGATGTCCTATATACATGGAATACTCTTACCCCTCCTCTTCACTACCAGCTTCAAGCTAAAATCTTATCACTTTCAGTAAATCTTCTGTGGTTTCCTTCAATAGACTATGAATCCCTTGAGAGCAGGTTACTGTGTTTAGCCTTTCTTTGTATTAGCAGTGTTTAGTAAGGTACCACGCACAGAGTTAAGTCCTTAATAAATAAATGTTCACTAACTGACAAGTCTTAAAGAGGAATACTTACTTCTCTCATTGTTAACATATATCTACATCAGTATCTTTCATCAGGTAGTCAGAGATTTCCATAAACTTTTTATTCTTTGATCTTTACTGGATGACCTATCATTTAATAGCACTCTTGAATTTACTTTGTCCTTAGATGACAAACAGATGCTCCCTACTCAAAGTATCTGATTCACTCGCCTCAAATTAGTTTTGTTTTTTTTTAGCACCTAGCACCCAAGTGTTCAATGGGTTAGTCTTTCCTTCTGCATGACATTCTTCCACCCTCCAACCTCGAAACACAGACACAGAGACAGATAGACAGACAGACACACACCACCTTGGGTCTAAGGATCTTTTTTTCCCTAGGTTTTCACAATCTTAGTTTATTTTAAACAGAACATGTCATTGTTTCTGATAACAAACAACATGTGTGGAAAAGTGTACCCTGATCCCCTTCACTTTTTCTTATAGGAAGGAAATCTGTCCATAGTGAGCATAAAAAGCAGTCTTGTGAATCTAAATAATAAAATACTGCAAGCTTAACGCAAGTCACTGCAAACTCTGATATCCATACTTAATTGAGGATAATCCTCAGTCTTCATATTTCCTTTTATTAGCACTGCCACCCAGAACTGCTAGCAAAACACTTTCAGGTAATTACAACTCCAGAGTTGTTATTCTCCTCACATTAGCACCCCACCAACACTTAGACTACACCTCTATCACTACTTAGCATATTGATGACCACACCCCTCCCCCAAGTTCTCTCTTCTCTCATAAAGCTCTTCCTACTTCTTTAGATTAAGTCACAAAATCATAGAATTTGAGAGTTGGAAGGGACTTCAAACCTCTAGTTCAAGACAAATATGAAACAAATTCCCATTAAAACATACCCAAACAAGTGATCATCTAACCTTGGGTTGAAGACCTTCAAAGAGGAAGAACCCATTATCACTTCTCAAGGCAACTCATTCCATAGAAAGGTCTAATTGTTAGGAAGGAGGTTTTTTATGTTTGTTTGTTTATGTTATTACTGCCATCAAGTCTAGGTTTGCCTCTTTGCAACTTCTATCCATTGCTTCTGGTTCTGTCCTTAGAGCCAAAACAAAGAAGCCTGATCCCTACTCCACATGACAACCCTTCAAATACTTGAACAAAGGTATTATGTTACCCCAGAGTTCTTTCTTTTCCAGGTTATACACAACCAGTTCCTTTCCAGTTTACCAAAACCTTTCTTAAACTGTGGTGTCCCAAACTCAACATAATTCTCCACTGATGGCCTGACAAAGGCAGAAGAGACACCTTTCTTAATGAGGCCCAGTATAGTATTAGCTTTTTTTGGCTTCCATATCATGCTTGCAATTCCAAGTAAAATACTCCAGCTCTTTCAGAACTGCTATCTATCCTACACTTGTGAAATTTATTTTTGGTAACTATGTACAAAAAATTACAATCATTTCTACTATATTTCATTTTATTACATGAAGTACAATGTTCCAACCCAGAGATTCTTAATCTTTTTCATGTCTGGGATACCTTTGGCAGTCTCTTGGAATCTATGAACTCCTCAAAATGTTTTCAAGTATATAAAATACAGAGGATTACAAAGAAAACAATTATATTGAAATACAGTTATGGAAATGTAAAAAAAAAGTTCACAGATCCAAGTTAAGAATCCCTAATCTAGCCTATATTTTAGTGGGGGATGTTAACAATATATCAGCTATCTCTTCTTTTATATTATCTGTAAATGTGATCACATCTATGCTTTTATCCAAAGTCACTGACAAAAATGTTGAACAGTACAAGGACAGGCAAATTCATGGGCTACTACTGTACTGGCAAACCTTCTACCAGACTGACAATGAATAAATAACAAATCTGTTTTTGAGCCTGGCCATTCAACCAGTTCTTGTACTTGTGGAGCTGAATCTTCCACCCAATCCTCTTTCAGACTCAATCCTTTCTTCTACTCAATTGCTTTAGCTTCAAATCTTCCCCAATTTCTTATTCACAAATTCAATCTCTGGTGTTCTTCACTATTCCAAAGCTCTCCAAATCAGCAATTCACTCTCTTTTTTAACTGAGCTCATCTTTCTCCTACCCTTTCTTCCACACAACTTTCTTCCGAAGTCAGGCACAGAGTTGGCACCTGAAGTCAAAGTAAAAGGAGGAAAGAAGAAAATAAAGCCTAGGCATTCTGTGAGAATTATTTAACACTTCACCCCACCCTCACCAACTGTCAGAGGATAAATTTTTCAACTTCCCTTCTAAGGAAACCAATAAAACAGTCTCTGAAAAGTAAGGGAAAGAAGTCCTGCCCTGGGTGGCTACTTAGGACAGGAAAGTGGGGAAAGATAAAAATAAAAGGTTTAAGGTTCCATATCTCTCTTTAAGTTATTACCAGAAAGTGATGAAACAAAAGCCTAAAGTGAGAAGATCATTTTGGAATTCAAATACTCTTGGGGAATGTTGGGAGAGGTCAAGAATACATCAGAACATAGAGGAGTCAAGTCTTCTCTGTTAGATCAATCACCTGTCATCGTGAGAACGTACTTTTAACATATTTATCTATAACTGCCGTCAACTCATATTGTATTCCCTTAGATAAACATTTTATAACATATTTCTAAGGAAAATAATAATTATAGATTTCTTAAATAATCATTTAGGAATATAGGAAGTAGAGTGCCGGACTAAATTAGTGTTACTTCACCTTGGCACTGCTTCATTTTCTGTTGTTCATTTAATAGTCATAGCACTGCCTCCCACTGACCTTTGCTCCCTCAAAAAACAAGAACCCCAAAAGGCAAAGCTGTTCAATACAAATGAGATCATCTTAAGCAATTTTTCTGTCAGATAAATTATTTAACTCTAAAAAGAGAGCAGGAAGAGAGAGCTAAAGAAATAACGCAAGAAAAAGAAAAATGCACCAAAGAAAATAAAAATAAAAGAATTAACCTTTGTTATCTTCAATAAGTTTCACCACAGAGGTAATGATATTTGCCATACAGTAAATACTGTGGCCCAATAATGGAGAATTAGAGATGAAGCTGCAAAATGAGACTCCCAAACTTTCAACAGATGTGTAAAATTTCACACCTTCTAAGCAATCAAAATCAGAGGACCATGAAATGTAATGAAAAGCCTGCCCTGGCCATTAGCCTTAAAAAAAAAAGTAATTCTGGGGATAGGCTGGAAGCTTTCCCAATAAGATCAGGGATAAAACAAGGATGCCTATGATCCCCACTATTATTCAATATTAAACTAGAAATGTTAGACATAGCAATAAGAGGAAAAGAAGAAATGAAGGGAATTAGAATAGGCAATGAGTAAACAAAACTATCATTCTTTGCCAATGACATGGTGGTATACTTAGAGAATCCTAGATAATCAACTAAAAAACTAGGTGAAATAATTAACAATTTTAGCCAAGTTGCAGAATATAAAATAAACCCACATAAATCACCATCATCTCTATTGCCAACAAATTCCAGGAGCACTGGACAATATAAAATACTTGCGAGTCTACCTGCCAAGACGAACCCAGGAACTATATAAACACAATTACAAAACACTATTCACAAAAATGAAGTCAGATCTAAACAGTTATCACTTGCTCATGGGCAGGCCTAAATAATATAATGAAAAAGACAATTCTACCTAAATTAATTTACTTTTTCAGTGCCATCCCAATCAAACTATCCAAAAATTATTTTTATAGAACTAGACAAAAAATAACAAAATTTCTCTGGAAGAACAAAAGTTTCAAGAATATCAAGGGAGTTCAAAAAAAAAAAAGGGAAGATGGTCTAACCATCTGATCTTAAACTGTATTTGTATTAGAAAGCAGTAATCATCAAAACAATCTGGTACTGTCTAAGAAAGAGTGGTAGATCAGTGGGAAAGGTTAGGTACACAATACACAAAAGTAAATGACTGTAGTAGTCTACTGTTTGATAATTCCAAAGACCTAAGGGGACAAAAATTCACTATTTGACAAAAACTGCTGAGAAAACTGAAAAACAGTATGGCAAAAACTAGGTATAGACCAACATCTTACACTGTATACCAAGAAAAAGTCAAAACGGGTGCATGAATTTAGACATAAAGGGTGACACTACAAACAAACTAGGAAAGCAAGGAATACTTTACATATCTACGGAGAATGGAAGAATTTATGAGCAAATGAGAGAGACAGCATTACAAAATGTAAAATGGATAATTTTGATTATGTTAAATTAAAATGGTTTTGTATAAACAAAACCAATGAAACCACAATTAGAAGAAAAGCAGGAAGCTGAGGAGCAATTTTTACAGCAAGTTTCTCTGATAAAGGCCTCACTTTTCCAATGTATAGAAAACTGACTCAAATTTATAAGAATACAAGTTCATTGCCCAACTGATAAATGATCAAATGATATGAACAGTTTTCAGATAAAAAAATCAAAGCTATCTATAGTCATATGAAAAAAATTATTGATTAGAGAATGGCAAATTAAAACAACTCAGAGGTACTACATCACACCCATCAGATTGGCTAACATGACAACAAAGGAAAATGATAAATATTGGAGAGGATGTGGGAAAACTGGGACGCTAATGCACTGCTGGTGGAACTGTGAACTGATCCAACCACCCTGGAGAGCAATTTGGAACTACACTCAAAAGGCTACAAAAACCTGTGTAAACCCTATGGCCTATCAATAATACTACTAAGTATCCCAAAGAGATGAAAGAGAGATGGACCTATTTGTACAAAAATATTTGTAATAGGTCTTTTTGTGGTTGCAAAGAATTAGGAATTGAAAAGTTACCCATCAGTTGGGAAATGGCCGTACAAGTTGTGGTATATGATTGTAATGGAATATTATTGTGCTGTAAGAAATGATGAGGAGGTTGATTTAAAAAAAAAAACAAAAACAAACCTGGAAAGACTTAGACAAACTGGCAGCAAAGTGAGGTGAACAGAACTAGGAGAACATTATACATAGTATTAGTGATACTGTACAATGATCAGCAAGTGAATGACTTAGTTACTCTCAAAAATACGACAATTCCAAAGGACTCATGAGGAAAAATGCTATCCACATCCAGAGAAAGAACTGATGGAGTCTGAATGCAGACTGAAGTATACTATTTTTAAATTTATTTTTATCACGTTTTGGGGGGGTAGGTTTTGGTTTTTTTGGTTTGTATTTCCTTTCACAACATGACTATATGGAAATAGTTTTGCATGATCACACATATATACACATATATATCTCTTGTTTCAGGGAGGGAGGAAAAAGGGAAAGAACTTGAAACTCGAAATTTTTTTAATGAATGGAAAAAATTATTTTTATATGTAATTGGGGAAAAAATTAAGTATCTAAAATGTGTAATACCGTTATTAAAGCAAAGACCACATTATGTAATGATACTATGATTCTAATTAAGAATTAAGATTTCTAAAAGTTCAAAAATTCACTTGGTTTAAATGATAAGCTGTTTCCCTTCAAAAGGTTAACAGAATCAATAGTTGGAAATATGTACCAACAAATATTTATTTATTACTGAATACTCAATAGCTTTATTCTATAGGGGGATTCAAGTAAGTGGTCTGAGAACCACAAGTGCACTATTAGCTTCATAAAACTGCCTAAGTGATCTAAAAGTTCAAGACTTTAAGTCCAGGTTTATCAATATTATATAGTAGAGTGCCTACAGTGCTGAATCTGGAATCAGGAAAACCTCAGTTCAAATCTGGCTCCTGAAAATTTTCAACCATATGGCTATATGCAAGTCCCTTCAGATGAGTCTCAATTTCCTCATTCATAAAATGAGAATATTATGCACTGCAACTGCCTCACAAGATTTCTGTTCAAAGGAGATTGTATATAAAGACCTTTACAAACTTTAGTGCTAATAATTATTAGTGTTAAAAATTAAAGAGACCCCCAATCCGTAATCTAAATTAAAATAACATATTAGTATCTTTGTATCCCCGATAGCAAAATGCCTGATATGTGTGCCTGTATGAAGAGAGAAAAACTGATTAACAAATGCTTATGGATTGACTGTTGATCAACATATGGTTCATATTTATATAGTGCTTATAGATTTATGAAAGCTTTCCTTATTTTTTTTTATTTTCAGTGTTCTACAATCACTACCATATAACTTAGATTTTTCCCCCTCCTTCCCCCATCCCTCTGAGACAGCATACAATTTTATATAGGTTCTACATATACATTCCTATTACATACATTTTCACCATAGCCATGCTGCATAGAAGAATTAAAATGAATGGGGAAAATCAACAAACCAAAACATAATACAAAAGAAAATGTTCTGCTACATTCTGTGAATGAATTCCACAGTTCTTTCTCTGAATGTGGAAGGCATTTTGCCTTAAAAGACCATTGGGAATTTTTTAAGCCCTTGCATTGTAATGAAGTTCTAAGTCTACCAAAAAGCTTTCCTTATAAAAATTCAGTGATATATTAATATACATGCGAGGCATTATGTCCACTGTCATACAAGCAGGAAATGTCTAAACTTGAAACTCAAGCTCAGACATTCGCATTCCAAATTCAGCATTTCTTGCTCCATAACAGTCTGAAACAGTTTCCTTCAAGACAAATTTAAGTTTTAAGTACCTCCTAAAGTTAAGACACAGAGTTTGATGCCAGGGATATACATATGAACAAGACAAAAATGGTATCCTCAGGGAGTTTAAAATCTAGTAAGGGGGATAAGCTAGAGATAAAAATAACTACATTATAAATAATAAAATCAAAACAACTGCACAATACAATGACAAAGTACTTAAAAAGTATCAAGAAAATAAGACATTGAGGAATTCGAAACGATGATCATCAATGGATAAATCTCTTAATTAATTTACATTTTCTTAATAAGATTTACTAGGTGACTCAAACATGAAGCACAATAGCACTGAAATTTTTTCATTTCTTGAATTATCTTTGTTGCTTTACTATATGAAACATTTTAACACCTATATTTAAAATTTAGTGATTTACAAAGCACACTGAAGTTGTCAAAAGATCTTTAAGAACTTTTTGGAGATTCTCGATGAAAACTACATTTTTGGTAAAATTTGAATAATATATTAAAATATTCAACAGCTTATATTCTGGGAATGGAGTAATCTTTCCACTATAACGTCATTATTTATCTCCTCTTCTTGGTGTTATTTAAAGAAAATTAATTGGTAACTACTTCAAAACTGTCATTTCCATGTAAGTGAACTAAGGTGACAGATTTGAAATATAAAAAGACATTTTCAGATGGCTAATATGGGAATATTTTGCTAGACTATTTAGATATGTATTAAGGAAATCGATTTGTTTGGGATATTTTTTGTTTTAAATTGCTTGATGGGGGAGGCTAGTAGGGAAGTAGTAGAAGGGACAAATTAAAGAAAAAAAATACCTATTACCTGAAAACTAAAAATACAATCTTCAAAAAAGGAATTAAAAAATTAACTAAGGACAATTTAAAATGTGTGAAAACAGAAACTCCCTCATTTAATATGTTCTACTTTTATTCCTACTTTCCTTTATACATCCAGGACTAACAAGATCAACTTTAAAGGTAGTAAGAAATGAGAAATAAGAGTTTCCTCTGAATTGTTTCCCAATTTACAACCTTGGTGTAATTGAAGCTATTTCTCAGTTTCTCCAATATTTAAATACAAAGGTTACTGCACCCATCATCAGTTCTCCCGTGTTCCTTTTCTTTGATTTGATCTATACTAAATGGTATCATTCCTTTTCTTTGACTTAGTCTATACTAAATGGTACCATTATTTTTTTGGCACACAATTTCTTTTTTCAAATAATTTCTCTTTTTTCAAATAATTTCACTTCTTCAGCCAATCTGTCATATCAAATACTAGCCTCATCTTACGGTTCTAGGGCAGTATACCCTGGACTTCAATGCTGCTATTATTTCTTTCTGCTCCCTTACTGCCTTTGTTCTCCAGGCCTGTAGACTCTACCTGCTCTCTTTGTTTCTTCTCAATCCTTTCTAAGCCTTCTTTTCTCACTACCTTCTAAACTTCAAATAAATCTCTCTTACTCTTTATCCAGGTTATCTTTTTGAAGGTCTCCTTATGACAAGAATTTTTAATCACATCCTTTTCTTCTCCTACAGCCTGTCTTCTCTCACATCTACCACAAAGATATATACTTATAAAACAGAAAGAAGGCTAAGAAAACAGAATCGGAGCATTTTCTCAACATCCACATTTATATAATAACCTAATTTAACCCTTAACGTATCTAAGATTTTAAAAATAAGCTCAAAAAATAATCACAATTCTTCACATCACTCTAACCAGTGAAGCATTTCCAATTTTTAAGCATATATATTCAAAAATAGCCATGTTCATCTTTGGAATGCTATTTGTATTATTATTTTTACGTTTAAAATTAACCACTAATACTTGTGTTTTAGAATTTCACCCAGATGTTGCATGCATACATAAATAATATATACTTGAAGGATCTATAATTTTATCAGTGTGAGTCCTTCACAGCAACCTTCCCATAAGGAGATAACCTTCAAGAGTTGCTGTAATCACCCTGCAAAAAAATCAATAATCATCTTAAGATTTATGGTAAACTCTCCCAAAATCAGCTAGGTTAGTATTCTGACAACAGACACTCCCAAATAGAACCTGGTCTTTCTACTTTGGATGAGGGGGCAGAATACGTTAATGAAAGATGTATAACGTTTATAAACTCCAAACCTAGAATAGTGTTTGCCAAATGGGAGAGTTGCTCTGGAATCTCCACTTTAAAATTCTAACACAACCACTCCTTTAAGACAAACAAAATCAGAACACACAACTAGCTTGAAGAAATATTTAGAAAATAACTAAAAAATATCATCTGCCAGTACAGCATCTTTTTTTTTTTTTTAAGGAAGACAAATTTGGCCAGAAAGCTTAAACGCTAAGAGATACTTCAATTTCATGGCGACCTCTTCTAATTTATTCCTCAGTAATCACAGATGACAAATTCAATAATCAGTTATTGGACATCTACTCATAAGGTATGGTGCTAGGTGCAGGAAATACAGACAAACCAAGTGCTGCCCAAGAGACCACTAGAATCCAAGAAAAAGAAAATCAGAAAGACAAATTGAAGATATTATTTCGTTGAGAAACATGTTAAGTTGTATTGATTGTGAGAACTGGAAAGTTTTGGTATTCCCAAGCCTCACACATTGCCTTCATAAAACAACAACTTTTCACTTTGGAGATTAAATATTTACCTACTAAGAATGTTATTTATAGAGGATATACCAATTTTTGATATACATTATAAGAATAACAGCAGTCTACCCACCCACTCTTGAAAACTCTGCCACCTTAACCGCCTGGCTTTCTTAGTGAGATGTGAAATCCTAGAATCACAAATTACAAGAAGGAAAAGCCTTCCAGAACAAGATGTCCCCATAGCAGTAGTATGAGACCTTTGAAACACACCATAGGAAGGGCAACAACTCAAATTTCATCTTTCTGCCATCATGTAATAGGGTCTCAGGGTCTCTAATTTTGCTATACTATAATCTCACATTTACATTGGTATCAACAGATTAAAAGACAGCTTTTAGAAAACCCATGAATAGTTTTTATCAACAGCAGGAATGTTCCAAGGGCATCCAAGTAATGTCAAAAGAACTCAAATAAGATATCCTTCCCCACCCTAAAAGGAATTTATGGGAGGATTTATTCAAGAATGATACAGAATGAGCAGGTATGACTGGACTGAGATCTTCATCATGGAGCAACAATATCAACGAGGTAACAGATGTACTGGAGCTATCATTAAATAGTTTGGTATGGTGGCATCCAGATAACTCTTCTGAGTTCTGACCCTTTGGGGCCTGGTACTTTACACCAAAAGGACCTTGGGAAAAAAATGGAAAAGTATCACAAATCACAAAAACTTCGGAGATAAACACCACCACCTTTAAGTGGAAGTGGCCAAAGCTACATGTAGACAAAGTGTCCAGCAACTTGTACCCAAGCCACCGTTTCTAAACTCTGCTTCTAAAATGTGATTTACTCTGTTTAACGAAAAGACCAAACAGTTCTTGGGAATTTCAATCTAATCAAAGATAGAATAATATATAAATGCAGTAGAGAAAATACCAAACTGAAAAAGGTCTATATGTAGGGCTAAGGTAACAGGTTGGAATTCTCACCTGGTTTAAAGCAAAAAATTACAATAAACACGTTAAAGAAGCTCAACATTTTCTACAGTAGTTAGGCTGTGTCTAATGAACATAAAAATGAAATTCACTAGGCTAAACTAATAGACCAATTGAAACAAGTAACCTAACCTTTCTATGGACATTCCTTCATTGCAACCCCTCAACACACTTACTAAACTTCCCACATCTGCCCAGAAACCCCAAAACTCCTAACTGGATTTCATTACTGAGTAAAAAATTCCACAAATCATGCCATGTCATGAAGTGTCTTGGTATTCATGATGACTCAGCCACAGCTGCCACACATTCACAGTTGCCAGCCCTCAAAGGACTGTGCAGGTAGTTCACACATTTGAAAAATCCCAACAAGGAGCAAAGAAAGATGCTATAGAATATCTGCAGGTGTACTAAATTTAAGATTAAACTGACATTTTAAAGTTGAAATGCTCATTCAATACTCCCATGACCTTTCTTCAATCACTATTCAGATCTAATTGAAGTAATACCTACCATATAGTACCACATAATCTAGAAGAGGAAGGGAGACTTTATTAACCTCTTCATTGTTCATTTTCTGCACTCCATGAGTATTAAGTTGGAGACTTCCAAATTTTAATACTAAGCCACTACATATTTTCTTCTCTGTTTAGAAAATTTTTATATATACACTGTCTCAAGCAACTTTTAAAAGGCAGGCAGACAAATTAACATCTTTCAAATGAGAACGTAGAAAGAAATAACTCAGTTAAGTAACTTGGGTCACTATCACAGGAATATTAAGTGACTTCTGTAGGATGTGAACCCAGGTCTTGCTTCCAACCCCAGGTCTCTTTCCATATACTCAGTACCTCTATCAATATTCAAAAAAAGGAGGAGGTGAGGAAGGAAGAGGGGACATGGATTATTTTCTCTAGCAACTCACTTAGGTAAATATGTATATATACACACATCTAATTAGTAATTGCTTATATGCCTTTCCTTTGGACAAAACTAATTTTTCAGTCAAAATTAATTTCAAGATACATAGTCTGGTACAGTACAAAGAGTACTGGATCTGGTATCATAGAGCCTGAGTTGAAATCCTGGTCTGCCACTATGTGCCTACACATTGACAATGTGGCCTTTAGCAAGTCACTAAACTGCTCTAGACCTGTTTCCTCCTGCATAAAATGACTAGATGGCCTCTAATTGGTCCTTTCAGCTATAAACCTATAATCTATAATTCTTCCAAAAGACTATATACTTTCTAAATTGATCTGTCCTAAGGAAGTTTGGTACATGTATAATCTGGGATAGTGCTGAAATCCTATGAATTATGATTTTCATTGAAATGTCCTTAAAATAAGGTTTTGACTCATCAATCCCATTAGTAAGCATTATCTTAAGGTTAGGTTAACGAAAGAAAGAAAAGATGTTTAGCAGCACTATTTATAACAAAAGTTAAAAACCTGCTCAACAGCTAAGAACTGGCCAAATAAACTGTGGTATATGGATATATTTATTAGAATGTCACCATGACATTCACAAATTCAAAGACACTTGAATTGATACAAAACAAAACAGAACCAAAAGAATCAATATACTCAGTGACTACAACCACTAAAGAGCAACAAATTTCAGGTTTAGTCCAGTGTATGTAGACTGGTACTACCTTGTAGGAATATAACAACACACAGCCTTCTTCTCTTTTAACAAATGGTAAATAACAAAAGTGAACAATGACATTATAAAATCACATCTTTGTATTGTTTTACTTAACTATTCTGAGATATCATAAATGTGTTTGGCTTTGGTGATTTTAAGACAAAATTTGCCAAGAAAATAATCTGCCTTTGGTGTTGTACAGCAGATGTGTCATATTAAAGGCCCACAACACTCAAATTAAAATTTAATTCCTATTTGATTTTGTTATGTTGATGCTTTAATTAAAAAAATAACCAACCCCTATAAACACACTTGGTTTTCTAAGTGAAGATGTGACCCCTCAGGGTTCCTTATGAACAGATTAATGGTCTCTGTTTCTGTTTAAGATTGACAGCACAGTAGTGTCACTTCTCCCCTAAAGTAGTCTGATCAATACTAATACAGATTAATGAATAAATATTTTGTTCACCTATGCAACATCTTTCTCAGTACCACAGTTTTATTTTATCCACACAACGGTCCTTCTTCTGATCAAAACTCAATCTAAGTATTCCTCTCTCTCTAGTATACAGAACAGGAGGCTAAGGTTCAATTTCAGAAATTTGTTGATGCTCAAACTACGAGTTAGAAGCCTCTGAGTGGGGATTAAAATTCAGACTCCCTGACGAAGCACACTGGTCTTCCAAAAGATATTAGGCAACCAAGCATTTTCTACCAATGCCTAAAGGGGAAAAAACTAGAGGTAAGAGGAATTCCAAGACCTGTCAATCTTTAACTAGAAAGAAGCAATAATAATTAGAATAAACATTCTAATTGGTAATATCCCCAAATTTATGGTTTCTATAAACCTGTGTTTAGGAAAATAATCTGTAGGTTTTTCAATCATAAGAAATGTTATTAAACATAAATTTAGCATTCCAAATCACTTGAGAAGTAGGATAGTATATAGTACTGGACTTAGAATTCAGCAAGTCACAATCTCTGAATCTCAGTTTCCTCCTCTGAGTAATGGGTAAAATTTATTCAACCACCTTCTATCCTTACAGGATTGTTATGAAGAAACTAAAGCAAATAACATTACATATATTTGTGTGAATGGGTGAAATGTATATTTCTTTGTAAACTTGAAAGTAATATATAAATACCAATTATTTTTATTATCTGGAATAATACATTGATCTAATCATTTCAACAGTAGGTACTGATACCATGAGTCATTTAAAATTTCATGTAATCAACTCACAGTATATTAAATAGCAAATTACTAAACCAACTTAATTAACTTCCTCTCAAGCAAAAAAAAAAAAGAATTTATCTTGTAACTTTTTATGTATCAACTAGCTGTCATTTCTAAGATAGCTCAGTTACCCTATTATTTTCTTTTACAAAGGTTGTCCAATAACTGCCAACTATATATGTAAAATGGTTATATTATTTGTCCTCTAACACTCTCCCCTACAAATGGCAAAGAAGCCAAGCTTTTAAATATCCTCAACAAAATGAAAATCTGTATACCAAAAATCAAAACCACATGTGTCTTGATCACCTTTGGATAACTACCAATTCCAAACTCCAAAACAAGTAAAGGCAGAGGAAAGGCCAACCCATATAGGACACATATAAAAAAGAGGGATTTTCAAAATGCACGGACTCCAGCATCACTATAACTCTTTTCCCAGAAGGTGACCCACGTGGAACTGGGTTCTTACGAGATCTAAGCAAGACTTTTAAAAGAATGGGGACAGAAGTACAAAGAAAACAAATACATGAAACAAAACCATCACTCCCAAGAGATGTGGGGCTAGAAAGTGAGCCATTGCACCAAATTTATTCAATCCTTTCCTCTACTTCCCTTTCTATCCTAGGAGGACAAGACACAATGAGCCGTAGACAATTTCCCATTTTACCCTAATATCCAACCCCCCCATACACATCCCTCTTCCCTCTACCCCAAAAAAGGAAGCAAGGTCTGGAGATACAAACAACCTTTAACTAATTCACTCAGAATACCCCAAACCAAGATACGTATCAGGAGATGGAGTAGCTGGCAGTAGCCCTACCACATGTACATTTATTTCAACACTAGCCTGCTGAATTCACCCCATCTGTGGTTCCAGAGGTCCCCACCCCACACATGCCCCAGTTATATAGGGATGTGTGTGCACAAGCGCACATGTGAGGGAAGATATGCATTTTGTGTAAAAGTAGACGTAGGTGGGTGTGTAACGGAAGAGGCATGTATGAAGTGGAAGATGTGGGTGTGCATGTGTAAAGGAAGAAAGGTGTGTATGAGGAAATAAGTGTGTGGCAGAGATGTAACGTGTAGGGAGTCAGTTAAGTACCCTGTAAAATGGAAGATGAGACTGAGTGTGGGTGCATGTGCTTGTGTGTAGGGGGAGGTTAGTGTGTTTTAAGGGAAGATAGGTTTTGGTATGTTGAGTGAAGTCAGGTATGGGTGCATGTATCTTAGAAAAGACAGATGTGTGCTGGGTAAGTTGAGGGACACAGCTGGGGGACACTGCGTGTGATGGGGGTGTTGCAGAAGGTAAGGGCACAGGTGTGGTGGGTGTTGGGGAAGAGAGGGGCACAGTGGGAGGGAGGGTTTGGGGGACCTCTGGTGGGTCATGGAAGAAGACACAAGTACCCTGAAGAAGAGGGCATAGTAGGGGGTGTATCGGAGGAAGACAGACGTGTACTGGGAATGGGGGCATGGTGAGACTGTGTGCTGAACAAGATAGAAATGTCCTGGAGGAAAGCGGGAATTGGGGGGACGGTACTGGGTAAGAGCAGGGCGCAGTGGGAGCGCCGGGAAGCCGGGCGCACGGGGGTGTGGGGGGCACAATGGGCAGTGCGTTGGTCAGCGTGGATGCCACGGTAGTAATGGCACGTGTGGACGTGTGTGAGAGGAGGCGGACACTGCGCGCCCGGGGGCAGCGGGGGAGGTGCCGCGGGGATGGCGTTGGTGGGGGCAGTGCGGGGGTCCCGGGTGAGGGGCCCCGGCGGTTTGGGTGGTGGCTGGGAAAGGCCGGGGGCGCCCGACGCGGGGTCGGGTCGAGCCCCGGGCTCAGCTAGGCCGCGGCCGCCCGGCGGCCCAGGCCGGGCCCGCCCCGAAGCCCGTCCTTACCTGCTGTTGCTGCTGCTGCCGTCCCCGCGGGTAGGGCTTGGTCGGGCCCTGGTGGCAGCGCCGCGTCCGGATCTTGCCGCCGCCGCCCCCTCCTCCTGCTCCCGAGGCCATGGCGGAGTCTCGGCCTCTTCCCGCTCCGGGGCGGGGAAGGGAGGGAGGGAGGGCGGGGAGGGGCGGGAGAGGCGGCGGCGGCGGCCTCAGCGGCCCCCCCACCCCCCGGCCCCGGCCCAAGAGCCCGCCCGGCCCGCTCGCCGGGGCACGGGCACCAGAGGGAGCGCGAGGCCCGGCCGGCGACTGGGGAGAGAGAGGGCGCGCGCGGGAGGAGGAGGAGGGAGGAAGAGAAGGGAGGGGGGAGGGAAGAGGAAGAGGAGGAAGAGAAGGGGAGGAGGAGGTGGAGAAGGGGCGGCGGCGCCTGCTCCGGGCCCCGCAGCCCGCCCGCCTGCCCGCCCGCCTGCGGGCACCCGCCTCTGTGCGTGTCACGGTCTCTATGGAGATCTCCGGGGGGAAGCCGGCGCGCGCGCGGGCTCCCGACTCTCGCGCAGCTCCCGGCGCCGCTAGGGCCTAACGCGACCGCCGGGCGCCGATCCTTGCGCTGTTTCCGCCGCCGCAGCCGCCGCCGCCCGAGCCTCCCGCCCGCCCCTCCCCCCCGCGCCTGGCGCCCGCCCCGCCGCCGCCGTGGCCGTCGTCGCGGTCTCCTCAGCCGCCGCCGTCGCTGCCGCCGCTGCCGCTTTTGCTCCTATTGCTGCTGCAGCGACCGCCGCCGTCGCGAGCCAAAGTGGCGTCACTCCCTCGCGCCGGGTATGGCGCGTCATCGATCCGCGCCCAAACCCGAGGGGCGGGGGAGCGAGAGGAGAGGGAAAGAAGGTTGAACCGGCCCGCGCGGCGCAGGGCTGACGGGAAATAGAGTCCGGCCGAGGGACGCCGAGTTTGGGGGGAGGGAAGGAGGCCGGGTTTGTTGGGGCAAAATTAGGCGCCACCGCTTGCGTGTCCTCCATGTGGCTCGGTTGCAGCGGAAGCGCGCACGTGCTTTTTACTCGGAGCGGGGGGCCTCCCTCCCAGACGCTCCATTTTAGCCTCTTTGCCCGCGGGGGACAAAGGCGGGGGCTTTCCCGACACGTTGCCGCCGGGGCCTCCCCGCTTGTGAGCGTGGGGCCGAAGGGCGGTGGAAGGAAGCAGCCCCTGCGTCCGCCCTCCCCGTCGTCCTCGGGTGTACCTTCGTCGTCCTCGGGTGTACCTTCGTCGTCCTCGGGTGTGCCTTCGTCGTCCTCGGGTGTGCCTTCGTCGTCCTCGGGTGTGCCTTCGTCGTCCTCGGGTGTGCCTTCGTCGTCCTCGGGTGTACCTTCGTCGTCCTCGGGTGTGCCTTCGTCGTCCTCGGGTGTACCTTCGTCGTCCTCGGGTGTACCTTCGTTTGGTAGCCTTCCCTCCATCGGCCTCGTCTGTGAAGCGAAGGGGATGGTGAGGTAGAGGTGGGGGGTGTGTGGGGGCGGGGTTCGGAGTTCTGGACCGCTCCAGGGGTCCTTCTTCAGAGTAGTGTCTTTAAACGCCTACACTCAAAGCGTAGGATTGTGAAGGACCAGAAAATTAAAGAGTTCCAAAACTACGTGCTTAGGGTTCGGCCCCCTGGCCTCTTCCAGCCTGGGTGGCTGACGGTCCTCCGGAGCGCGCTGCATCTCGCTTGCCCTGTTACTACGAGCTGACCACGTCTTCATCGCCCTAGGCGGGCAGGCGGAGCGCACTGACTGCAGCTTAACTCCAGTCTTAAAGCGTTTTTCAGTGATTCGATAGGCAGCCAGCTTCTACACTGACAGGCTTCCCGGCTTACCCTTCCTGTGCAGGGCCAAAGTAGGATCTGCCTCAGGACCGTAAGAGAATCTGGTTTTCAGGGTCACGCGTGAATCCGCCCCTCCCAAGCGAGACAGGATGAAAAGGGAAGTTTGTCCTTAGCGCTCTCCCACCACTTTGTCTTCACCTTTCTTGCTGATGTGAGGAGAAATCCAGTTTTTGAAGTAGCAAACTTTTTTCTCATTTTTCTGGAAGGAAGGCAAAGTAACTTGACTGAGGTTATACAAAGATTATTTTGTAAGTAGAGCAATGAAGAATTTTTAAGTGAAGGAAGAAATGTTGTGATTTGAAAATCACAGAAGCTGCGTCCTGAATCATTGAATTTCCTTCATTAATAACATTTCTTAAAGTTATGCAACAAAAAGAAATACCTGGGAGAGGTAATATCTTCAAGCCCTTGTTTTTTCTTTGTCAGTTTTAGTGAAGACAAAGGCAAAGAAAGGTAAAATCTGTGGGACAGAGGAGGAAAACAACTTACTGTTTTGAAAATACTTTCTCTGTGAAATAGTACCTGCAACATTATGATTCAAATAGGTTTTTGTGAGCTAATCTGGTACTAAAGTCTTAGCACCAAACAGATGATTTACAAAATTTTGGAACACAGTTTGTTTGCAAGTTGGGGACTCCCAGCAGTGAGAATTTGTGTTACTAAAAATTATCCTTGATGATAAATAAATGCTGTCTAATAGCTTTCTGTGAAAAATTATCTTCATTTTGGAGATGAAATCCATTTAACTTATAACTAAAGTGAAATCCATTTATTTAATTCTGAGTGTAATGCGGCATAATTAATGATTTGCAGGCAGATGTTCTGTTTCTAGTTAGTATCAAAATCACATGACAGTGGAAGGAAATGGAATTGTGTGTTACTTAAATAGTATCCAGTCAGCTAAATGGCCTTTTGTGGACTGGTCTGGGAATCTGACCATGTGACCATTTATGAGAAAATGTTAGGAGTTCCAACTCAGAACTTCAGGCCTTGAGAAACTACCCTCACCTCCTAGTGAGAAGATGTAAGTATTTAGATGTTGGGAAGATTCAGCCCCAAAATATCTTGCATAGGCTTCCTTAGTATAGTGCAAGCTAAGATGGGGAATGAGCTACTCATGTGGTAGCAGAAAGGCATCCTCCAAAGAGGCTACCTTGTATAAGGGATGTGATATTATCAGGTTTTTCTTATCTTTTTTTTTAATGTCAGGGACTGTCTCTAACCTGTTATAGGAGTCAGAAAATTTTGTTCTATAAAAGGCTAGGTAGTAAATATTTTGGGCTTTGTGGGCCAGTAGGTAAAATTGAGGATATTATGTAGGTACTTGTATAACAAGAGAGAAAACTAATTTCCATAGATTCTTTTGATGAAAATTCAAAATGTAATAGTCAGTAAACACTTATTAAGTTCGGGCTGTGTGCAAGGCACAGTGCTAAACCCTAGGGATAAGAGGCAAAAGAGTCCCTACCCTCAGGGAACTCACCCTCTAATGGGGCCTATAACAAATCCAAGCAAACTATATATTGGATGATCCCCAGAGGGAAGGCCCAAGAATTAAGAGGATTTGAGGGAAGCTTTATGTAGAAGGTGGGATTTTAGATGGAAATAAAATAAAGTCAGGGAAATCAGGAGGTAGAAATGAAAGGGGAGAGCATTCCAGGCATGGAGGAGAGGGAAAATGCTTAGAACCAAGAGATGAAGTGTCTTGTTTGTCCAACAGCAAGGAGACCAGTGTCACTGGATGGAAGGGTACATATAGGGGAATAAAGTATAAGAAGACTGGAAAGGTAGGAGGGGACTAGGTTATGAAGGGCTTTGAATGCCAAACAAATCATTTTGTATTTGATCCTGGAAGTAATGGGGAACTATTGAAGATTATTGCTGGAGGGGAGAGGTGGGCAGGGGAATAGGGGCAGTGATATGGATGAACCTGTGCTTTAGGAAAATCACTTTGGTGGTTAAAGAATGGATTGCAGAGGGGAAAGACTTGAGGCAGGCAGACCCACCAATAGACATTACAAGAGTCCAGGCACAAGGTGAAGAGGACCTTTACGAGAATGATGATGGTGTCAGAGGAGAGAAGGGAGCTCATTAGAGACATGTTCAAAGGTGAAATTGACAGGCCTTGACAAAAGATTGGATATGGATGTGGGGAGTGGAGCGAGGATGAAGTCTGAAAAGCACTGCTGAAACTATAGTCTGAGGCAGGGAAAATATAACTGCTACAAACTTATGTGAGAATAGAGATCTCACTTCTTGTTTTAACTTTTGACAGCACAGGAAATATTTTTAAAAGTTGACATTACTTGTGATTCAAACAATAACAATTGTCATTAAATTGACTTTACAACAATATAAGTTTCACCTGGTAGGCTCTATTTGCCTTGTAATTATTTATTAATAAGCTTTATGAAGTCTGCAGCAAAAGTTAATTTCTAAAGTCATTCAGTGTTCAATAAGAGTTGTTGAGGGCAGTTCTCTAGAAATATTTCCGTCTCAGCCTGAAGTCCAAAAAAAGTCATCATATGATGATATGCGTGGTATTCAAAACACTGTTGTATAGTAATTGTCACTGCAATTGGTAGTATGCTGAACAATGCAAGTCGATGAGAGCGCAATCATCCCTTTTCTCACTGATCACTTCTGCAGTTGTAGCACAAAAGCAGCCATAGACAATTGTCAACAAGTAAGCATGACTGCGTTCCAGTACATCTTAATTTTAAGATGTAAAAACTATTCTTAACTCACAAGCTGAACAGAAATAGACAGTAAGCTAGGTTTGGCTTGTGACCATAGTTTGCTTATTCCTAACTTATAGCCAATGGAAATGGAATACAGAAACTAATTGCAAATTATTAACAGTTATATGAAAAAATGCTCCAAATCACTGAGAAGAGAAATAACCCTGAGATTTCAACCTCACACCCAGCAAATTTGCAAAGGTGCCAAAAGCTGTCAGTAGTGGACATAGGAGGGATTATGGGAAGATAGGCACACTTGTGTATTTTTGGTGGTATTTTTGTGAATTGGTAAGACCATTTTGGAAAGCAATTTGGAATTATGTAAATAAAGTGACCAAAATGTCCGTATCTTTTGAACCAGAGAGTATTTTACTAGGCTTATACCCCAAGATGGCCACTGATAAGAAGAAAGCCCCTATATACACCAAAATATTTATAGGAACACTTTTTATGATAAAAAAAGGATTAGAAACAAAGTAAATGCACATTGGTCAGGGAATGGCTATACAAACTATGGGACCTGAATGGAATGGAATAGCACAATGCTTTCAGTAAGGATGAACATGATCAATACAGAGAAGCAGAGCTGTCTCAGGTGTTGAAGAGTTAAAGTAAGCAGAACCAAGAAAACAACATTCACAATTCTACACAATGTAAGGAGAAAGAACCACCACCAAAAAAAATCAAAAGTGAATATTGAAAAGTTATCAAGAATAAACATGGCACAAAAGAAGTGATAGAAGAAAATACTTGTACCCCTTTGCAGGGGTAGGACATTCACAAGTGTAGTATACTGTACATATTTTCAGACTTTTTTGATGTATTGATCAATCATGCTGACTTTTGCTATTTTTCTTATTGTCTTTAAAAATACTGCTTGTTATATGGGATGACTGAGAGGACAAGGAGAAGAGACGCTGGGGGAAATTATGATGAATAAAAAGTTTTTAAAAAGAACTGGCATAAAGCATGCAAATGAAAAATGTAACATAATATTTTAAGTAAAGAAAGAAAGGTAAGCATAGTGAGAAAGACTGCTAGACCTTGAATCAAGAAGACCTGTATTCTTATCCTGCCTCCGATACCTAATAATTGTATGACTTTGGGCAAATCATTTAACCTCTCTAAACTGTCAACTTTTATCTGGTAAAATGTGGATTGTAATACCTATTTAACAGTTTGTTGTGAAGCTAAAATGAGTTAACAGATAGCATAGAATGGGAGTTGATTGAAGCCAAATCAATTTCCTCTGCCAACTCCATGGTGGGAGAGATGCCCCTGATACCTTTAACAAAAATACCTCTCCTAAATCAAAAAAATCAAAGGCATGGACTAGGTATGGAAAAGTTCTTAATTAATTTGGAAGTAATGAAAGCCATTGGATTACATGAAATGTTGCTACACAGAGAGTGTGTTGGAATTAATTGAAGAGACTCAAGCATGCCCTGTGGAGATTGGATAAAATACCAAGCAAGTTTGAACCTGGAATTCCAATATACGCTACCTTTCACAATTGGTCATAGGATGACATAATGAACTTTGAAAAGTGGGAATATTTCTGATGGTTATCCTAGCAGTGTCACCAGATTCATCTGTGTTGGGAGCCAAGGACAAACTAGAAAAGCTGAGGAAATGCAGTTTGGTTACTCTATAAGGAGCCCAGCTAATAAGTACACAGTATCTAAAGAGAACTTCACAAGATCCCCACAATGGGAGAAAAAGAATTCTAACAACCAGGAGTTCCTCTGCAATGCCCTAGCTCCTCATCTTGAAACCTCACTCCTGCTCTGGAATTCATGAATTGGGAATACCCATTGCTTTTGTGGCCCCACCCTTTTTTTGGATGACTACTTCTAGAACCTCCACATAAGGAGGGCCTCTGGGCAGCCATGTCTCATTCCTCTCCAGGCTACACTTTAGACTCATTAGGGTGGCCCTAGGCCCTCCGCCCTAGGCCCTAGCCTCTGGTGCTTTTGCTGCCCTCCTTTTCAGTTTCCTTTATGTTTTGTCTTCTCTCATTAGAATGTAAGCCCAAGGTCATGTACTGTATTTCTATTTGTGGTCCCAGTGTAGCCACAGTATATGACACATAAGAACTTAATTAATGTTTGTTACTTTGCTAGAGAGCATATGCTCTCTAAGCTTGAGCCTGCTTTTCCCTGGACACTATGTACTTGTGGGAGAGTGTACCCTTGGTTTGGGGAGATAGTTATACCAACTATTCCTACCAAGTCACTTTAGTAAAAGCTAAAGAAAATATGACTAGCTAATTGATAAAAATTGTTAATGGGAGAGCATGCTAGTTGACCTTCATAAGTCGCAGTGTAAGATAAACCATCTTAAATTCCTTAGTTACCCCTACACCCTCCTGAAAGGAGAAGTAACTAGTCACCGTCTGAGAACTTAACCTGCTGCTGTTAGTGGAAGAGTGATCCCAGAGACTTTTATATTTATAAATAGCTTTTAAAATCTCATTGTGCTCAGTGATCTGAGACAACTCTGAAGGACTTTAGAAAAATGCTATCCATCTCCAGAGAAAGAACTAACTGATAGTGTGTGAATATAGATTGAAACATACTTCTTTTTTACTTCATTTTTCTTGAGTTTTTTTTGTCGTTTTCTTTCACAACATGACTTATGAATAAGTTTTGAATGACTACATGTATATAACCTATATTGAACTGCTTGCCTTCTTAATGGGGTGGGATGCAGTGGGGAGACAGAGCAAGGGAGAGAATTCAGAACTCTTTAAGTTTTATAAAAATGTTAAAAATTGTTTCTCCATGCAATTGGGGGAAAATAAATTAAAAAAATAAAATCTCATACTTTAGAAATGTCAGCTACTATTATTTTGTTTGTGAAACATGATTTTTAAAATTTCTTTTTGACATCTTTTGTTTTTGTTACTCTCATTTACAGATGTTTATTGACCTCTTATCTAACAGTATAATAGAATTTTAAAGACTAAGAAGGAAAATAGTTCAACAAAACTAATCAACACATCAACTTAGTGTGAGAAGATATGTTATACACTCATAATCTATCCCCTCTGTAAAGGTGGTGCATTTTTTCATGTCTTTCCTGGGTACAAGCTTTGTCATTATAATCACATAGTTTGGTTTCAAGTTTACATTCTATTTAAATTGTTATAGTAATTATGAATCTCATCTTACTGACTGATTTCTTCTACATCAATTCTGATAAATATTTCCATGCTTCTCTGATTTCTTCAATCATTGTTTCTTATGGTTCAATAAATATCCTATTTTATTCACATACTCCAATTCATTTAGCAGTTCCTCAATTGTTGGGCATCTAGGGGGTGCAGCCAAGATGGTGGAGTAGAAGCAGGGACCTGCTAGAGCTTTCCCTGCAAGCCCCTCAAAAAACCTGTAAAAAATTACACTAAACAAATTTTAGAGCAGCAGAAGCCACAAAATTACAGAATGAAGCAAATTTCCAGCCCAAGGCAATCTGGAAGGTTAAATAGGAAGGGTCTATTGCACCAGGCAGGGAGTGGAGCAGAGTGCAGTTCAGCATGGGCTGTGCCACAGACAGAGCTGAAGCAGGCCTTAGGGAACTGAATTGCTGATGGCTGCTTTGGTTTTCAGACTTCTCAACCCAAAAATGCCAAAGACAACTTCGAAAGTCAGTGGGACGTGTCTCTCACCTGACTGAAAGAGAGCATGGTCCAGGCCCCTGGCCCAGTCCCAGGGCAATGGCAGCTACTGCTGAAGTGGAGGCTGTTTCTGGAACCTTCCACTTTACAAACTCAAGGAACTGACTGGGAAAATGAGCAAATGGGGAAAAAGAAACATACTTAGATTCTTAATTTCTCAGCGAAGAGGTATTTTCTTATGTTGTTGATGACAAGAAAGCTCAAAATACACAACCAGCAGAAGAAAAAAAGGCCAAAGCTCTTGCACCCAAAGCCTCCAAGAAATATGAATTGGTCTCAGGCCATGGAAGAGCTCAAAAAAAGATTTTGAAAATCGAGTAAGAGAAGTAGAGGAAAAATTGGGAAGAGAAATGAGTGATGCAAGAAAATCATGAAAAATGAGTCAACAGCTTGCTAAAGGAAACCCTCCAAAAATAACACTTTTAAAATTAAACTAACCCAAATGGCAAAAGAGGTCCAAAAAGCCAATGAGAAGAATGCCTTGAAAAGCAGAATGGGTCAAATAGAAAGAGGTCCAAAAGCTCACTGAAGAAAATAATTCCATAAAAATTAGAATAGAGAAAATGGAAGCTAATGATTTTATGAGAAGTCAAGAAATAATAAAACAAAGCCACAAGAATGAAAAAGTAGAAGACTGTGAAGTATCTCATTGGAAAAGCAACTGACTTGGAAATGAATGCAGGAGAGATAATTTAAAAATTTTTGGACTGCCTGAAAGCCATGATCAAGAAAACAGCCTTGACATCATCTTCTAAGAAATTATCCAGGAAATTTGCCCTGATGTTCTAGAACCAGAGGATAAAGTAGAAATGAAAAGAATACACCTGAATCCACCTCCTGAAAGAGATTCCAAAAGGAAAACTTCTAGGAACATTGTAGCCAAATTCCAGAGTTCTCAGGTCAAGAAGAAAATATTACAACCAGCCAGACAGAAACAATTCAAGTATTATGGAAATATAATCAGGATAACATAGGATTTAGCAGCTTCTATACTAAGGGATTAAGGGGCTTGGAATATGATATTCCAGAGGTCAAAGGAGCTAGGATTAAAACCAAAAATCACCTACCCAGCAAAACTGAGTATAATACTTCAGGGGAAAAAATGGAACTTCAATGAAATAGAGGACTTCCAAGTATTCTTGTTGAAAAGACCAGAGCTGAACAGAAAATTTGACTTTCAAATACAAGAATCAAGAGAAGCATGAAAAGGTAAACAGGGAGAAGCCATAAGAGATTTATTAATGTTGAACTGTTTACATTCCTACATGGAAATATTATATTTGTAACTTATGAGACCTTTCACGTGTGTGTGTGTAAACATACATACATATGTATATGCATATATATGTATATATGTGTGTGGTATAGAGAGAGCACATGGTGAGTTGAATATGAAGGAATGATATCTAAAAAGGAAAATTAAGTGTTGAGAGGAATGTATTAGAAAAAAGAAAGTGAGAGGTATAATGTAGTAAATCATCTTGTAAAAGAGGCAAGAAGCTTTAACAATGGAAGGGAGGAAGGGGAAGATGAGAGGGAATAAGTGATCCTTGTTTTCATCGAATTTGGCTTTAGGAGGGAGTAACATAGACACTCAATTGAATATGGAAGTTTATCTTACCACACAGGAAAGCAGAGGAGAAGAGGATAAGAGAAGGGGATGATAGAAGGGATGGCAGATTGGGGGAAGGGGTAATCAGAAGCAAACACTTTGGTCAAAGGAAAGAATAGAATGAATGCAGGGTGGGACAGGATAGAGGGAAATATAGTTAAGTCTTTTACGTGAGTGTTATTGGAAGTGTTTTGCATGACTACACATATATACCCTATATCGAATTACTTGCCTTCCCAATGAAGGTGGATGGGGAGGGGGGAAGGGAGAGAATGTGGAACTCAAGGCTTTAAAAATGAGTGTTAAAAAATTGTTTTTACATTTAACTAGGAAATAACATATATAGGCAATAGGGTATAGAAATCTACCTTACCCTACAGAAAAATAGAAAGGAAGGAGATGGGGGTGGTGATAAAAGGGAAGGAAGATTGGAGGAAAGGGTAATCAGAATACATACTTTCCTGAGGTGGTGGGGAGGGGGAGATGGGGAGAAAATTTGAAACTCAAAACTTTGTGGAAATGAAGGTTGAAAACTAAAAAAATTTTTTAAGAATGGAAAACTATTTTGGGCATCTAGTTGATTTCTAGTTCTTTTCTATAAAAAAAAAAAAAGTGATGCTATAAATACGATGGTATATACGAGATCTCCCTCCACCCAAAAAAACCTTTGATCTTCTGGATGTTTACATTTAGACACTTTTAAGCAGAATTCCAAATTTCTTAATAGATGGATTAGCACAATTGTCCTAGAATACATTTAAAGAATGTTACAATATTACTTTGAAACATATATTCAAAGATTTAAAAGTGGAAGGAGCCACAGAAGCCATAGATTCTTCCCCTTTCATTTTACAAATGGAGAAACTGATAGAGGTTAAATGACTTACTCAGTATCATACAGTTAGTAAATATCTGACGTGGAATTGTAACTCACATTTTTCTAATTCAAAGTCCAGTGGCAACAATTTTCAAAGTGTAATCCATCGATCCCTGGGGGTCCTCAAAACTCTTTTAGGAGATCTATGTGGCCAAAAGTATTTTCATAATTTTAATAATATGTTTTAACCTAATACAGAAAATATTAATTTTTTTAATTTATAAATTAAATTTACCCACATAAACAAAAGCTCTTTGGAAAGTTCTCAAAAATTTGTAAGAGTGTGAAGGAGTCCTGAGACCAAAATGTTTGGGAACCACTGCATTATGCAACATATTGCCTCACAAATCAAGTAGGCAAATGAAATAGAAATCATATTGATCCAACTTAAGGTTAATGCATATTTAGAAAGGAAGGGGATGGGGGTGGTGATAAAAGGGAAGGAAGATTGGAGGAAAGGGTAATTAGTTTAGTGTTGTAATTTAGTAATTTAAATAGACATTTCTAAATTGTTTTTAGGGTTTTTTTTTAGTATTTTTCCTTTTTAACACAGTTCATATCACATAAAACAATTCCAGCTTTTGGTCAGGTGATACTTCTTTTTGAAGCATTTACAATATAGACTACAAAAGAATTTTTTTTTAAACATTAACCAACTGAGATACAAATAATATTTATGTATGCTAACTTCACAAGGCCTTGACCTAATTGTCTCCACAGTATTCTAAGAATTAAAAGACCCTAACTTGTTATTGGTCTAAAAGTCCTAAGCCTAATAGCTTAATTTTAGACTTAACCTCAGATGTTCCCCTACCAACAATCTATAATTTAATAGATCTGGTATTAAGCTTACATGCCTTTTGACTATAGGAAATTGCCACTGAGTAGGGACATTGCAAGGAACCAGTATCTCCCCAACTTCATGTCAATTCCAGGTAGGAGTAGATGGTCAACTTGCATTCATTCAGGCTTAAAGTCTGCCAGGTGTCAGTGGGGAAATTGAGTCAGGAGAATCTTGCCTCAGCCCAGGCTGAATTCTCCCACACTTCCCATGAGATCTCCTTTTTCAGTTCATACCAGCGTTTCACAGGCTTAATGGCATCATGGATTGGAAGCTCAGACAGCCTTTCTTGCTATCCATACCTGGAGTTAGACTCAGAAAATCTATGGCTTCTGTGGCTCCTTCCACTAGCATCTTAAAATAGCAAGTTCCAATAACCAGGTTTCAAATATGACTATATTTCACTTTGGCTAAGGAACATCTTTTGAGGCAAGTCTTAAGTGGCTTATATGCCTTTCTATACATGTTCTAGTTCCTGATTAAATAGCAATCATGAAATGAATTTACCATTTAAACCTCAACTTTTCCATCAATGCCAAATTTTACCCGAAGTTACCTTCCTACTGTAGGAAATTTAGACCAATATTTTTTTCCCCAAACTAAAGATGTCTTTAATTTATTCTCAGTAATTAATTCAGTCAATTGTTTTAATACTAATTGCTTTTAAATCACTTTGTAACATGTCCAGTTTTTCTCCCCATCACTCCCCTCCCCCCACTTCCTAATACTTTGCATTCTGATTACTCTTTCCCTCAATGTACCCTCCCTTCTATCACACCCCACCCTTCCCTTATCCCCATCTTCTCGCTTTTCTTGTAGGGCAAAATGAATTTCTATACCCCATTCCCTGTATTTCTTATTTCCCATTTATATGCAATAAAAATTCTCAACATTTGTTACTAATACTTTGAATTCCAACTTCTCTACCTCCCTCCCTCCCTCCTCATTCCCATTGAGAAGGCAAGCAATTCAATACAGACTAAATATGTGTTGTTTTGCAAAAGACTTCCATAATAATCATGTTGTATAATACTAGCTATATTGCCCTCTATCCTACTCTATCCCCTCTTATTTTTTTATTCCCTCATTTGACCTTGTCCCTTCCCAAAAGTATTTATTTCTAGTTACTCCCTTCTCCCATTTGCCCTCCCTTCTATCATTCCCCTCACCCCACTTGTCACCTCCTCCCCTACTTTCCTGTAGTGTAAGATAGATTTTCATATCATATTTAGTGAGCATGTTATTACCTCCTTCAGCCATATGTGGACAGAGTAGCTTCACTTTTCTCCTCTCCCCTTCTCGCTTTTCTCCTCCATTGAACAAAATTTTTCTTATCTCTTTTATGAGTTATAGCCTGCCCTGTTCCATTTCTCCCTTTCTTTTTTTAAAATTTATTTATTTAACTTTTTACATTCATTTTCACAAAATTTTGGGTTCCAAATTTTCTCCCCATTTATCCTCTCCCCCAACTCCAATACACCAAGCATTCTAATTTTCCCTATCACCAATCTGCCCTCTCTTCTATCATCCCTCCCTTCTCTTGTCCCCATCTTCTCTTTTGTCCTGTAGGGCCAGATGACTTTCTATTCCCCATTAACTGTATTTCTTATTTCCTAGTAGCAACAATACTCAACAGTTGTTCCTAAAAACTTTGAGTTCCAAATTCTCCCCATCCCTTCCTCCCCACCCATTCCCTTTGGGAAGGCAGGCAATTCACTACAGGCCATATCTGTGTAGTTTTGCAAATGACTTCGATAACAGTCGTGTTGTATAAGACTAACTGTATTTCCCTCCATCCTATTCTGCCCCCCCATTGTTTCTATTCTGTCTTTTGATCCTGTCCCTCCCCAAGAGTGTTGGCCTCAAATTGCTCCCTTCTTCCATTGCCCTCCCTTCCATCATCCCTCCCTCCTTGCTTATCTCCTTCTTCCCCATTTTTCTGTACTATAGGGTAGGTTTTCATACCAAAATGAGTGTGCATTTTACTCCTTCCTTTAGTCGAATGTGATGAGGGTACACTTCATGTTTTTTTCTCAGCTCTCCTCTTTTTCCCTCCACTAAAAAGTTTCCTGCTTGCCTCTTGAATGAGATATAATTTACCCCATTCCATTTCACCCTCTCTCCTCCCACTACATTTCTTTCTCACCATTTACCTTAATTTCTTTTAAGATATGGTCCCATCCTATTCAATTCATTCTGTGCTCTCTGTCTCTGTGTGTGCATGCTTGTGTGTATGTGTGTGTGTGTGCATGCACGCATGTACGTGTGTGTGCGTGTGTGTGTATGTACATCTGTGTGTGGTCACACCAACTACCCAGATACTGAAACGTTTTAAGAGTTACAAATATTGTCTTTCCATGTAGGAAAGTAAACAGTTCACCTTTGGTAAGTCCCTTATGATTCTCTTTGCTGTTTACTTTTTCATGCTTCTTCTCATTCTTGTGTTTGAAAGTCAGATTTTCTTTTCAGCTCTGGTCTTTTCATTAAGAATGCTTGAAAGTCCTCGATTTCATTGAAAGACCATATTTTCTCCTGAAGTATTATACTCAGTTTTACTGGGTAGGTGATTCTTGGTTTCAGTCCTAGTTCCTTTGACTTCTGAAATATCCTATTCCACGCCCTTCGATCCCTTAATGTAGAAGCCGCTAGATCTTGAGTTATCCTGATTTTATTTCCACAGTACTGGAATCTTTCTAACTGCTTGCAATATTTTCTCCTTGACCTGGGAATTCTGGAATTTGGCCACAATGTTCCTAGGGGTTTCTCTTCATGGATCTCTTTCAGGCAGTGATCGATGGATTCCTTCAATACTTATTTTGCCCTCTGGTTCTAGAATCTCAGGGCAGTTTTCCTTGATAATTTCATGAAAGATGATGTCTAGGCTCTTTTTTTGATCATGGCTTTCAGGTAGTCCCATAATTTTTAAATTGTCTCTCCTGGATCTATTTTCCAGGTCAGTTGTTTTTCCCATGAGATATTTCACATTCTCTTCCATTTTTTCATTCTTTTGGTTTTGTTTGGTGATTTCTTGGTTTCGTTTGGTGATTTCTTGGTTTCTCAGAAAGTCATTAGACTCCATCTGTTCCATTCTAATCTTGAGAGAACTATTTTTTCAGTGAGCTTTTGAACCTCTTTTTCCATTTGGCTAATTTTGTTTTTGAAAGTATTCTTCTCCTCATTGGCTTTTTGAACCTCTTTTGCCAATTGAGTGAGCCTATTTTTCAAGGTGTTATTTTCTTCAGCATTTTTTTGGGTCTCCTTTACCAAGGTATTGACCTGTTTTTCATGCTTTTCTTGCATCTCTCTCATTTCTTTTCCCAGTTTTTCCTCCACCTGTCTAACTTGATTTTCAAAATCCTTTTTGAGCTCTTCCATGACCTGAACCCACCGGACATCCACCTGTGATGTCTGGGATAGAGAGGCCCCAACCTCCACATCTTTCTCCAATGACAGGCATTGTACTTCATCATCAGAAATGAAGGGGGGAAGGAATATCTCTTTCCCAATAAAGTAGCTCTCTATGGTCTTATTCTGCTTCCTTTTTCTGGGCATTTTCCCAGCCAGTTACCTGACTTCTGAGATTCCTCTCCACCCCCGCCTAGATCTGCCCAGCTAGTGCTTGGAGTCTGAGATTCAAATGCTGCTTCCCAGTCTCAGGGCTATCCGCGGCAGGAGCGGCTGCTATTCAATGTGAGCTTAAGTTCTGGTGCTGGGGTGGGGGCAGGGCCGCCTCCCAGGCTCAGTTCCCTCAGGGGGTTTATGCAGAGACCTTCAGTGATGGAGCAGGTGGGGGCAGGGCCACCTCCCAGGCTCAGCTCCCTCAGGGGGTTTATGCAGAGACCTGAACTTCTGCCTGCTGCTCGGGGAGTGCTGGGCTGCTGCCGCTGCCTCTGACACTCCCTCTGCCCTGCCTCCCGAGGGGACCCGAGTCACGGAGACAACCTGCTCCCCTCTCGGCCAGCCCAGACGTCTGTCTCACTGACCTGTAGCGTCTGTGGGTGGAGGGACCTTCCTGGCCACCAGAGATTCTGTCCCTGAAGCCTGCTCGGATCTGCTCCTCTGGGGCCGCAGCCAGGGCAGCTCTGGGGTGGGCTCCGCTTTCCGGGGCGCGACAGACCCTGGGGACGGCTCTCCAGGGCTCTCTGGAATGGAAATCTCTTCCACTGTGTTTCTGTGTGCCTTGCAGTGATCCAGAATTTGTGGGAAGTTTTTCTTACAGGAAATTTATGGGCTGTGGATTCAGAGCTAGCATAAGTGAGTCTTTCTACTCCACCATCTTGGCTCCTCCCCCCCATTTCTCCCTTTCTTCTTCCAGTATTTTCCTCCCTCACCCCTTAGTTTTTATTTTATTTTTTTGTGTGGATATCATCTCTTCTGAGTCAACACAACCTGTACTCTCTGTCTATATATGTATATGTGTGTGTGTATGTACAATCCCTCCACCTACCCAAATACTGAGAAAAGATTCAGGAGTTATAAATATTTTCTTTCCATGTAGGAATGTAAAGCTTTAGAAAATCTTTTATGATTTACCTTTTCATGCTTCTCTTGATTCTTGTGTTGGAAAGTCAAATTTTCTGTACTGTTCTGGTGTTTTCCTCAATATGAATGCTTCAGAGTCCTCTGTATCATTTAATGACTATTTATTCCCTTGAAGTATTATACTCAGTTTTGCTGGGTAGGTGATTCTTGGTTTTAATCCCAGTTCCTTTGACTTCTGGAATTATCTTATTTCAAGTCCTTCGATCCCTTAACGTTGAAGCTGCCAGATCCTGTGTTATCCTGATTGTATTTCTACAATATTCAAATTGTTTCTTTCTGGCTACTGGTAGTATTTTCTTCTTGATCTGGGAACTCTGAAATTTGGCCACAATATTCCTAGGAGTTTCTCTCTTCAGGTCTCTTTCATGAAGTGATTCGTGGATTCTTTCAATACTTATTTTGCCCTCTGGTTCTAGAATATCAGGGCAGTTTTCCTTGATAATTTCATGGAAGATAAATGTCTAGGCTCTTTTTTTGGTCATGGCTTTCAGGTAGTCCCATAATTTTTAAATTGTTTCTCCTGGATCTGTTTTCCAGGTCACTTGTTTTTCCAATGAGATGTTTCACATTATCTTCTATTTTTTCAAACTTTTAATTTTGTTTTTTAACTGCTTTTGAACCTTCTCCATTTGGCTAATTCTGCTTTTTAAGGTCTCCTTCTCCTCATTGGCTTTTTGGACCTCTTTTTCCAATTGAGTTGGTCTCTTTTTAAAGGCGTTATTTTCCTCAGCATTTTTTTTTTATTCTCTTTTAGTAAGCCAATAACGCATTTTTTGAGCTCTTCTATTGCCTGAGACCAATTTAAGTTCCCTTTGGAGGCCCTGGAGGCAGGAGCCTTGACTTCCTCTGACAGTATACCTTGTGCTTCCTCATCTGGAAGGATGGGAGGAGACAGCTGTTCACCAAGAAAGTAACCTTCTGTGGTCTTATTTTTTTCCCTTTTTTGGGAAAAAACTCAGCCAGTTACTTGACTTCTGAGCTTTTTCTCCACAACCACCTCACCTGGGCCAAACCAGCACTGAGGGCTGAGATTCAGGTGAGCTGCTCCAACCCCCTAGGGGCTTTAGGCATGGGTAGGGCTGCTATTCAGTGTGAGACTAAGATCAGCTGCTCAGGTTGGGGCAGGGCTGCCACACAGGGCTCAGTTCCCTCAGGGGTTTTACAATGAGGCCTTCAACAATGGATGCGGGCTGCTGCCTGCCTTTGGAGCCCCCATCTGCTGCTGCCTCTGCTGGTGCCACCTGAGGAGGCTTGAGTTATGGGGATACCCTGCTCCCTTCTTGGCCAGCCAAAAAAATCCTCTCTGACCTTTAGTGCCTGTGGGTTGAGGGATCTGTGCTGCCTCTGGAGATTCTGTCCCTGAAGCCAGCTCAGTCCTGCTTCTCCCAGTGCCATGCAGCCAAGGCTGGGCTGGGCTCTGCTCTGCATCTGGTGCAACAGACCTTTCCTGTTGGTCTTTCAGGTCACTCTGAGCTGGAAATCTCCTCCACTCCATTTGTCTAGCTTCTACTGCTCTAGAATTTGTTGAGAGTCCTTCTTTATAGGTATTTTATGGACTGTGGAGGAAGAGCTAGTGTATGTGCATCTTCCTACTCCACCATCTTGGCTGCGCCCCTCCTCTAAAGTGTTTTAAAGTATATCTGAAGATGTTTCTAAAAAAAATCTTCTGAAGTTTGTTAAATTTTCTCCATGAAATCTTTCTTACCCTATTAAATACCCTAGCAAGCTCTAATTAAAAGACTACTAAGGTGAATTTAGGCCAACTCAGATGCAATGGTCATCAGTTTTTATCTCGTATTACATTTTCAAAATGCAAGACAAAATTTAGACTGAAACAAATAGAAATCAGACAAGTTTTTTTAACTGCATTTTTCATAACATTTCAAAACTAATTTGATCTCACTCCAAATACTGAAATTCTGTTTTGGTATACAGATGACAAAGTATCATAAGATCTTAAGTGGATACTGAAAGAACTAGGATAATCAATGTGCTTCATACTATGTGAGGCATAGCACTGAACCCAGTGTAGTCTGATAAGGATAGATTGTAGAAATTGTACTCTGCCCCAGTCCAAATATGTCTAGAGCATTTTATTCAGTTCTGGGTACTGCATCTTTGGAGCAACACTGATAAACTGGAGACTATCCAGAAGGCGACAGCCAGAATGGTGCAGTCTCATGTTTATGTCATATGAGGATAGGCTGGAGGAATTTTATATATATATATATATATATATATATATATATATATATATATATATATATATATATCCTTGAGAAGGGAAGATGGGAAGACTTGATAACTGTCTTGAAGTACCCAAAATACAGTGGAAGAAGAATTAGATTTCTGTTGTTTGATCCATATCACCAGGACTAGGCAAAATGGTAGACCTTGAAAAGAAAGGAATATAGATTTGATGTCAGGAAAAACTTCCTAATAATTAGAACCGTCTCAAATTGGAATGAGCTGTCTCAGGAGAGAGTAGGTTCCCCTTCATTCAAAGACTTCACACACATTTTTTGTATGTTATGTTGGGGATTCATTTTCAAAATAAACCAATATTTAAAGCAATTATTCTTAACATTTAGTTGTATTTTTAAAACATTTCTCATTCCATGCAGGACTTGTCAAAGTATGAGATGGATTAAATAGCTGATAAGATCCTTTCCAAGTCTGAAATTCTGTGATTCTGCTACAGTGTCCCCCACCCCATTAAAACCAGTGAAAATTCTCAGAAGAAATTTTAGAGAAGTGTATACAAATTATGTCTACAGATGTGTTTTAACATACATGTGTATGTATATTTTCCAGCATTTAAAAAAAAAGTTCTGTAAATAATTCAACTAGATTCTCAGTAAAATCTTCATTGTACAGCTTATTCTTTGGAGCATTGATACCTTCCTGTTGTTATTCATTCGGTCATGTTCAACTCTTTGTGAACCAAGGACTACAAAATGCCAGGCCCTTCTATCCTCCACTGTCTCTCTTAGTCTGTTCATGGTGATGTCATTTTGATTCTGTTCAAGAACGAAGGACAACCACCAACCAAGAAACCAACTAGTCCCTCCAAGTTCATGTTCATTGTTTCTATGATACTATCTGTCCATCACATTCTCTGCTGTCCCCTTTTCCTTTTGCTTTCAGTGTTTCCCAACATCAGGGTCTTTTCCAATGAGTTCCATCTTCTCACTAGGTGGCTAAAGTATTTAAGCTTCACGGTCAGTATTTGACCTTTCAGGGAAGGGCCTGAATTAATTTCTTTAAGTATTGACTGAAATGACCTTCTTACTGTCTTCTTCATTCTAATAACTGGAGGAAGGAGATAAACGTTCTAGAAATGGTTCCGGTTATCCATTTCCACTGGTTTTGTTGTGGGGTTTTCTGGGGGGTGGAAATCTATATTTCTTCATCAGGAGGATTTCACAGTGGTGTTTTGCAAGTATAAGTCATTGCTGCTTTATTATAGTGTTTCTGGAGGGACAAAAATGAGAAGAAGGGGACTACTTGAGGCAATATTAATTCTTAGCTAGTGAAAGAGTTCTGATCCTCTGCTCAAGTGATTGGGATAGTAACCAGATGCCTTTAGAAAGTTCTATTAAAAACCACTTTGTTCAGTTTTCACTATAGTTGAAGGAGAATTCTTAGCAGAGAGAAGTTAAAGACATAAAGTCCATTTGTTAACCAAAGGAAGAATGTCGTCTTTGAATGTGCAGTTTTGTTGTGGTAAATGTGCTTTACATCCTGGACCAGACCTTGGTTTTCCAAGTAGACATCATCTCTAAGGGTGCATCTCCAGTCCTTAAGATTTCTGTAGTCCAGGCTTGACTCATTCTCCATATTTTGTCACTCATTAGTCAGCTTCCCTAAGCTGACTCACCCGAAGACCCTGCTCTCCTAATTGGTGACTCCCTCATCCAGACTGCCTTAAGAAAAGCCCCAGCTATCCTTATCATTCTTGCTCGCCTCTAGACCTAGAATCTTACCTCTAAGGTTATCTTCCATCTACTCTGTATGTAACTTTTATGTACTACTTACTTACATGTAGAGTCCTCCATTAGAATGTAAACTTCTGGAAGGGAGGGGCACTTTTTGCATGTGCTTAAAATAACTAAACATCTTAACAAATCAGCCATTATTGTAATTACTAATGAATTGGGCTTAGGGCACATATCACACTCCCCAAAAGTTAGGAAATGATACTTTATTTTTTATAAACATCTTTGACAAGTCATGCATGGAATGACAAATGTTTTAAAAACAACTAAATGTTAAGAATAATTGCTTTAAAGAAATATTGGTTTATTTTGTAACTAAGTTGTAATATGCCATCTGTCTTATAACAAGCCATCTTTTGAGATGATAGAAAAAGGTAAGCATGCATCAGGTAGCATATTCCATAGTCCAGTGAATCTGTGCATAAAGAAATTTTGCAATATTGGAACCAACATAATTTATCTACTAGATGTACTCAGACAAAAACTTTGACAAAGACAGGGAACTATCTTCCTCATAGGAAACATAGGAAGGAACAATATTGTCAAGTACATGACATTTATCAAGGAGTCAGAAGATCTGGGATTTCTCCACACAAAGCCTGAAGTTTTTTTCACCTATAAAATGAATATAATAGCACTAACTAGTTTTGTAAGCTATAGCAAAAGTTAAACAAATTAGTCATATGAAACAACCAGAACTTTGAGAAAGGTTTGTTGCAGAAGACATTTTCTCTGAGAAGTACTTTGAAAAGAATGCATTTGACCAATGAGTTAGAGATTTGTTTAAAGCAATTTAGTTACCAAAAGCTCTTTTATCAGGATAGCTTAAGCTCTTTATTGAACCCTGTAGCTGGGATGCCAGGAAGTTGAGTCATAATTATGCAGCTCTCCAATAAAGAAGACTCGCTTCCATATCTCTTCCCCCCAAGCCAAACAATCATGTTTACTCATGTAAACTCTAGTGCCTAGATGAGGCAACAAATTCTAAGCTGGGGCAGCCTTGAGATCTTTACTAGATATTCATTCCATGATCACTAGTCAGTTGCCTAAGAGCTGAATAAAAAATTAAGGATCCTGACTTGTGTTCTTCTTGATTCTGGGGCCATTTTAAAATCTCCAAAAAGTAAGCAGGAGAGAGAAGATGAAATGAATTTTACTTTCTTTCGTTGGTAGTTCTGTTCAAAGATTTGATATCAAATCTGAATACTGAAAGACTTTAAATATATAGTCTGGAATGAGACTTCAGATGTAGTTCCTCCATTTAAAATTGACTGAACAAAAATTACTAGCATTGCAATGTAATTGCCTATCACTTTTAGCCAAAAATCTTGGACCTTAATTCAATCCTCTAGTTTTGAGCCTTACTTTTCTGTTACTTCATCAAAAGAAATGTCTATCAGGTCACAGATGTGAAAGAAAGAAATGTTCTCGTCATCTACACAGATGATCTCAATAGGTTGATTACTAGCAGATGTGAGCAAATTAAGCTAGGTAGTAGTAAATACAACATTAAAACATTGCCATACAAAAATGTATACATATGATTCAAAATAATTAACTTTGTAGAATTAAACATTGACCAGGAAGTTAACAAACTGGAGAAAACTGCTTAAGGAGACTGTCATACACACATATACCCTCCTAGAATAAGTTCAGCCACCTTGATGGGGCAGATCATTTTTTAAAATTGTAAACAAAAGATTATATCACAACAGCCCCAAGTAATGAATAGCTTCTTCTAAATCTTAATTTAAACCAAAGCTATGAATAAAAGGCTTAGTTTTTCCAAGTAGTAACAACCTCTTCTGCTGCAAGGTCATTTATAGGCGTTACTCTTCTGTGAATCATCACAGTAGCTCCTGAGCACTCTTACAAGAAGTAGCTGCTTCTTACCTTTCAACTAAACAGCAGTAGCCAGAGTCTGACAGATTTTTGTTTCATCTTTGCCAGGAGTTTAGAATAATACCTTTACTCCATCATACTCAATAATGACTTATAGGACAAGATCTTGAAGAGAGGCAACCACAGTGAGAAGTGAAAATCTTCCAAAGGAGCCCTGAGAGTAAATAACTGGACCACAGGAAAGAAAGTTCATTGTTTTGTATTGTCGTTACAAACAGACTCCACCTGGGCTGCTCTGTAACCTTGTCCTCAGTCATCCACCCTGCCTTTAATAAAAAGATGGATTTCCATTACAATTGTGCCTCCTTATTCACCCAAACTGCCCTGATTTTTCCTAGATCAAAATGGTTGTTGTTTCTCATAGCAAAGTCACTCACTTTTTAGACAGTGTCTTTTAAACACATTGAACTCTGGTAGTAGAACAAAATAACGCAATTGTTTCTTACAACTTTGTGAAATAGGTTGACGTTTTATTGCAGCTTTACCCCTGAAGAAGGAAAAACAGTGACTAGTTATCAAAGCTCATTAGTATCAAAATATTATTTATTTGTTCATTAGTGAATTTTTTTTAGCACCTGAAGACCTTCTTTATGTATTTAGACATAAAATTAGAAATAAAAGAAAATATGTGGTTCCTCCCATTGGTTCTAATTCTTCTTTACATATTACACGCTTTTTTGGGGTGGTGAGAGGGGAGAGATGGGGATTAAATTTGGAACTTCTAATTCTTATGGAAGTGAATGTTGAAAACTAAAAATAACTTTTTTTAAAAAAGAAAAGAGCAAGGCAGAAATGAGAAAAGGAATAGTATGAGAGGAATGGAGGAAGGACAAGTGATATGCAAATAGAGAAAACATAAAATTGCAACAAATATCTAAAAAGCCCTGGAAAAGATCCCAGCCAGAATTATCAGTTGCTTTATGCCAGACACAGAACTCACCGTTCTGGTATTCACACTCCGTTGCTCTGTCTCTTGAGCTCACCTACCTCCACAGTGTCTAGGATTCAAAAGAGGTGAAATAAAAGGAAAGAAAAGCTAACACATTGGATGAAACAAGCTACATGAGTATTGCTTGCTAGCATACTAAATAATGAACAGAATAATAAATAATCCATTGGAAGTAAAACACAGATGCTCACTGTTACTAGGTAATGTTTGCATAGCATTTTTTCATTTGAGCACCTTTCATCAAGTCATTTTTTCCTCTGAGACCTGTAAAGTGGCAGCGTTTATTATAGCTTGGTAAACTTTCTATAGAATGTAGACTACATTCAAATACGGTGTGTTGGAATTACTTTTATTTTACCTTTTCCACACCTATGCAGGTCTATTTAAACACATGATATTTGCCTAAGACCATGTGTTCTTTCTATTTATTAGAGTCAGGGTCTGAGGCAGAATGCTGAATTGTAACCTTAATCATGGTTTATGCAGACTCTATCAAGATAGCACTTTTTCCTGAAGAATTATTTCAGAGTAGGAGCTGAAGAAGAGAAGGGGAAGGTTTTACATACAAACTGATACCTAAAAGCAACCTTTTGAGGATAATGATAATGGAAAAATCAATTCATTCCTCCCTGGCCCCCCTTTAAAAAAATTGTTCTTTTTCAAAGAAATTCCTTTTGATGAGAAATGCATTGTTTGTGTGTTGGACAGATGGTTCTCAACATGTTTTCCATTATAATAATTTTTTTAAATTAAGTAAACGACAAAAAACAGTACTGTCATATATCTATACCTAAACAGATTAGAACTACTTGTTTAAGACATCACAAAGCAGCAAGGCAAGTGCTTAACAAAGGAAATTTACTGTGATAATTCTTTAGTAAATGAGTGGTATGGTCTTTATTACTCATGAATAAATGTTCTAATGAGAAAGAGTCCCAGATCAAATACTGCTTTCTCCAAAAAGCCTCTCCAATATCCCTTAATTGTAGTACCTTCTTCTATTGATTTTGTTCAATTTATCCTGTGTATATCTTGTTTGAACACAATTGTTTACAGAGATAGCTAGGTGATGCAGTGGACAGAGACCTGTAGTCAATAAAATCTGAGTTCAAATTTGGTCTTAGATACTTGCTAGCTATGTGACCCTGGGCAAGTCACTTAACTTATGTTTGCAGTTTACTCATTTGTAAAATGGGGATAACAATAGCAGAGTTGTTGTAATGATCAAACGAGATAATACTTGTAAAGCAGTTAGCACAGTTCCTGGTATGTAACAGGGCTGTAGAAATGTTGTTGATGATGATGATGAATGATGATGTGTCTCTCACTAGACTGTGAGATCCTTGAAAGCACGGACTGCCTTTTGCCTTTGAAGCTCCTATATGGCACAGTGGGTAGAGGGCTAGACCTCGAAGGAAGAAGACTTCATTTCAAATCCGGCTTCAGATACTTCTTAGTTGAGTGACCCTGGGCAAGTCATTTACTCTCTGGTTTTTGCCTCAGTTTTCTCAACTGTAAAATGGGAATAATAACACCACCTACCTCACAGCAATGCTGTGAGGATCAAATGAGAGAATATGTGTAAAGTGCTTATGATATACGGTAGGTGCTATATAAATGTTTACTCCTTGCACTTTCCCACCCCATCTTTGTATCTCCAACATTTAGCACAGTGTCTGGCATATCGTAGGTGCTTAATAAATGCTAACTGACTAGTCTTCAGAGCAGTAAAATGTCCTGTATTTAGGCAGAATTAAGAATGGAATGGATGGATGTACTTGTGTTCCAGAAATTACTGAAATACCTCAAATCATAGTGGTCAGAGATCAAGGAGAAAACTAAGGAATATGGTTCTAAGTTAAAGTAAAAAAAATATTGGTTAAAAACCTTATTTTTACATTTATTAGCTGTGTTGTCATGGGTAAATTACTGAACCTCCAAAGCCTCATTTTCCTCATCTATAAAGTAATTAGCTTGAACTGTATGGACTGTATGGTCTCTAACATTTAGGGGTATGTTGGAGTCAGCACATATAGTGCTACATTTTTATTGCAATCATTTACACCTCAGAAACCAGCAAACTGTTCATCAAGGTTTGATTTATAGTTTTGTCAATTCTCCAGAATTAAAGTGATAGAGAAAATGTTAATAACAGCAGATCAAATTTAAGTCTGTTGTGTTTACACCTTCCCCAACCCACCCCCAATACCTCCAGAGTGTTAGTTGTTAAAGATTTACCAACATACTTCTGCTCTCTGCAATCCAGTGACCTTACTGGGCTGTTTTGGAAAAACTGTTTTATAAAAAAATTATATGACTTTTTATTAATAGCATAACTGATGTGACATAGCCCTTTGATGGACTAATCTTGCCTTCAAACCCACTTCTGTGATATGGGACTCTGACTTACCAGTAAGGTTCTAGGGTTGGATCAAGAATGAATGAATAATGAATGATTAAAGGAATCCTGATAGCTGAATGACAGAAAGCATATGAGGTCCTTTCCACAAAACACCTTCAAACAGACCTAGAAAATTTGGAGAAATCCAGAAAATGCAGCAGTGAATCATTTGCCTCACCCAGGTTGACACAGGGAAACAGAGAGATCTGCAGACACTAGGGACAGGGTGGCCTACTTCAGCACCCAGGAATAGGCTGTGCACCAGTGCAAGATGAGGTCCCAGATCTAGATTAGGATACCCCAAGCCCCAGGCAGCTAGGTGGTACAATGGATAGAGAACCAGGGCTGGAGACAGGAAGATCTGATCTCAAACACCTACTAGTTGTGTGATTCCCAGCAAGTCATTTAACCCCCATTTGCCTCCGTTTCTCATCTGTAAAATAGGGACACATTGAAGAAGGAAATAATAAACGACTCCAGGAACTTTGCCAAGAAAACTCTATGGACAAAGTCTATGGAGTTACAGAGTCGGACATAATTGAACTACTGCACAGTAACCCATACCAGGGCATCAGAAAGGGAACAGGTGCCACCTGGCAGCTTTGACATCTTTCCCACAGTCTTTCTGTATATAAGCTCCCTCGTCTTCATGAAGGGGCTCATATTCAATCCAGCTGATTCTATCTGAGATTCAATCTGGTCTGTTTGTCAATACAAGCATCACAAATGCTTAGGCTTCTTACAAGTCAACACAATATGGTGAATCTTTAATAAACTTTGTTTTACTCTGGCTGAAAGAAGGCTGGAGTTGAATTCATTCCAGCAGGATCTGGGGTGTTCCAAGCACCCCAAACCTCAACATTATAATTCTCTTGGGGTACATTAATAAAGGCATAGTCTCTAGGTTGTCCTGGACAAGGTAATTTCCAGAGGAGGCATCTAGAATGGTGAGGTAAATGGAGATCATGCTATAGGAAGATCATCTGAAAGAAATGGGAACATTGTGGGAACTACTAAATTTTAAGCCTTCTCCCCAGAGATCAAGTAGTAGTAGAGGGGAAAGTCTGCTTTGCAGGTATTGGCGGAAATGTTTGTACTGTATTGTTGTTATATCTTTGAAGCAGATGTTAAATGATTAAGTGAACTGTGAAGTTGATGTTAAATGATTAAGTGCTCATCATAACCTTTCTATCCAAATGGGAACACAGACAGTAAAGACTCAAGCTGATGGAATTAGAGAAAGAACCTCCACAGTCTTTTGGCATACCTTAGAACCCTGAGGGTCAGAAGCATCAGGCCGGGCCCTTCAAGAATGGGCCCAGAGCATAAATACCACAGAAGGAAAAATGTACATGCCTGAAATAGCTGTGTGTTGTAGGAGAGAGATCACTAGACTTGGCTTCAGGAAGACTTGAAGTTAAATTCAGTGTGACCCTGAACAATTCAATTAACTCTCTTGGGTTTCAGTTTCTTAATCTGTAAAATGAGGATAAAAACACCACCCACTTTACAGGATCCAATAAGTTAATACTTTGTAAACCAAGCATTTTGTAAATTTAATATGAGCTATTATTATGTTTATAAGTGCTACTTATGATTTCAGTGGGCTGTCTGGGGACATAGTGGCTTCTCCTTCACCTGAGATTTGAAAAAAAAAAAGCTAGATATTTCCAGTTAAATAGAATAGCATGATGAGAGCATTCATTGACTTTTAAGGCAGAAGATCTAGACTCACATTTGCCACTTGTCATAATAGCAAATCACCTCTCTGTGCTTCAGTTTTCTCATCTGTAAAATGTGGGGGTTGAACTAGATGACCTCTAAGCTCCCTTCTAGTTATTTTAAAAATAAGTTTCTATTGATGTCTTCTGCTTTATACATCATCATAGTTATCATTAGTATCTCTCATCCCCTCCCAGAGATCCATTCTATATATAACAAATTGTTTTTTTAAAGAAGGAAAAAAAAACAACACAATTGAGGAATACATCAAAAAAATCTGAAAATACATGCAATGTGTAATAACCTGTAGACTTCTCAACTCTACAAAAGTGTCAATTAGGGGGTGTCCTCTCATATCTTTTCATTCAGGTCATGCTTGAGCTTTATAATTTTGTTAAATTAACTTCTGATTTTTTTGATGTGTAGTTGTTCTTTGCATTTACATTATTGTAGTTACCGTATATACTGTTTTCTTGACTCTGCTTACTTTAGTCTGCTTCAGTTCATGTATTTCCTGTGCTCTGTATTCCTCACATACATCATTTCTTACATTACAGTAGTAATATTCCATTACATTTATGTCCCACAATTTAATTAGTCATTTCCCAAAATGGTTGTATGGGGTGTTAAGGGAGGACTAGCACCTCTTGTGTAAGGCTTGACTAACTCTTTTCAGGGCTGCTTATCCACCTTTGGTGTCTAACCAGTTACCATCCATTCTATACATACCATTCCATCAAACATTCCAACTCTAATCAATAGATCTGTGATTCTTGATCGGTCAGCATTAGTGTCCAACTGGATGGCTGGTGAGATTCTATGACTTTGAGGCCCTGCACACCACCTTAAGAGAGAATGTCAGAGACCCAGACTCCTCTAGGAAGACTTAGAGTTAAGCTATGAAAAGAACCCTTGGGGGTCCTAGGCCTATACTTGTGGGGCATTAGTTTGGGACTAAGACATTCTCACCATTATTGAGAAGATGTCAAATTGTACCATGACCATATGACTTCTTCTTTCCCCCAGTCTCAGCTGTTGGATGGTCCTGAGTGGATGCAGCTGTCCTTTGGCAGACTTTCATACTAGTCTATCAGTAACCAACTTTAAATGTCCCTGACACTTCTTTGGAGAAGTTAGTATTTCAGGTTTATATAGTTAGGTATAACTTAAATGCACATTTTTTTCTCTTTTATCTATCTTCTTTTCCTTTACTTTTCTGGTACTAACATTGAGTAGCTGCTATGTGGCAAAGGATCAATTTCAGATCTGAAGTTCTTTGTCTATCTTTTAGTATCATGGTAAGATCAGAGGGACATTTCACATGCTGCTATCTACCGCATGTTACTTTCTCCCCTATTTTGTGCTAGCCTGACAATGCTGTTACAAGCCAAACTCATCGCTCAAGACATTCTCATCATGAGTAGTCCCATTTTGCCTATCACATTTTTTCATATCAAGTCACAAATATTTTTCCATTCTAAACCATTGTAATGTTTCCTTGAAACATAAAACACTTAATACTCCCTAGCACCAAAGAGCAAAGGACCATCTAAGAATGAGGTTTTTAATCTTTTTGTGTCCTGGACCCCTCTGTCTGATTGGTCGAGCCTATAGACCCCTTCTCAGAATAATGTTTTTAAAAATATAAAATAAAATAAATATAGTTACAAAGAAAACCAATTATATTGAAATGCAGTTATCAAAATATTTCTTTTGAGCCAAGACCCCAGTTCTGTTCTTACCATGTGCTTTAAAGTGTTTGCAGATGCTTCAAGAGGTAACAGCACTGAACAAATAGGTGTATATCCTTTGTAGATATGCTATAAGACCATGACAATTTTTTTGTCTTGATCTTTCCTAAGAGTTGGTATTTTGAAGTGACTTTTCTGTGTATAGATGGGATACTATACCATCAGATTCAATAGATGTGTTGGTTCCTTTTGCTGAAAAACTCCATCTCTCCTTTTATTCTTTGTTTCAAGAAATGGTTCCATGGAGGCAAGGGGGTAGAAGAAGGATAATTGGAAATGAGAGTGATACCAAATGGTGTTGTTGTTTTAAGATTTTGCCACTCAACTCCCTGTAACTCTAAGGATGTAATAATTCAGCTTTGCATTAATGACTTGTGCTAGGTGAGAGCTACTTTTTTGGATGATCGCAAATTCATGAATCTAGATTCTTTCAAAGGTGAGGCAAAGAATCCTGAACTGGCTCATGATTCTGAAAGAAGCAGCATCTGGATTGGTAATGGGCACACTAATATAACCTCATTTACCAAGGCTTTGTGAAAGAAGCTGCCAACTGAAGGGATTATTGATTTTTACAGTAGTCCAGCTAGTCTTGAGCATATAATTCAGCAGGGTGTCAGGTACAAGTATGGAATCATCACAGTGGATAGCACAGCATCGAACACGAAGGAAAGGAAAGGGAAGAAAGAGGAGAGACAGACATGTAGTTTATAGCCAGCCTCAAAGCCAGGAAAGCCTTTGTCCAAGTCCCATGTCACACACATACTGGTATGTGACCCAGCTGGGCCAGTCACTTAGCCTTTCAATACCCTAGATGGCTCTATGAGACCAGAAATTACAGAGGTATTGACCTGCATTGGTAGAGAGTTTCTTCACCCATAAGTTCCTTATGTGGATGAAACCACAGGCCCAGCCCCCATCTCTGTCCTTATCTAATGGGGACAAAGAAGGGATCGCTACACCCTAAGCAGGTTCCAGTGCACTTTCTTATTACATGAGAGCAAGTTTGTATTCAACACATCATTCCAAGTTCAGGCTCTATTTAGAGACAAATACTTTGGTGCACTTTTCTTCTTTTTCTAAGATGCCTGCTCAACACCTAAGTGATAACACTGCATTTGGAATCATACCTAGGCTTTCAGAACTTGACTTACCAGTAAGTTGATTGTACAAAAGGCAAGTCAATTTAATTACCTTCAGAGTGGCTTTTATTTTTTATTTTTTCAAAGTGGATAAGGGATATTTAGATCTCATGGTTGTCTACAAAGCCTTGTGCAAATAGAAATTAATTAACCCTTCAAATTGTCCTGTAATTCACGGGGTAGATAACTGTTCTCTCTGGGGAAATTGTTTTTCTTTTGTTCTTGAGGAGAGCCATGACACGGGGAAGGTGATGTCATAATATACAAGTGAACTGAATTTGAGTGAGGCGGACCTGTGCAGAGTCACCAGCCTTACTCTCTCTGGGTCCAGAGGCAAGATATATATCAGGATCACTGGAGACAGCACCTTTTGGGGAGTTAACAAAAGATTAAATATGAAAATGATTGTCAAAACCAGGAGTTAGAAATGAGTCAAGAATTTCTTACTGTCAATTATGTTTTTATACAGCTTTCTTCCTAGTTCAGAGAAAATTAGACACTATACCAGCTTAGGGATAGCCTTCTCTAGGAATTGGCCCACAAACAAAAAGAGGTAACAAGAAATAGGGGAATTGCATTGTGCTATATGGAAAGAACACCACCTCTGGAGGATGTGGGTTCGAGTTCAAATCCCACCTTTCATTCTCTGTGAGTTAGAGAGCCTTAATCTCCCTGGACCTCAGTCTCCTCACCTGGAAATAGGGATTTTGGACTAGATGGTGCCTGAAGTCCCTTCCAGCTCTGGGCCTATCGTCTCTTCTACTTGTGTTGCTTGTGAGTTGATGAATTATGTTTTCCTTGGAGGGTCTGGTTATCTATGAAGTTCAGGTACTTCCTGACTTGTGAAGTGCCATATTACAAACATCCCACACCCACAAATACTTGCACTGGACTGAATTTCTCCTGGAAATGTGTTCTTCAGACTTCCATGTTAACCTTCATCATGGTCTAAGAACTATGACAAGAGAGCTGAGTAGACATATTCCTGATCACATTGTACAAGTTCGTCAACAGAAAGAGGGCAACACATACTATTTCTATTATCCTACGTATTTCTCTATGGGTGAAATTTAAATAAAATGAGGAATAGCAACCTTAATGAAAAAGTATTGTAAAAGAGCCTACTAAAATATGGTGTGTGTGTGTGTGTGTGTGTGTGTAAGGTAATGGTGACATTCTTGACAGACAGGCAGACACCCCATCCCTTTCTGAAGATGGGATGAAGAAGAGGGATTTTTAAGCAGATTAAATGTATGAGTTACTATCCCCTCTCTTCCTGGAAGCTATGCCTCTCTTAATGCAGCCTGAGATGACATGGGCTTTTTTAGTTGACATAATATCCCTTTGACTCCTATTAAACTCATCAGTGATGGAATTCCCTAGATCTTTTTTTTCTTTTTAAAATTTAAACTGGACTTGCAATATCATTAGTGTAGGGAGTTCCATTTATCAATGCAGGCTGACAGCTACTCAGTAATGTATAATCTTAAGGATACTAAGAGGTTAAGGGTCTCACTTGAGGTCACACCCCTAGATCTTTTTTGGACCACTGTTTAACCAGTCATTCCCTGTTCTATACTTGTGAAGTTAATTTTTTTTAAACCCATGTATGAGATTTATAGCTATTAAAATACACCTTATTTGATTCTGCCCAATATTTAGGGATGTCAAAGTCTCTTTAGATCCCACCTCTGCCATCCATTATTATGTTAGCTTATCCCTCCCATATTCATGTCTACTGCAAATCTGATAAACATAACATCTGTTTTCATCCAAGTCACTGACAAATGCTAAATAGCACAGAGTCAAGCACTGATCCCTGGGGCATTCCACTCTAATGAAGTTTTTCCTTCATACATCACTCCTTTTGGCTGTGATGCCTAGACTAAGGGCAAATACTTTAAAAAAAATTGAATCAAACAATAATAACTGAGTGTGTACAGGAGCTGTTCAAAGTCTTTTTGCAAGATAATACTGGGTCATACCCTAAGTGCTTTGTCTAAAAGGGAGAAACTACCTCAGGATCGGAGAGAAAAAGGATCTGGGAGTTTGCATTAGAGAGACTGAAGCAAGCATGGAGCAAAGGGAGGGATGTTAGAGGATAGAGATATGTTTTGCCTCTATGGGAGTCATGGAGAAGAGGATCCAGGTTAATGGAAGTTTCAAGAGAAGATCAGATTCTTTTCCAGCTTCCCTTCCTGATGCCATTTTATCCACAGGCATGTGTAATCTGGTCTTTGCAAAATGTTTCCAGTAAAGCAAATTTTGCCCCAATCAGAAAGAAGGCAGAGCTTATCCAGAGACGGACATCAAAGAAAGTGTAGCTATTGGGAATTTTTCCTATTTGAGGGGTCCCAGCAATTGGGACTGAACTTAAAAACTTTTCAACTAAAATAAACTCCTACTATATTTGTTAGATGCAGAGGAAACTGAGCCTTAGGTGGCCTCCATACTTCTAGTACTGCCTCTTGACAAGAATGGTCATTTAAAGAGAGGCTTTTCATATTGTTGTTGGAGATTAGTGATTTAGCTGTGGCCATTCAGCAAGTGGGCAGCTAGGCCACACAGTGGATAGAGCACTGGGCCTGGAGTCAGACTCCTCTTCTCTAATTCAAATCTAGCCTCAGACACTGACTAGCTGTGTAAGCCTGGGCAAGTCGCTTAACCCTGTTTGACTCAGTTCCCTCATCTATAAAATGAGCTGGAAAAGGAAATAGCAAACCACTCCAGGATCTCTGCCAAAAACAAAACAAAAAACCCTAACCCAAATGGAATCAGGAAGAGTCAGACACAACTGAAAAACAACTCAGCAACAAAATTCAGCAAGTAGATATTAAAGTGGATATGCTTAGGGATCTTTAAGAAATGTGCCTTGAAGAGAAATGTGGTAAACTGTTGTTAGGACGAATTGGAATGATTTTTTTGGGGGGTGACGGTGAAAGATGACAGTAATCTCCAGACCCACAATGTATGCTGGCCTTGAACCTTCCAGTTTTGGATTTGAGGCATCCTCCAAGTTGTACTAAGGAATTTCCTCAGAAATTAGTTTACTTTCAAACCAGGAGAAAAGGATTGAATTATTTTTTTTTCAAATTCTGAACTTTAACACTAAATAAAATAGGTGTTACCATACTTATAGTAAAAGAGGACGATTGTATGTGAAACTGAATCTCTATTCCGACCAGTTCCTTCTTTAACTCTATTGTGTGTTTTCTTTCCCACTCTGGCAGCTCTCTGGTGCCTTTCACAAAACTAGAAATCCTCCTTTCCCTATTTTAGTGAGGATAGGATACTCATGATTCAATGTGATATGACTTTAAGATCATATCATAAAGTATATGGGATCCTAAGCAATATCATATCAAGATGCCAACATTCAGGTTGAGTTTAGGTATAATAATTTTGGACCAGAACCATTTAAGAGCTCTAGTGAAGGAGCATCCACAGGGACTGAAGGGTGGGAAAAATATCCAAAGCCATTTAAATGTCAGCCAGTAGTTGTGATATGGTAAGTTAAACTACTCTGGTATCTTTGCCAAGAAAACCCCAAATGGGGTCATGAAGAGTCAGATAGGGATGTTCTTGAAACATCCTCCTCAAAATGTAGTAAAAGTCATGCTCTTCCTCCATTTCCTTCGATCTTTACTTCTTTGATTTTAGATTCAAGGGCTGCTCTGTGATACACCCACTCATTGACTTACCTTCTGCATTAAGGATCTCTGACCATTTTTGTGAGGAGCTACTTTTCATTCTCCCAGGTAGCGCCATCTGTGAATTCCCTGAAAGCAGTTAGTAAGTAAAGAGAGTATTATTGCACTTTATCTACCTTCACTTTCGGGAGGCTAATCCTAACCTTTACACTGTTATTCGGTTGGTATAGAAATTGATACTATTCTAGAATACTTTTTCCTTTCCATTCAGTTAATATGTTGATACCAATTGAGGTTTTTTCTCTTACTGTTTTCTTCTCTTTTACCTCTTCCATTTTTAATTCCTTAATTTGCCTGTTCCTTTTTAGAAGTTATACTTAATTTTTTTTGAACATCAAGAACCTATACTTTTTTCTTCTTATTTCCCCACATATTTATATGTATGTCACAACTAGAGATCTAGTTTTTACTACTCTTTTCAATAAAACTTTTTACTAAAACTTCTACTTTTACTTGCACAGCAAGAAAAAATAATAGCCAAAACGGCTGATAATTCTTCTGTTTGCTCTTTTATCTGCAAGGCTTGCAATTTAGGTATGGGTTTCTACCTGTAATAACTTAAAGTGTTTACATTTCTTTAAGTAGGATGAATTTCCTTTCACCTTACAATAAGGAGGAGGGGGGAGTAGGGAACAAATACTTATTAAGTGCCTACTGTGTGCCAAATACTTTGCAAATATTATATATATATATATATATTATTTGGTCTTCACAACAACCCTGGGAGACAGGTGCTATTCTTATCATTCCCATTTTACAACTGAGGTAATGAAACAGAGAAAGATTAAGTGACTTGTTCAGGTCTGGCTCTTCAGGGTCTGAGGTCATATTTGAACTCAGGTCTTCCTGTTTCTGGGCCAGGTGCTCTATCCATTGGGCATATCCATATATATCCATATCCATATATACATGTATATATATATATACATCCATATATACCTGTATACTAAAGAGGTAGCATCATTCAACGTTCACAGTTCTAATATAATGCATACCTAGTTCGAAAAAAAGTTGAATAGAAGTCTAAATGGAAGCATAATTACATTTTAAATAATTTGTCTCTGCTGGGTGTACTAGTGCAATTTAAGTTTTAGCTATATCACATAAATCAATGTTTTCAAGTTACCACCAACTACAATTTGCCGGTTTTTCTTTGGATGGTGAACTTTGTTTGAAACCTACATATACAAATGAAGTTACTAAAAAGTGTAGGGTCATAGATTTGATTTAATTCAGTCAGCTTCAACTGAACTTTATTATGCTTCTAGCATGTGTTAAGAGAATATGTAGTAGTTAAGGTAAAATACCACCTCTTCCCTGATGTTGTTAAAAGTCTGTTACCTTTATTTTGCCACAGCAACTCAAGTCCTAACTCCAGCTAGACTTCTAAAAAGTGTATTATCATTTATTTCAAGAGGATAACAGAATATGTTTACATAAATGCAACTTACTACCAGGCTGAGAAAAAAAACAACTGAAAATGCAAGATCAGAGATAGGTCTTCAGATACAAAAGATTCTCTCCATTTGAAATAAAACTGTTCTCAGCAAATGCCTTGCTTGCCTAGGCTTGAATTTTAGCTTTGATTTTGAAAATCAGGCTTTATTTTCTATGACAGAATGCTTACTATTAAAAGATATGGAGAAAGCAACACTATTTGATTAAGATACTCTCTGGTCTTCTTGGTATTCTATAAACTACAAAAAGTTATTTAGTTTATATCCTGGCAAAGATTTTGAAAATTCTAGTTAAAAAATAACTTGTAAATAATAATGAAACGTTGAGATGTACATATAAAAAATTAAATATTTTAATTTAAAACATTTAGGTTTTATGGAAACAGCTAAGTGGTTTTGTGCTGCCACTTAGTTCCTCTTATTGGCTCTAGCCTTATCTTCTGTTATTTTGGGCAATCATTATTCTGTTATTTTGGGCAATCATTATTCTGCTAAATAGCCTGTCAATGTCTTCATGAATAGGGTTCCCAAAGGACTTTCAGAGACATTTTGGTACCAAATAAACCTATTATAAATTTTAAGATGGCAGTGGCTGCTGAGCCATTTCAGATTACAGAGTGAGTATCGAACGTAAGGTTGCTCTTTCTATTTTTATGGTCAGATCTATTTGTAGGGGGTATACAAGCAAAATTACCTTCCAAAAGAAAAAAGAATTACTTAAAAACCAAACCAAACCAATTAACCATCCAGGAATACAAGACAGTACTACTTACTATAAGACTTAAAAGAAGCCAAGAACTTTGATCACAAGTTCAACAGACATACTCTACAACAGGGAACAATCACCACCAAATGGAGCTCAATCTACTCCTCCCCCTGACTTTTTGAGCACTGGAAACGGTGTAGGAATAGACCAAGTATAGACTTTAGGAATTTCTTCCAGCTTTTGTCTGCTTTCTTTCTGAAAGCTACCTAGGGACAGAGTCTATGCAGTGCTATACACACACACTATATATATGACATGTATGGCTTGTTGCTTCCCCCTTTAGATGGTGAGCTCCTTTAGGGCAGGGACTGTCTTTTCCTCCTTCTGAATGCCCAGTGTTTAGCACAGTGACTGGCACATAGTATGCCCTTAATAAGTGTTTACTGACTGATTAATAACTATGTGTTCCCTTCCCCACATTCCTTCTCCACATTCTATATTTCACTTTAACTACCACTAGCATGAAGCTATTACATCCATGTATAATTTCTGAGATCTTGTGGCAGATCCTCTCTTCTACTAGAACATGAGAGAAACTACGTTCAAGTGTTTATTTCAGACATGCTTTAAAAAAATACTAGTAGGGCAGGTCCAACATCACTTGTGAAAAAACCTGAGAATTAATGTTACTTTAGCAGTGAAATCCAGAGTTGATTCCAGAAAGCTTTTCCACATCTTCTACCAGTAGTGTGCCTTTCTTTCCCCTTCTTTTTTCAGCTGTCCAGGACAGGAAGAAGAGAAGAAGTTTTCTTATTCAAGCACATCTCTGCTGGTTGTGCAAGTCTGGGGGCATTGCATAGCCATCACCATTTAATATTTGAAGATAAGAGAAGGCTTCTTTGGATGCAGCACTTAGTGCAATATCTGGGACATAATAGGTACTCAATAAATGTTTATTGATTGGCATGGTTTTAAAAGTTAGAGTCGTTATCTCATATATTTGATATGGAATATGTTTGTACATGTATGTATTTATATCTACATGTGTACATTTCTATCATCTCATCTTCCTTCCTTCCTTCCTTTCTTCCTTCCTTCCTTCCTTCCTTCCTTCCTTCCTTCCTTCCTTCCTTCCTTCCTTCCTTCCTTCCTTCCTTCCTTCCTTCCTTCCTTCCTTCCTTCCTTCCTTCCTTCCTTCCTCCCTCCCTCCCGTCTATAATCTATGAAACAAATGGAAAGGCAGTGAGTCATTATGGATAGAAAGTTGACTTCCATAAGCACAGTCACTGAAGCATTTACACTATGTGACCCTGGGCAAACTGCTCAACCATTCAGTTCCCTAGGCAACTCTTAAGACCTTAAGTTGCAGAGAAGGAATCAAATGCATTGGTAGAGAGGCTTTCATTATCTAGAAATGGTCTCTACTAAAGTAATCACAAGTCCATTTTGTGTATGTGTATGTACATATACATATACACACATGCATATATAACAATATATATCTGTAAAAATTATCATATACTAGTGCTATAGAAAGCCAAGATTCTAGATCACAGCTCACATTTTCTGAGGAGTGTTATGGTTTACAATATTCTTTTCTTACAATACCCCTTCATGAGGTAGGAATTAAATGTACTATTATCATCCCCTTTTATAGATAAGGAACCTGAAGTCGATAGGTAAAGTGTCATGCTAGTGGTCACATTGTTCTGAAGAATGAGAGTCAGGTTTTGAAATCTTTGCACTGTACTGTATTCCCCTTCATCACCATTATGATAGTGCACAGACCAGGGCAACTGAAAACAAATGCAAAGCATGAGAGATGTAGTTTGGAAATAAATGATTAAACACATCAGCACCATTCTATTTATAAATCAAGTACAGAATGAAACATGTGGTTTACTCACTAACATTTCAAGTGATAACATCAATGGTTTTCAATATTGTAAATCTCAAACAAGCTTAGGTTAAGGACAAACTGAATTGTTTTGTACTGAAGTAGTACCCTCGTTGACACTGTTTATTTATTTGATTACTGGACCCTTTGATTGTTCTGAATCTTATAGCATCCATGTATGCTCATCTAAATTTTCTCTACACAATTTTTCCTGGAGTTCTTTCCCAGACATTTCTAAATAGGAAAATGAAAGTGCAATTCTCTGTGACTTTGGAAAGATGGATTATTATGAGCTGCTAAAAACATTTTCAAATGCAATTCCATGATAAAATGTTCTTCAGATGAAAATTTTGGAAGAAAAAGTGATTATCCATTCTATTTCACATACGGGAAAGGTAAAATGTTGCTTGCTTTTCAAATTTCACTAGCATACATATATCTGATCAGACTGCCATCAGTTCCTATAACTAGTTGGTAAAGCCCTTTCTCCCTTAAGGAATCCAGTAACTTCTTCAAAGGGGCTGGAGCACCAGGAGAAGGTAGAAAGAATAACGTAGAAAAGAAATGTAACAGGGGAGAATGCTTATCAAGAGCATTAAACCACAATCTGTCCTTATACCATACTTTTGGTGTTATTAAAAACAAACAATTATCTTTGTAAAATTTGAATTATAGTCTGTATTCTAAAACACAAAAAATCTGTATGAATTAAATACAGTATGACTGAAATAGGATATAAATTACAATTCTTTACAGCAAATAGTGAAATACTATCATCAGATTACTATACACAAAACCATACGAAGAACAGCAGCTTTTCAGAAAGGTCCCAGGCATCTCACTCATTACTGATGCTACAGACTAAAGGGGACTGTACACATCTCTCTCTCTCTCTGTAGAAACAAGACATTTCTAGCTGCCCATCCAGAACATTTTTACAAATAACTACAGCATAGATATACAAAGCAGTTTTTAAAAATACACACACATGCGCACACGCACATCCACACATCCACAGAATCTTTTCATGTTTCCCAAAGTAGGAGACATTTATAATTGCAGTCACTAAGGGCAGCATCATCTGTATTTGAGCAGTTAACTCATGCCATCCCCAGTGCAACGTGTGCAGCCTCAAGCTTCTGCTGCTTGCTCACCCTGTCTCCTCCTCATTTCCCAGAGTCGCTTAAAAACAGTAACAACAAAATCCCACAAACTAATCCCCACCTCAAACAAAACAAAAGACCCCAGGCCAAGGTGGTGTGTCCTTGCTTTCCCCTTACAGTAATACTGCTTTCTGTATTTAAACTGCTGGGCTGGAACAAGTGCCTGTGGAATACGAAACTCACAGCCTCAGTCATTGTCAGCATAAGCAATACAATTGCAGGTCAGCACAGTGGCAGGCCACTTGGAAGACAAAAAAAAAAAAAAAAAAAGACTTTCAGTGTGCTTATTTAACAGAGGACAGGTAAGGCAGCATGGTGCCCAGTGATCAAGAGAGTCATGGCACCAAACTTGCAGTTAAGTGTATATTTACAGAAAAAATAAGACAGGACAGCAAATGTCTAATACAAGTTCTTTGGTTATAAAGAACAGCATTCTGTAACCTTTTCCACGAAGAGGGATTTGCATCCTCCTTATTTTGCAATAAAATATCTGTTTAAAATAAGATTTTCCCCCAACTTGGTTTCTGACAAAGAGTCCAGTACCTTTCAGTTATCTACAAATCATCTTTATCTATTTTAGTGTGCAGCCATGCCTGCCTCCAGACAGACAAACTATAGATACACATATTCATATATATATATAATATATATATATTATTTATAAAAAAAAAATTAGAGAATTAAGTCCATGGTTCTAAAGAGCACACATCCAGTAAAGACTGATTAAAAATATACAAGAATAAAGTCTTTTAAAATTTATAAAGGTTCCTACAGAGTGGTGGGGGGCATGGGGAGAGTTGTGTCATAAGTGCAAATATCAAAACATACTGCTGCTTAGTTAATCCAGGACTTTCTGTTCTCCTGCTTCCTGGAAAAATTAGAGGCTGCTGCATCGCCTGAGTGACAAAGTGCTGCTTCTCCTGCTTTGGAAGAAGAGGGAGATGGTACTGGGCCCATGACACTTTTCCTCTTCTCAAGACTGGAGGCTGCCTGAGGTCGAGAAGCATTGCTGCATTTCTTTGCGGGAGCTGGTGCTTTCAGAAGGCGTCCAGGGCGAACAAAGATGCCATGCTGTGGTTTGCACCGGAAGTACTCCTTTCCTTTCACTGTCCCATCATGCTTCCCTTTAATGTAAAAACAAGGATGTTGTTAGTGTACATTCTTTCTTTCCCACCTCTATTATCCCTGCTCTAGGAAGCCACACTTTAAACTCAGCATTCATAGTTATTCATAGTACTGATGCCAGTAGTCTTATCTTCTCCTAAAAAGGCTTGAAAACCTGGGATCCATTATAGGAAATGAACCAAGAATGTACAGCATATTGGAGGAAAAGCAAACCAAGGTGTAACAGGAAAAAGTTAAAAAAAAAAAAAAGTGAAAGCATCACCCTAAATAAAGGAGATGAACATATCTTGGAAATTAAGGTTAAAAGGAAAAAAAAGTATTCCTCTGTCCTAACCACTAAAGCACATAGACTGTGAGAATATCATTTCAGCGTTGTAACCAAAAATTTTAAATCCCCTGCGCTTCCCATTACGCGTCCATTAGGTGCTGATCAGCTAAGCTGAAGGTATAATTAGGATATTTGCTGTGGTTGGAAGAGTGAGTATGGAACCAAAGTGATGAGGTTCCTGTTCCAGTTCCAAGGTAAAGAACAAAGAGATTCTGATCTCAAGGAAAAGGTATATGGTAATGAAGTGACGATCATGGAGAACTGCTGACAGCTTGGAGGGCAGCACCGTGTTTGAATGTGTCAAAAAGATTAATGAGAGATGAGGGCAAAGCAAGGCTGAAGTCTTTGAAACAGAAGACCTGAGGGGCTTAGTTGACTGCAAACTTAATATGAGTCCCCAGTGATATGGCAGCCATAAGAATTAATGTGATTTTAAGTTGTATTGATATAAGTTTAATATGCAAAACAAGGGAGGTAACCGCCTCACTACAGTCTGTATTCATTAGACCATATCTCAGGAGGGAACAGGACAGCGAAAGAACTAGAAACCATGTTACATGAGGATCAATAGAAAGAGCTGGGGATATGTAGACTGGAGAAACCTTGGGGGAAAGGATAGCTATTTTTATACATCTGAAGAGTTGCTGGCGTATTTTTGTGCGTTCATGTGTGTATTTTAACTTAATTTGCTAATCATTACATTTGATAGTGGTTTTTTTCCCCCTCAGCCCTTATGTTTCTGCAGCCAGCAGAGTAGAGGAGCTCCTTGAAGTAGATACTCTTTCCTCAGCTTTCCCCCACGTCTGTCTTACTGCTCCTTAGTTTCATTTGCTGGATCATCCAGCTTCCCCTAAGCCACTCCTCTTCCAAACGTCTTTATTTCTGTTGGTATCATCATCCTTCCAGTCACCCAGATTCAGATCTAGAGAGTTACCTTTGATTCTTATTTCTCCCTCATCTCTCAGGCATAGTTCACTGCCAGGATGCCTCTATTCTACCTCTACATGTCTTTCATTTGTTCCCTTCTCTTTACTTGCAAGGTGACCATCCTGGTTTGGGCCCTTATCACAGGTCACCTGTGGACCACTGTATCTGATAGCTCCTCAGTGGACTCATCCCCAATCCATCCTCCAACCAGCTAACAAAACCATCTTGAAGAACAGGTTTGACCATATCATTCTTCTTCTAATCAAGAAACATCAGTGGCTCTATACTGCCCCAGGTTAAAACATAAACTCAGCTGATAACTGCTTTGCACTAGCCTACCTTTCCATATTTTTTTCACATTACTAATCTACGCACACACACAGACACACACTTCCAACAAGCCTGGCATGTTAACTGTTCCCTGCACAACCTTCTATCTTCTCTCTTTGTAACTTTTCACAGGGTCATCTCATTTGCCTGGAATGTTAACATCAGGGTTTCTTGTTCAGTTTTTGTCTTTGTATCCCTTAATAAATGTTTGTGGTGCTTTATAAATATCTGTCGAATTAAAGAGGCATTAAAATGATTCTGTTTATCCCCAGAAAGGAGTAATACCAATGGGTCAAAATTATGGGAGGACAGATTTTTGGCAAACTGTCAACCACTGAATAAGTATATAGATAATACAAAAAGAAATCAACTGTTTCAACAAAAATCATCAATTTTGTCTGTGCTCCCAATGTGTAGGATGATAGCTTCCAATGGAACTAAAAATGAAGAACTGCTAACTATTTGATATCTACCATGAGACAATGAGTTTCTCTTTCTCTAGTGACCTTAAAATAGAGACTGGATGATCCCTTTTGGGGAACACTGAAGATATCTAAGCCAAGATGGCAGGATCATAGATCTTTAGAGCTGGAAGAAACCTTAGACATCATCTAAACTATTCATCTTACAGAAGAGCAATTGAGGCCCAGACAGATTAAATGATTTGCCCAAAGTTACAAGGATATCAAATGGCAGAGCCAGAATTTAACTCAGACCCTCTGACAACAAATACAGAATTCTTTCCACTGCATTATACAGATGTTTCACTTCAGGTATAGGATTGTAGACTAAATAAACTCTAAGATCCTTTTGAACACTGTGATTCCTTGTTTCTATGAATTTTAAGTTTATAAGAAAGGTAGTAAGAGTGATTGCACTTCTAGTTTCAGGTAGAAAGGAAAGAAACCTATTCTTCCTTGTCTTATTACAAGGCCTCATTATTTTGGAATCCTACACCTAAGGCTGGCCTCATTTATTCAACAAACATGTATTGGCTATCTAGTATGCTCAGGAAATAAGAAAGAATGAAGACATAATCCCTATTCTCTAGGTTTTACAGCCTTGTATGTGTAAACAAGAAAGAAGAAACCAGAAATTCCCATCAATTGCTTTTTTGGTAAAGACACTGAATAAGCCCTTTAAAATGTTGATTTTATGCTAGGGGGAAAAGTAGCACATTAAATAATCATCAGCCATTAATATCTTAGCATGAATTAACCTTGAATCACATTACTCCCCTGGCAAAACCATCAGTGGTTCCCTATAGAGAACAAAATCCAAATTCTATAGCATGGCATTCAAAGCCCTTTATATTAATATGGCCCCAACTTGTCTTTCCAGTTTCATCTCTTGTTACTCCTTTTCTACTCTATATTCCATCCACATTGGTTTCTTCACTATTCTCTGAACACATCCTATATTTTCCTATGCCCTTTTTCTTTTGTCTGGAATGCCCTGTACCTATACCTCTGTTTGCTGAAACTCTACATATCCTTCAAGACCAAACACAAACACCACTTCTTCCACAAAATATTTCTGAATTCCTTCAGTGTAATATGATCTGTCCCTCTTCTGAATTCTCATAACACTATTAAGGCATTGATAAATTTCTAATTTGCATTATAGTTATCTAAGCACTTGTATTAGCTTTTCTATTAAATTATAAATCCTCAAAAGCAGGGGGCTAAGTCTTGCTTATTTTTGTAATGCTAAAGAACCTACAGTATAACATTGTCTTGTACCCAATACATAGTCAATAGATATTTATTGAGAATTATTCTGTCAAATTGATTAACCAATCACTTAGCAAGAAAATGAAAAACAGGATGTATATCTGCTTTAAAGAAGGAGACAAAGTTGGAAAAATTTTGGAGCAAAGAGCCCAGGGAACTGCCTAGGAAAAGTTTTTAAAGACAGAAAGCATTATGAAGACACCAGGCACCTGGACTATGGATTTAGGCACCAAGATGAATGAAGAAGCAAAAAAGATAATATTAAAAGTTCACAACTATTTAGAACTTTAAGATTTATGGAAGATTTTCCCTCCACAGCTCCATAAAGCTGGTAATACAAGTACTGTTTTCATTTTACAGATGAAAAACTGAGGCTCATGAAGGCTAAGTGACGTGCAAGGTGAAACATTTACAGTCCAGATGTCCTAATTCAAAGAAAATTGCTCTTTCCACTTTGTGATTCTGGCTTTCAAAGATTCATTTTGATTGGTTCACAGCTCTGCCCACAATTCGTCTTGGTCCTATGGTTTTCTATTCCACACTCTTCTTTACTAGTTTCAAGTAAATTCAGGTATTTGCCTAGTTCAGGTAAAAGACTGAGAATAATCTTCATGCACTCTTTTCCTCAACTCACAACTTCAAGTTCTAGCCATTTCAGTTTAGGAAAAATAACTTCCTTCCCAAAATAAAATGACAAAATTTTAGTAACAGAAAAGGAATTTTCTTTAACTTTAAATAAGATGTTGTCTCTTCTTGAATTCCTTCCCAAATCCCTAGATAGGCTTTCTCTGCTTCAGCAAATCTGAGTTCCTTGTTAATGAGACTGTAGATGAAAGCAGCAGCAAGTGAAATTGAAAGAATTGAAATTCAATTTTTTTTGCAAGTGGAGTATGACACTCAGAAGCCTTTTATTTAAAATAAAATTGATAATTAGCTGTTTTCCTTAGGAATGATAGTAAATTCTACTTCATGAAATTAGTAATTAAAATACTAAACAAGATTGATTTAATTTCCCACATGCAAAATTTATAGGCATCTGTTACTTCCACCAATAAGACAACTAGAATATTCTGTATCATGCATTTATGATACTACTTTTTGAACACCTCAAAGCAGAAAATAACAATTGAACCCATATATCATTGTGTATTTCTTACCCATTTGAACATTTAATTCAACGCCAACCCATGTGCCAGCTAAAAAATCCACTGGTCCAATGTATCTCACTATTCCAGTCTTGTTGCCAAGGCAAACTTGCTCTCCCACAGTCATCCAGCTAGGCAGGGTGTAGACCTGCTCTGTAGAAAGACCATCTTCACCATCAGAAACATCTAAATGATTCTTTCTCAGCAAGTCTTCATGGTGGGAGGCATCAGAGTCTGCTTGACAATAAGGATCCTCTTTTGTTAACTCTGAACACAAACTCTGAACTGTGGAGTTCAACTGATCACTCTTTGACTCAGACTTTGGTTGACCAAAATTCTGTAACCAATCCGTATTACTCTTGGTGTCAGTTTTACTTGGTAGATTCCTTTTCACACTTGAAAGATCTCCAACAGGTGAGAGGAGGGGCTCTGATATACCATCAAAATCTTTCCCATCTGAGACACCCATGAACTCTGTGAAAGAATGGTCTTCAACAATATCTGACGTGTGCTCTATGGTCACTTCCCTAGCAGAGAATCCCACAGGCGTTCGATGGTTTTTGCCGGAGCAGGGATCTATTGCTGAACATGGCCCAGTTCCACAGAGCTCTTTGGAACTTTTCTTAATGGTATTTTGGGATAGTGGACTCCCTCTGACTAAGGCACTGTTTTCTTTGAGTGTTACTGTGCTTATTTTATCCTTTGCCAAGTCTCCCTCTAGCTCTGCCAACTCCTTGTTGGAAGAAGGTCTGAAATCATGCACAAGTAAAGGTCCTGAATGCTCACTGGTATCCAAATCCTTCATCTGATTGGCTAGTTGATCTGTGCTATCACTAGAAGGTACAGTCATGTCAGATAGAGTGGCATTAGAGGCACTATGGGAAAAATAACCACTAGTAATACTGCTAGTGGTAGGGCTACGTGATACCTCTTTTTCCAAAACCCGCGAGTTCAAGAAATCAGCTTTAGAAGAAAACCACTCCCTGTTCTCCAGGCTAGCATTGTAAACACTGAAGTCTGCAAACTCCACTGGTACATAAGGCTGTGAGCTTACTAGCTTTTTGCTAATAGTATCCAGTTCATGTTCTTCTTCCTCAGAGTCCTGTGGGGAAAAGGCAAAAATTAGTAGTTATCTCCTTATAATACTCTAACTGAGACAGATTAAAATATTTCACTCATATGTGGATTCATCTATATTTAAATTTTCCCCTTTATTTTTAATTTTAAAAAAGTAACATTGCATATGTATTATTTGGTGTCCATTTTGATGACATTTGGGGGCATTGTCATAGACCTTTAATAGAAACTGCCTGCCTACTAAGGTTTTATATTTCTCCTCTCTTCTCCAAATACTACTGCTGTACTTTTTATTCAGCTGGTTTAGCAGTCTGAATGGAATTGAACATAGAGTGAGTTTCAATTATGTATCTATTATTAACAGTCTGATTTGTGGTACTTTTCCTTTCTAAATCAAATAGGCAAGAGAGGTGGAGGATGGTTGAGAATGGCTACAGCCTTTTTGTTCTTACAGTATTAAAAAGTGAAAAGAAATGTATGAAAAACACTTAGAACTGCTTTGTGGAAGGGCAGGGCACAGAACAAAGATGGGGGCAGCAAAGGGAGATGAAGCCTAATACAGCATTTGAACACCTTGATGCAACATTATTCTAAACATTTCCAAAGTAAAAAACAGAAAGTTTTATAGCTGTAAAAATGTATGTAAACAATAAATCTTATGACTCTATTCATCTAGGCTTTTCCAGCAAGGTCAGGATAGAGAGCTCTGTAAGGGAGGGCACACCAGAAATTCAATAAAAAAATACTTTATTTTCTTTAACCTGTAAACTGACCAAAAAAAAAATGGTATCATTTTACTCTCTAATCCTCACTCTCCAAATCGAATCCTCCCCACATCCTTGCTTCTTCTACTATATAAATCCTATATAAATAAAGTATTGATTCTTTTGGTTGTTACCTTTAATCAAAAATATTTAGAAAATGGTATTTGGACCAATTAGAAAAAAAATCTTAAAACACATTATATCAGTTAGACTGGACTAAAACTGGTTGTATATTATTGCCAACAGTTAAAATGCAACAGTTAAAGTTCTAAATGTATCCATTAAAGACTTACAATATTCTCAAAGTCGGTGACCAAGCTAAAAGTTCATTAATGATAGTAAATGAAAATATGAATTAAAGTATTTCAGTAAAATTATAAAGGAAAAAAAAAAAGTCCATGTAGGATGTAAAGATCACTACTCCCTAAGACTTGGGGAAAACCACTTGTTAGAATGCATGAAAAACAAATATTACCAATTAAAAGTACTTTTAGAGTTGAATAAAAATAAATAGTCTTGGTATTTGAGTATTCCTAACAACAGAAATACTGATGAAAAACCAATGCTGCAATTTCTTGTATTTTCATTCAAGTAAGTAGGACCAATTCTTGAGACAGACAATAATAATGATAAGAATAATAAGTATTTATAGAATTAAGGTTCGCAGAAGTTTTGTAAACATCTCATTTGACATTCATAAGATTGATGAGGTAGGTGCTGCTATTATCCCCATTTCAATTCAGGTGCAGGGAGGTAGTGACTCTTTCAGGGTCATGTGACTAGTGAATCTCAGAGGCTGGCTTTGAGTTCAAGCTTTTCTGTCTCCAGGCGGAGTGCTCTGTCCACTTTGCCTCTTAGGCAACAGAGGCAGCTGCCTTTGCAGTACAAAAGGTAGCTTTCTGAGGGGCATTTTCTAATATTATTTTTTAATAGATACAAATATTTTATTACTAATTTATGGAATAAAACAAGCATTTCCATAGCACTGTGTAATAAAAAAGATGATTGTACATGAAACTGTATTTCTACCATGTACAACTTGCTATCCTTTTAAATATATAATAAAGTTATCTTGTAAATTTTTTTCTTATTTTCATCCCTTCCTCCCCCTCCCCCCAGAGATGACTTCCAGTAGACATAAATTGGTATATGAATAATGAAAATATTTTTAATGACAGAAAATTACCTCCAGGATCAATTATGAAGTTTTATCTTTGACATTCAAAGCTCTTCGAAGCCTGGTCCATTTCTACCTTTCGAATCTTCTTATATTATACTCCTCTCCATAAACTCTATGATCCAGCAATACTGGTCTACCCAACATTCCATCTCCTGCCTACATTGTCTTTGCCCTAGATACCTGGAATGTTCTTCCTCCTCACCTGTACCTCTTAGAATGCTGGCTTCATTCAATACTTAGTTTAAGCACCACCTTCTCTAGGAGTCCTTTCCCAGTTCTTCTCAGAAACTTGAGCCTTCTCCATTAAGACTAGCTTTCACCTACACTATCCATGTATATATTTATTTCTTTCAATGTTTTCTCCCCCAATGGAAAGTAAGTTGTTTGAAGCCAGGGGCTATTTTTGCCTTAGTATCTCCAATACTGAATTTAGCACAGGACCTAGTATATACTAAAATCCTTTGTAACTGTGCTTAGCATATTGTTAGGCTGGGCTAGGTACTTGATAGGTATTAGATAAATGGTTATTGATTGACTGAAATGCTTATTGTGTTTATTCAAGATGAATATGTTAAGATGAGGTCTCCAAGTTCCTAGGGGGATACACCTCCGTAGGAAAACAAACAAGAAGGAAAACTCCTACATTTGATTAAGAATTCGCTTTTGCCTTTCAAATGCTGTATAATACAAAGGAGGTGATAGAAACACTTCTTATTATAATGTTTAGTTGTATTTTGTGCGTAGAAAGAAAAAAAATACCAGAAATTCAGTCAGGCATATATGGCAAGTATAAACCAGATAATTATTGAAGATGATACTGCAAAGTACATTTATTTTAATGATGTAAGCTATTACTATTCTGCCATTAAACCAACAATAATGATAATAATATAACTTAATTGTTTGTTAAGTCCTTTATAAATATCATCTTTCATCTTTTTTCATCCTTATAATAACCCTGGAAGGCAGGTTCCCTTATGATTATCTTTTTACAGATAATGAAACTGAGGCAGAAAGAGGGTAATCAATTTGCCTAGGGTTTTGCACCCAATAAGTATCTCAGTTCATATTCTATCAGAGCTTCCAGATTCTAGGTCTGGCAACTTGAACAAGACCGTATTCACTTTAACCTAGCCTTTGCTCGTTAGTCAACTGTGTATACTAAAAGTACAAGTAAATAAAAGCAACATATAGTCCTGGGCATAAGGACAGATTCTCTCTCCATAGACAAAAAGTTTTCTCTCAGGCTGATTGGATCCCTTTTTTGTGGATAACTAGCTACAGACATAGGTTTGCAAAGTGCTCTGCATACGTAAACACTATTGAACTTCTAGTTGTATGTACATGCGTATACATACATATATGTGTAATGTTTAGCTTATATATTGATTTACTGTATACACTATGTGTATATGTGATTTATGCAACATTTAAATAACTCCTTTTCTCCCATTTCTAAATTAGTAAAAAAATCGGACTTTTTGTGCTGTTACTGCTACAGCTTTAACTGAAATAAGTTAATGACCTCTTTTTAAGAGGTAAATTGTGTTGTACTTTTGGTGGGAGGATAGGGGGAGGAAGTAAAATTTTCGAAGACTTCCCAGAAGCTGTGGCTTAGTCAGATTAAGATATCAACATAATTTTCCTCTCATTTATTATTTAGTAGAACTACTCAGTCAAATTGTGTGATTATTTAGAGACTGAAAATGCGACATGCTTTGCAGAGTCTAGTCACCAGGACTATATGAAGCTTACATTTATCAAGTAATAAACATTTGGCTGATATAATATCCTTTTCTAGACAGGAGATAGCTGTTCAGCAGTGAACATAAATTCCATTTGATAACTATCGTAGCACTCTTCTCCCTTGTATCTTACCTACAAGAACGGTTTTCTTTTTCACTTTATACTTAATATTCATTTGAATGTAGAGTATTATAAAGATTTTAAAACAATGGACTAATATCCACATTCTGTTTAACAAGTATTGGTGGCAATTGCTTTGGACTAGACACAGTAATAAACAACCAGGATTTTATTTCTGCCTTACCCTAGGACATCTCTGATTTCTGAAACAGTCTATCAAATAAGAGTTGTAGGTTTCACTGTGTGTATATGTGTGTATGTGATTTATTTTTGTATGTTGTGGGAGGAGGGAGGATAAGAAAGGAAGAATTATCAGGTAATTTTGCCAGACATTTTATAAATTTTGCAAATTTTCATGTTCAACAAACAATATCGAATTTCAAATGTTTGCATCTGGTCGCAGTTTTTTTGTGACGTAATTTCCTGATCCTGTAATTTCCCTGATCTTTGGGAACAAACTCAATTAATATAAATAGGTATCTATTAGGTATTGGAGAGTTGCCTAAGGTAGTGAGGATTTAAGTGGTCTTAATTTACGGCCTCCAGGTAGCTTTTCCTTCCAGGTCAAGTTGTACCAGTTGACAATCCCTTGAGCTGAGAATTGCTGATTAAATCAACTAAAAAGTTACTCCTTGAAACTCAAAGAAACCAGACTTACAGATAAGCACTAAGAATAAAGGATGCTGTCTGACTGGAGATGGCATCTCCCCAAGATTAAGAAAAGTATTCACTATTGTTCTAAAACTTTTATTAGTCTTCTTTTTTGGACCCTCATCCATTATACTCATTATCAATCAAATGAGATTATATTTCTAAAAAGCTCATAGCACAGTGCTTGGCACACAGGGGGTACTATATTAATACTTATTCTCTTCTCTTCCCTTCCCTCTTTGTTCATTCCCATGAAATGTAAGTGTCCTCTAATCATCTATCCTGGGCCCTCTTCTCCCTTTCTATACAATTTTGTTTGGTGATCTCATCAACTTCTATGGATTCAATTATCATCTTTATGCAAACTATTCTCAAATTTCTTTATCCAGCCCTAATCCCTTTCCTGACTTCTAGTTTCTTACCATCAGCTGTCTATTGAATATTTTGAAATAGATATTTTGTAGACATAGTGAACTCAATATGTCCAAAATTGAACTCAGTTTTCCTCTCAAATCCTCCCCCTACTAACTTCAGGTGAGTAACAAAATAGCTGAAATAATTCCTCACTAATTCTACCATCATTCTGCACTCCTTGGCCAACTGTCACTGTATGAACTCAGTGGTTTGCCAACACAGGAAGCATTGACAGTAATGAGGAGCTGTCCACAGCTGAAATTCAGTCAGATGATCAAGAGGAAGCTAGTCACAAATCCTAGGGCTTGAAACAAGGGCAGTATGATCCTCCTGCTTCATGGATCAAAGAATACGTGCCAGTACACATACATACACACAGACACACACACATAGACACATAAACACATATAGACACACACATACACACATACAGACACACAGACACACACACAGACACAGACACACACACATATATACAAACATACACACACACACACACACACACACCCCTACCTCTCCCTTTCCTCCCCCTTTCCTCCCACTGCCTCTCATCTACTTTCCACAAGGATGATCACTTCTGCTTGTCTAAGTATGCTTGGTTTTTTGCTCCTTGTCCCAGCATCTGTTGTTAATGCTCCCCCTTATTCTCTTCACAGAAGGAATTGGCCACAGTCCCTTGCTAGTGACGCCCCTGAATTCATTTCTTAGAAAGACAGGGGGAATAGAACATGCTTGCTGCTGAGTCTCTCTAGCAAGAGTTTATCTAAAACATTTAATTTTAGATAATTTGATAATTTTTAGATAAGCCAAGGGAGAACCTATGCCAATGATATCATACATGTCTAAGGTAATGAAGTTTTACCTCTCTATTAAGAGTTTTAAGCTACCTGATCATCAGTTTGGGCTCTAGGGAGAGAGAAGAATAGAATAGGTTCACATCCACCTCAAAATATCAGGGACAGAAAGGAAACTTTGATAATAACAACAGTGAGGACAAACCTTCCACATCACCTCAAACATAATGCAAATGTTGTTATTTTATTGGCATTATGTCTTTATCTAAAACCTAGTGAAAATTTGAGCACAGATATCATATGAAATATCAGGATGGAAAACTCCACATCACTCTTACTGTTACATGACTACACATCACAACCTGCTGAGAACGGAGCGCGGACCGGTGCTCCATCTGCTGCCTACCGGGCACTCTTCCCTGCACTTGAAACTTCTGCCTTCCAATGTGCTTCTCTTCCTCCAAGGTGCAGGATCGTCTCTTCTGGAAAAGTCTTTAGGGATCGTTCTAGTATTCTCTTTCCCTTCAAATTTCCTTATATCATTCTGTGCGTACATGTATCTTTTGTTCTTATCTCTTACCACATCATACTTATTTATGATAATGTATAAATACACTGTAGAAGTAAAATGTAAACTCCTTGAAGAACTATAATTTTAAACTGTGTCCCAAGTGCCTAATCTATGTATATACATATCCATGTATATACATATACACATTGTACATAATCTATGAACTTAAAAATGCTTTTTGAATAAATGAGCTAATGGGACATTTTCACTTGAAGGATGCTCCTAGATTTTAGTAATAAAAATATTGCTACTAAAATATGAATTTATTCATATCATGAAGGGTTGGACTAAATAATTTTTGTTATACTTTCCAACTCTGACTTTATGATCCCATGATTACTAAATAGTGTTCACAGAGAAAAATATTCCTTTGGCATTCTTCACTGAGGTCTTTTAACACTACTAGATTTCTTATAATTTGATAACTGGAAGCCCCATCATGGTTTCCTTATTTTATCACATTAAAGAGGGAGGAAAGAGAATAATAAGGAAAAAAAATTGAAAACAGAAAACTAAACAGCTAGGTAAACCCTGTAAACACATGCCTATAAAGAAGCACATGGCAGGGTCTCTTAATGACTCACTATCATTTCAGCCAATATTTATTTTTAAAATTGGTTTATATTTAGTGCCTGCGTGCCATGGTGATAGGTGCTACATAAATAAATAGACTGATTAAATCCATCTTGGAACCAGAGAAAGAGAGAAAAAAAATTAGTTTGTCAGCCACTTGGCTCATGCTCCTGCCCTAGAGAGGAGTAAGTTTTAATGGACATACCAGAGAGCTAACAGATTTAGGAGATAAGGGAAAAGAATTAAGGCCAAGTGCTCTGAGTACTCCTCTGCACTAAGAAAGTCATGTGGCAGCTGGGGGAGGGAGAAGAGGCTTGATTTCCCTGGAGCAGAATGTGGAGCTGGAAAGATCACCTCTGGAGATCTTTCGGAAGAAGGGGATGGGGAGGAGTATGCATGTCTGCATAAAGGATCAGTTAGTTTTCACACAACATGCATAAGCAGCTTGGACTTGTTAAAATATTTCAATCCAACTAAACTGAGGGATGTGTAGTGGAGTTGAAGAAATTAACTCTTCATTATTTCTGGCTACAAACAACATAAAGATATGCAAATATAAATACCACAGAGCCAAGCCCCACTAGAGCTGGTTAAACTTTATTCAGAACCTGGAAAGTCAACCTCAGCCAGGTCCCTACCATGAGACAAAATTCAACTTTTCTTTGTTGCGTATGGGCAGGAAAATTCCAGGCTACATATATTTAAAAGTATCCTCCAGGTATGGAATTTGCAAAGCAAGGGTCTGGGTTTGAGGTTTTTTAGGGTTATGTGGTTAAAGTATGGAAAACCCTTCCCTGAAAACAGCTGGTACCAAGGGGTACAAAATATATTCTGACAGCAAACTCAAAAAAGTTCACCTGCATTATAGAGATGAAGAGAATGGAATGGTGGCAGGAATGGATTACAGCATAGCCATGAACTACAAAATAATTCTGGCAAGAGCATTAGGCAAAATAAAAAGCTTTCAAACATACTTGCAGCTAAATGCAGAGTTACTTACTCCAAGTGAGCTCAACTCCTCTATGAAGATTAACTTCAGAATCTGAGCAATATATACAGACACATTAGAAAAATTTCAACATTAGTTAGTTCATGCTGTCTGTTTTATAAATTAAAGTCCAGAATCATTTAAAATGGCTTTTTCTCTCTGCCTAACACTCAGAACAAAAAGAAAATGACAGCTCATATTCATATTCATGCAAAAGAATATTGTCAATATTCAAAATAAAAAAGGAAACACTCAATGCAAATAATTTTTTTCTATTGCACTTGCATAACTGCCCGTGAAAGGGCTTAAACCCACCACCAGGCACTATGACAGAAACTGATCCAGAACTTACAATCTTCTCCTCACGTATTCTATTGTTTTCTACTGGCAGGTTGTTGTCATTACTTCCTGAGGGTACAACACAGCCAGCGTTATGTACCTGAGGTGAAGGCATGCTCTGCAAAGGTTAAGACACACAAACACATCACACACAGAAGACACCAATGGGTTGAATACATATTAAATCATGCAAGTTAGAAAAGCAATGCTGAAGTTTTCATTAAAAATGAGTCGTGCAGCAGCTGATTAGCATGGTCTGAATTGAGACATGGATGGAATTTCACAAGACCTTCAAATGTAATTTTTAGCATCAATTAGGTGCAAAATGCCAAAGTTTAAAAAAAAATACTTTTATGATTCAAAGAATATCCAAAGGTCATGTCTCTCTCATTTGAAATGATACTTTATGTATAATTAATGAGAAAGGCAACCAACCCCAATTACCTTCCCCCTCCAAAAAACTCCCAAAATAACCAATCAAAAACTGCCAGCAGGACCTCACATGTGTGACAGAGTGGTATTGGTGGGCACCGTTCCATTCATGTGCACACATTAAGGACTGCTTGTTGATTACTACAAATTACCACAGACTCTTTAAATAGCAACGGTCTGTTTTGTTTGGGTCAGTGAAGAAAAAGTAAAACATTTACCTCCTGACTGAGAAGAGGTCTGGTTTCCAGGGGTGTCTTTTTCTTATGTTCTTCCTTTACGGGCATGAGAGGTTTGAAAAACTTTGGTGGCTGAGGAGAGAATGCTTTAAAGGGACTGACTGTTAAGGCATGAGGATTCTCTGTAGCACAACCTAGGGAAAAGAAGAATAGATGAGGTAATATAGGGACATACTAAACACACCCCTTTCCCCCTCGTCTTTTAGAAACATTGATCCTCCTCAGAAATGATTGGGTAGTGACTAGCATACTCTCTGGTACTTCAATTAAATATCCCTTTACTCATCTATGTCCATTTTGAAATAGGACTCTCTAGAAGGGAGTGATTAACTCAAGGAAGTGTTCCTTCTTTTTTGAGTATGGAGAAGTGACCCTTGTTTTACACCGTGGACCTTACCTTGGTTTTCCAGGGAAGCTGTAAGGGTATACCATCTAACATTAACATTTCTATAGTGATGAATGATGAAAACTCTCAAACTGAACTTTGTGAGTGTTAAATTTCATTGTGGAATTTTGTTTTTGGTTACTATAAATGGTAAGCACAGAAATCTCAGAAATTTTTAACTACCTAAGGAAAACCCTGCCATTTGGATTTCTCTTTCTCTAAGCAGGGATGCTGGACCTAGATAATTAATTAATTAATTCCAGGCAGACTTCTGTAAAAAATTCAGAATACTGAGGCATTTTTTTCCTCTATCAAGGCACTAGTTCATCAATATACTATAGGAAACTAGAGTGAATATGTTATATTTAAGAAAGGCTTCTGGTTAACCAAGAAATGAATTTGCTAATAATTGGATGGAAATAAAGATATATTTAGCTAAGCATATAGATAATATATGCAATCACATTCTGTTCCAAAAGGATTGTTTGGTGTGGAAGATAATCAGAAACCAATATTTCCATAACCCATCCTTCAGGGTATGATTCAAATCTTACCTTTTTCTATGAATCCTTTCTAATTACTTTGGCCCATACTGATCTATCTGTTCTCTGTCCCCTCACAATTCTTGATTATTTGTATTACTCATCTTGGCAATACATATATTGCTTTGTACTTTTGTTTAACTGTTCTTGTGCATGCCTACTGTCTCTAATCAGATTGCAAGCACCAAGAGATTAGGAACTGTTTTACCTGTCATTTTTTTTTTATTTTTGATTTCCCTATTGTGGCCTAGCAGAGTGTTATATGCATAGAAAATAGTCAATAAATACTTGTTGAATGATCAAATGAATAAATAATGAGTTAATTCATTCCCTCTAATCCCTTCACTGGAAACAAAGAACAGCTTTTACTTCTGACTTTACATTCTTATTTCTCGTTTTTTTTTTTATCATACTTTTCTTTCATTTGGTGCTTCTTCTCCCCAATTCCATGGTATTAAAGCTATTTTAAAGAGCTAATATTATAGCTCTCTAAGGTCTGACAAGCTTTTCATATGGTATTTCATTTGATTCGTACAACAACCTTGCAATGTTGGTGGTGCTGTTATTTTCATTTTACAGATACTGAAACTGAGGTTTAGGCAGCTTAAATGACTTGTCCAAGGTCATACTGCTAGGAAATGTTTTAGGCAGGATTTGAACTCAGGTCTTCCTGACTCCAGACCTTGCTCCCTATCTACTGTACCACTGGGCTACCTCAAATGCAAGCTTACTTCAAAGTAATCTTTTTGCAAGTTTGTATGTTATGACCTTTTTGAGTGAAATTTATGATATTTTTATGCTGTTCAAAGTACCATAATAATTCTTGAGAAGAAACTGTATAAGATCTTTGCATTTTTTTATGCTTAATTCAATGATGCTTTTGGAAGGGATTTTTGGGAATTCCTTTTAGAGCACTTGAATATGCTTCATAGTAGTACATTTCCATCCTTTGATGATATAAGTAGTCATAAAAATGTTGACATTAGCTTCATTTTGTGATTTATAAGCTGTTATCTTATTAATGATAAAAAGTAAAATACTTCACAAATTCAATTTTTTATTATTTAGATGCCACATCCTCTTCAGTATAAAGTTTTAAAAATTACTCATTTCACATTCTCTAGCCCATAATAATTACACATAACCAGGAAAATAATTCTCTTCATGGTTTTCAAAAGCAGAGATAAATATCTCAAGTAATCTCACCAATACCTTCTTTAATTCTTCGAGGAGAATCCCTGGGTAAAGTACCATAACAGGATACGTCTTGGTAACTGGAACTACAGTCCGACATATCTAAATGGCTTTCTGACCAACCCTTTAAAGAAAGCAGGAGTCGTTTAGATCAAAAAAGGGGAAGAGATGAAAGATTTACTAGTTCAAACTGATATCATGGTGTTAGTAACAAAGTAAAAAGAGCTGTCTTTATCCTATAAACTTACTTAGCTTCATCTGACTTTCAGAAAACCTGGCTGCTTATAAAAAGTCCTAGACCTAGACTTCTTTAACAGTAGGGTCCTTAAGATATCTATGTAAGTTTGGTGGTGCCTAAGCACTTTGCTTTGCTTCCGGTAGATGCTCAATAAAAATGTGCTTAATGAATGAACTGTCCATGACTTTGAACTACCTTCAAATAATTTCCATTTTCCTTTAATAGCTATAATATACATTTTTTCATATTCACAAACACATTCAGCTACAACATAACATTGTTCTTGTGTAGTGCAATTTAATCTATGGAGTTTTGTTCTGAGGATTTGCAGTTGGAAAACAGAAGAATTAAAAAGGCTAATTGTGTTATAATTGTCCTAGTAAGTTCACAGTAGAGAAGTGGGTAATTCCTAATCTGATTCTGAGTTCTAACTCCTTATAGTTTATGCCAGACCAGACTTTGTTTTTTTATTGGGAAAGTGATTTTTCTAAAGTACAAGCCTGACCATATCAGCCCACTAATCAGTAAACTCCATTGGCTCCCTATTTCCTGAAGAATAAAATATAAACCCTTCCGTTTGGCAATTAAATTCCATCACACCTTGGCACAACCTAGCTCTCCAGTCGTACTGTACATCATTCCCCTTCCTACTGTACCTCACACTTTGCGCTTCATCTCCTGTCTCCTGCCCTCTGCACTGGCGGCCCCCCGGCTCTAAGGCATGCACACTTTCCTCACCTGGGACTCTTAGGATCCCTTAGATGCCCTAGTTTCTCAGCTCCGTTTCCACCTTCTCTATGAAGTCTTGGTTGCTCCCTCACCCCACCCCCCAACTGACAGTGCAGGGTCTTAACAGGCTCCAGGACCTGGCTCAGTGCCTGGTGCAGAGTAAAGAGAAGGTGCTGAAGAAATGCTGGGTGATTCTATTATTGAACACACTCTTATGTTATCATCTTCACCTTATCATCTTCGTCACAGCCAGAAAGATCTTGTCTACTAGAAGATACCTAAAAAGTAAGAAGTTCTATGTAACTACGGATTAAAAAACAAACAAACAAGCAAAACAGACACCTCTGATCAGATCTGGAGGGCAGAGGGAGCGGGGTAGTTTCAATTCTGTGCTGGGTCTTCTGCTCAGAGGCAGATCTCAGAGACCCTACAAGGGTCTCTCTTCCTCCTACGACTGCCTCCAGACCGGCAAAAACAGGCAGCTGCTGCTAAGCTCTGGAGGCTGGAGTGGTTTAAAGAAGATGGATGAAGTGAACTGTGGCTGGGGTGGGGAATGGAGGGGGACTGATGAGCAGCAGACTAACACTTCATCTGTCAGTGAGCCAGATAGCACTGGTATCAAGAAGCAAAGGTCAGGAGTTCCAGCAGACAGGGCCATGTAATCGGACCCATTTTTCATCTTTCTTTCTCTTCCCTAGTAAAGAGTGAAGGTGGCAAAAGGTGACTGAATAGAAAAGGCACAGGATGGGGAGGCAAACAATCAGATCCTTCTTCCCCTGGGTCTCAAACCAAGCTTTGTACTTATATTCTATGGTAATTTGAAAAGAATATCTTATTAAGAGGAAAAAAAGTGAATAAAAAAGCTCATTTTTAAAGGTAGGTTGGGTTATAAAAGTCTAATTTGCATTAACACAGCCTAGGTAGGGGGATATATTAGAAAACCCATATACTTGTTACCCAGGGAAGTATGTTATCTTCCTGCCATGGCAACCCTGCCCTGGGTCCTCTGTTTCAAAAAAAGGTCAACTGATAACAGGTGAAATGGAAGGCTGTAGCTTACATTGTGAACATTTGGTGTACTGAGACTCCTTCGTATATGGCGGGCTTTGGTGGAAAGTGCTTCTTTGACAGTGACAGCCTGTGAACACAACATCCAGGTAAACTCATTAAAACTTCTACTGTAAATCATTATATGCCTAACCAATGGAAGAAAAGTGAGGAAAAACTGTCTTGGCTGTCTATGCTCCCCTCCATATATAAAGGTGAAGAATTAGACTTTGGCTGAAAGTCCTTTCTTTAAATAGAAGATTTTTCTCCCTCAAGACTGTCCTTATCTCTCTGCTGTTCTATTTCTATACTCAATCCCTCATTAAACTCATTCACTTCCAGAGTTTCCAGTATTACTCCTTTGTGGCTAACTCTATATCATCAGGTTTCGTTTTTCAACCATACTCCAGGCCCATATTTATAATAATCACTTTTGTTTACATTGCACTTTCCTCATAAAAACCACAATCAGGTGGGTGAGACAAACATTATTACAGCTATTTTATACATGAGAATGCTGAGGCACAGAGCAGGTGTGACTTGTTCATGTGCAAATGGCAGAGCTGAAACCTTAACTATGTTCTTCTAAATCTAGTTCTTGTATCTCCAGCTGTGTATGGGACATCTTCACTTGAACATCCTTCCATCTCAAACTTGGCCTGTCCAAAATTTAGCTCATCACCTTTCTCTTCATATTTGCCATCTCCTTTTCTAACTATCTCATTTCTTTCAGTGATATTATCTCATGTTAGAAACCCTGAAGTCAAGTTCAAATCTTAGCTTTCTATATTCTATAAATCTGACTTTAAATTTTCACTCCCACATCCTTAGTTAAGGTCCTTATCACCTCTAGTATATTATCAGAATGACCTCTTCAATTGGTTTCTTTGCTTTTAGTGTCTACTCCAATCCAGTTGCCAGATTACTTTTTAAAAAAAAAACAAACATGATTACATCTCTTGTTCAAAAACTTGAAATGATTTTGTCTGCTGAATCAATTCCAAACTCCTTTGCTTGGCTCTGAAGACCCTATCACCTTGCCTGCTTCATCATACAATATGTTCCCTCTCTTCTGGTGAGGCAGGCTTCCTCATTGTTTCCTGCACATACTGCTCATCTCTACCTTCCCAACTTAGCTCATCCTTACCCTTCTACCTGGCATATCTTCTTTTAACATCTCTACTTATGTTCTTAAATCCTATTTCCTCTTTGAAATATTTTCTGAGTACTCCAGCCCATATTTGATCTCTTCCTTCTCTGAATCTCTATTTTACTTATAATTATTACTTAAGGGTTTAGAATGCTATAGTTTCTAATAAGTTTGGTCTTCTCAACTAGAAGACAAGTCTCTTATGAATAAAAGACAAGCTCTGTACATTTCAAGTGTCCACCAAAGTACCTGGAACAATACTGACACTAATATGGACAGAAGTGTCAAGAGATGATTGTTAATTGCTTTTAAAAAAAATTAAAACATGAGGGCATGGTGGACAGCCAGCCTTAGCCTCAAGGAGACCTGGGTTCAAGCCCTCACACACACACACACAGTCTCTCTCTCTGTCCTCTTCCTCCTTTTTCTCCTCCTCTTCCTCCTCCTCCTTCCTTCCTCCCTCTCTCTGTCTGTCTATCTATCTAGCTACTGGCTGGGGAGTCCTGACCAAGTTTTAGTTCTCCAGACAATTCTCTAATACCAAAGTAAAATTTGTAGAATATTTGTTGCATTGGTAAAGGGACCTTCTTTACTGGGAGTTCCCTATCATGATGACTCCATAAGTTCACACCCTCCCCAAAAAGATGCTTCTAAAGTGAGATTGGAATGGGTTACTAAAGGAGAGTGGAGACTATGCTTTTCTAAGGGCTTTTAAAAACAGGATAGATTCTCATGTCTGAATGGCAAAGAAAGATTAGGCAAGACAACTCCATAGGTTCTTGCCCCGATGTGCTTCAACATATTTAGAAATAAGCTTCTGATTACAACCAGTCTGACAATAGCTGACGATCATACCTCCTTGGACACAGCTGGTGCTTACGTGCTTTTTAAATGATTGGCTGGATGGGTCAAAGTGAGGATAGGAATAATAGTAATTGGGAATGTGATTTCATTGATATAGGGAACTCTCAGATAAGGAAGCTCCCTTTACCAGTTCAGGTTAGAATCTTCTCTAGAAGAATCCTGGAGAGTTGCCTGAGGCAGTAAGAGATTAAGTGACTTGACCAGTTAGTCGCTTAACACGCTCATCAGTCACACAATCAGTGTATGGTAGGTGGATTTTTAACCCAGGTCTTCTTGGGTCCGAGGTCAGTTCTCTACTCACTATACCATGCTGCCTTTTCAGGTAAAGGTATATGTAAATTTTTAGATACTAGTCATTATGACTGTAATTAGAGACTACCTGATATTGATTATGAGCAGTCACATTTTTAGGTGAGAAACATGGTTACCAGTAATCCCATATGTGATAACCAAGAACAGTAAGTTAAGATGATTCAGCTGTTCAGGGTCTTTTTTATCCAGCTATATAATATCTGGGCTCATTGCCTATGCTTTCCCTTCCTCTGGCTGAGGTCTATATGGTCACTGGTATGGTTGCTGGAGTAGGACAAAAGGAGAAATAAGAGGAAATAAAACTCCAATTCATTTAAAAAGTATTTTTAATAACCTAGTTAGGAGGTTTTTTGAGAGTAGAAGTTGGCTAAAGTCTTAGATAAAATAAGAGGGTCTACTTATATATCCCTCTGTATTCCTACTACCATGATGCTGGCTTGTAACTTATTGGTCATGTTCACACACACACACACACACACACACACCATTTGATGATCAGCTGGATTTTCACTGAAACTCTATAGTCCTTCTATTCTGAACTTAATGACATCCAGTCTAATTCCCCATACCAAATACCAATGGTGCCAAATCTTTTCCTCTCTCAAGACTCCAACCAACACCTTGACAACATATCTTCTCCTTATACTTACAGCACATAACTGAGCCTTTTATATCACTGAGACTGAAGTTATCTGACAGGAATTTCCTCAACTATCCTTCTACATTTCCAAAATTTCTCAGAACCTTCATCCATTTTCTCCTTTTAGCCTCTTTTCTCAGAAGACCTCTTATTAAAACTAATCGTCTCTCCCCTTCAACTTTACCTTTGATAACATCTCTTCATTACTTTTAGGATTTTGCTCCATGAAACCTGCTTTCTGATGCATGTTCAATTTCTCTCTCCATTGGCTTCCTTCTATCTGCTAACAATTATTTTCAATTCTCTCCAATACTAAAAAAAAATTTCCTTTCACCCTTGTACCTCCACTATGGTACTATCCCATCTCTTTTCTCTCTTTCTCAGACAATGGTCTACGCTCAACATCATTACTTGGTTATCATCCACCCTCTTTTAAATCTCAAAATCTCTGTCTTTTAGAGTTATTGTTCTCTTGGAACTGCTTTTCCAAAGGCCAAAGACTTTTTAATCGTCAAATCCAATGACCTTTCCTCCACCTTCACCCTCGAAGGCCTCGGTGTAGCATTTGGAAATTAAATTAACAAAAAGGATTTACTAGGTTTTTTCCTTTTTACAATCACTGTCCAGCTACTTGCCTGCCGGAGTCGCTCAAGACTTAAAATGTTCTCCACTTGCAGTACACCTCGTGTGTACTTCTCAATATACGTTTCTCCATCCGATGTACCTTCATTCTCACTCCTTGCTGCCATGAGAGCCAAAGTTTCTCGGTCTTCGATCTCCTCTGTTGCCTAAAATAAACAAGAAGGTAATGCTAGTCTTTGTAATTTGGCTTTTTTTGGTTATGTATTTCATTAAACGAACAGGAGCATGTAGTAAAATCAATCTGAAGAGAATCAAACTATGCCAGTTGTGTTGCCAACTGTTAAATTATTGGTTCTTTTGTTCATTTAACTGGATCATTTGTGGAGCAATTAGTAGAAATATAATTAATCTTCTCATTGTGCATAGTTTTAATTTTTTGTGTGAAACTGTGACAAATTTTTTAAAAAGATGTTAGATCAAAGGAGTGAAAAATGTATCCCTCTATATACCCAGTCCTTATACATTGCTGCAATGAGTAGTTTTCCCTTTCTTCTATGAAAAATACAAATTTCAGAGGTGTTTTCATGCAAGTCTGAAATTTTCAACCATGCACATATCTACCGTGTAACAGCTGTAGCTATGCATTAAATATACATGTTGTACATGCCAAATATTCTATTATAAAGGATGACATTATATTGCATTAATGGAGAAATGGTAATGGGATAGGAAGAGAAAATTTTAGAACAAAAGCTGTGAATAATCACATAAAATATATGTAAACTCTCTCGTAATAAGTGAAATGTACATTGACATACCCTAATTTATGAATACTAAGTGGACAAAGTAACAAAAAAAGACCAAATTTGATACTATTACACTGCTGACACAGTTATGCACTGGTGAAAATTTTTTCTAAGAGCAATACGGCAACATCCAATGAGAATCATAAAGCTAACTATGCCTAGATTTCACCGAGAGATTCTACTGCTAAAACTTATCCCAAAGAGGTTCTGATGAAAAAGAAATGTAATAATTTGTACAAAAGTATTTATAGCTGCTTTACTCATAAAAGCAAAAACCTGGAAGCAGTGATTATAGCCAAGCAATGGAGATTAATTTAATGTATTGTAGCATATTCATGTGAAATTATATTAAGACAGTAAAAATAACAAATATTTAGAAGGAAGTATAGAAACACCTATAGAAAGGGATGAAAAGAACATATATAGTACAATATACAGATATACAGTACAATAGGTACAGTAAAAAAAAAAACCCAAAACGAAATCTAATCCTAACAAAGGTCCCTTAAGAACACAGACTGAATAAACATAGTATTTTTTTGTTCACTTGTTAAATTGTTTGATTTTTAGAAAACATATGCAGTGTAATTTTGTTGTATTTTTCTTTTATGCAGTTAAGAGGTGAATGATTTAAATTTAGGGGTCTTGATTGGAGATTTATTACGTTTGGGTCTATTGTTAATTGGTATTTGTTGTAAATGTTATGATTATAAGAATAATAATAAATTTTAAAGATAAACTTCTAAATTTGAAGTTTTTACTTTACCTTTGGTATATTGGATACTATTTCATAGGTTACACCACAGGAATAAAATATATTTTTCAGAGATATTCTCCTCTTCAAACTTTGTGTAAAACTCTGGTCGGGAAAGAAAGCACAATTAAACTCTGTACAAAATTTCAGATTCAACATTTTACAAATATTAAAGGCATTTTCAATTAAAATTTCTTAAATACATACATCATTGCAAAAATGAAGGTGAAAGGTGATACAGGTGTGAACCAAGGAGGTATTCTGGGTAAGTGCATGGAATGTGCCCCATCTCTGCTCTCAGTTCAGCATAATCTTCTACATGAATCCCTTCTGGATCCCCCAACACCACAACTTCCAAATGACCCTTTTATCTATTTTTCACATGTTGTAAGTATTGTCTCAGGGGCTAGATTAAAAGTTCTTTGAGGGAAGGGACTACTTCAATTTTGCCTTTATATTCCCAATCCTGGCATATAGTAAATGCTTAATTAATGCTTTTTGACTAATTCTGTACCCCAGAAAAACTGCCTTAAGCACTAAAAATATAGGCAATTATTTTGTAGCTCTATCAGAAATGAAGAGTTTCAAGGTCACAAGCACAATGGTGGAAATGGGTCCTACATTACCTGTTTGTTATAAACATTGGCTGCAATCCTTTTACGTAATACTAATTCCATAGCAGCAGGATGGCTGAGCTGGACTGTGGTCTTTACTATCAAGTAAATCCTTTCATTTTGCGGGGTAACCCTGTTTAAGTGCGCTGAGTCATGGACAGAGGAATCCCAGGAGGCAGTAGCAGAAACCTGAGAGGAGAAATAGGAAAAAGATAGGAAGTTGGAAGACGGAAACAAGGAATAAATCATTTGCAAGGACCCCAGAGTGAATGCAAATGAGGGAGGAAGCTGACCAGAAGTTCACTGAATTAGATCTTTCCCCCCTAAGTACAAACTCCATTTTAGGACTGCAAGGCATCACACACTAATCCAAAGCTACCTGGAAGAATGTTAGACAGTCAATTACCTCATCATCACTATGCTTTATGACTGGCAGATAGAAGAACTGACTCCCGTGCTCCTTCGGTAGTATAGAGTTAACACCAGATGCGTGAGGACCTGTGAGCTGTTCATTGGCACTGAGGTCATCCGCTAATAAAAACACATGGCACATAGAAAAGATTTAGAAAAAAAATCAGTTTTAAAACAAGCAAAAGAAAAAGAAAAGGAAAAATGACCTCTTTTTCTGTTTTATTATTCCTTCCCCCAGGTTGAGAATTGAGCAGTTTTAAAAAATGGTAGTTTTAGCTAGCACATGTTTTCATCAAGGTGAGAGGTGTTCTATTACCCAACCTACAGTTTAACTGTTATTGGTGTAAGAGTCAGGGAAGCCACATTGTGACTGGGATATTTTTAAAAGCATATGACTTTGGAGGTTGAAAATTAAGCATTTTTATGCGGTGCATTATGAAATGGATGCTTTTTTCTATCACTAGATACAAAATAATCCTGTTTACCTTTTTACCTTTTTACTAAGGTAAACCCAAGACTTTTGCACATTCCTGATGTCAGTCATGCCTGTACACTAACTTGAGGTTACCCTCAAGAGGGGCAGCATTATGGAAAAGATAGAAGGCCAGCATCAGAGCCAGGCAGACAGGGATTCAAGACCTGTTTCTGATACATACTGGCTGTGTGACCTCTTTCAGGCTTCAATGGTACAGTGAGACTATACTTAGCAGAAAAGGTTCCAATATGCAAACTGGCATTGAGTTTCCTCACCCTGGTGTTCCCTAGACCAGTGAAATCATAGTTCCAGCCTCAATCCCTTTTCTCACCCTCACAAAAGTCAAACTTAAAACATGTTTTTAAAGTGTATTCAGTAAAACTTTGGTATGACTAATTTTAAAAAAATATATAGAATTTACTTTGAAATTTAATTTGAATCTTCCTTCCCCTTACTTTAATTTTTTTGACTTACTGGTCTAAATTACTAACCTCTGAAATCTGAAAAAATAAAAAAACTATTAGCGATTTAGTTCCAATATACACTTACCATTTAAATCAAGAAAAAGGACTGGTATGTGTGTTTCCATCCCAGCAGGGGGGGTCCTAAAGACAGTAACAAATTTCTATCACAATGGAACATTAATACAGACAATCTGCAATGCATACCATTAAACAACAAAACCCCAAAAAGAAGAGAAGGAAATAATGACGTATGGCATGAGAAAAATTCAGGATTTGGAGTTATAACCAGATATTTTAGCCATCTTGTACTCACTGTTGTTTAGTCGTTTCATTTGTGTCTGACTCTTGGCGATCCTATTCAGGATTTTCTTGACAGAGATATTAGAGTGGTTTATTTTTTCCTTCTCTAGCTCATTTTACAGAAGAGGAAACTGAGGCAAACAGGGTTAAATGACTTGCCCAGGGTCACACAGTTAGTCAGTGTCTGAGGCCAGATTTGAACTCAGGTAAAGGAGTCTTCCAGACTCCAGGCCCAGTTCTCAATCTACTTTGTCATCTAACTGACCTATCTTGTACATACAGGGTATGTAATTTAGAAGAAACATGAAAAATCAATAACTTTCATAATCAATAATCAATAATAAATTTCATGTGCAAATAAGCCAGATTTTAACCATATGAACTCTTCCTAAAATGTGTTAATGTACTTGTGGAAGGAAGAAAAGAAGCATTTATATCTATGTGCATACTACAGGCTAAACACTTTACCAATAGCATCTCACTGCATCCTCGTACCCACCCTGAGAGGGAGGGGCTATTATTAAGCCATTTTTAAAGTTGGGGAGAGTAAGACAGGCAGAGAGTAAGTCACCGACTAGTATACATCTGAGGGTAGGTGTGGATGAAGGTCTTCTTGACTCTAGGACCCACGCTCTCCCTACCTGCCTCTGGATTGGGGTAAGGATAAAGAAAACATTAGATTTTACAAGGTCAGGGAGAAATGAAAGGAACCATAGCACTGTCTGTGGCCCAGGACGGGTCACAAAGGAGTTTAGGGGGAGGACAGGTCACAAAGGAGTCTGTTGGTGCTTACCAGTCAGCAGGAGCACCAGGGATCCCACTGCCTGGAGCAGGGACAAGCACAGCATTCCTCTCTTCTGTAAGGCCTACCCACTGCTCTACGAGCCGGGCTTCCCGTTCCAGGTCATCTTCTGTTTTTTCTGCAGTAGAAGATGCAAGGATGATTGGCAACAGAAAGCAAGGAGGGAAGAAAGTTCAATTATTATTATTTATGGTAAAAAGAGATGAATTTTCAGTTATCCTTGCAACAATTCCCTCCTTCACGTCACAGACGAAGTCAGAAAAACTAAGAAACTGCCCAATGTAAAATATGTAGACAAGTAGGATTTAATACTTTTAAAACCATACACCTCTCCCTTCAAACCAATGACATTTTCCTAACAGCTCTTCTGGGGCAGTTAAATTGCACAGTGGAAGGAGTGCCAGGCTTACAGTCAGGGAAGACTCATCTTTCCTTGTTCAAATCTGGCCTCAGACACTGACTAGATGCACGGCCTGGGCAAGTCACTTAACCATTTGCTTCAGTTTCTCCAGTAAAATGAGCTGGAGAAAGAAATGGCAAACCACTCTATTAACTTTGCCATGAAAACCCCAAATGAGGTTATGAAGAGTCAGATACTATTGAAAAAAATAAATATTAAATACCTCTTCCTTCCATCATGAGGAAGATAAATGATCCAAAGGTAGTAACGTGGCTCAGTGGAGAGAGCACTAGGCCTGGCGTCAGGGTGACCTGAGTTCAAGTCCAGTCTCAGACATTTACTAGCTATGTGACCCTGGGCGAATTACTTAATTTCTGCTTGCCTTGGTTTCCTCAACTCTAAAATGGGGACAATAGCACCTAACTTGGTGGGTTGTGAATATTATAAGATAATATTTAGCATAGTGGCACATAGTAGGCATCATATAAATGCTTATTCCTTCCCTTCATGAGAAATTCTGGATCTGAGACACTATGAAATCACCTAACCAATAATTCATTTCTTTCCTAAAACTTATAAGTGATAAAGTCAATCAGTTAGCTTTCATTGGTAAATAAGACAAATATCCAAGAATTCAGAACCAGTTAGTTTCTTGGAATGGTGGTGGGGGAAAGGGAGAGGGAGAGAAGATGTAGAGAGAATTTTCCCTATTTCTTATAGGATTTGCATATTTGCTTATGGGAATCACAGGACTTAGAGCTGAAAGAGGCTCAGTAGACAGCATCTAGTCAAATCTTGTGTCAGAGATGAGGAATCAAAGCCTAGAAAAGTACACAGAGATAACAAGAGGGCTTGAACTTTAACCCATGCTCTCTGCCCCAAATCCAGCCCTGTGGCCCTTTCCTCTGATTGGTCACTTCCTCTAGGAACCTCCAACTTAAGTAAAATGCCCAGGTCAGCAATATTCTTTCCTTCATTCTTCTCTGGACTTTCTTCCTCACTCTCTCTCCCATTCTCCTTCTCTACTTTGCCCCAGCTCGAATAATTTCTTTCTTTCTCTCTCACTGTTTTTCAGCTTTAGTTAGAGAAATAAAAGGTGGCCTTGGGATCAGAAACAGCCATTTCAAGTCCTAACTCTGATATGTATATATGTATGTGTGTGCGTGTGTGCGTGTGTTGTGTGTGTGTGTGTGTGTGTGTGTAAAGTTCATATGGTCCTGGGCAATTCACTTAACACTTTAAGTGTTCTAAGCCAGTGGGGTCAAATTCAAATGTCTATTTCTACAGTTTCATATATCTTTCTTATGTATACATACATACATACATATATATTACATATATATATTTTATACACATATATTGTCATATTTATATATTCTTCAATACAGATCCATGCAGGCCATGTATTGACTTTAGAAAACCACAAATTAACATATTATACTGTTCTATTGTAATTTATGTGTATTTCTGTATAAATCTTTATTTTGTATTTATATTGTATTTTACCTAAATATTTATTTTGTTAAAAATTTCCCAACTACATTTTAATCTTATTTGGGCCCGACTGGAGAGTTTCGCTGGGCAGGCAGCCCTCTCTAAGATAGGTTTGTTAAGCTGGGGGGTGTAAACTTGTTTAAAAAAATATTTTGACAACTCATTTAATGTAATTGTTTTCTTCTGTCACTCTAGGTATTTTATTTTGTGCATTTAAAAGCAAGATTCTGAGAAGAAGTACATAGGTTTTGGCAGACTGCTCAAGAGTTCTATGACTCCAAAAGAATAAGAATCCTTGCTCTGTTAAATTGCAGAGGAGGTGATGACATGAATCTTGGTAGAGCTTCCCTATCCAATAGTTTCCTATACCACTGAAATCAAGTTCCATTTACTATCTTATACTTGACAAAAAACAATTAGAGCTTAATGTTTAGCTAACTGTTTAACTCAGTTTTGTGAAATCTTTATATGTCCTCTACCTTAACGGAGATTACCTTGTGGAGAACTTTTCAGGATCTATCATCATTATAAATTAATGAGAATTAAATGATTAATAATTAATGATAAAGCAGTGAAAAAGAACAATTTTTGACCATTCAAAGAATCTTCAAGATAAAAAAGCAGCTCTCAGAGTTTACCTTCCACATACCTTTTTTATTGCTAACTTTTTTAATCTGTTCATCCAAATATTCTCTACGCTTAATCAGTGCATCAGACCATCTCTCTCTCACAAAGTTTAAATCTTCTTCCTAAAGACAAGAAAGGAAACATTTTCCTGTAGATTATACAATCAATGAGCTTCCCTTTTTATCATTTAAGAACATTTAAATTGATCTGAAAAACTCTTCATTAGAAAGGGCCATTGAACAGTGCTTATAAATTAATGTAAGCGAGCAAGAACCCTTTAGTAATACCACATGCTGATCAGAGATCCCAATACTCAGAAATCAGAAACCCCTTTACCCCCCTGACATTCCCAAAAGGGCAATTGTACTGAAAAGCAAAATGAAATCAAATTTTACCAGATGTTGAATGATTTTTCGTGCTTTTGGGGAAGGGGGTAGTAGGAGGGAGGATTTTAAAATTACTGCTATACATTCTAAGGATTTGGATTCTAAGAAGAAGAACCCTATGAAAAGAACCCAAATTATACATGTAGTAGCATTGGAATGGAAAAAGACAGGCATTTTCATAGTTCAATGGCCATGTGATCTCTGGAACATAAGGAACAGGTCAGCAGGAAACCTTCAAACTTGCTGAAAAGATTTTTATTTCCAATAACCATCAAGAGGACAAACAAAAAAATTTCCATGCAAAAACCCAACATGCAGTCAGTCATGCTTTAGGAATCACAGGAATATGTCTGGCTGACTCTTCACTGTGATATGAGATGGCAGGAAGCACACAAACAGCCCGCAGGAAGTTAGTAAGTAGCACTGGAGCAGGTGTGAAAATTGAAGGGGAGGTTGCCATTTCTTCTAAACTTTTGTTGTAGCTATTTTTTCCTGCGATAAACTCTAAGGTTGGGGGGAAATGAAAAGAAACAAACAAAAAGCCTCCTAAAAACCCCAAGAGCTGCCTCCTGGGACTAGTCTTTCCTTGGTCATGTCCTATTTCATCTCACAGAATTCTGGACTGCAAGAACACAAGTCATCTGAAGACTTCAGTTTTATAGGCAGAGAGGTGCATAGAGGTTACATAGCCGGTGATAGGCTATATATGGAGAATGGCTGGGATCCAAATCCAGATATCTTTATTCCAGTTTGCCTCTCTGACCACTAATATCCTCCTACACATAATATCAAGCCAATCAACAGATCATGAGTAGGATAAAATTTCACAAAATTTTTTCCTGTGGGAATGTACTCGCCCCCTCTCCCTTCTTTTTATATCAGAAGTGACTATACTTCAGGAATTTTAGCCTATTTCTAAATGTAAAGGGGAATTAAAATGGTAAGAACAAACAAACAAAACACCCCACAAACACGTCTTTGGTCTTCCTACCCAACCACAGGGTCTCACCTAAAATTATTTCAGAGTTTCCAGACCTGGGAGGGACCTTAAAGATCATGTTCAACTCCTTCATTTTATACACAAAGAAACTGAAGTAATATACAGTGAATGTTCAAGATGGAATTCTAGCTCAGGATTTCTGACTACCAATTCAGCCTTCTTTCGACAATGGAACACTGGTTTAGAGCTAGAACTTTAGATTGGATGTCAGAGGTCATCCAATCCTCATGTAACAGATAAGGAAAGGACTTCCCAGAGAGAGATTAGGTGAATTGTCTAAGGCACCTAGGGAGCAAGTAGCAAACTTGGGCCTTGATTTCAGGTCCTCTGATTCCAAATGAGAAATGTTTTCCATTATATCCTATTACCTCTTATAAGCCATGTTTTCTCTCTGAAAAAACCTGGTAAATGTCAGAAAACATAAAAATAACTTAAAATTAGGAATCAGATCCTTAGGGTATGTTTATAAAGGTCCTCCATGATGAATATTTTAGTTATCCTTTTATTTAGGATACCCTTATGAGATAATTATTGAAATATAAAAATGCTATCAGGATGTAACATACAAATAGATAGAAAGATCTATACAATACCATCATATCTCTTGATTAAAGCACAATCACCACCACAGAAGAGTTGCCCTTCCTTGTTTTGATGCTCCTCCTCCCTACCCTCTATTTTTCAATTTTGGCAGTTAGCATTAGCTGTGCCCCATGCCACAGGATTAACAGCAGCAGCAATACCTGATAACTATCCATATCATCACCATCCTCATCATCTCTCTGGTAGGAGAAAATAAACACAAAGGACATGCATTTTTCTCAAATAGCACTTATGGAGGGGAAATCTTCAACTCATATATGCATTCTTACAGATCTACATATATCATCTCAGTGAGGAAACATAGCACTCAGTGAATCGAATCATTTTTATACAATTATTAATGAAATTTAAAGTGATAAAAGAATTAGACATTAAACTGTCCTAGCTATTGGAAGGAAAAAATCCCTATGTGCTAGGGATTAATAGACTGGCTCAGCAAGGACTTCAATACAAACTTACTGACCGATAGTGAAATGTATAAAGCATTCTACAAATGCATGATACAATTATATCATTGAAATAAAAGCACACATCATCATTGTAGGTTGATAGAGTTGTCTGTTTCTCATGTTAATCAGCACTGATGTGGATGAGAAAACAACATGCCTCAAATACTTGACATAACATTTCAACAGAACCATTCAGTGACTAAGCAACATTATAAGAATCACTTCTTTAATTTAAAGGTTTTTGGCTTTGTTAGAATAAATAACATGATCACTAGAGTGGCGTGCCAGAAAGCGCTCACAGATTTGGAGTAGAAAACAAGACAAACTTAGACAAATCTCGTATTTGCTTTAACATTGAGAATTTTTTAGTTTAAGATGAACGTATCAATAGCCTACCTAAGTCCAAAGAGGTTCATGACAAAGTGAAATTATATTATTGAATACGTCTGAGATAATTTCTATTATTCAATGAAATTTAGATATTATTAGCCTAGAATGCTTGAATTAGTGGTGTAAATATCTGAGAACATAGCTAGTATTCAGCCCTCCCCCTTCCCTGGGAGGTGCACAGTGGTTCTTTAGGACTGTCCGTCTCTGCAATGGACCCCAAGTCTGGGTCATGAATATACATAACTCCCTATCTTCCATTCTCCAAGATCCATGATGAGCCAGAGGTAGCTAAGGTTAAAACTAAACATAAGGTATTTTTAGACATATTGGTACCATTTCCACCTAATCACATACCGGTGTTTTATCCTGTTCCTTTTTTTCTTTGTATTTTTTAGAGAAACTTAAACATTGCTCCTATGTAAGAATATTCTTTCAATTAAGCATTTAAAAAAACACCATTATTTCAACTTAGTTCATTCATATGTTCAATAAATATTTACTAAATTTCTATTGTATAAGAGTCTCTGGGCTATGAGCTGGATGAATTTTACTTTAGTAGATGCAATTATAATTCTGAGTAGAGTGGTATCTATTAAATGAATATTCCACATGACATCAAAACCACTTGTACTTTGACATTCTACAGAGTCATTTAGTCTACAGAGTTGCTTCTAATCACTAAAAGCCTCTGTGAGTTACAAATGTGAAATAGACGTGTTATGGATTGGTGCTTAACAGCATCCTAGACTTAGAACTTGAAGGAACTTTATGGATTTTATAGACCATCTAGTCCAACCCTCTCATTTTATAGATAAGGAGCCGGGAGAGGTTAAGTACTTTGCTCAAGGTCACACAGGCAATAAGTGCCAAAAGGCAGGATTTGAGTTCAGGTCTTCTGATTCTAAATCCAGCACTCTTTCCACTGTACCACACTGCACATCTTTTCTTAAAGAAATGAAAAAGCTACAGTTGAAAGACCGTTGGAGGAGACCTGTCAGCAATAGAAAAAAAAAGAAGGGAGAATACCAATAATATCTATTTTTCTTTTTCAGCAGGTACTACACTCTTACAAAAACCAAACAAATAAATTAGGTCATGAATGGCAGTCTGGCTCAGCCACTGGCCTCTTTTTATTTTGATGAAATCCAGCTCAGACAAAAATGTGAAGATCCACTTAAAAAAACACAAAATCTAGTAAATTCTCCTAACTTCCCTAATAGGAATTGATTGTACTTCTAGGTTATGCACCAGAGACTTAGTGTTTCAACTGTCTGGAGTTAAAGAGTGACTAGCAACTTAGTGGCAGAATTAGAATGACAAAACTGAATCCCATTCTTAATTTCATAGGCAGAGAGGGGGATCTGTTGTAAACCCAAGGGTGAATGGGGAACATTCACCAGGCCGTGCAAACTTGAGTGAAGGTCCAGCTAGCTGGAGGGCAGGAAAGAATGGGCTGATAGGAGCACAGCTGTCTTAACAGTACTCCCCATTCAAGAAACCTAAACTCAGAGTCAGATTTTCAACATACCTATATTTGGTCTGCTGAAAAGCTTTTGTTTGGCTGCTATGCAATTTCGAGGTTGGTTGAATCAGAGGACAAACAGAAGTGGCCGGTCTTAAGCCCAATTTTCTTGGAGGAACGAGAGGAAAAAAAAAAGATAATTTTCTTCTATCCGTGGATCCTTGTGTTGAGAAGATGTACGGGAATCCAAATTAGAGAATTCAATACTCTGAGCCATTTGTATTGAAGTGATTCTCTAGTAATGGAAGTCATTCTATGGTTGTAAAACAGGTGTTTGGTGAAATACATCACCTCTTCCAGGTCCGTCAGGGACCATTTATTAATAGTGCACCTTATTCCTGGGCAGCTAGATGGCATAATACATGGAGCACTGGGCTCAGAATCAGCATGACTCACCTTCATGAGTTCAAATCCAGCCTCAGACATTGACTAGCTGTTTGACCCTGGGCAAGTCACTTAACCCTGTCATAAAATAAGCTAGAGAAGGAAATGGCAAACCACTCCAGCCTCTTTGCCAAGAAAACCTCAAAATGAGGTGACAGAGAGTCAGACATGACTGAAACAAATGAACAACAAAAACAAACCTTATTCTTACGGAGTGATTTAAGTACTAAGGAAAAAAGAAGCCATTATTTATGATTCCTGAACTGATTTTTGGTTCCTAGGGTTTTTTCTTTGTTTTGAAATGCCTTTACCACAGTCAGACTTACTAAACAGAAAAGACTTTGAGTTCATCTCTTATTTCTTTTGCTACAGCTGCATACAGCTGGCAAATTAAGCCAAAAAGTAAAAAAAAAAATTAGGAGATGGATAGACAGGCCCCAGAGTGGGGTAATAAAGTTTACTATCCAACATGACCTGAGTCATTTTTAAAAGAACTACTCATAGGAAGAGATAAGTTCTACATTATATAACCATAACATTACAGTTCTCACCAAAAATCTAAAAGTTAGAAATGGAGACTATAAACAAACCTGAATTTTGAGTAGTCAAACTGTTATGAAGGTTGATTTCATTCCCAAATAACTCCTCATTACAGTTCTTTAACCACCACCTTTTACTTTCAACTAAACAGTCCCCTTTAAATATCTTGCTTCAAACCCTGCTTCCTTACCTGGTAGCTATCCAATCCTCTCTGGAGTTTGGTAGATCTTGCAGTTACACAGCCGATAGAGACAGACAGAATGGCTTCCACCATAAGTGGCAATGTACCAGACTGCTGAACAGGCTTCACTGTTACCTGAACTCTACGGGAATGACCCTGCATAGAATAAGAAATGGGAGTGGTGGTGAGGAGAAAAAGAGTGATAAAGAATGAGGGGAAGAGGGAGAGGGAAGAAAGAAAGGGAGGGAAAGAAAGAGACAGGGAGAAATGCAAATTCCTTGAAACTGTCAGGAAAATCAGAGCACAACAAGGAGGAGTAAAATGGATGGAGAGAAAACTCAGATACAATACCTGTCTCAGCTGAAAGACACCCCCTGTATTCACATCTTTTGCCTGATGGAGTTCCACTGCAGCATATTCACCCATCTCATTAAGTTCAAGTATGGAAATCCACATTTCTATTCTTCGAGTGACTTCATTCCATCTACAAGGACAACACATCAGCCAACGATGCTTGTAGCACTCATGAGCACTGGAGCCTCGCAGTGCTCACCTACACAACAAGCTGCCCCATGAGATTGTCAGTCCCCTCCCAAGCCTTGGCTTGATTGCAAATCACAAACCTGTCCTGGAGTGTTCTTGTTTTAGCATGAAGAGAATCAACTTCCCAGAGAGAACTTCCATTCCCACTACACCTGTGACCCCACACTTCAATTGCAAGAGCTCCATCTGAAATAAACTCCAAGAATTCTTCCGTGACATTCACAACGTAGTCCTAGAACATGGAGAGAAGCGATCAACAGGGCAGAAGAATGAAGAATAATTTCTATGTCAATTCCTTTATCATCTTAGTTATATAAAGATTTGGGTTCTGATCGTGAAATTGTCCCCCCTATTTTGTGGGTTGAGTATATAAGTAATACAGGCTCAGTTGACCTATTGGTTGGTTTTGCTGAAATGCTTTCCCTACCCTCCTCCCTTTTGTTTTTCATTCGTTGTTACAAGGGATGGCTTGATGGATACGGGACAGTTACATCCAGAAAAAAAAGAGACAGCATGATATAGTGGAAGGCACATAGGCTTTAGAGTAAGAGGGTCCAGGTTGAAATCCCCACTCGGCCCTTCACTGCCCATGTGACCATATGCAAATGAATGAACTTCTGACTTTCCCAAAATGGGTAAAGAAAGGGCTGGACTCAGTGACCTCTAAAATCACTTCCAACTTAAATCTATGAGCCTACAAAGGTGACCTAAAAACAAAAGACATCAATACTTTTTTTTTCATTTCAATAGTTTTATTGGAAGGTTACTTTCTTAGTACCAAGACATAACAGTACTTTGTTAGGTTACTTCAGCCAAATCAATTTTCAGTGACGAATTAGAAAGGAGATTCTTCATGAATTAGGTGTTTGGGAGTTACTGAAGAGTGTATCTGCAAAGTGCTTTACAAAATGAAGCATAAGACATATGAGACATACTGTGGTTTTTGGTTTATTTTTAAAAGAGAAGTTTTTTCCCCACACATGATGTTCTCAAAGGGAAATTTGAACTAGTTGGAGCTATTGTGAGAGTTAAGCCATATATTGCACCGATTCATTATATGCTTTCCCAACCCTACATGTCAATTTAGATTCATTAACCCACAACAAGCTTTAAGTGTTCCACTGTCATATAATTAGTCAATTAAATTGCTGTTTATTTTAATCTGGATAGACAACTCACCTTAGTCTCTAGTCTCCTAAATTGAATTTAGGAGCATTGTGAGAATAGCATACCCCATATGTACTGCTTTTAAATACAAAGCTCTATACTGAGTCCAACCATAATCCTTATTTAAAACCTCTAGAGTGCTAGCATTAGCATATATTGCTTTAGAAGGGCACAGCTGAGATTTCAGATTGGCAGACTATAAGAGTTGCATGCATAAGAGAAATTAATTTTTTTCTAAGAGGTTAGATATTGAGATAAAAATCATTCTATATAAAACTTTGTATACCATATCACTTGTTCCCTAGGATAATGCTGAATATCAGTTAAATTTAACATCTGTCTACAACTTTAACAGGACTTTATAATAAAATTTAAATTAAAAAAATGCCAAACAAAAACAAATCTTTAGAATTATTGGATTATCTAGTTGCATAAGGCTTTAAAGGTTGCTTGTACTGCTTCAAATAGTAGTAACCCTTACTATACTAAAATACATCATACCATTTTTCTGAAGTTGATAAGTACTTGCATCACAATTCAAAAAATGCCAATTAAAGTCAATCACACCTTCCCATCAATTCTACTTATAATCAGTATACTGATCCAGCTACCACTAGATTGGATCAATATTAACTGTCAATTCAATAGCCTCCCATACTTATTCTACATTAGGGTTTCACATTTGAGTTTTGGCTTTTATAAACATGCTTCAAAAGGAGATCATAATTTAGTTCTGAACACATTTCCAACTGCAGCACACATAATCAATTTCCAACTATAGCCTGTTTTTCCTTCAAGTCTGAAAACATCAATGCTAACCTAGTTGCTATCTTTCAGGCTTCACCACTTAAATCCATTCTAATACTGGAATCCACAGTTCTGATGAGCCTTCAAAATAGCTGAATTTCTTCACCATAAAATCCTATTAAGAGCCAGTTTCAGGAATTGTTTGAAGATGAGCGATTTTGTGATAACTATGCTTCCACTGATGTACAGTACACCCAGGCACAATCCACTTCAACCACTGAACATTTAGTTTAGAGCACATGTTTGATGAGTATTCAGTCAGGCACTTTGCTACAAATTCCTGCCAGAAGGTCAGATCTCTGCAATTAATCTTGGAACGTTTCTGAAGACATTCTACTCCTTCCGCCAGTTCTATGAATTTCTGTGCTTGAATCTCCAGTGCAATTATAGACAATGACAACACAGAATGCTTTGCTTTAGAAAACACAATCCTACAGTGACATGCCTTAAGCTGAGCTTCCAGTCTTTCAAAACTCAGGTTCTTTCTCCTTTCAAATGGTAAGTTTTCATGAATGAGTGAGTAACAGAGCTGCAGAAACGGAAAGGCAGTAGTAGCTTTTACTTTCCAACACACATTCTCTAACACAACCTTTTCCATTCTCAGGTTAGAAACTATGAATTTGTATTGGCTTGTTCCTATCAAATCAGTAGCTAATGGGACATTTCTCTCTTCCTCTGTCAATTTCATAACCAGGTAGAAGTAACTTAATCCCTCACATCCAAGATGTTTGAGCTGTACCTTCATTTTGGAGAGAAATCTGTCCAGTAAATTCACAGCTAGAGAAAAAGTCTCCATGTCAAAACCAAAGAACCGAGTTAGGCTACGAAGGTCTTTCCCTTTGAAGTCCCTCAGTCTTGCCATCATCAAAAGACCACTATCATGAGCAGATTCAATTAGTCCAAGCCACAGACCTTTGGCTGATGTTTGGATTCCTATTCCAACAAAACATTCAGCTGGTGCAGCAGCTTTTGAGCTTCAGGTGTTACTAGTGCCATTATCACCTTGAGCTCCTCATGGCAGCTCTTCTCTGCAGTAAGCCTCCCCCAGGGGCCTGGCCTCTAGTTAGTCCAAATGTTCCCGGTGATACAGTAACTATATAAGGGAGAAGAGAGGGACCCTGGGGGTGGGAGGAGATGATGGAGAGAGTTTATGGGGCAGTGGCTCCAGCAAGCTGAGAATGATACCAGCTGCAGGCCACGGAGCTCTGAATGACATCAATACTTTTTTTTAAAAAAAGTAAATAGAATGAGAGTCTAGCCCAATAAGAAAACTAAGGTGCCGAAAGGATTAGATTAACTTGGTCTGAGGCCAGTTAACCAATCAATAAATCGACAAGTATTTATTAAGGATCTATTGCTTATCAGGTACCATGCTAGGGGCTGGGTATACAAGCACAAAAAAAAGATTCACAAGGAGCATAAATGCTATTGATATATATATATGTATATGTATACAGTATAAACATAAAATTAACAAATTTCAAATATACATGAAGTCATCAAATACAAGGAAGTCTGAAAGGGAAAGCAATAGCTTTTGAGGGTTGTGGAAAGGCTTCACGCAGAAAGAAGATGGTACCACGGAACTCCAAGAATGGAGCATGGACAGAAGAAAGGTAGAGAAACAGGACAGAGAGTGAGTGCTGTTTTAAAGGAAGAGAGAACAGTTAGGCTTGATCACAGGATATGGGAGGGAAAGTAATATCTGATGAGGCTAGAGATAGAAATTGCAGAATAGGGTTGTAAAAACACTCTAAAATCTAAGCAAAGAAATGTCTATTTTATCTTAGAGACAATCGGAAGCCATAGGCATTTATTGATTAGGAGAGTGATGATGATAGACTGGAGCATAAGGAAAATTACTTTGACAGCAGGGTGTAGGATGCACTGGAGACTTGAAGCAAGAAAATCAACCAAGAGACTTTTGAAATAAATGAAATAATCTAAGTGAGAAATGTGGGCCTAAACTATGCTGGCAACTTTGTGAACAGAGAGCCAAGGAGGGGAGGGATTTTGACTGAATTCTTCAAACTGAAGTTGATAAACTTTGTGTCTTTCTTCTTCAGTCATATAATGATAAAAATGAGGTTTGCTGATGTAACACTGCCAATACTAAATCTATCATTTATATTCTAAACAAATTCATTTTACCTCATTAGTCACCTCCTCAAAAGTATTTTCATAAAACAGTAGAATCAATTATCTTTGAGTAGCAAAAAATGTTATGAAGGAAGAAATAGCAAGAAAGTGTAGAATAACTAAAAGGTTGCCTTCAATATAAATGGGGGAGTTCAGAAGGGTGGAGGTTATTAGTAGAGTGATAATGAAATTCAGTTTTGGACATGCTGATTTTAAGATGTCCTTAGGACATCCTGAAATGTGAGACTGAAGAAGGAAAGAGCAGAGACTAAGGCTGGATATGTAGATCTGGAAAACACTTGCATAGAGAGGAAAGTTAAACCCATGGAAGCTGAAGAGAGACGGAGAGACAGATAGAGAGACACAGACAGAGAGACACAGACAGAGACACACAGAGACAGAAAAAGAGACATAGAGAGACAGAGATAGACAGAGAGACAGAGATAGACAGAGAGACACAGTGTTAGCCTGTGTGTGTTCGGCCTTCATTGGTAAAGAAGACCATGCCATCAGAGAAATAATGACATGACTTGCACTTGACTTTTTGGGTTTTTTGGGGGTTTTTTTTGAGTGAGGGAGGGCTGTGCGGGTCACCAGTCTCACTTCTTCTCCAGAGTCATCTGAATCCAGTGACCAGATATTCATCAGGATGACTGGAGATGACCCAGGATGAGGCAATTGAGGTTAAGTGACTTGCCCAAGGTTACACAGATACAGAAAAAGACAGACAGAGAGAGAGAGTGTTAGCCTAAAAGAAAAAGGAAAGAGGCCTTGGACAGAACTATAGGGAACACAATTAGACTGAGAAGTGATCAGACAAATATAAGGAGACTGATAAAAGATTCCCAGATATAGAAATGAAGAGATCATCAGTAATTTAAGAGACAAGAGTTGTGGTGAGTGATGAGATTGGAAATCAGATTACAACATGAAGGAGAAGGGAAGTGGAGGCATGTTTTTCAAGGAGTTTGGAAGAGAAAGGCAAAAGAAATATAGGATAATAGCTTTAGGGAATGGCAGTGTCTTGTAAAGTTTTTTGTTTCAAAGGATGGTGGAGACTCGGGCATGAGTAAAGGCAGTAGGGAAAGAACTAGCTGATGAGAGGTGGAAGATTTGAGAAAGGGGATTGTTAAGATTGTTATCAGCTGGAGAATAGGAGAGGCATGGAGGTTGATTGTATATGTAGACAAGGTTGCCTTCCTTGGCAAGGAAAAGGGTTATTTCTCTGTGAGACAGAGAAAAAGGCAGAGAGTGAGAAATCACGTCAAGGAGTTTGAGAAGAATGGAATGGGAGATGGAGGAACTCACATTGAATGGCCTCAATTTTCTTTGTAAAGAGCAAGGCAGTATCCTCAAATGAGGACAGGGAATAGGGTAGACATATGGGAGACTTGAGGAGGGAAAAGAAAGTTTGGAATGACTCCTATGAGGAAAGAAATTGGGAATTGATTAGGGAAAAAGGAAAAGACTGCCTTGATACAATGAGGGGTCAGTTGAGGTTGGAAAATATGAATTTATGATGTACCTAGTGTGCAAAGTTGTGAGACTTCCTCCAGGTGTTTTCAGCACCTACTGAGCAGGGCTGATGTTTGGCATGAGCAGAGCAGCTGTAGGACAAGTTTGCAAGGGATTCAAAAGCACAAGACAGTACAGAGTTGAAATGGATAATTATTGGAGAGGCAGGAAATTGAAATCAGAGCAAGGGTAATGGCCTGAGAAAATACTGAGAACAGAAAAATGTATGTCTTAGAACAGGTTTAGAATGGGTGAAGCATAGGAAGATATGAAATGACAGGAAATTATGGTCAGCTGGATTTCTAATGAGGGAAGGGGAACACTTGGGGGTAATGGGAAGGTCTAGTGAATGATCTAATTGTGGTCATGGAGCAAATTTGTGGTAAAGATTGGGAAGAGGACCCATGTCTCTTGGCTCCTAGTCATGACACATAAGAGAACTGGAGATATATGGAGATAGGAAAGACTAAAGGAAGATTTAAATCTTTAAATTTCAGGAAGAAGGCTATAGGTTAGACATTAGGAAGGACTTCATGAGAAAAAAGAAAAAGGTTCAAAAAGGAAGCTATAGATTTCCCTTTTCAAGATATTTAAAAGAATATAGATTACTTTCATCTTACAGTTCAATATTCATTACCAATTTTAGTTAATGATGAATATTGGCTATATTCAATTATTTATGTTTTATGTCATTTCTAAAAATTTATAGATTTAAAATTTCAACTTTTAAACATAGTATTAGAAAATATAATCGACTGTTGTTGCTTCCCATTTTTTTATATTCTGTTGAAATTATAGTCTATTTCCTCTAGTCTGATATTCAACAGATACAAGGTAAAACTTTCTGGATTTTGTAATGATTTGATATGATAGAAATCAAAAAGAATGTCATTTTTTGAAACTAAGATATTAGGGAAATGAAGGTGAAAATGACATCAATGGGACTCAAGTTGAGCAGATTCATGGGGAAAGATAAATCAAATTTTGGACATGTTTAATTTAGAGTGTCCATGGATAGAGATAACCTTGAGGCACAGATCTGGTGCTTAAAGAAAGAGGTTAGGACTGGAGAAAGGTGAGGGCTGAAAAAGTAAATGACTTGACTTTTGTCCCTTAGCTGATTAGTAGCAGGTGAAATCACTCCTGCTCAAGAGAAGAAAAGAAATTGGGTGTAGCTGTACATAGATGGGGCACAGTGAATACAGCACCAGTGCTGGAGTCAGGAGGAAATGAGTTCAAATTTGACCTCAGATCCTTAATAGCTGTGTGACCCTGGACATATCTCTTAACCCTGATTGCCTCATGCAAAAAACAACGATGACAACAAAGCAAACCCACAAAACAAAATGGAATTGGGCTTTGTGGATTGAAGAAGGTTGGAAAGTTAAGAGTCTTTAAATGTATGAATGTTTTGCCATAGGTGATAATTAGCTACAAAGTCCACAAGACTCTACCACTGAAACATCTCCTATATCTATTGCTTTCTTATCGCCTTAGGCCTCAACTAATGCAATAGCCTCTTCTGGGGGAAAGTATTTTATTTTACTTAAAAAATTTTTATTTTCAGTTCCAATTTTTCTCTATCTTCTCCTCCCTCATCCATAGAGAACACAAGAAATAAGATACCCATTGTACATATGAAATCATACAAACCATATTTCCACATTAAGCATGTTGTGGGGGGAGCAATAAGAACAGAAAAAAAATTATGCTTCAATCTGTACTCAGAGCTCCTCATTCTCTCTCTCTCTGAAAGTCTACAGCATTTCTCCTCATGGGTGCTTTGGAACTGTTATAGATCACTGGATTGATCAGAGTTGCCGAATCTTTCACAGTTGATCATCATTACAATACTTGCAACAGCCTTTCAATAAGTCTGCCTGTCTCCTTTATAATTCCTGTCCACCCTTACCATTCTTACATATATAGGTTGTCCCATGATTCCTCTGCTGATTACTCTTCAACAGCCCCCTACTGCCTACTATGTATAGTTCAAATTTCTTAGCTTAGCATTCAAGTTTACTGATAATACCAGACCATGCTATCTTTTTAGCCTTATCTCCTACTACTCTCTTCCATTTTACTACTCTCTTCCAAGGATTCTAAACTGGCCTAGTCATTGACCATGCATTCATGGTTCTCCTGTTCCTGCCTCCAGGCTTTTGTTCACACTATTCCCAATGTCTGGCATGTCCTTTCCCTATCTCTGAACACCCATGTTTTATAGCTCAATTCAAATTTTACTTCCTCCAGGAAGCCTTCACCAACTCCCTCATTAATAAATATCTTTATACAATTATGTATTTTCTATTAGAGGTGATTCTGTATGTGTCCTATTTCCCAGCTAAAACATAGGATAGGAATTATGTCTTAGTTTATCTAAGGCATGATGATATAGAAGCAAAACCACCTCTGCTTGAATTCCACATAAGATAATTAATAGCAGCTTGACCCTGGGAAATGCACTAAACCCCTCCAAACTTCAGTTAGTATCCTCATCTGTAAAATGGGGATGATGACACCTGAACCTACTTCACAGTGTTGTGTCAAATGAAATAATGTATGGAAAGCACATGGCAAAACTTAAGGTGCTAAATGAATATCTGCTATCATTATTAATCTTTCTATCTTCCCTATCACTTAGCCGAGTATTCTGAATATAGTAATCATTTAATAAATGTTTGTTAAATTAAATTAATGGAATTAGTACCTCACAATGAGAAAAAGTTACTGTAAACTGAGGTTCCTTGGATTGAGGTGAGGGCACATCTGGATCAACCACTGGAGCTGCTACTGTTGACCCACACTGATCCCAGAATGTATATTGACAGAAGACAAAATTAGAGAGATTTAGGGGTAGCCCGGTTGCTTCTTTAATTTTTACCTGAAAAAAATAAAAAAAATAATATAGCTTCAATATAGAAAATATTTACCCAAAAAGCATTTCTTCTTTCAATATTCTCAAACATAAATGTAAATCATGAAATACATTTCCATGCCTAGAAGTCTTGTCTTCTTCCTGTCTGCTTCCCAGCTTCCCTGGCTTCCTTCAAGTCTCTGTCAAAGTTCTGTCTTCTACAAAAACCCTTTTCTGACTGCTAGTGCCCTCCCTCTGTTCATTATCTTTAATTTATGCAGTATACAACTGGTCTGTAAACAATGGTCTGCATGCTGTGTCTTCCATTCAACTGTGAGTTCCCTAAGGGCAGAAATCGTCTTCTGTCTTTCTCTGTGTCCCCAGAGCTTAGAATGGCTTCCACCATAAATGGCAGTGTACCAGAGTGATGTATACTGCTTAGTGCAGTTCTGGCACAGAGTAGGTATGCAGCAAGTTGATTGACGAGCTGACAAAACTACTCAGCTATTTGACTCTGATACTACTTAGCACATTTTTACTCATTACCTCTATTTCTATAATTCTCAATCTGAAATACTCACACTTCTCTCATGTCATACATACAGAAAAGGTCTCATGATCATTATAACTAATTTCTGGTATGACTGCAGTCTTTGCTAAGAAAAAGCTCATGCAATCTTATAAATTACATCTTTTAAAATTTTTTTTCTGCATAACAATAGTATTTGTTCTTATGCTGTCTCATCAATAAAGAAATCTGGACACATCAGAGAACAGCATGAAATCAGTACTCAACAAGCAGTCATTGAACACCTATTATGTACTTAGCAATGAACAAAAAGGCTTCAGTTTGGATTCTGGTTCTGCTAAATTAGCTGTCATTTTAGGCAAATTAACCTCATGAGCTTGTCTAATTTGTAAAATAAAGACACCTGTACCACCATCCTCACAGAATTTATAGGAAAGCAAGGTAACACATAACAACAAAAAACAAAAACATGTAACAAACTCAAAATCTGTGACACTCTATTATAAACTATATTAGAATCACCATTTGAGTTCTTCGAAATCAGTCAGTAAATTAACCAAATTTTATTTTCTTTCATTTGCTCATTTGAAAAATTAATATATTAGTGTGGCCTTCATATGGCTTTTTGTAGGGCTATATCTCTTTTTTTCTTTTTCATTTTTAACACAGTTCATATCACATAAAACAATTCCAACCTTTGGTCAGGTAGAAATTACATCTTTCAAGGCAAAATGTCTTTTTTAGGTAAAGCAAACCATCTTTAGAAAGAGCTACGCATTCAGATTATGTATCCACTGTCAACTCATTAACTTTAACTGTCTCAAGTGAAAAACATCTCTTGCTAGATTAGTAAATATTTCATTTTAAAAAGTGATCACACAAATAAAACCATCCTTTCCACCACTCATCTCACCCGGCAGGTCAGCTTTTTGACTCGATGGATGATATCACCATTGCTGTCCATGACTTCCAGGCTCCCACTCTCACTAGAGTTCTCTGAGGAGTCATCGCCTTCAATCACACGTTCTGGAACAACTCCCGTGACACGCATCACTTCAACGTGTAGGCGTCCTGCAACCTGGGACAAAAAGACATTAAATGACTAGAGGCTGTGAAGGGTTCAACCAGAAGTGTCTGCACTGCTACAACAAAAGTAAACAGTGGCTGGCTCAGGGCTTTACTCCTCAAGGGCAGGCACAACATCTGTTTTACCTGCTTTGTATCATGTCCAGGTACCATGTTCATGGTACTATATACCATTGATGTAGGTGGGTTTAATGAATAATATTTGAGAATAAAGGATAATAATAATAGATAGCATTTACATAGTATGTTAAGGTCTGCAAAGAACTTTATATATATTATCTCAGGTGAGTCTCCCAGAAGCCCTGTAAGGTAGAATATGGGGAAAATGGCAACAGAGAAAAATAAGACAAAGAGAAAATTTAAAAAGCAGCTTGGGGAATCGGACACTGTCTTCATTTATTACAGGAGCCTAGTTCTTATCCTGTGGAGCAAAAGCAATTAATGGTACTGGCTCTCTGTGATGAGATATCCAGAACTGTGTATCTACTACATGCACTGTATTTTAATTTGCTGACCACTTCCACTTTGGTCAAACAATAGGGTACCAAGGTACAGTAATATATCTAGGTAGTCAAAGGACAACACTTTGAAGCTAAGTTTTGGATCTGCTCATTGAAAAGGTAGGAAATATAAATGTTATTCAAATCAATGAAGGAAAGAATGGCTATAATAAAATTGTAAAATAAAATTAGTTTGAATTTCAGCACATTATGGGAATGGTTGAAATCTATGACTATACTGGCCAAATAACTGAGCTGTATTAGTTAAAAAACAAAAAAAGATTAACAGTGGAGAGATTTAAACGGGCTTCTCTAAATACTCTGAAGTTCAAATCTTGTTGATCGTTCCCTAATGTGTCTGCTGTGCCTCATGCTAAGGCATCCTTTAGAGGCTTTTGGGCTTGCATTTACAGTGGGAAGGAGAAAAAGAAATCAAATTTTTAAGATAAAGATAATCATCTCTTTGAAAAGAGATATTCTGAAAGAATTCACAAAGGTCAGTCAAATTTTAAAGGACTCCATGCTCAGGCGAAGAAAACCTGAAGTTCAGCAAAATAAAATATAACTTCCTAAATATTTTTAAAGCAATATTTTAATCCTGAAAATAGAGCCAAAAAAAGGAAAACTAAAATAATGATAATAACTGAGATAATTTTTTTCTCAGACAACAGAAAAAAAAGTCATGAACCAGGAACCATGACTCCATGGTCTAAGATATTCATTCAAGTTTTGGGTTTTGTTTCAAGAATAATAGGTATGATGAAAAATGTTTAAAAACCACAAATTGCTAAGGCCTTAAAACTCAAGTCGCAAGCATGTAGCGAACCAAAGTTGCTTTGCCTTTACCTCCCCCTGCTGGCTGATGATGGGGACTGCATACTGAAGTTTCACATCGTAGAAAAGGCACTCCAGGAAGACATTGGCTACACCGATGAGGTTATGGTTTTCTTGCGCTTCGTAAAAGGGGTCTCCTCGTTTACCATAGAGTCTCTTTACCTTTGGGGAGAAAGAAAGCAAATAGAAATAAGCAATATTATGCATTAGTGCATGGGATGCAGGACCTGGAATCAGGAAAACCCAATCTCTCCCTAGTTATGTTGCTCCTAGGCAAGTCACTCAACCTTTCTCTGCCTCAGTTTCTTCATGTGTAAAATGAAGTTAACAACAGCAACTCTCTGAGTTATCATGAGAACCAAATGAGGTCATATTTAGGCAGCGTTTTGCAAACTTTAAAGAGCTACATAAACATTATTAGAAAAGATTAATCAAAGGTTTTTTCTAGAATAATTATAATAATAAAAGCTAAGCCAATCCAGTAATTAAAACAGGGAAATCATATGCAATTCACTTCCTCATTTCTGACAACTGTGAAGAGGACAGAGTCTTCATTTAGGAAGACCGCATGTTAGTATGAAAGGCCTACTGACCACACAGGTTTATGGCAAGACCTCAGGGTCACCTACTCCAATCTATTCATTTAAAAGATTAAGACAACTGCCCAAGCTCACGCATCTGGGCAGAGCTGGAATCTCCACCTAGATCCTCCAAATCCAAACCCAGCATTCTGTCCCCAGTACTCTTTAATCATTCCCTGATCTTCTTTCCTCTTAGTTCTCTGCGTTCTGCTTCCCCTTCCCATCCCTTCCCTTTATGATTACCTGTAGGCTCACAGGGGGTTTAGAGATCACCCAGCTCAACCCTTCATGTTAGAGATGGGAAGCTGAGGCCCAGATATGATAGATGACTGGCCTAAGGCCACACGAAGCAAACAGGAGATTTGGAACCATGAAGTTTTGACTTGAAAACCGATGCTCTTTTCACCACCAATTCACTGTTTCCATATTCCATTCAACAAACATTTACTAAGTGCCTACTATGTGCCAGGCACTGTGCTAATCATCAGATGTTAATGTGTGCATCATCTTTGACTTCTATTACCACAGGACCAAATTTAACCTCTTCTCTAGTAAACTGCTAAGATATTCTCAGTAGTTGGAGGAGTGTTTATAGGCCCCCTACGTATAAGCACTGAAATGTGGCTAACTAAATTCCATGTTATCTGCCTACAGAATGGATCTTCACCAGGACTTACAAAATAGTAAGAAAAACTAAAGTGATTTTCACTGCATTTGACTCCAAAAATGTAGTAAAAATACAGTCAAGTAGGTAAAAACAAACAGTTTGACTGAACTCTGAACAATGCAATGACTAACCACAATTCCAGAAGTGATGAATTACAAGCTATCCACCTCTGGATAGAAAAGGGATGGATTCAGGATATAGGTTGAAACATATTGTGACATGGCTAATGTAGAAATTTATTTTGGTTGACACTCTGCAGATTTGTTATAAGGATTTTGTTTTTCTTTTGGAGTGGGGAAAGAAAATTGAGGCTTGTCAGTAGAAAACAATTTAATTTTAAAAAAAAACCACCAAAAACTAGGTGTAATGGATAAAAGATAGGACGTGGGAACAGAAAACATGGTTTTAAGTCTTATCTCAAACTTATGTTGAACATTGAAGCATATCATTTAATTTCTCAGACCCTCAGTTTTCTTATGTAAAAATTGGGAATGATAATGCTTGTATTACCTAACTAATAAGTTTATTGTGAGGTCCAAATGAGATAAGATATATAAAGTATTTTGCAGAGCTTAAGGTACCATTTAAATCTCAGCTATTAAAATACTATTAATAATTATTAGTAAACTGTAGCTCATATTTTTAGGGATACCACTGATTTAACCTAGTGCTTCTCCTAATACCACTTTTTTTCTGATATTTTCTTTGTTTACCGTTAACTTTTCACAGTATCCAGGAAAGTAAGCATGTATGTACAGTGGGCTTACATGGGTTTCCATATATGTGTGTATACACATAATACACACAAACATATGTATACACACACACACATATATATATAGATAGATATTTATACACACATGATTTTTCAAGTAATCTTGTAAAGTTAATTCTATGCTTTAAATGGTATAAAGTATCATTGTATGGTTTGGTTTCCTTACCTCAGGAACCTTCTCTTTCCATTCTTGATAGAGGTCTCTCATGTCAATCAATTTATTTTCCAGCTTCTCAATGTTCCACACTTGGGTGCTTTTTCCTTTTCTCCTCACTTGAATTGCTGGTTCACTCACTATGGCACCCCTCTGTGTTACCCACATACAAGATGAATGATGAATTCTTTAAGGGATATTACTACCCAGGGTCAGAAAACTCCCACCCAGGCATCATTCTTTTCACTATATAGGCTAGAAGGCAACTATATGATGAAATTGTATGGGTACTCTTTAACAGTTTCTCTCTAGATAGGAAAAGTCTCTCAAATCTAAGGACAGGAAGCTCCAGATCTCTCCAGTAAGTCCAAATAACACCTAAATCATAGAAATTATTTAGGCAATTGCAGTGTTTAAGGAGGGGGAGGCCCAAATGAGAAGATGTTCATCAAGTTCTTAATTTAAAGGGATCAGATACTTCTAACACACCTGGAAGTCCACTGAGAATGAGACATATTAAACACTTAGTCACCACTAATCTGTGTTCATTGCAGTGCTCCTGTTTTTAATACATAACACAAATATCTAAATTCAAGAAAATAAAATTTGTGTAAGGAAAACTATAATTATTTTCAATGGTGCCGCTTTAAAATATAGCTTCAATTTAGGTGATAAAAGACCCAAGAGCATCATTTAAAAACTAAATAATGTTATGGCTAAAAATCTTAGTCAATATGGATGTAAGGTAAACAAACATAGATCAATAGTTCTGGTTCCCATCAATGTCCCCCTTTTAACGGGTATTTTGGGATGATAACGGCTTTTGTTGTACTTCAATACAATTTCCTATCCTTCTCCCTTCACTCTCATTTTCTTTATAAACTGGTTCTCTTACCTTCTTGTTGGCACTGAGATTTGCAGCAGGAATCTGAAGAGTCACTTGGTAATCAGTGAGCTTATTCATTTCCTCAGCTAAGAAGTTTGCTTCCCTCACCAGGGTGTTGGCTTTTACTAGCTGCTCTCGTAATTTTGCTAGGCTCTGCCGGAAAAGCTCATCTCTGTGTTACAGGAAAGAGAAGATTAAAAACTTGAGAAAAATTGGTAGTTGCTACTAGAAACTGCTACAATTAAAATATTGGAGAGAATCAATTCTTTAAGACCTAAGAATAAATTCAAGGAGTGAATTAATTGAAGATCATGATGTGAATTTTACTGTGTTCTTTAGTCCCTTTGTATGATGAAACAGTCAACAAAGATTTGACTTTCAGAAGACCAGTGCTGTCTAGGACCAAGCAGTATAAGTTTGATGGGGAGATTAAAAAGGAGAAGCAGAAATGGATAACACAAAACCCATCTGAATGGTTAAAGAGTATTTGAAAATGTGTATCTTTTATTTTTTGATTAAGCAAGTATCATCTTGAACAATGCCATCATATCTAATAAACTAATGCTCTCTTTGGTCGATCCTTTTTTTTTCTCCTTCAAGGAAAGCCTTGCTCAGAGGCATCTGTGTGACTCGGAAATTTCTGGCATGAAGTCCAGAAATAGCTTACAGGTGGATTTCACTGTAGATGCTGGCTGGCACTGTTAGGTGGGCTTGTTGGTTAATCTCTCTATTTCTTGAATAGCTCCTATTCTCTCCCCTTACATACTCCACAGTTTGCCCCATTTCTTTTCTCAGTGTTCTGTGGGGAATGGAAAACTAAGCGCCTTCTTCTCTTTTCATTATTTTAGAAAAAGTTTATAAGAAAGCATCTCTCTGAGCTAATACAGATGACCTACCATATGCTTCACATGATTGACACTGGCTTCCCTATTTCTCTAAACGGTACGGGTAGCTACTCTGTAGTACTGGCATCATCTTCAACACCTTCCTCTTCCCAAATTCAATCAGTCTCCGATCCTGTCAATGTCTCTCACACCCATAAGTTTTCATTTCCACAGCTGCCCCCCAAAATCAGGGGCTCAACAAATCTTTCAGGCCTGCTCCAAGAGCTCTGAATTAGTCTTCCTGTCTTTAGTCTCTTCCTGCTCTCATGCTTCCACATTAAAATGTGCTTTGCTTCACTCCTGCCTTCAAAAATCTTCAATAGTTCTCTACTGCCCACAAGAGAACGTGTAAATTTCTTAGCCTAGCATTCAAGGCCCCTCACAAATGAGTCTCAACCAAACTCTTCTGCCTCTATTTTCCTTGACAGGGACACAAAACACTCTTCAAGTATCTGAAAGGCTTTCATGTGGAAGAAGGATTAATCTTATTTTGTTCAGCTCCAGAAGTCAGTACAGGCAGAAATCACAGAGAGAATGCGTGCTTCAAGTTCATTATGAAAAAGCAAAGATCCTAACCATTAGAATCATCCCAAAGTGTAATATCGTCCTTCAGGAGGTGGCAAGTCCCCCTTCATTAAGGGTCTTTAAGCAGATGTTGGATGATCGTTTGTTTGAATATTAAAGCATTCCTGCTTGGGTATGAGTTGGACCAGATGTCTTCTGAGGTGCCTTTTAACACTAAAATTGTTTTTAATTCTAGCCTAGTTTTCACTATCAGGTGAACATGTCTTACAGTTTTGGCTCACATATCACCTCTGGTTTAGAACGTCTCATTTAGAATCTTAACTTAAAGGCAATCTAGTCCAAATGTCTTCATGCAGATTGTCTTTGGTGTATTTGTGACAAGTAGTCATTCGGACTATCTGAATATGATAGAGGATATAACCTCATGAAATAGTCCACTGTGTTTTTGGATGGCACTGATTGTTTTAACATTTATTCTTATACTGAGCTGAAATCAGTGCCTTATGACTCCCAGTTACTGTTTAAAGTAGTTTTGTAGGACTTGGTTAGGGACTGAGCCTGTGATTTAATTGGTGTAGGAATTCCTAGAGGAGTAAAATCCCTCTACTAATATGAGTTGTCATGTTCCTGGACTTTATAATCTTAATTTTCTACACTAGTGATGAGAGGTTGAGTGCCTTGTTCAGGGTCACAAAAGTATGTGTCAAAAGTGGGACTTGATGAAGGTTTTCACGGTTCCAAGATCAGGTCTCTGTGTACTGTGCGATGCTGCCTCTCTGAAGAACAGGCTCGCAGGGTTTAAATTACTTTTCTGTGACTAGCATTGGCAGAGTCAAAACTCAAATAGAAATTTTTGGACATCTTGTCCTTTCCTTGCTTTGAATATACCTTTTAAAAAAATCCCCTTTTTGTACTTAGTATTTTCTAAAGCATTAGCTTATTTTAGACATTAGTCTTTCATCACTATCATTCTACGTCCATCTCATGCTCACATGTCCCTGATTATATTATATTATATTATATGTCCCCTTCCACTTTTTTGTACTTTTTTTTTGAGCCAAAGTTAAATGACTAGCCCAGGGTCACACAGCAAGTAAGTGTCTGAGGCCAAATTTGAACTCACGTCTTTGTGACTCCAGGTCAGTGCTTTACCCACTGGGTCATCTAGCGGCCCCATACATCTCTTTTTAGACTTAAGAGTTCATCAGAATGAACCCACACCAATCTGTTCAAATATTTTTACTCCACCCCAATCAAGTTCCCTTAGAATTGTACTGTCACAATTTCACTACTGAGAGATTTCCATGATTTGGTCATGGCACCATGACTATTACATCTTCGAATTTATAGTAAAAAGATTTTGCTGCATCTCTGCTGTGTGTATGTGTGTAACTATTGATAGCATTTCCTCTTGGTTATCACAAACTCTAAGATGATACGATTGATCACTTTCTAGCAAGGCTCCTGCTACTTCTATTTCATGGATTCTTTAGCGACAATTAAGTTAAAGAATAACAGATTTCCTTTCATCTTTAGGTTTTAGAAGATTAAATTGTTTTTAAGCAAGAAAGATTTCAATAGGGTAAGGCACATATTTATATGCTTATACAAATGTACACAGGAGGGAGAAAAGGATAGGATCAAGGAACACACAACAGTCAAGTTTGGCTGGAGATACCTGAAGGGAACTAGGGTGAAATAAGACCAGAGAGGTGAGTTGAAGCGAGATTATGGAGAGCCTAAATTCTAGGCTAAAGACTTTGTATTTGATTGTATAGACCACAGAGAACCACTGAAAGTGTCTAAGAGAGTCACTTTATCACACTTGTGCACTGGTTATTTTGGCAGCTATGTAAAGGACAAATGAAGACAGAATGGAAGTAGGGAGAACCGGGCAGAGGTGAGGAGCAGCTAAATTAGAGCAATGTTAGTGTAAATGGGAAGGAGGAGAAATACGAGAAACTTCAGGCAGATGTGGCAGGACTTAGCAAATGGCTGGGTGAGGGTATGAGGAAGAGTTACTTAAAGGTAACTTCAAGTGTAGGTCATTTGAAGGATGGTGGTACTTGGAACAAAAAGAAGGAAGTTGGAAAGAGGGGTAACATGGGGTACACAGATGGTGAGGTCAGTTTTCAATAGGCTAGGTTTGAGGTGCCAGCACTGTATCTAGTATGGAACATTCAGACTATCAGCTACACAGTCTTTTCTCTTACTGTCCAAATTCTACCTTTCTTCCAGCTTATAGTGATCTTTCCTTTCTCTTAATACCCAAATGCATATGCCATTCAACTGATGATTAAACCATTTACCGCTTTATAATGGTTTTTAAGTTGTGATGAATTTTCTTAAATAATTGTTTGATTTTTATATGCTCATTTTACATTATGTGTAACTGCCCCTTCCATTTTTTTGTACATTTCTTTTTAAAATTAGAGTTCATCTGTATCCCCAAAAGATCATAAAAATGGAAAAGAGTTCCACATGTACAAAAATATTTACAGCAGCTCTCTTCACAGTGACCAAAAACTGGTAATCAAGGTGATGCCCATCAACTGGGGAATGGCTGGATAAATTATGGTATATGAATGTAATGGGATACTATTGTGCTATAAGAAATGATGAACAGGAAGACTTCAGAGAGGCCTGGAAAGACTTATATGATCTGATGATGAGGGAAAGGGGCAGAACCAGGATAACTTTGCACACAGCAACGACCACAGTGTGCGAGGAATTTTTCAGGTAGACTTAGTACTTCATTGCAATGCAAGGACTTAAATAATTCCCAATGGTCTCTTAAGGCAAAATGCCTTCCACATCCAGGGAAAGAACTATGGAATTCGATCACAGAATGAAGTAGATAATTTTCTTTCGTTTTATGATTTTTCCCATTCATTTTAATTATTCTATGCAACATGACTAAGGTGAAAATGTATTTAATAGGAATGTATGTGTAGAACCTATATAAAACTGCATGCCATCTCAGGGAGGGAGTAGGAAGGTAGGGGAGAGAGGGGGAGGGAAGAGAAAAATCTAAGATTTATGGAAGTGATTGTAGAACAGTGAAAACAAATAAAATAATAAAAATAAAATAAAATTATAGTGCATCAGAGTAAACTCACATCAATCTCTTTGCACAATTTTATTATTCTTTTTTCCATCAGGTTCCTTTAGAATAATATTGCCATAATTTTATTACTGACAGAATTCCATACCTCTTGAGCTATCTTCACTTTTAGTGTCCTTGGCCATGGCACTATTTCTTTGAATTTTAGAAACCTTATCTTTCTTCTTACATATATTTTCATAGTTTTTTCTCTACTCATAGTCTTAGTGTAAAGACTATGTTTTTAATACCTCTTTGAATAATGCTTTGCATATAGTACCATATACATAGGAGATAACAGACAGGGTTTCCTCAAAATATCAATGTATTTTAATAGCTTTAAACAGTACATACTTTCTTGATTAAATAGTGCAAATTTTCTTGAATGATAGAGAGCTTCATCTCATAATTATTAAATGAATCACATTAGATAGTCTTGTCTTTAAAAGAACTAGTCTTTGTTTTTTACTTTGAAAGTCTCAGCAAAATAAATACTGCAAGTGTTCTTATCTCTACAAGGCATTTATACAATAGTTTCCCTCCTATTCCTTTCATTTTTCAGAAATTAAGCCATAATAAAAATCAATGTAAAGTTAAGAGGTAAGAAAAAAATATCATGACATATAAATAGGTTTTTCAAATATTTTTTGTTTCTAACACTGAACTGTAATATAATTTAAAAACACTTGTATCATCTACTGAACACTTTGTTTTTTCTTTCTCTTTAAACGAATGGAAAGTGAATTGTGAAGGAATGCAGGAAAGTGCAAGCCAGCTCCTTGTGGCAATCTTTAAAGTTTTATTTAACAGGTTCTGTTGCTCAGAATTGAACCACCAGATAGTGGGAGCCAAGAAGGTGGAGTAGAAAGACTCACATGCTAGCTCTGAACCCACAGCCCATATATTTCCTGCAAAAAGAACTCCCCACAAATTCTGGATCACTGCAAGGCACGCAGAAACACAGTGGAAAAGATTTCTGTCCCAGAGAGCCCTGGAGAGCCATCCCCAGGGGCCTGTCGCGCTCCGGACAGCGGAGCCCACCCCTGGCTGCACGGCCCCAGAGGAACAGATCCGAACAAGCTTCAGGGACAGAATCTCCAGCGGCCCCGAAGGTCCCTCCACCCACAGGCGCTACAGGTCAGTGAGAGAGACTTCTGGGCTGGCCGAGAGGGCAGCGGGGTGTCTCTGTGACTCTAGCCTCCTCGGGAGGCAGCGGCAGAGGCAGGAGCGGCCCAGAACTCCCAGAGCAGCAGGCAGAAGTTCAGGGCCATTACTGAAGGTCTCTGCATAAACCCCCTGAGGGAACTGAGCCTGGGAGACGGCCCTGCCCCCACCTGCTCCATTACTGAAGGTCTCTGCATAAAGCCCCTGAGGGAATTGAGCCTGGGAGGCGGCCCTGGCCCCACTCCAGCACCAGAACTTAAGCTCACATTGAATAACAGCCACACCTGCCACAGAAAGCCCATTTGAATCTCAGACCCCAAGCACTAGCTGGGCGGATCTAGGCGGGGGTGGACAGGAATCTCAGAAGTCAAGTAACTAGCTGGGAAAATGCCCAGAAAAGGGAAGAAAAATAAGACTATAGAAAGCTACTTTGATGGGGTACAGATGTTCCCGCCTTTCAATTCTGATGACGAGGAACAATTCTTACCATCAGGGAAAGAGGTGGAGGTCGGGGCCTCTGTATCCCAGACATCCCAGGGGGATGTCCGGTGGGCTCAGGCCATGGAAGAGCTCAAAAAGGATTTTGAAAATCAAGTTAGACAGGTAGAGGAAAAACTGGGAAGAGAAATGAGAGAGATGCAAGAAAAGCATGAAAAACGGGTCAATATCTTGATAAAAGAGACCCAAAAAGATGCTGAAGAAAATAATACCTTGAAAAATAGGCTAACTCAATTGGCAAAAGAGGTTCAAAAAGCCAATGAGGATAAGAATGCTTTCAAAAGCAGAATTAGCCAAATGAACCACCAAATATTTGTGTGTGTGTGTGTGTGTGTTTGTGTGTGTGTATTTATAATACTCTCCTGGGAAAGCTCTATAGAACAACTATTATTTATTTTTCTAAGGAATAAGGTCAATAACTTAATTTCAAGTATTAGAAATCATTACATTTCAGTAAACAGACAGATCAACCCCCAAAGCAAAGATTCTTAAATATTTTTGGTGTCATGGGACCTCTGGCAGTCTGGTAAAGTCTGTGGACCCTTTCTCAGAACAATATTTTATAACCAAATAAAATACAAAAGATTGCAAAGGAAACCAGTTCTACTGAAATACAATTATCAACATATTACAAAGAACTCACAGATCCTAGGTGAAGAACCTTTGCCCCAAGGGAATGGAATTGATTCTTTCTAAATTCTTGGATATACAATTGTATAATCAGACACATTATTATAGCAGGTTTTTACATACGGTAGGAAAAAATGGTTACCCCTTTTATTATGATGTCTGCTCCCAGTCTAGGGATATTCCTTCCTGGAAATGATTCAAGGAAAGCAAACCTGATGCTTCTACTTCCACTTGAAATGACACTCACCAGATTAAAACTGAAATTATTTAATAGGGTTGAAAGCAGGAGGGAAAAGTAAAAGGAAGGCAGTTTTATACTAAGTGCATCTTATTCTCCATTCCAATACATTAAGGTTCTTAGCTGGCAGGCTCTGTTCTTTGTCCTAACCACTTAATAGTCATAATGCACTTAAGATAGTTACCAGGAATAGTAAATGGCAATATCTGCCTTTTTAAAAAAAAAACAATCCCAACATCATGAAATTAAGCATGTCTTCAATCATGTCCCCTTCAACATACTCTGTTCCCAGAGCTTGTTATATTTTACCTTTACATTGTAAATTTTTTATATTTTTACCTTTCCTCTGCCCACAAGGTCACCTTCTGCTGAGCTGTCTGCCCTGTGAATGTGAGCCGATCAGTACCGCTGTTCTGGTGTTGCCTCTCAGGAGACAGCTGTTGTCTTAGCTGCTCCAGTTCACGCTCATACATCATACGCTGCTCTTCCAAGGCACTCCGCTTCTCCTCTAAATATTGTTTTTCCAGAACCTGAACTACATTCTGAACTGGGTCTGTCAAGGCAACAGAACAAGTTCATGAGACAAATTAGAAGCCAAAGTAGGTCCTCTACTCCACCAATCTGTTAGTACCTAGAATAAGAAAAGCATCCACAAGTTCCAATGATACATTCTATGTGTCCTATGCCCTGTTAGACAAAAATTTTCCTTGTTTATGATTCTTTGAATACCTCCTTCTAGGCTTCCTACTTAACCTCCTCCATCTTGATGAGCACCTCCAATATTCAGACATAGAAAAAATAAATATAGAAAACAGATGACAGTGCTTTACAAATAGTCTCTGGAGTGAGGTGGGGAATTGTGGAACAGAGACAAAAGGGAAACCATAAGTCTTGGCTGTGAATGCAAAATTTCTAAGATCTAGAAACACTCTAAGGCTTTAGCCATATGAGTTCACTTTCAAAATGAATAGATATTTGAACAGAGATTAGCAGTCACGTGGTTCCCAGGAATAAAAAGCACAGGCATTGTTTTGAATATGTTTTATGATATAGAGTTTGTGCTGCCAATTTTAACCACAAATCTCAGTCTTCAAACTTACCTTATGTGAGAAGAAAAACACAGATCATTAAACAACATTTTGGGAATATTTAGGTGACTGCAAACTGGCCATTTTCCAGCAGCTAATGGCTTTGCTAAACACTCCTGTCAGAGCCAATTCACCTTTAGGTCTTTTCTTTATGGAACAACAAAAGGCTGCTTTTGACTTCCAGCTGGTATAAATCTAGGTTGCAAGGCAGGGTCCAAGTTCACCAACACAAAGCTGAACAATTATTGAAAAATCAAATCAGTCTATTAAGGCTCAAAAAAAAAAGAATTATTTTTCTCAAGGGTTTTAAGTAGGTAGTAGGGACTAAGGCATCTCTCTTACAGCTAATTATCAACAATGGCTATAACTCGTCTGGGATAACTAGGTAGCATAGTAGATAGAGGACTGGAATCAGGAAGACATCTTCAAGAGTTCAAATCCAGCTTCAGACACTTAGTCACTATGTGATCTTGAGTCACTTAAGTTTGCCTCAGTTTCCTCATCTGTAAAATGAGCTGAAGAAGGAAATGGCAAAGCACTCCAGTGTCTCTGCCAAGAAATCCCCAAACAGGGTCGTGAAAAGTCAGACGCAACTGAAATGACTGAACAAGAACAAAAACTAGTGTCCAATATTGGTCTGAGAAGTTGTGTGGTACAGTGCGATGCAGATCACATTTAGAATTACAGGATCTCAGGTTGATTTACAGCCTCTGTGACTTCGGGCAAATTACCTAAGCTTGATCTATGGTCCTCAATTTTATCACCCGTAAAAATAAGTGAAATGGACTAGATCATTTGCAACGTTCCTTCCAATTATAAATACTATGTTCCTATAGTTTACATAAAGTAGAAAACGTACAGGATTAACAGTTCAGATATCATGAAGGGCCACCTTTCTGTCAGAGACTAAAAGCAGAAAACAGTAATGATGGCAAGGGGTGATCACAATTTCCTCTTCTGATCTTTGGCATGACATCAGGACTTGAAAGATTGGTATTGAATAATAGTAATGACTAATATTTGAAAAAAATGGCCCATTATAGAAGGAGAGTGGGGATAGTGTAGTCCTTGTCAGCTGACACTTAGAAAGGCTGAAGAATGGGTAGGACAGCTTTGTTATGGTCTATGGGTATGGTTTCAGTGGTAGGGAACCTGGAACCTCAAGGCCACATGTGGCTCTCTAGGTCCTCAAGTGCTGCCCTTTGACTGAATCCAAACTTCACAGAATAAATCCCCTTAATAAAAGAATTTGCTCTGTAAAACTTGGATGCAGTCAAAAGGTCACACCCAAGGATCTAGAAGGCCACATGTGACCTTAAGGGCACAGATTCCCCACCCCTGGGTCAGACAATAAGTGAACTATATTGAACACCGAGATCATTATCAATACATTGTTATCGAGCACATACTGACAAAATACTATTGACCAGAAAAACAAAGGCAACGAACTAGGAAAAACCTTTGTCTAGACCAATATTCCTCAAGGTTCAGTCTGTGGACCCCTGGCAGTTCCCAAGACCCTTTTAGTGGATCCAAGAGGTTAAAATTATTTTGGTAGCCATACTAAAATATTATTTGGCTTTTTTCATTCTCATTATCTCATGAGAATACATTGGAGTTCTCCAAAGGTTACATTATCTGTGAATTAAAGATTTAGTAGCAAACATAAAGGCTGAATTAAAATCTCATCTTCACAGAATTGTATTTTTGCATTACAAATGGACAAATCCACAGATGTGGCTAGATGTGTGGATTTACTTGTGGTATTTATCTGCTATCAGCACCAACTAATCATAAAAGATCTTCTTTTATGTGAGTGCTTGGTAACAGAAACAAGTGGTGCTAAAATATTCGTTGTTGATTGACTTCTGAATTTCATGGTTTATCCTGTGTCAACATTTGTAGTCAGGATGTAAAAGCAATAGTAAATAAAACTGCTGTATCCTTTACATGAATCACAGCAGTAGCACCAAAGTATATTAACAAACCCTCTCTTCTTTATCACGATGCACTCACAGTCTTAAAAAAAAAAGGCAATTTCACTTTAAGGAAAGTGTCCTTGAAGGAGTGAAAAATTATTAATTTTATTACATTAAAATTCTGAAGTACATGTCTTTTTAATATTCTATGGGATGAAATGTGAAGTCTGGATAAAACTGATGCTGTATACCCAAGCAGAATGATTGTTTCAAGGAATAGTACTCGTGACACAGAGCTGAAAGTAGAACTAGCTGCTTTTTTCATGGAATATCATTTTTAATTGAGAAAAGGACTAGCAGACAAAATATGGCTATTCAGACCTGTGAATTTAGCAGAAATTTTCTTGAAAATGAATGAAGTGAGCCTGTCACCTTCAAGGAAAACAACTGTTATTATTTGTTTCGTTGATAAAATTTGAGCTGTCTAGTGAAAATTAGAATTTTGGAAAACCTGTATATGCCACTTAAGCTTGAGAGCTTGCCAAGACTTAAAGAATTTTCTGATGGAATTGGTGATGAAATTGATGAACTCGACCTTTTTTGTTATTATATAATGAAATGTGTCAACCCCTGGAAGATCTCAGAGAACTAATATTTTCTAAATGACCAACGCACGATGTTACAAATTCATGTACGGGAAAGTGATCCATTGAAAATGCAAGACTGACCAATGGATTTTAATGTAACAGAGTAAGAAAAGTTCATTAATTTGATTTCATACTCTACATTACAACTAACCATTAAGATATTGCCCTTTATTGAATTCTGATTTGTTATCAAGAAAGACTATTCACAATTATCTGAAAAGCCTTTGTGAATAGACTATTTAAATAGACTTCTTTCCTTCTTTTTCCAACTATATATCTATGCAAGGTAGATTTTCTTCATAATATTCAATATATTGCAAAAGAATGAATGCAGAAGCAGAAGAGAATCCAGCTGTTTTCTATTAAGTCAAATAGTAAGGGGATTTACAAACATATGTAAAATAATGCTACCCTTCCTAATTTTTTTTGCTCTGGAAAAATATAGTTATTTTTCATAAAAATGTTATTTGTGTTATATAATGGGTTTGTTTTTATTCTAAAGTGAATATTTAAAATGTATTAGTTTTAATTTGTAATATGGTGAATACTGATAGGTATAACCCAGAAAAACAAAAGTTTTTTGGGATCATCAATAATTTTTAAGAATTGTAAAGGCGTTCTGAGACCAAAAAGTTTGAGAGCCATTGGCCTTGAGCATTTGGTCACTATACAATGAAATATCAGTTGTATTTTCAAGTATTAGATTTCAGTGTTTCAGACGGAAATGGGAAATTCAAATGATCCAATGAGAACTTTTGTATCACTTTTAACATTATCTGAAAGGCCTCATAGATTTCTTAAATAATTATAGACTTTAGTAATTTCTTATTATTGTCATCAGAGTAAAGGGTACAAAACCCAAATTAGTAATGATCAGTTCTAAAAATGAAAGGTTAAATAATCCCCAAAACAGAGCAATAAGCAAAATCTTCAAATAGCCACTATAGACCAGTTAGGACAAGTATCATTTACTAAGAGATTCTACAGACCCCAGGGGCTTTCATGTTCTTCTTTAGAGTTGCCACCTTTTTCTCAAACTGAATACATGTATTAAGTTAGGAATTTTTGCTGCCAAAGAGAAAATATACTTTAGCAAAAAAAAAAAAAACAAAACCCAAAACAACAAAAAACTCAGAAAAACCGCTATCCTTTCTATGATCCTAAATTCAGCATTTATTTCAAGAAACACAATTTTCTTCACACATTCCTATTATGGCTCTCACTAGGCTAATTTATGGAAAATGAACTTGTCATAAAATACTACACAGAGAGGTAAGATAGATAGAAAATAAATAAAAAATAATCACCCACCATGATCCAAAACACTAGAGCAAGTTTTTCTTATAATTTCTGAATGTGATCTATTTGGGAGAGCATGATTAATTTTTTTAATATTAACTAGAAAAATATTGGTAGCTATGAATATTTTGGAGCCAGAAAATGAGGATTATATATGAAACTGTGAACCTATATGCTTTTTTAAAAATATGAAGAATTCCCTTTACAAAAGCACCAGAAATTATTTCTTTCAGAAATTATTTACATCTATGTATTTTTCAAATATTCTACTTCTTCTCACCTTAAATAAAATTTAATTATTTTAAAAATAAAGTACAAGTCTGACCTTTCCAAAGCACAACTTACTCATTCACAAAAAGTCTTTCTCAAAGGTTCTAACTCGAGAACTAGCATCTGCAACTCTATGGCTCTTTCCTAAGAGAGATGAATTAAAAACAAGAGCAAAACATCTCATTACTCTGGATAATACACTACAGATTTTCCACAGAAAATAACGCAAAGTAAATAATTTAACTTCCTATTATAGACACTATTACAAGTGAACAGATAATTCACAAATTATTAATAAGTAATTTAGGAACATAATTTGGAGCCTGAAATGAACATGGGAAATGTTTGATATTTTGGAAATTCCATAACCACCACCCCCCCCATTCCCAACAAAATCCCCTACATACTTCAACTTTTCTTTTAACAATCTTGTCTCCATGTAACTGAAAGTTGACTCTTTGGAGAATACTACCTCATTTGCAGTACTTTCCTACCGTATCTGAATCATAAGGCCAAGAGTTGAAGTCATCAAACTCCGTGCATGCTTGAGCCATGTGCAGACCAGCCCTCTCAACATTATCCCTCCATCACCTCTCTTCCTTCAAAGTTCATGTAATCCATCTGCACCATTCTTCATCCCAAGCTTTGCTGCTGTCATCTATCAATCTCTATGACACTCTTGCAGATCTCGCAATGACTAGTACCTGACTCTTAGTCTCTGTCCTCATATCTTCCTCCATTCCCTGTCTCTCATCATAACTTTCTGGGGTTTCAATATTCATGCTAATGATCCATTTAGCATTCTGGCCATAGAAATCATCATTCACATTTCTACTGACATCCCCCTTCATTCTACTTCAGATATACACTCTAACGGTCACACGTACTCATTGTCATTCCCTCGAAAACGTTGTTTGAAAAATTTACCTTCTTATAACAGTCTCCTATCATTTCACCCCTATGTAGTTATATTAAACTGACTTTGTTCTCATTGGGATAACTAGTTCTTTAAATTCTTTTTCCTCCCCACTGACTTTACTTGCTCCATACACAGATTGAATCCATATCTTCACACTTTAATGATTTCCTAGCCACAAAAGTACAATCCCTGACCCACCAGATGATCTAGCATACCCAAACTTCAAATACTGAACCTTCAGTAAATTCTGGCACTTGTGAGTTGCTGAAAATCACTGAGAAAAAGTCACAAAACTGAATAAATTTCACAGACTATAAATATATGGTGTTTAACATATCTTATATCAAATACTACCTGAAGCAATAGGCTGCATAGCTTTCTTTAGTTAGACCCTCAGTCCTTATTCTTGTTGATAGACTATCAGGGGTGGGGAACCTGTGGCCTCGTGGCCCTCTAGGACCTCAAGTATGGCCCCTTTGGCTGAATCTAAACTTCACAGAACAAAGGGGATCAGTCAAAGGGCTGCCCTTGAGGACCTAGAGAACCACATGTGGCCTCAATGCCATAGGTTGCCCTCCCCTGGATCTCATTCCTCAGAGTAATATTTCCATCTGCCCCAAACATTTTCTTCCCCTCTTCCTTCACATTTGCAGCACTCCTCTATTTCTTTGAGATTGAACTCTTGAAAAATCTCAAGTTATTACTTATTCTCTTTTCCTTTTTTCCTCTCTGAAAGGAAGAATTATCCTTATCCCTCTTGATAAGGTTACTCTCTCTACCCACACCACTTTTAATACCCTCTCCTGACTCCATCTTCTCCAGGTCCTTGATCCAGTAATCATTCCTACATTTTTATATATCTTCAGTTTCTCCCTCTCTTCTGGTTCCTTCTATATTCCTATCAATATAATCAGTTCCTTCAATTTAAAAAAAAAAAAAAAAGGAAAGCCTTTCCTACCATTCATCCTGTTGCCATAACCTCTCTGTTCTCTTTAGAGCCAAACTTCTAGAAAAAAAAATCTACGATTCATAGTAGCACTTCCTCTTCACCTAGTCTATTCTCAACTCTTTGTAATCCGGTGCTTGCCTCTATCATTCTAATGAAAGCACTCACTCAAGATGGTTAACACTCTCAACCTTTTTTTAGTCCTTTCCCTTTTTGATTTCTCTTTAACATGACATGGTTGACCACTCTCTCCTGTATACTTTTTGTTCCCTTAGATTTTGGAGAAACCAAACTGTTTTTGTTTTCCTCATATTCCATGAGAGTGTGAGCTCACTGAGGGTGGGAACTGTCTTGTGCCTCTTTTTATATCCATAGCACAGTGCCTAGCACATAGTAGGCACTTAATGTTTATTGACTATGACCGACTTGTCTAGTCACCCCTCCTATACTTTTTTTACTGGTTCATTTTCATCCCAGCCCTTGAAAGTGTTTGTTCCCCAAGAGTCTTCCTTGATCCATTTCTCTTCTTTTGATGCTCTTTGTCTTAAGAATCTCTTTCATTTACAAAGTTTTAACTATCAGCCCTATGCAGAAGACTCTCAAATCTATAGCACATGTCCTGGCCTCTAGGTCCCACACATTTTCAAATGTCTTTACAGGACAATTTCCCCTAGATCAAGATCAAGGATTTTTAACCTGGGATGCATTAAGGGGATTTATGAACTTGGAAGGGATAAAAGAACATATTACGTTCAATATATTTCCTTTGTAGCCCTATCTTTTTATCTTACGCCTTTTAAAATATTATTCTGGAAAAAGGGTTTATATTTGTTGTTGAGTTGTTTCAGTCATGTCTGACTCTTTGTGATGCCATTAGGGTTTTTATTGGGAAAGATACTGGAGTAGTTGGCCATTTCCTTCTCCAGATAATTTTACAGATGAGGAGACTGAGGCAAACTGGGTTAAGTGATGTGCTCAGGATCACACAACTAGTATCTGAGGCCAAATTTGTACTCAGAAAAATGAACCTTTCTGACTCCAGGCTAGGCACTCTATCCACTGTGTCACTTACCTGTTCTATGCCCTATTTATTTTATATGCCCTATTTATTTTATATCTTTCACAATATTATTCTGAGAAAGGGTTCATAACACACACACACACACACACACACACACACACATACATACACAAAACCCTTTCCCTGGATAATCCACTAGAAACTTCAACTGAATGTTACCTAAAACTTACTCTTGTTTCTGACTTTATTATTTCCTATTAGTGGTACTAACATTTGCCCAGGCTACCATGTTTAAAACCTCAATATTACTTCTTATCCTTCCCTTTCTATTTAACCCAATCAATTACCAAACTCCTATCCATAGCATCTTGCATATCTAACTGCTCACCTCGTTTCCAATCGCTACCATCCTACTAAGGTGCCGTATTATCTACTTACCACTTATCTGGGCTCCTGTAATAGCCTCATAACAAGTTTCCTTTTTTTCTTGTTTAATTCTCATCTTAACAAACACCAAGTAAAATAAGTGTTCCCATATTTGCAATAGAACAGAAAAAGGGAATTGTATATGGAAAAATGAGTATCTATTATGTAGTTTGCCTTTCTTTCAAACACACATATAAATGTTACCATGGCATGATAATACACCTCAGAACTTTCTTTGTGAATGAGTAAGTAGCAATAATAAACCATTGCATTAACATAAATTTTAAACCCATATACATGCATATATAACATCAACATTTACACTTCCATAAAAAATAAGTAATTAAAATAACATTTATAATAACCCTACATAAGGAAACCTACTGCCCACTTCTCAAAGATAAAAAGTTATGCCCTGCTAGATTCGTCCTCTTTCATTTATATTTACTCTGTATGTTAGTCTCATACTACTAATGTGCTTGATGTAAAGCTCTCTGCTCCTCCTTACCAAGTCTTACATCATCAGTTTTCTCAGAGGATTTTTACACTTCCAGTTTCTGTTTAGATGGTACAGAGCCACTGTCCAGTTCTCAGCCTTTCAGAGCCCCTACTATTCACTCTACTACCTCTGGAGCCTTCCCGGACCAGATGATGGTAGACTATTTTTCAACTTTCCTAGATCTGGCTGTTTAGAAAGCCAAGTATCTGTTCTAGTAACATCACCGAAAGCAGTAGCATTATGATGGACAGCAGTACTTATGACTGAGAATCATCAGTTCCAGTCCAAGTGTTTCCTCCAGCCCCGGAAAAGTGAGATTCACCTGAACCTCAGTCATTTCTGGCACTCCAATGGCCTTCACTGCTCTGTTCAGGAAGACATCATGCCGTCCTACACAAATGAGGACAGCAGTCACAGAGCTCATGGGGGAGTGTTATATTTGGTGCCATGATTTGATGACAGTAGCTTGTCTCCAGAGTCAGATCTCCTGGTCCTGTTCAGTAAGAAATAGTCTAACCTGGCCCTCTGAATAAAATGTCAGTCTGTAAGCTAAGTACAGGACACCTCCCTCATAAAAAAGTTTGAGGCTGGGATCCCTGAGGTGATGCAATATACTTTACCATGATCCGCTTCGTCATCTCATCGTCGCTTATTATATCGTCTAAGGACCTGCTCCACAATTCTCTCCCTTCTGGCTCTTTCACTAAATTATAGAGTTGAAACACTGGCTGTCCTTCACTAGACTTAATCTTTGTGGACAAATATCTTCTACACCCATAACCATCATTAGGTGTTGATGCAGTTGCACCCTCCCTGCCAAAATATTCCTCTGCAAAAATATTTGGATGATTGGCAAAGTCCTTTGATCTATTCCTCACGGTATCACTAAGGAGACGATGAGAAAGCCAATCCAGGTCCACCGAGGTCAGTAACCTGGCACGGCCATCTTTTGAAACATAAATGGCCCCAGGCCACCAATTGTTTTCCACCTGCCACCCCCAAGCTGACTTCAGTCTTCCAGCTTTATGACTAAGCAAGCTTCTTAAGTCTCAGAACAATGGCTCCCGTGCAGTCTTTCTATTAGATCTTCATCTAGGCTCTAGTGCTCCATGGTGGGCAGACCTCTACTCAAGGGCCCTAAACAATTTTCCACTTGCTGAGAGTGGTCAATATTGAGACCTAAACCATGAGAACCGAGCATCCAAGCTCCTCAGCCCCTGGATGCACCATGATGCAATTCAAGCTGGCTGTCCATATCCAAGGACAGGAGCTGGTAACTGAATCAATATTGGGCTCAGCCCCACACCAGAAATAGAACCAGACGCTTCTCTTCTTACTCTTTACTGACCTCCAATTACTTTTCAGTCTATTGACACTGGCCTCCTTGCTGTGCTATGAACAAGACACTCCATCTTCCAACTCCAGGCACGTTCTCCGGCTTGTCTACCACGCTCTTCCTCATGTCCACCTATTAGCTTCTAAAACCAACTGAAAACCCACCTTCCATAGGAACTCTTCCATGACCCCTCTTAACTCCAGGGCCTTCCCTCGATTTTCTGTTTATCCTCTATGTAGTTTGTACACAGTTTGCCATTTGATTGTGAACTCCTTGAGAGCAGTGACTATCTTTTGCTTCCTTCTTTTTTTTATCCCTAGTGCTTAGGATAGACATTGGTATAATAGAAGGTGCTTAATAAAGGCTTATTGATGGTTGTTCCCATGAACCACCCATCCCATATCCACCCTCACAAGTAGCAATAGCAAATTTACTTTGTCCCAGTCTCCATTTTATAGGAGAGATAAAGTGATTCAATGCTGGCTTTCTGAGAGCGGTGCTGCCACCTCTTACATTTCTTAATTATTAAATCCAAAATATTTTTTAAAAATATGTAATTCAACATGTAACTTTCAAAACTGTCCTATTTGTCTGTAATTCTTTGGTCTTCCTCCTGTTCTCTTCTGGGTATTAAAAATGTTCCAATGACCCTCTTTTATTTCATTTGTTTTTTATTTTCTCTTTTTTTGACTATCTTACTCATATCCTCTCTTCTTTATTTCCTTTTCCCCCAAAGAAAAAGAAAGAAAAACAAAATCCTTATAATAAATATGTGTGACTGAGGAAAACAAATTCTCCCATTGGTCATATGTTAGAATGCTAACACACAAGTTTCCCAAGTATATTTTCATCCCACTCAAATTTATTTTTTCTTATCAATTCAACTGAATACACATTAATTAAGTATCTACTATGTACCAGGAACTGAGAAGACAAAGGCAAAAATGAAACAGTTCCTACTCATAAATTCAGTTATATATAGACAAGGTCATGTCACCCCTTTTCTAAAAACTCTCCAGTGACTCCTTATGGTCTATAGGTAGAATTGAGGCTTTAGTATTCAATATGGTGCCATCCTATCTTTCTAGTATTTTCTCATGCTACTTACCATCCCTGATAGTTTATGTTCAAGCCCAAATGGATTATTTGCTATCCTTCATGCATGTTCCCATACTTTCCCACCTATAAGTCTTTGTTCCTGCTGTTCTTTATGCCTGAAACGACCCTCTCCTCACCATTTCATTATGAATTCCTACTTAGCCTTCAAAACTGGTTCCTCAGGGAGTCTTCCCTGATCCAACCAATAAGAACCTTTCTTGGTGTTCATATATTCTTACATTCATTATTCTGTATTATAGCTTTATATTAGTATATTCATATTATAATTAGTTTCTATATACTATACTCCCTACCATATGCTTCTCTGTATATGTGTGTGTGTGTATTTATTATAATTAGTTTTGTATTTTATATCTCCCAAATAGGGTGTAAGCTCCATTTAGGACAGGAACTGTCTTATATAATTTCATCTAGCATTTAGTACAATGTTATGCACAGAATAAAAATGTTCATTAGTACTTTCTGAATCATTTGGGCCAGAAGGTTTGTCTGAATTAGCAGAAAGTCTAAGGTTCAATATTTTTTTCAACTTAAAAAAGGCATTTATTTTTTTTCAAATAAATAAAATTCCTTCGACTAAGTACTAATCAAATGTTGCTATTAAGGGATCCTACATCAGGCCTGCTTTCAAAGTAAGCCAGATTAATTTGTAATTAGAAGCATCTGTTTGCATGCCAGTAATATTTGTAATACAACCTCTAAAGGCAGTTTTCTCACTTAAGTAGGTTAAACATGTGCCTTACTATATTGCCTATACTACTAATGCGTTTATCAAACCATCTGCTCATAAAAAGCATAGTCAAACTTAAATTCAACCAAAGTGGGATTATTAAATTCTAAGTCAGTAAAGTTTTTATGACTGGCATTTTACTGTAATGAGCCACATGAGAAAGATCTGAACTGGAATACTAAATTCCATTTCTATCGTGTCCTATTCCTATGAAAGAAACAGCATCACCTTTTCTCAACCAAAGCATAACTCTAGTCAGAACTGAGCTCTCTGCTCTCTAGGTTAGGTTTATCATTGGTTTGCATTTTCCTGACTTTGGAAGGGATGATTAAATAATTTATTTGGTGTCATTTCAGCTGTAAATAGGGTTTTTTGGTCTAGGAACTTACTTTAATAGAAAAAGGTTTCAAATTTTAGAAAATTAATTTATAAATGTTTAGAACAAAATTTGCTTATGAATTTGGGGAATGTTTGTGCAGACAAATACTGCAACTTACTGCGTATTTAATCAGTAGATTAAAAATCAAAGGAATCATTTAAAAATAATTTTAAAAAACTTAAAGCTTATTTTCTATCAGTATAGAAGCAACTGAATTGACTAGAGTCACACAAAGGGTGACCAGCATTTCCAGAAGAAACATAACTTGGTTGCTCTCCTACCACACACATACAGCCGTGATATGATGGGGAAAGGACTGAATTTAGTTAGAAAGAATGAGTTCAAGTCTGAGTTTTGCCATTTACTCTGCAACAATGATCCAGTCAATTAATTTCTCTGATTCTCAGGTTACTTATGTATAAAATGGAGATAAAAATGCCAGATTCCTACACGAAAGAGTAAAATAAATTAATGGATGTAAGCCACTTAGTAAGTGGTAAAGCCCTAAATAGACATTACTATTCAAAATTATTATTTTACAATGTATTATTTACATATTATAATTATATCATATGCAGTTAGTATAATATAAATATCATATTATTATCATAACATTATTATAAATATTATTAAGGAGTCAGTGGCTTGTATGTTCTTCCTTATATCACAAAAGCACTTTAGGCAGTGTCCAAGTGAACAGACTGTGTGTACTCTCCATAAATGTACTCAAGGTAACAGGTACAGGTGTAGGACTCCTATTCTGACTGATGATGACATAAGATTGGAAATACCATCTTCTGTATGTGCTTTAAGTTTTTCTTTTGCAAAGTAGTTTACTAATGGTCAATCCTTACAACTGTACTGATCATTTTATATAAGAAATCTTTCCAGTGACTGTGGGTCCCTGTCACTATGAAATGTTATACCACAGCAGGACTAAAAAATCACCAGCCTATTCTTATGTAACATAAAATCATATCTTAGGAGATTATATACTGTCTTCACCCACTTCCTTTCATTCCATTCTTGAACGCTGTTTTTAGGTAAGACTGCCTAGATGGTCTTTGGCTGCAAAATCAAAATGAGAGGTATCAAGCAAGACGTACAATCAGCACCATTCAGATGGAGCACTACTCTGTTTCCAAAATGGTTTTTTTTTTCCTAAGATACAACTGAAAAATGACTTCCCTTAGGAGCTGTGTGGTACTTACCTGAGCTGACCTTTGCCCAACCAGTGGCAAAGTCTGGGAGAACAGGAATTGAAAGCAAATATTTATGTTGGAAAATGGAGCAAACCAGAATCACTGACCAAATAGCTTAAGAATCAGACTCAGGGCAAAAGTTAACAGAAGGTATTGGGCCCTAGAAGGAGTTCTTTAATATTCACTATGCTTCCCGAAATAGAATTATACCACGGTACTTATTCAGTCACTTATTTAAGAAATACCTCACAATTACCTCTTTACAAGGGTTTCTAAGAAATAAATCTGTAATTGTTTACTATTCTGAGTTCTCTAGAAAGAAGGCATCACTTTACATTAAGTTCAAAGTTTATTATAATTTATTTGTGTAGTTCAAGTGAATCTACTGTTAAATCATTGTTACTGCAAAGAACCTATCAAATATATTATGTCCCCTGGTAGTGGGACAGACGTCTCCTTGGAGACATGAAAAATACTTAGATTTTAGTCTTTTGAATTGAAGCATTATTATTTTTTGCAGGAATAACAGCCGTAGAACTACCTCAAGACTTCAAGAACTGGTGGATATCATTGTTGTGGGCACCCCTAATATCAATGAAAATCACAACCCTTATTTGACAGGTTAATATATTGCTGTGACTAATGAAATTCAAAATCTCAAGGCACACCTCTCTGTTCAAGCGTCTTTCATTCAGACTGGACCTTGGTTGACAGGTCTGTACTCAAAAGTCTTTCTAGCCTAGTAGGTCTTGTAGAGTTTGTGCTCTGGTGACATGATGTTCAAGAATCTGAGGTCACCTTCATGGCATGAGGAAGCATCACAAGGCTTCTTCAGTACAGTACCGGTCAAAACACCACCAATAATATTTTCCAGTTTTAAGAGAAACTAGTTTCACATAACAAAATCTTTAATTAATAGTAGTTAAAATGGGACTGGAATAGATGGGAAGAACGTTTTTAAAGAATCCATAAATCTAGAATGCTGAGCAGCTTTTCAGGCACATAGCTTCTAGCTTTGTCCTAATCAAAGTTGTTAAATCCTGCCAAGACACATATTTCAAGCATCAGTTGACAACAATGCCAAAAAATAGCCATGCTCTGCCATGCAAAGGCAGATCAACATAAAACCTTTATCCCAGCGTTTGTGTAGGAGTTCAGTCTGAATCCACATGAGTGGGAAGAATATCTTCAAGTAGGACCACCACCGGGATGACCACCAGGAAGACAGGTTTATCGGGAACCCACCTGGTAGTAGAGTTGAACCACAGTGAGCGTCATCCAGCCACTAACACAGTAATGGTTTCACCACAGAAAGCTTGAAGGATAAGCATGCAAGATTTAGAGGAAAGGAGATATTCATTTATCACTGGGACTTGGTAAATGTAGAATGAGTAATACTTTGTAAAAGATATGGCCAATATTTGAAAATAAAAAGGAATTTAAAGGAGAATCTGATATACGCTGAGTATCAATATGGCCACCAACCTAACGACTGAAAGAGTTATATAAAGTAAATTGGGATGACAGGGTCTTGGAATTATTTGGATAAAAGGACAGGGTAGAAGGAAAGGAGCTGGCCACCATCTCTTCATTCATTTGATTTTCTGCTATTTCTAAAATGCAGTAAGTAAACTGAGCATTTATAAATTAAATTTTAATTTACCATTGTTCCCAGTTATATTTCTATATTTGTTCTATCCCAGTGTTGCATTGGTCTTTAATTAGCTGGCAGGGACTTCTAACCATTTCAGAAAGTGAAGAATAACAGTAGCATAGAATACTGAATGGAAAGAGAACTTGACTTCGTTTTAAGATACAGGAGTTCTAGCCTCTAGACAATCTAGTCTAGATTGACTGATGTTGGGCAATCAATTAATCCATCACTGAACATATATATTAAGTTCATGAAATAGAATTATACCATGGTACTTATTTAGTCACTTATTTACTCTCAGTATACCCATTTGTAAAATGGAAGTGGAAGAAATATCTCCCAATTACCATTTGTTTCTTTTACAAGGGTTTGCAGGACAACAAATCTGTAACTGTTTATTATTCTGAGTTCTCTAAAAAGAAGGCATTAATCTACATTAAGTATAAAGTTTATTATAATTTGTGTAGTTCAAATGAATCTTCTGTTAATCATTTTTACTGCAAAGAGCCCATCAAATATACTATGAAAACCTAGAGGGGGGAAGGCATCTCCTTGGAGATATGGTAAGTACTTAGATGCACTGTCTTTTGAATTGATGCATTATTATTTTTTGCAGGAATAACAGTTGTAGAACCACCTCAAGACTTCAAGAACTGATGGATATCATTCTTATGGGCACCCCTAATATCAATGAAAATCACAACCTTTATATGACAGGTTAATACATTGCTGTGGCAATGATATGGAATCAGTGTTTCTGGGTCCCAGTTTCCTAACATGAGAAATGAACTGTAAATGTTTTTTCCCAATAGGATTCTATCTTCATACCACAACTAAAAGGCACAACACAGAAATGTTCCATGAAACACTATGTGAAAGAACAAGTGAAGGGGTATTGTTCAAAAGCTCTTTCAGTTCTAACACTGATTCTTAAATACTATGAGTCATGACAGCAACCACTTACTGTGATCTGGTCTTCAGAATAGAAGTTAGGAAGCAATGGGGCTAAAAGGACAACTGGATTCTCAGGGTTCAACATGTATCTTGTGATAAGGCATGAAAATCAATCACTGACTTAGGCTAATTATAATTCTATATTCTGAGAACAAAATTCATAGGATTTAGACAGATGGCATTCCACAAACTTTGCTTGAACACTAATAATGAGCTCTCCTTGGGTTTTTCTCCCACCTGGAGGACCTCCTCCACCTCAGACTCACGCCCTGTAACCTGCCCCATCCCAACATGCATAACTTGAGGCTGCCAAGGAAGAGCTTGGGGTTTTGGAATGCTGCTTGAATGACCCATTAACTGGAATTTGATGTCACTAAACATCAATTTGAACTGCTTTCCCAAGCTCTCCCAGGTAGCTGTCTTGTTCTTGAATACCTTTCAGGAAAGAAAACTATAGAGGTTCTTTGCATTGTTACTCTCTCCTTTCTTCTCTAACACTTTTCACTGCATTCTTTTAACGCAAACTGCTAAAATTCTTAATCATTTTTATGACTTTTCCTTTTCTTCATTATCCCCTCAAGTGGGGATCCATGAAGCTCCCCCTAAAAGAGAATGAAGTGACAGATATCCAATAAGAAGATAGAAAGCTTGTTGTGTGCCTTTGAACCCTAATTTGTTCTATCTCAGATCAAAACAATCATTTAGCTAGTTCGTATTCCACCAAATTAATAACTAAATTATACTTTTGAGTATCATATCCAAAAGCAGAGCCTACACATTCATACTTGGTGTACACGAGACTCCTTGTATCAAAATATATTACTGTGTTGGCAGGAAAGGCTTGGGTAACCTCAGAAGGTGTTTTTCTGATAGTCTGTAGGATCTATTTGAGTTTTATAGTTTTAAAAGAGGGAGGAGGAAAGGTCGCCCTTGTAACCTTCCTGCAGTCACTAGGCACTGGGAGAATTTTCCTGGTCCGCTCATTTTGACTTTCCTACAATCAGAGATCAAGAACTAGATTACAGAGAAATGGGAAAATATTTTCTCCTGTATCCCACAAAAAATATTAATCTGATTACAATAGAGTAAAGATTTTAATTCAATTCAATTCATATTTATTAAGTGCCTAATCTGTAATAAGCACCATGCTAGGGAATGTGGATACACAGACAAAAATAAAAATAGTCTCTTACCCTTTGGAAGCTTACTTTCTAAGGGGGAAAACAACCAAAAATAATATGGCTTTCAGACAAAGGGAAAGGGAGAACTTCAAAATGAAGATAAAAGGGTTTGCAAAATTTATCCAAAAGAAAATTTTTGAAGAAAAATACTTGAGGTATCCTTGCCCAAAACGTCTGAGAAAAGCTGACAAAGCAAAAGCCTTGCAAAAGATAATTAAATTTTCTGGCCTTTCTTGTCAGGCCGTGTAAGACATACCCTGAGTTCATTTATATTACGAATTTGTTCCCATCTTAGCCTCACTGTGCTATAATTCCCAAATTTCTGGAAAATGAATATTAAAATTTCTAGTCTCCTCAGTAGATTGAAATTATTGAACAAGAGTTTTCTGGGCTTAGTATGGTAAAGTAACGACTTGGGCTCAATGAGACAAAATTGGAGGTTCTATTTCATTCTATTCAATATTTCAGGGCTTGGGTCAACTTCGCCATATCCATTATATGGGAGTAGAAGGCATTACCCCCATATAGGTGACCACTGTCCTTGATGGTATATAAGAATATTGGAATTACCATGGAATATCTTCAATAAAACTACATTAAAATAAGAAAAGGAAACAAAGAATTTTGAATTTCAAAATGGCATTTAAACTCAACACTACCTAGATGTGCTCTATCAAAGTGAGACAAAAAACTGTCTAGAGAAAAGCACTCTGAGATCTGACATCTCTTGACTCATGGGGCTCTTACCATTACTATTCAGTGTCTTCATAATAACTTCCATTTGTGCAAATTCATAATTATAGTCTGGTTCTGAGGAAGCTTCACTGGCTGCATCCAGATCATGTTCTGGTGGACCAGTTTCTTTTTCAAAATCTTTCAACCAATCTCGTCGTTTCCTCTTGGGTAGATTTATTCTATTTATAAAAAAGTCAACTTATTAGTATCTAAAATCAGTGACAATGAAAATACTCATGAAAATAAAACACCAACAAACACACTGATGTTACCTAAAAAAGTGGTTGTTCCCCCATAGGATTCTATCTCCATGCCACAATTGAGTGGCACAACACACGAGTGTTCCATTTACACAGGACCTGAAAGAAAGAAAATGGAAACCCTTAGGAGGAATGGGGTGGATAGTAATAGGATAATAAGCCCAATGTTCAGAGGGACCTTTGCTGTATCTTAAACATAACTTGAAACTTGCCTGAAATATAAATTCTATACTGTAGACACTGGAGGCAAGGCATAACTAGGAAAGAGAAACTTGCTTCACATACATTCCAGGAAATTTGTCATGACTTTGTGTATGTATCTCTTGCTTGCAACAGCCATTTGCATGTCAGCTTTTAAATTGTAAGCTCCTTGAGAGCAGGAGCTGTATTTCTTTTCTTTTCTTTCTTTTTCTGCTTTTCTTTTCTTTGGTCAGGTCATTTAAACTCTTTATTCCTCAGTTTCATCATCTTTAAAGTCTGGGGGTTGTACTGAATGGTCTCAGCTCCTTCCAGTCCTAAATCTATGATCCTTTAATCCCAAGCTAATTGATCCCTGATAACTGTGACCTTATAACAAACCTGTTTTCCTACCACTTGAAAAGAGTTTACTGATATTGATTAAATAAACAAAGGGAAAATCTATTTTACTGTTCCCTCATCCTTTTGTTTAATGTGGAATATTTGTTTAATGTCTTGCGGTTCCCATAACCACAGTGGAAGAGAAGGAAACTGAACAACTGAGCTCTTATTTTCCATTAGGTTATTCTTCTTCACTAACCTGGACTCCTGTAAGCTCTAAAATTCATAATTAAATCACAAACACAATAATGTACAATAATAAGACCTCACATGAAAACAAATCATTCAGTAGTAGTAGTTTTTCAACATATTTCAGCTGTGGTGATTGTTTCGACTGATTAAAAAAAAATCCCAGAAACCTCCTTTAATATTTTTGGTCGGTCACAAATACAACAAAATATAGTTTGCTATGTGTTTTTTTTTCCAGTGACATGCTCCCATATTCTTGCCAGTCAAAATGACTAATTTTGTAACTCTATCCCTATAAGTCTGGGTCCCATCTGTTTGGAATTTTCTACTATTTTATTAGTCTGCAGAACTGTGGAAAAAAGAGAAGTCAAGATGTATTTTGCTGAATGGATGGTGACAAGTATTACAAAAAAAGTGCTTATCTTTTCCCTTTATCATCAATTTTCCACATTCATGCTTTTGTTCACCTTGTTCAGTAGTCCTCTGTTGCCTTGAGGCTAAAATATAGCCTGGCATTTAAAGGTCTTCACAATCTCTCACCTACATTTTCAGACATTTTGTATTATCCTCCTTCACTCATTGTGGTCAAACTGGCCTATTAATCATGTTCTGAATTCAATGCTCCAATGCCCATTTCCATACCTTCGTACATAATGTCCTCCACATTTGGTATATGCTGACTTCTCCCTGCTGCCTCTTAGAATCCCTAATTCCTTTTAAGCTTCCGCTCAGATGCCGATTCCTATACATAACCTCTTCTGATTCTCCCTTACTTACTAGTGATCTCTCCTTTCTCAAATTTCTGGCATCTGAATATCTGTGTACACATTATATCCTTTCAACAGAATACAAGCTTATAAAGGTCAGAGACTTTTTTTTTTTAAACTTTGTACTTTGTATGCTCAGCACTGCACCTTACATACACAGAAGGTAAAAAATGTTTGGTGAATTGGTCTCTCTCTGCTTAGAATATTCTTCTTTTCCTTCTTCATCTGTTAAATTCCTACCGTTCCTTTCAAGTCCAACTTAAATACCATTTGATGATGTTTCCTGTTCTGCCTCTTTCTCATTCCCATTTATTTCAGCCTGTCCCTGAGACTTCACATAGCTTTTTGTGTTGTGACTGTCTAATGAACTTATCATGTAATGTTTTGTATTACTGTTGTCTTTATATTTTATCTTCCTCCTAGGCCAGAACCTCCAAGAGAGTCTTAGCTAAATTTTGTATCTTTCCCAAACCCTAACGCTAGACATATATAAATGTCTGTGAATGAACAAACGAATGGCCCACATGAATCGACACCCATTTAGAGCTTTCAGTGACACGTGATTTATAAATAGATCACAACAGCCTCCTAATGGATTTCTCTGCCTCTAATCTCTCATTACTGCAACCCATACTACACACTGCTGCCAAAACGATCTTCCTTAAACACAAATCTGACCACATCCCTCCTTACTCAATATGCTCCAGTGGCTCTCCGGTGTGTTTAGGATCAAATACAAACTTCTCTGTTTAGATTTAAAAGTCCTTCACAGCCTTATTCTGTAATTTTTCCTTTCTGGATTATTACTGGACTCCCTGGACATTACTAGCCCTGCCATACTCTTCATTTCAGGCAAATGGTGCTTTTTCTCTGTTCCTCACCAACGAGACTCCATGTCACTTCCATGACTTTGCACCTGCCATCTCGCTCCTTACATCCTCCTCACTGAATCTCTCTCTCTTCAAGATGCAACTCGAATACCACCTTCCATACAATTTTTCTTCTCTTCTTCCTTCCTCATAGCTAACAAGCTCACTCCCGAACTGTTGTCATTTAGTTGTTTCAGTTGCGTCCAACTCTTTGTAGCTCCTTCTTGGGGTTTTCATGGCAAAGACAGTGGAGCAGTTAGCCATTTCCTTCTCTAGCTCATTTCACAGATGAGGAAATTGAGGCAAACAGGGTTACGTGACCTGCCCAGGGTCACACAGCTAGTAAGTGTCTGAGAATAGATTCTGAACTCGGGTCTTCCTGACTCCAGGGCCAGTGCTTTATCCACTGTGCCACCTTGCTACCCCAAAATTACCTTGTAGATAATTGCTTTATCTTTGTTCTCTTTATATATGGATTTGTTTTCTCCTGTGTTAGAACTCTAGTGAGATCTTTTGGTATAGGAAATGTTTTATTCATTGTTTTTGCATCTCAGATACCTAGAACAGTGCTTGGCACATTTCTGTTTTTCAGTTATTTTGGTTGTTTCTGACCTTCTGTGATCTCATTTGGGATCTTCTTGGCAGAGATAATGCAGTGATTTGCCATTTCCTTCTCTAGCTCATTTTACAGATGAGGAACTGAAGCAAACAGGGTTAAGTGACTTGCCTAGAATTATACAGATACGAAGGATCTGAGGCTGGATTTGAACTCAGGTCTTCCTGACTCCAGGCCAAGCAGTTTATCCACCTTACCACCTAGCTTGGCACATAGTAGGTACTGGCACATAGTAGGTACTTAATAAATACTTGCTGATTGTTAATTAATGACTGACTAGCTTAGATAATGAATGTATTTATACACTACTTTTGCATACTTTAAAAGGAAAAGTCAACAAATGCCTTGAAATACACTACACAGAATATTTTACACTGGGAGTAAGCTCATTCATTACTCACTAGGTAACCTATTACAAATCACATATGCCAAAGTTCTAAAGAAAATTCACTAATATCCATTTATTCTACAAATAAATATTAAACACCAACTTTGTGTTGGGTGTGACAGAGGATACAAAGATGACACTGTTCCTACTTTCTTGAAATTTATAGTCTAGTGCAAAGTAATAAGATGCACATAAATAATTAAAATTATAGAAAGAATGTGAATAGAAAACAGGAGAAGTACAAAGCACTATGGAAACTCAGAAAAGGCATAGATTGATGTCTATTAAAGGGACTGGGGATGTCTTCTAGGTCATGATGGCATTTGAGCAAGGATTTGAAGGATGGGTAGCACTGATCAGAGGTGGAGCGGAAAGGGAGGTAAGAGAAGCAGGAGGTAAAGGGGGCTGAAATTCAGTGACATATAATTTCATCAGTGTGGGGAATCTAATAAAAAAACAGAAATGGTCTCCAATTTTTAATAATTAAGAACAATATGTATGTCAAGTCACACTATAATTGCCTTACCTTGCATTTTCTTTTGGAGTGAGAGAAACATCTCCATCTGGTGCGATGTCAATCTCACAGTGCTCAGGTTGAATTCCTATGCCAAAGAGTTGTATATCCTGAGAGGTATCTGCACCAACTCTGGTGTGATCCTGGTAAGAGATTATTAAAGACACTGCAAGTCAATCCTACCAATATCTTACAAGTCACAGGTATCTCAACTTTTTTGAATGTACATAAGTATCACTGAACGAAGCAGATTCCAAATATAAGGTTTTGCATGCATTAAAATCAAATAAATATATTATGTTGATAGTACATTCAAGTTGTAAACTTATGCAAGTTAAAGTTATCAATGCTGATTAACCAATTTAAAATTAGTGTCATATGAAGTCATAATGTATTAAATTATAACATGATAAAAACAGTTAAGGTTCCTTTATCAGTATTATATACAAAAGCATTGAAAGTATATGGTATACTACTTCCTACTAAAATACACTTAATCATATAGTAGCTGACTACTCCCTTTCCTCTTTCTTGGATACTGTTTTCTCCGTTGGTTTTTGTGACACTGCTCTCTCCTGGTCCCCTTCCTATGTATCTGGCCACTTCTCCTGTTTCATTTGTTAGATTCATGTCCTTCCAACTATGGATGTATTCTAAGGTCCTTTCCTTTTCTTTCTTGATTCTCTCTTTTTATGACCTCATCAACTCCCATAGATTTGACTAGTACCACTATGCAGAGGATTCCCCAAAACTATTTAACTAGTCGATGTCTGCTGATCTCCAGTCCCACATTTCCAGTTGCTTATTAGCTATTTCCAAATGAATGTCTGATGGGTATCTCAAATTCTATATTTTGAAAGCGGAACTCACTATATTTTGTCCCAAATCACCACCTCTTACTAAATTCCCCATTTGTTTCCTCTTCAATTCTTCATTTTCTCTCACCCAAGATAACCAATCACTGCCAAGTCTTACTAATATTACCTATACAATACTTCTCGTACCAATCTCCTTCTCTTCACTCACAGAACAAAGGGGCTAGTTCAGGTTCTCATCACTTCTCATTTGCACATTTCAATAACTTGGTCTCCTTGCCATCCATCTCTCTCCTATTTAATCCTTCCTCCATTATTTGAAGTAATATCTTCAAAGACCCTTGATCAATAAGCTCCAGCGGCTTTCTCTTACTTCCAGAAGAAAACACATACTTTTAAATTTGACATTCATCATAATCTGGTTCTAACCTATCTTTCCAGGCTTAGTTCACATTACTTTCCTTCACACTCTCTGCATTTCAGCCAAACTAAATTCCTTGCTGTTCTCTGTGCATAATATTCCATCTTCAATGCTTCTATCATTGTATAGGCTTCCTCTCGTGGCTTAAATATATTCTTTTCTCATTAGCTTCCTTTAAGACTCAGCTCAAGAAGCATCTCATATATGGAGCCTATCATGATACCATTAGTTCCCAGTACCCCTTTCCCAGAAAATTGCTGTGCATTTGCTGCATACATATTCTACATTGATTTCTTATACGTGTGTTGCTTACTACCAATAAAACGTAATGCTATTTGGTTTTTGTCTTGTATTGCCATCGCCTTGTGCAGGAACGGGCACAGAGGAGACACTTACTTGTTCATTGAATGATGGTGCAATTCAATTCAAAGAGGTTTTATTAAGTACTTGATGTATGCAACATACCGAACTAAGCACAGAAAATACAGACAAAAATGAAGTGGTTCACACTCTCAAGAAACTCCCATTTTATTAGGGAGAATACAACCTTTCTACAAGAAAAGTAAATACAATGATGTGAAATAATTTCAAGGTGGAGAAATTGCTAATAACTGTAGGGATTGGGAAAGATTTCATGTAGAAGGTGGTACATGAACTGTGATTTGAAGTGGGTTAAGGATTCCAAGAGGCAGAGGTAAAGAAGGGGTACATTCCAGGCTGGAATGAGGCAATGAGTAGAAACTATTTATGTAAAGTCAGGGAAGCAGGAGATGGAAAACAGCAATTAGGGCTATATTCGCTGGGGCAGAGAATTTATGAAGGAAGGTAACAGGAAAAAAAGACTGGAAATAAGATAGATGGGGACCATATTATGAAGGACTTTCATTGTTAAGTTGGGAAGTTTATATTTCATCCAACTGAATTTTTTGAGTGGAGTGACAGGGCCACCATAGTGTTTTAGGAAAGTTAATTTAGTAACTATTAGAAAAACAGTTGAAAGGAAATGTTTTTGGAGGCGTCAGGAGGAGGTGATTGTTATGACTCTCCACTCAAAGAAGGCTTATCTTCAGAGACCATTACTGTTCCATCTCATTTATTTCTTAAGCTAGGTGCCACAGTGGATAAAGCACTAGGTCTTGACTTAAGAAGAGCTGTGTTCAAATTCATTCTTCGAAACTTATTAGCTATGTGATTCTTGGCAAGATACTTAATCTCTGAATCAGTTTCATCAGTTATAAAATGGAGATATCGGGATGTCATAAGGATCAAATGAGATATTTATAAAGTGCCTAGCACAGTGTCTGGAACATAGTAGGTGCTCCATAAATGTGTGGGTCCTTTCTTCCTTCAAGCTAAGAACAAAATGTTATATGTGTCCTTTTACCTTTGCTAGCCTTTTTATAATGCTACAAGTAAGCACTCTTTATTCAGAGTTGTAATAATAAGCCCTCCAAAGTGTTAGTAGACTAGGCTGAGTTTAGCTTTTGGTCTCAGCAAAGAAAATTTTCAGAAAGGGCTCACTTCTCTTTCATAGACCTCTGTGTAACACCAGAAATGCACATGATACTCATGCCTAACATGAGAGAGAAAAAGGAACAAGTTATAGAGAATATTTATGGGAAGCTAGGTGACACAGTGGACAGAGTACTGGACCTGGAGTCAGAAGATTCATTTTCCTGAGTTCAAATCTGGCTTTAGACACTTACTAGCTGTGTGACCCTGGGCAAGTCACTTAACCCTGTTTGCCTCAGTTTCCTCATCTGTAAAATGAGCTGGAGAAGGAAATAGTAAACCACTCTAGTTTGTCTGCCAAGAAAACCCCAAATGGGGTCATGAAGGGTCAGACACAACTGAAAATGACTGAACCATAAACAGAGGTTATCTCTTTGCTTTTTATCTATCATGCTGTCTACTCCACTTTTTAAACTTTTCTCATGCATATGAGAGACATTTATATCATTAACACTGTCTTAAATAAGGAGGCGGGGGAAGGAGGAGTCACTCTGCCATCCTACCTTTGAAACCAGTCAAGGCAACGTGCATTTATTAAGGGAAGAAAAGGGAATAAGCATTTACATAGCACCTACTATGTGCCAAGCACTTTACAAATATCAACTCATCTGATATTCACAATAATTGCCATGTGCCAGACATTGTGATAAGTTATAATACTCATTCTCAAAAAGTTCACAGTCTAATGGGTAAGACATCTATATACAAACATATATATATATATATATATATATATATATATATATATATATATATATGTAAAAGCTATGCACAAACAAAATAATGTAGGGGTCATCTCAGAGTGAAGGTACTACGATTACGGGGCATTGGGAAAGGCCATTTGTAGCACGTGGGACTTTATCTGAGCCTTGAGAGAAGCTAGGAAGACCAGGAGTTGGTGATTAGAAAGAAGAGGACTGAGGGGAGATAGCCCAATGGTCTCACTCCATAGCAGGTCCCAGAGCAGTCCAATAAGCAGGAAGGGGTTCCTCTTGTCCTGAACCACAGGGGAAACATTCAGTGGCTCACTCATCAGCCCCTGTGACTGTCAGGAATTTACAATTTCAATTGTGAGTTCATGAGGCCATGAATCAGAGGGTCATGTTTAGAAGAAGAAAAATGAGTTTCTTTTCTGTGTTTGTGTTAAGGTTGCCAGAAAGGAAGAAAAAAGCTACAAAATTCTAGGTTTTGGTTTTCTGTATGGAGCATTTATAGCTTAAAACATCATTATTTTAAGCCACAGTGCACAGGGATCCTAAGGTATTTCATCAAAATGAAATGGATATAAATATCATTATCTTTTTATTAATCAATTAATCCAATAAAGTATAGTCAGGAAATAATTGTCTCAGAGATATGTTGCTTAATACTATGCCTTGACCACAGAAGGCACTTAATACATAAACATTTGAAGAATAAATTAATCAATGATGGCTTGTGACAATAGTGATTGTCATCTACAGAAAGAATACCTTTAGAATTCACTGTATTATTAATTCTTTTAATTAAATGAAGGCTGAACTAACGCCAAGAGATACAGAGAACATAGGGTCTTCCACATGGATGAATTAAGGATTTAGATTTATATGTGTCCTCTTACCTTTAAATAATAGACAAGAAGTTCATTGAGAGCAGGGTCAGCATTCAGGTTCACCAAATAGCATTTATCATCCCCCACCTTGATGCCGGAAGTCTCAAGGGAAATTCCCATACTTTCAAGCTGCCTTTGTCTCTCCTGTGGACAAAACCAGCCAAAAGAGAGTAACTCATCCAGTTGGTTGCCTTAGTAACAAGATGTACAAATGAAAAGTTTAAGTCACTCTTGCTGAGTACAAAACCATCACATAGACACATCTATTAGGAACATAACAGCTAAAGATTGGACTGGATCCCAGATACTCCTTTAGGCTCTGACTGGTGTGGTCAGATGCTTAAGCATCAATGTGACTGAAAAATGTATGTAAAAGTGTCCATCTTTAAATGCCTTTCTACAGATAAACGGAAATCTAGCCCTTGGTGATACCTTCCTTGAAGTCTTCAAGGGAAACTTGTCCAATTCCACTTTTTCATAAGCTCATAAAATCAGAATCATAATAGCAGTTTCTCAATTAGAAATCCTAAAGCACTTCCCATATATTATTGCTTTATCACCTGAAGCAGTGAAAACTATGTTAATACTATATATGTTGGGATTATCCTGCTAGTAGCATAATTTGAATTTACATTGCTGTCTTGCATTTTGCTATATTTTCTTAAGCAACAGAGAAGATCTTTGTTCAAATGTACTGTCATTTCAGACAGTTCATACAATTATGCTCATATACCTTTTGCTGGTCCCTAACCACACTAGTAAATATAGAGACATAAACATACAGTTCAAATTAAATAATGAAAGAACAAAATATCAGGCATAAGAAATCAGTGTCTAAACTACTTATTATATATTCAGTTGAATCTTAACCAGAGATATACCTTCTAATACTTTTTAATGATAACATGTTCTAAGTAATAAAGACACAAGAATCACAATATTCCATATCAAGCTACCTGGGCAATTTCTTCAGTTTTCCTTAGTTTTTCCTCCCAGGTTACAGTTAGTTCTTTTATTAGCTTTTCAGATTCTTCTAATTTTTCCTTCAGTTCTGGAGCCTTCATAGCCTTAAGAAGTAAAAAGCAAAATAAAACACCTCAGCATTTTATTTGCTAAATATTCTTCCCATCATTTTGTATTAAGTAAAAAAACAGTCCCTTTCAGAGTTATTACCAACAGTATGTGGGTAGTAATTTAATCATATGAGATATAAGAAAACATGGATATAAAATCAATATTTTCTTGAGTCTTTTAAGGAGGGGAACCTCAGAAATAGTAATGAGTTTAATTTTAATGCTACACTTACTCTTGTGCTTATTTAAATATCAAGAAAAACTATTTTTAAAACTCTTCTCTACAAATAACAAAGAAACCAGGGGCAAAAAGGCCACTTAATCCATGTTACTTTTTTCCACTGATGACAGACATCACCATATGTCACCAATGAAGGCATTTCAATTAAATTAATCTACTTGGAAAGATGAAATTTCTCCTAATTTATTTGCAGAATACAATCTGGATCCTTTATTATTCCTTTTCTTTACTGTTGGCAATCAATTTAGGCAATTTATTACTCACTTGGAAGCAGGACATCTGGTGAAAACAGCAGTAATTTGCCTCTGAATTTGTTCAAGGAGAATACCCAAGGGGACTGGAGCTAGACAGATGCAGGTTTTTCCTTTTAAAATGTTTCATTTCATTTGACAGCAATATGCTTTCTGACACCCTGCAGTAACATGACTCTCTACAGAGGAAAAAGGGCAGCCAACAGCAAAGACCACAGGGCTAGGAAGAAAAACAACTAAATGAAGTGTCTGAGATTTAGAGGCTAATCCAAGTGCACCTCAGCCCCAGTTGCTTAATAAGGAGAGCTAAATTCCTTCAGAGATGCTGGTAACATCAATGGCATTGGGAGCACAATTGAGACATCTAATACCGGACACAGAAAGACAAACATTTTAAGCGGGCTTACAATGGCATCTCTTCCACTTTCTACCCTCAGATTTTGCTCCAGGAATCTGGCAGGTCTACCAGCTCTGGCAAATAAGTTATGATTTCTCAGCTGAGACGCTCTCTCTGACCATAGCACAGATTCAAAGAAAAGGAGAAAACAACTAGAAATTTCATCCTCAAATTCCAGAATCATTTCACTTTTTTCCTACAGCTGGAAATATCTACAAGACTTTGATTTCCCTGACACATTTTCCACTCTTGCTAGCTGCAATAATAAAATTATATTTGATGCATTTAAAAAAGTAAATAAATTCCAAACACACAAAAGAGGAGTGTTGAATTGCTTTCCAAATGAATGATTTTACATTAAAATCATCTGCAAGGACAGAAAACCAAAAGCACTTTTCTATAATTTACTTGTATAACAGAAACAAAAGAGCCCTTCATTGAACTCCACTGGGAAGACTACTGTGCTACAAATACTCAAGGAAGCAGGACCCAAGGAACTTTTATTGTCTTTCTCTCATCGCTCAATAGCATCCAGCCCTAATCAGCAAGTCCACGTTCACACGCTCTAAAGATAAACACAAAGTAAATGGAACAAATCATAAAATCAAAGATTTCCTCAGACATTTTTTCAACCTAGCAAAATGAACTTCTCTAGCACAAAGGATTCCTCACCATGACATTAAAGGAGGTATTAGTAACATCTTGGATTTTAATAGCTTCTTTCTCCTACAGTGCTCAAGGTATTTTCCACAAATATACACAAATGGCTTGGAAAGCTAGTCTCCTCACTTCATACTTCTATCAGTTACAGCCAGTTCCTGATTATTCTGAAACCGATTCACTCAATCAATCAGTAGCATATAAAGGCCACTTTCTTCTCCATTCTGTATCTCCCCCCACCTTTTCTTGTCTCCCTTTGGATTGCTTCATTGTCTAACATAGGCAAAAAATATTGCCTAACATTGCCACTAAAAGATGGGTGGGACCAGGTAGAAATGATGCAATGTAAAACAAACAGTTTTGTTGTTTGTCAACAATTAGTTATGGAAATAGTGAAAAGATCCATGGCCTAGCAAAATGCCTTGTACTTAATAAATGCTTGTTGAATAAAATTTTCATTTGATCCTTACAACACTCTTATCAGGTAAGCAGAGGAGACAGTGTTATTCTCATTCTACAGATAAAGAAACTGAGGCTCTCAGAGATTAAATGACTTGCTCAAGATCACCCGGTTACTTAACAGCAAGCCATGACTTGACTGTTGGCTTTTTGATTATATATAATGAAAAAGTGCAAGTGCTTTGAAAAGAGCAAAGTGCCATATAATTTAAACAAAAATATATATAGGGACAGCTTTTTTTTTACCTCAGCCTGTGACAGCTGCTCTTTCAATTTCTCCACTTCCTCACGTAGTTCTCTGATGACTCTTGCATTAGGATCTTCATTGACCACAGCATGATTGACTATTCTTTTGGCTCTGTCTGCATATCTTAATGTAGACAGTGTCTCTTCATAGTTGTCTGCTGCTGGGCTAATGGTGGCTATCATGGAGGTTTGACTATTGCCTCCCAAGTTGTCCTGCAAAACATATTGTACAGAGTTTAGGGAACATACAAGAAGAACAAATCCATATCTTTTTGCATAATAGGTAATTAGTAAATTAAAAAAAGAATTAGTGCAAACTCTGATCCTAATAGTGAAGAGCCCTCTTCGGGACAACCTAAGAGTAAAAGTTTAACACAGTTTTAAAAATAATAGGATGTCATAGTACAGGACGGAGAAATAAGTGACCTTTAAGAAACTGAAGACAAAAATTTCTCCTTTCCAAACTGTACTTGTGTGTGTGTGTGTGTGTGTTCATCCTTCATTGCCGAAGAAGACCATGCAGAGAAATAATGCTATGACTTGCACTTGACTTTGCTTTGAGTAAGGAAGGGCTGTGCAGGTCACCAGTCTCACTTCTCCTCCAGAGCCATCTGAATCCAGTGCAGATATTTATCAGGATGACTGGAGATGACCCAGGATGAGGCAATTGGGGTTAAGTGACTTGCCCAAGGTCACACAGCTAGTGAGTGTCAACTATCTGAGGTGAGATTTGAACTCAGGTCGTCCTGACTCCTGCACTGGTGCTCTATCCACTGCACCACCTAGATGCCCCTCCTAAACTGTACTAGGAAACTGCTGAAGAGTAGAACATTAAAACTTTTTAAAAATAGAAATATGATTTCATTCTACATGAAGGTGACAAAAATGCTATGATTTCTCTGTATAGTTTACAAATAATTTCTATAAATGTGATATAATCTTACCTCTGAGTACAGTAATAAATATTAACATTTTTATAATGTTTTACAGTTACAAAGCATTTTCCTCACACCAACTTTATTAATTTACAGATGAGGAAACTGAGAGTCAGAGGTTAAAATGTCCCCAGGTCTTCAGATTACTCTTTTCACTGTGCTACAATGACTCTGAGGGAATGATGCCTGTCTAGTCAATTATGGTTGACTAAAATGAATCATGCCAATCAAAGGAAAGAAAAAATGAAAATGGGAAAAAATATCACAAAAGGTATGTCTTCCTATAGACCAGGAATCAACAAAAGGTACATTGTGGATGTTGTCTGTAAGTGATATGCACACTTTTTTCAGAGCACAGCATGTGAGAAGACCTTAATTAAAGTATTACTCCAATTTCTTACTGTGTTTTGGAAGTAGCCATGAGCTCTCTAAGGTAAGGTCAACAAAGTGTAAGCTCTGCTGCTGCTCTTCAACTGTTTCCAACTCTTGGTGACCCCACTTGCCATTTTCATGGCAAAGATTCTGGAGTGGTTTGCCATTTCCTTCTCCAGCTCATTTTACAAATGAGGAAACTGAGGTAAACAAGGATAAGTGACTTGCTCAGGGTCACATTTCTAGTAAGTGTCTGAGGCCCGATTTGAATTCAGGAAGATGGACTTCCTGATTTCAAGTCTAGTGTTCTATCTGCTGCACCAATTAATTGTAGGTCCTGCCATTTTGTAAAGAAGGCCCAGGGATTGACTGAATGTCCATTAGCTGAGGACCAACCTGGTTAGATCTGGAGGTACTCAGCAACAGTTTCGTTGCAAGATCATGTGTTTCTGTGCCATAGCAACTCTTGAAGACAATTATAGAAAGGTTACAGTCTCAATTACTGGAGGGAGTACCAGCAATGATAAAATTAAAGATAACTTAGTATGGAAGGACCTGAAGTGTTTATCCATTCTAATCCATTTTACAAATGAGTAAGCTGAGGTCCAAAAAGATGAAGTCATTTTGTAAGATCATCCACCAAAGTAATGACAAAAAAGGGAAAGAAAGTTGGCCTCTTGACTCCCAGGGTCCTTTCCAAAACACTGGAGAAATGTCCTCATTTTTTTTTTTTTACCAGATCTAGGATTTCACTGGTACAGACAATTCCAGGAGGAAATTTCATTGATCATTGAAAACTGATACCTTTTCTTCGAATTATAATCTTAGAGAGTTATGTAGAACAATGAATGAGAGGTTAAGTGACTTATACAGGGTCACATGAATCAGTATATGCCAGAGGCAACATCTGAACGCAGGTATTCCTGGCTCTTATGCCATGCTATCTTCTTAGCACATGTGAAATAGAAGAACATGTACAATCAAGCATTACCTTGAGGAGCCAAGTGAGGACTGAGTCCCGGTAAGGCACAAATTTGTTTTTACCCTTTCCAGCTGCTTGGTCAGCCAGGGATGATATAACCAATCCCAGGGTTGTGAGTGACCTAGAGGGAGAACAAATGAAATAAAATTAACCCTTCTAGGTAAAAGTGATAATAGCAAAAAAGGAAAAAAATATATAAAAGAACAAAACCTTAATTGATTCCTAATAACTCAGCAAAAGCTTGTTAAGAAACAGGAAAAATGAACAAAGTAACAAATTTACATACTGGATTAATGACTTTCCTAGGAGGCCATGCTGTGCAAAAAGGACTATAACATTGGTTTTAGAAAACAGAAAACTATAGCACAAGTAACACAATGGAAAGTTCTGCAGCTCTTAGCTAATGGCTTTCAACATAAGTTGCTTATGCTGAAGCGAAAGAGTTTTGGTCTCTGACCTTGTACCTCTAACATAACAGGGTAACTTGCAAAGAGTTCTTCAATCACACCTCCTATGGCTGGGCAGAAAACTTCTGATAATGTATTGACAATCACATTCAATGGAGAATTAATAACGTTGTGCAAACTTACCAAACCACAAAGGCAGAGACTATCTATGGTTCAGGTGGTATTTAAGAGCCTCTGTGGAGATGCTGACCCAGGGAAAATAATAACTACAAATTTCTGTACTAAAGAACTAAGTGGCTTTTGGGAAAAAATTCATTCTTTTAAGACTCTGCAGACAAGAATGCTGCCAGGTGTAACAGCTTGGGCCACAAGGAGTGAGGGGAAAGAAGAGGATGTCTACTTGTGTCATATGTAACTGTCACTTGCATTTTCTAGATAAATAAATCCAACACCAAATTTATTAGCTACAAAAAATAACATCTTTAACCGGGAATATTCAAAAAAAAATTAAGATGGTGAATTTAGGAAGAGTACAAAAGAGAGTCTGCTCCTAGAGGATAATCACTAAGGCCAGTAAAGTGAGGGCTGAGCTGGGATCCAAGATAATTCTTCAAGAACCAATCTTGATCCAGAGAACAAAACTTCAGAGGTAAAAGGGCCCCTAAGGATCATTTTGCCTTTTTAAAATCTTTTTAAAAATTAATTTATTTTTAGTTTTCAACATTCATTTCCACAAGATTTTGAGTTCCAAATTTTCTCCCCATCTCTCTCCTACCCCACCCCAAAAACCATGCATTCTGATTACCCCTTCTCCCAATCTTCCCTCCCTTCCCTCCCTTCTATCACACCCCTCTCCCTTCCCTTACACTCATCTCCTCTACTTTCTTGTAGAGCAAGATACATTTCTATACCCCATTACCTGTATTTCTTATTTCCCAGTTGCATGTAAAAACAATTTTTAACATTTGTTTTTAAAACTTTGAGTTCCAACTTCTCTGCCTTCCTTCCTCCTCACCCATCCTCATTGAGAAGGCAAGCAATTCAACATAGGTTATACACATGAAGTTATACAAATTACTTCCATAAGAGTCATGTTGTGAAAGGCTAACTATATTTCACTCCATCCTATCCTGCCCCGTATTTATTCTATTATCTTTTGACTTTGTCCTTCCCTAAAAGTGTTTACTTCTAATTACTCCTTCCTCTCATTTGCCCTCCCTTCTATCACCCCCCACTTATCCCTTTCCCCCCTACTTTTCCTGTAGTATAAGATAGATTTTCACACCAAATTGAGTGTGCACGTTATTCTCTCCTTAAGCCAAACGTGATGAGAGTAAACTTCACTTTTTCCCTCTCACCTCTCCCTTTTCCCCTCCATGCCTGTTTTATGAGAGATAATTTGCCTCATTCTATTTCTCCCTTTCTCCTCCCAACATATTGCTCTCTCACTCCTTAATTTTATTTTTTTAGATATCATCCCTTCCTATTCAACTCACCCTGTGCTCTGTCTATATGTATATAGTCCCTCCAACTACCCAAATAGTGAGAAAAGTCTCAAGAGTTACAATGTAGGAATGTAAACAGTTCAACTTTAGTAAGTCCCTTATGATTACTCTCTCCTGTTTACCTTTTCATGCTTCTCTTGATTCTTGTGTTTGAAAGTCAGATTTTTCTATTCAGCTCTGGTCTTTTCATCAAGAATGCTTGAAAGTCCTCTATTTCACTGAATGAAATTTTTTCCCCTGAAGTATTCTACTCAGTTTTGCTGGGTAGGTGATTCTTGGTCTTAATCCTAGCTCCTTTGACTTCTGGAATATCATATTTCAAGTCCTTCAATCTCTTAATGTAGAAGCTGCTGGATCTTGTGTTATCCTAATTACATTTCCACAATACTCAAATTGTTTTTTTCTGGCTGCTTGCAATATTTTCTCCTTGACCTGGGAACTCTGGAATTTGACTATAATATTCCTAGGAGTTGTTTTTTTTGGATCTCTTTCATGTCGTAATAGGTGGATTCTTTCAATATTTATTTTACCATCTGGTTCTAAAATATCGGGGCAGTTTTCCTTGATAATTTCATGACAGATGGTGTCTAAGCTCTTTTTTTTGATCATGGCTTTCAGGTAGTCCCATGATTTTTAAATTGTCTCTCCTGGATCTATTTTCCAGGTCAGTTGTTCTTCCAATGAGATATTTCACACTGTCTGCTATTTTTTCATTCCTTTGGTTTTGTTTTATAATTTCCTGATATTTCACAAAGTCATTAGCTTCCATCTGCTCCATTCTAATCTTCAAGGAATTATTTTCTTCAGTGACCTTTGGGATTTCCTTTTCCATATGGCCAATTCTGCTTTTTAGAGCACTCTTCTCCTCATTGCCTTTTTGGATCTCTTTTGCCACTTGGGTTAGTCTATTTTATAAAGTGATACTTTCTTCAGCATTTTTTGGGATCTCCTTTAGAAAGCAGCTGACACACTTTTCATGATTTTCTTGCATCACTTTCATTTCTCTCCCCAATTTTTGTTCTGTTTCTCTTACTTGACTTTGAAAAATCCTTTTTGAGCTGTTCTATGGCCTCAGACCAATTCATATTTTTCTTAGACATTTTGGATGGAGGAATTTTGACTTTGTTTTCTTCTGTTTGCATGCTGTGGTCTTCCCTGTCACCAATGTAAGATTCTATAGTCTGATTCTTTTTCCAGTTTTTGCTCATTTACTTGACTTTTGAGCTCTTGGTCAAGGTAGTTCTCTGCTTCCAGTGGGGTTTGGGGGTGTACTGTTAGCTGCTCCATCCCTCTACAATCTGTGGACCTAGAGCTCCAGAAACAGTGGCTGCAGCTGCCCCTGCTGCTGCAGGTTCCTCCTCCCATTCCCTCCTCAGCCACCCTGGAGCTGGGGTCAGACCACTCCACTCTCCTGCACCAGTCCCACAGGTTTTTCCCACTGACCTTCCAATGTATCCTCAGAGTTTTTGGGTCATGAAGTCTGGAAACCACCACAGGTATGAGAGATTAAGTCTCCCCAAGGCCTGCTCAGGTCTCCTTTGAGCTCTTGCAGCCCACAATGGATTGCACTCTGCTCCCAGCATGGTGTGATAGACACTTTCTGGTGACCTTCCAGGCTGTCTTGGGCTGGAGATTTGCTTCACTCCATCATTCTGGGGGTTCTGCAGCTCCAGAAGTTGTTTAGAGGCATTTTTCACAGGTTATTTGGCTGGGCCTGGGGCAGCACTTTAGAAAGTCCATGCTGTTACTCCACCATCTTGACTCTGCCTCTGATGATCAGGATCATTTTATCTTAACCTCTCATTTTAACTTGCAATACTCTTGCATCAAACTCAGAGGGAAGATAAAATTTATTTCCCACAAAACACACCAAAAGAAAACTAAAAACTGAATATACAGAGATAACTCAAGTTATTAGTCAATATTACAACAACTAAAAGCTGTCACTACATAGAGATACAGAGGATATATTGCTTTTTGACAGATTTAATATTCAAATGAAACCATTCTCTTTTCTCAAAGGACATCAGTATAAAAGTCAAGAAAATTCAAGGCATGTGAAGTATGGAACCAAGATGGATATCATCAGATGATAAAAGAAACAATTTTTGTTTAAATATAGAATACAACACAGTCTTACTCAGTTGCTTCTTCATTCACTAAAAATTTATTAAACCCCCACTGTGTGAAGAGCACTGTGCTAGGCTCTGGGGAAAATTCAAAATCTGCTTTTGAAGCAAAACTACTTAACTAAAAACAGTTGTTCTTACTGCTACATATCTTCTCAGGTCAAAATACAACTGAGTTGATTTCAGTTGAAAAAGACTAGTTATTGGTAATACCACTGGTCTGAAGGTATAGAGAATACAAGATTTCCACAGTATGCACCTTATTGCTTATTATTTTCATAAGACATCTGATTTAGTAAAAAAACCAAACGAACACTAATTTAAAGGTTGTTCTTCAATAAAGCATTTCCCATGCACATGCAATAGAGAAAACTCTGTTAGATGAACCTCTGATTATTAATATCATGTGAGGCATGAAACCAGGACAACGTTCACCAGAGGTGTTGATAACCCTCATAGAGGATGTCCTGCACAAAGTTCTTATGGAAGAATTCCTTATGGATAACGAGGTCATCTGCATGCTCCTGCATATGAATGCATTCCGTTGATTGCATCAAGTATGGGAATACTGCATAGACTCCTGAATGAGACTCATAATCACAAGAGAATCAAAATTCCTCTTCCAAGTAAGGGACCTTGGAAGAGTTTTACTCCCACACTCTAATTTTGCAGATAAGGACAACGGAGGCCAGAGACTTGTCCAAGGTCAAACAAAGTACTAAGACGCAAAGGTCCTATGACCATAAATTCAGCATTCTTTTTTAGCACTATATGGTCTCCCACACTGAACTTAAAAGAGTTCAGCCTGGCTACCCATCTTTAGAAAAAAAAGTAGATGAAGAATGCCAGACTATGACATACATTTGGATGGAAAACCCAAAGAACTGGTTCTTAATAAGTACATCTTGGATGGATACTTCATAGGGACAACGAGTTAGACCCAAAACCGAGCAAGAAGTAGACTGGATTTCCTCTAAAAATTTAAGCAGTGCTTTTACTAGTACTAAGCTTTCCCCTAAAATAAAGTCTATTCTTTTTTACACAATTTTTTTTGTGCTGATGTTATATGGCCTAATGTCAACAATTACTACAGTCTCCTTAGAATTAAAGTTGAGAGTCACCAAAAAGGTAGTGGAAAGGCATATCAGGGGCATGAGTAGGGGGCAATACATTGCAAGACACAAATTACAGCAGAGGAGAAGCATAAAGTATATTATCAGAAAAAGTATGATGGGAGCTGGAAGTGGATTGACCATCTACATGATGTTAAGAGAACGAGAAGAAGGCTCCCAACGAGAGGGGATGACCTCTTGAGAAAGACAGGGACAAAAGTTACACAGGATGAAAAGGTATAGATGAGGTACCATATACATCATTTGAAGGAGTCATCAATGAGATTACATATCCACTGAAGCCATGGTCGCTCATACTGGATCAAATCTACAGCTAGAAGAATCTTTCCTCATTTGACAGACGAGAAAATTAAAGCCCAAAGGAGTGCAGGGATTTGCCCAAGGTCACATGGGTAATAAAAAGCAGAACCTGGATTCTAAACTAGTTCCCTAAATGAAATTTCAGAGCACTAATTCCACTGCACCCTGATGTCACCCATATTAACAGTGATTTTGAAGAAGGAAAAGAATCTATTCTGTGAAAACAAGAATTCTGCATACTTACTGCATATGTGCCTTTACTCTGCCCTTTAACAAGTTCTGACTTATTTCTGATTTATTGTCATGGGAAAGAAAAAGAAAATTTCTGGAACCCAACTGTAATTGCCAAGCAATGTAATAAAAACTAAAGTAGTGCTCTTTACAAAAAAAAAAAAAATGATGATACAGTGTAATCATTCCATTGTATAAGTGCTTTTCAAGTAGCAGGGTAAGGGGTGTGGTTGAACTAAAATAATTATATGGTTTTAGCCTCTGTGTGCTTTGCTACATAACTTACTATGTTATGGAAAAGTGCCATTAATTAAAGCCACACCCTTTTACTTGTTAATGCACAGATACGTTTTTTTTTAAAGCCCACACCCATGCTATTTCCAACTGGGCTTAAACTGTTGAGGGATATGTAGTCAAAATGAGAAGTATGACAAGCAAGAGAAATTAGATGATAGTGATTCAGGGCCATCAATATTCTACATCCACTAAATTTCATCCCTGTTCAATGATTTAAAGATTGAGGCCTCTAAGGTAATTTAATTTCATACTCTCTTCTTATACCCTTGCAGTGGGGTGAGTTGCTGACTAATTGGGAAGTTATGGGAAGGGCTAGAGTTATGACTCACTGGGAAATTATGGAAAGGGCTAAATGAGGAACATCAGAGAATGATATTTGTAAATACTGGCAGCCATCATTTGAAAAAGCTGGTTCCATAACTGGCAGATAGCAAAAATGAAGAAATTTAGGCAAATAACACTAAATTTTAAAAGACAACAAACATTCCCATAGTCAATAAAGTTCAATGAGGCAAACACAGGGGCAAGTTGGTGAAGTCCAAAGGAGTATATCCTGGTGGGAAATGAAGAGATGGCTGGCCTAGGCTCTCTCCTTAAATGGGGATTTCTCCACTTTGCCCTTCAATCAGAGGGACCCCACAGGCAGAAGGTACTCTCAAGTACTTCTCCTTGTCTCCCAGAAAGTCATTTAGTATTTAGTCATATATCTAGGATTTAGTTACTATAGTCATAAAATATTTTTAGAAAGGAAAAAAAAATCAATACAACTGATTGATACACTGAAAAAATCCAAAAACATGTGCAATGAGTAAACATGTATCTTCTCATATCTCTTCATTTAAGTCATGCTAGATCTTTATAATTTTGTTACATTCATTTTTTATTTTTTGGCATGTAGTTGTTCTTTCCATTTGAATCATATGGTTATTGTGTATATTGTTTTCTTGGCTGTATTTACTTAACTCCAAATCAACTCATATAGCTCTTTCCATGATTCTCTGAATTCATCCCATTTGTCATTTCTGACAGCACTGTAATATTTCATTATATTCATATCTGTTTAGCCATTCCTTTATATATCTCTTGTATGTATTTAGTTATTTTTACGTTATTTTTCCTATTAGAACATGAGCTCTTTGAGAAGAGATTGTGTTTTTAAATATTTTCTGTATCTGAAGCATATATTACAATGTCTAGCACATAGTAAATACCTGTTTACTGTTGACTGAGTGACCTATGTCATCTCCTTTCAAATATGCTTCTGATATTTCATTTTACTTTTTTTTTTGGCAAGACAATTGGGGTCAAGTGACTTGCCCAGGATCACATAGGTAGTAAATATGTCAAGTTTTAAATATACTTCTGATATTTCATTTTACTTTTTTTTTTGGCAAGACAATTGGGGTCAAGTGACTTGCCCAGGATCACATAGGTAGTAAATGTCAAGTATCTGAGGCAGGATTTGAACTCAGGTTCTCCTGATTCCACTGTATTTTATGTGTTCTATCCAGTGCGTCACCTAGTTGCCCCTCCTTTGATATTTTAAAAGGAGAAATTCCTTATTCATTATTTTCCCAAGCATTGTGGTTTGGAGATAAAATGTGAAAATCCAATCTTTTCACCTCCGCAACTGAAGAAAAAGTTCTTTGACTTCCCAAGGACCAGTCTTTGCTCGTCACTCTTTAGTCTGCAGTGATAAATGCAGGGATGTTTTCCCATATTCAGTTTCCAAACATTTGGATCTTTCTAATTGTACGAATTGTAGTGAGGGTTTACAGGGACACCTGTACATAAACAATAGGAAGAAAAGCTCCTTGTTCACCCTTTCAAGACACGAATCAGTGTTTGGTTACTCAAGCAATACCCACTTGAGGGAGGCCTCTGAGAGGAAATAAACTAGAGCCTCAGAAAGGGAGCAAGGGAGAAAAAGGAGGGCAAAGTTAAGCGCATGTACTGTATCCTCAGATACCACGAGATAGGAAGACCCTACACATTTAGGAAGCTACCTTACTATATTATCAGTTATAGACCAACTTTTATTCTTGGCCCTGATGCATCTGGAGAGAATAACACAAGCAGCCTCCAAATATACTCCTGGAAGAATTAGAATGCTACAGACTCTAAAACAGATTGTTCAGAGAAGCCTATAATGCATTCAGTTCTCTGTCGGGTTCAGGTAAGCAGGATACAAGTTCCCTTTTCCAACCCTCAGCAGTGGAAAGAAGCAGCAGACTGATTTAAATTTATTACCCTCCTGAGGTAGAGAGAGCCTGTACAATTGGCTCAGCACTGCTCATCCATTATAGGAGTCATTCTACAACAGTGTACAATCATGTAAAGTCTTTATCTCTTAAGAAGAAGAAACAGAAAAAAATGCTTTAAAGGCTCTGAAGGGTTTGAAGAGAGTTGAAGATTCTAGGTCCATAATCCATTAAAGAAACATTAACATCTCTGTCAGGTCACTGGAAGGTCTTGCTAAGAGGATTATTAATCGTCTGACAACAGAAGCTGAAAGAGGAATTAGAAAATTTAGGAAATCTGCTGAAGATTCCTTTCTATATACATATAATTACAGGATTTGGAATATACAACTGGGTTTTCCAGGTATAGGTTTTAAGATTCAAATTATCCACCTCTCCATTAAAACTATTATGGAACTATGTGACAATTTTTATGATTAGGAAACTTATAAGCCTTCATGGCATTTCTTGGGCTAACATCATGTCGCTGGTACTTATGTAACTACTACGGAGGGTCATTTTGTCATTGTGGAAATCACAATGGAATTAGAAACAGAATATATGGGTTCCAGTTCGACTAACAATACAATTTGCTTAATGAGATTAAGCAAGAAACTTTATATCTATGAACTCTAGTTTCCTTTCCTCACCTCCAAAGAGTACTTGAGAGACCCAAACAAATATAAAGGACTTTGTAAATTGTAAAGTACTCTATACATGTGAACTATTCTTCAGAGCACTGAACTAACCTCTCTCCTTGACCTACAGTCTCATGTTTCAGATGTCCTGTGGACATCATAAACTCAACATGACCAAAACTGAACTCAATTATCTTTTCCTCACTTTCCCCTCTTAATGCTGAGGACACCATCATCCTCCCAATCACTCAGGTTCACATGCTAGGTGTCATCCTCAGCTCTCACCCTCTCTCACATCCTCCTTTTCCCTCCCAGCCATATCCAATCCCTTGCCTTCATAATATCTCTCAAATAAATCCCTTCTGTCTTTTGACTCTGCCACCATCTTCTACAGGCCCTCAATCTTCCACATCTGAACTATGAAAATAGCCTTCTGGTCAGTTTCTCTGCCACAATTCTCTCTTCACTCGAGTTCTTCTACATTTAGCTATCAATGTGATCTTTCTTAAGCATAGTTCATGCATTCTGAGATGCAAAGATACTGGCTTTCTGCTATTTTTTGCATAAAACACTCCAATCTCCTAATTCCACAAATTTTCACTGGCTGTCCCCCATAGCTGGGATTCTCTACCTCTTGGCTTTGCTGAATTCTTTCTGGTCCTCGTTAAAATCCCACCATTCACAAGAAGCCTTTTCCAATCTTCCTTAATACTAACAGCCTTCATTCTAATGTTATCTTTAATTTATCCTGTATATATTCATTTTTTTATATATATAGTTGGTTGCATTTTTCCTTCCCCAGAGGCAGTTAGGTAGAATAGCGGATAGAATACTGGGCCTGGAGTCAAAAGAGTTCAAATCCAGAGTTCAAATCCAGCTTCAGACACTTCCTAGCTGTGTCACCCTAGGCAAGTCACTTAACCTTTTTCCTGACTCATTTTATTTCAATTATAAAAAAACAAAACCAGACCAGAATAATAGCACCTACCCGCCAAGGTTGTTAGGAAGATCAAGAGAACTGATATTTGTGAAGTGCTTCGCACAACATCCAGCACACCGGAGGCCTTACTTACTTGCCTTGTTTCCTCTTGCTCTCCCTCCTTTCTCAGTAGAACATCAGCTCTTTGAAAGCAGATGCATTTTGTGCCTTTCTTTGCTGTACATGACACACAGCAGGCACTTAACAAATGTTCAGCTTAATTCATTTTGCACTAGTCCTTGTTCTCAAAGATCAAAATATTAGGGAGGTAGTCGGGAAAACCCACTGGATGAGGACGCAGAAGATTCAGGTTTGACCCCCTAGATCCATCACTTACAAGTTGTGTGAATCTGGACAAGTTATTTATTAACCTGTGATATGTATATACCCCACATAGACACATGTTGCTTACTCGGATCAGCCTGATGCAGAAATAATATAAACCCATTATATGCTAAGAGCTTTGCTAGGTGATGGGGCAGAAGCCAAATTTAGCATAGTTATGGTCCCTGCTTGGAAGGAAGAGAAGGAGGGAGGGAGGGAGGGAGGGAGGGAGGGAGGGAGGATGGTAGCAAAAGTTTGTAAAGCACCTACTATTTGCCAGGCACTTTACAATTATTCTCTCATTTGATCCTCACAATAACCCTGGGAGGAAGGTGCGATTATTATCCCCATTTTATAGTTGAGGAAGCTGAGGTGGATCAAGGTTAAATGACTTGCCCAGGGTCACACAGCTAGTACATGAGTTAGGATCTGAATGCAGCTCTTCCAGAATCCAGGTGCAGCATTCTACTGGGTCACCTAGATGCCTCATGGCACTTACAGCCACATAACTTCACGTTACTATAACATAAAGTTATACTATAGTTACATGGTATATAGTTATACTGTAACATAAAAGAATACAAGGTAAGTTCATAAAAGTGCAAGCAAAGTACTTTGTGAGGTACGAAGGAGAAAAGGTAGTCAACATTTGGGAGTGTAGCAATAGTAAAAGCTTCTCTGCACATGTGGCATTTGAGTTAGGCTTTGGAAAATGGACATTAATGCAGGAGGCTAAAAAAGGGCAGAGTGAAGGAAGGCAGGCAGAGGAAACAGCGTGAGTGGTAGAGGGAGGGAATGGGGAACGTCCAGGGGACTACAAGTGGACGAGTCTGGCGGACGTGTAGAGCGCATGAAATGGAGACAAGGCTGGAAAGGTCACATGATGTCAGTGTTTCACAGGTGTGCTCAACCTGAAGGCAAAATCCCTAGGAGAAGAGCCCAGTAATAAATCAGCCAAGCCTAGAGAAAGGCAGCGATCTCGTCTCCTTTAATTCCCCCTCACCTTCTGCCTTTCCACTTCTCTGCCCATAATAGAACAGTGCTGTTCTGCCAAATGGAGTTTTTTAATGTCTTGTCATGAAATGGGAGTTGGGGGCAGGGGAATCCTTTGTTACGAGAGAAGACAAACTTCTTATTAGATGAACTCTCCCAAAGAAGCTGTCTCCCTCTGAGCAAGGCCTTACAGACCTGCCAGTGATAGAATATCTCACTTCTGTTTACAAATCATGGCTAATTAAAATCAAAATGTGCCCAATATAAATCTTTAAATACATACTTCACCTTGGAACATTTGTACTGGTAATATAAGGAACTAAGGAAGTTAGAGCTTTTGAGATCTGAAAAGCTCTACAAACAATATCATTTACAAGCAAGTCCTTGACTGTCTAACCCCTAGAAAGGTTAAATGACTTGCCCAAAGACCACACGGGTATCAAATAGCAGAAAACTTTCTAGAAAATTGTATATATGTATATATAAACAAATCACAATAAGACACAACTCAGCATGTAAAGATTCAGACAGTTTTAGCTTCTCTTGTTTCACTTTTGTTTTTGCATCCCTAACACCCAATTAGATGTCTGGTATACAGCAGGTACTTAATAAATGCTTTTAAACTGATGGGTTTTTTAAAAATTATGAGTAAGCTCCTCTACTGTATTTAAAACATGATTCAGTTTTACATGCAGTTTCTCAGGAATAGATCTATTCTGTAAAGCAATGCACATAAAAATATATACTTCTGAACAAATACTGTTACCACCCATTTTTCTTCTTCTCTCCCCCTCTTAACCACAGACCCCAGCCCTAGGGAGGCTTTCATGTATCCCCAAGGTAGATGAAGTATTTTGTTTTCACCAGTCAAGCTGTTTACCAAGGTTACATAGTCTTTGGGACAAGCTGCATCAGAACCATCCAACCCTTGACAAGAAGGGCCCCAAGGCGTTCTGGCAGCAGAACAGCCCACTCAGCTGGGAGTCTGGACTCATGAAAGGTATTCTTGCAACAGCTCTCTTACTTGTTTATGTTGCTGCCTTCTTTCAGACGCTCCCCAGCGGCTCCTGTTTTAGACACTCTTTCACTTCCAGCCAAGTCTACCAGGCTGACCTTACTGACTTTCTCTCCCGAATTCTAGTTGGTGGAAACAGGAAGCAATAAATGTTAATACAAAAAAAAAAAAAATCCCACACAGAAAACAACATGGTAACACCTATATCTGCTAGATTAAAAAAGAAACCTGTGCCCCTGCCCCTACTCAAAAGGAAAAAAACATATTCCCAAAGAAGCTAGTCTTTAAGTCTATACATTGGGTATTTGGGGAAGAAATTAACCACAAAATCATATTTTAGATTGGTACGAAACTATGTCATTTTTATCATGCCCTTAATTTTCCAGAGTACCCACAAGAAAATCTGAGAGATTGGTACATGTAATAAAAAATCCCTGCCCTTACCCCTCCTCCCCACCCCCAACAGTTCAAACTGGGGAAGAAGATTGAGAAGCCTGTCAGGAACTGTTTCTTTTATGTCCTGTCGTGAATTTAAAAGGCAAACCTTTACTTAGAAACTTGAGGGTTATTCCCAGTTGGATGTCCCTTGTTGTATGTTAGGAGGCCTCTTACAAAGTAAAATACTCTTTCTTTAGAAAAATGACATTTTGGGCTACATTTTGTAGTTTTCCCAGAGTTCCTTAATTCTCTGTAAGGCAAACATATAGGTGGCATTGCAAAAGGGATTCCCATTCCATTCCATCTGCTATTTATATAACATCATTGCGTGCCCTCCAGGCTCTTTGCTGGTCTTGATTTTAAAACTTTGGGTTAAGTAAGGGCAATATGAGACCAGTTTTCTTAATAAAGTCATGCATCAAAGTCAGAGGCAGGCATGCAATATGAATCCCCAGCCCCTGACCATGCTATGAGTTATTTCACTCATACAGCATCCCATTGTCTCTGTAGATTCATGACTTCCACTTACACCAGATTGTAAGTCATACAATGTCTGTGTGACTATAATGTTGAAGACAGCATGGGAGCGACTGCTTTCCTCATTCATATTAGTTGCCGCCACTGTTCGAGATTTGTTTCCCTCAGACATCAATGACTCAATGTCCTAGGGCAGAAACACAAAGAAAGAGTCCTAAAGAAAAGAGGATGCTACAAGCCTGAACACCAATATTTCTTCTGCCATACCAATTAAATATATCTCCTTTCCAGAAGTATTCTCTTCCCTCAGCTCTAGTTAAAACATGGTTCAAACTTTCATCCCCATCTTGTTTGATTCTACTGTGCAAAATGTTTATGTTTAGAATATAACTTTCTTTGTCAATTTTTTCTTATCGATGACATGCTTCTGCTTTTCAAGTTTCTCTGAGTATGTTGCAGGATGTAATTAACAATGAATTCCTAAAGCCCATCTTCTAAGCACTGGGGCTCCATTTCTCTTTAGCACTGCTTCTGAACATGCTCAGTTTTAGTGCTTTTATACCAGCCCAACACACGTTCATTTAGGAAGATTAATTGCAGAAGATGATGAATGGATTGTGCTTCCTATCTGAACATCACTGGCTTAGTGCTATAATCATTTAATTGGCTAAAGTGATTACCTCACTCTGAGACAATGTTTCACTACCAAAGATGATTACAATCAATCTTTATCCCTACGTTGCTGATTCAGCTAATGCATTCTATGAAACTGTGTTGAGTTGTATCGTAACAGGGATGAAAATGAAAAGAGAAAGAGCTATCCATTTCAACAATTTTTTTTAATGGAGAGTTAGTAGAAATAATATCCTGAAAATCTGCAACATTAATTCACTGATGAGAGATGAATTTAGGAAGCAACATAGTAAGACAGAGCAAGCGCTGGCTTCAGAGCAAGGAGCCCTGGGTTCTAGTCCATTCCCAGCCAGGCAGCATCTATATGAGTAAGTGTGGGGAAAAATGGATGAGATAATTTTCAAGTTTTCTTTCAGCTCTAACAATCTCTTGAGTTTCATGAGGTACATTTTAGTTTATCAAGAAGTCTCAAAGAAATTGACAAAAGTAGAATATAGGTGTGTACTCCTTTAAGAACAGTTAAGTGAAAATTCAACTTTTATAGCAGGTAAGTTAGAGAGTGATTATTTGTTTAAAAGAAAACATTCATTCTAGAATTCTTTTAAATAGTATGTACTATTTCATTTAAAATTAGATTAGAACTAGACATATTCAATTAACCCCTAATTTTTAAGGAGTACACTTTCCTTATCACATGAAGTACATCCATAATTTAAAAATGCAAGTCAATTAACATATTAAATGAAACTTAAAATGTTAAAATAAATGCTTCATTTTCTACAAGTGTTATAGAAGAGATCTAGGACAAAACACTTTACTCCCTTCTAAAGTAAATTATGTAAGGGATTTTTAAAAATATTTAAAGCCTCTGTGAATTTTCTAGAGTGAGAAAATTATGTAATTCAGCAAGGAGGTCAATGTCTTACATATAGTGGCCACCTAAAGATTCCTTTCATGTCTGAATGAATTTTCAAAGTAGATATCATGTTCATTGTGCTTTTTTCTCAAACTATCTTTTTAGAACTTACAGTTAATGAGACCTCATTTCTGACACGTTTATCCATCTTTACTTATAAAAATTAAAAGACAATGTTGTATCAGATACTTTAAATCCCCAGCCACCACAAAAATTATTCCTATTGGGTCTCTATGCTAAGAAACAAACAAAAACTCATTTCTTAGGGATTTATATTGGTCATTTCTGATTTTAATGTAATCCTCCCAATAGATAATTATCTAATGAATCCTGTTGGAAACACATAGAATTAATTATTCAATACTCCAGGTGAAAAATAGATTTTTCTAATTCCCAACCTTTCCCATTTATGTAGAACTAGGGTGAAAATAGATATGGTGAAGATTAGGATATATGGTCCCTAAGAATATATTTCTAGGAACTGTCTGTAGTTTAGTGTGAGAGATGGAGCAGCAGCAGAGCAGAAAATGGCCATAGGCACTGTTATACTGTTATCCCCATTTCACAAAAAAACCCAAGTTCAGAGAGGTTAAATGATTTGCCTAGGGTCACACAGTTAGTAAGTGCTGGAGCAATATTGAACCCAGGTCTCTCCTAACTCTCAATCTAAAAGGTTCTTACTACTATATTATCCTGCAATTGTGAGCTCTGAAAGAGATCTACATGATGAAAGTAGAGCTTTAAGGGATTAATGTGATAGTAGTGCATGTCTAACTAGAAGCAGAAAAAAATTGGCAGCAGAGAACAATCAGAAGCCTACTGTGACATTTTGGGCAAAAAAGACAGACATATTTTGAAAAAAGTGACACGATTCAATTGATGCTGAGAAGGAAGAAGGGAATGAGTATTGGTGTCTGAAGGACCAGGAGAATGGTGATATCACTAATGAAAATGGTTTTGGAAAGGAAATCTAGGTGTTCGTTGTTTGATTTTTTTCAAGGCAGGGAGATAAGTTTTAGTTACACTGAATTCCAGGTAATGATAGCCAATGTCCTGTGGGCATCTAGAAATACTAGAGGACAAGTCCTGAGCTAAAGACACAAATTTGAAAATCATCATCCTACAGACGTTAGTTAAAGTTATGACAGTGGATGAACACTAAGATGAATATAGAAGGATAAGAACAAAGCATCAAAGACAGACTTCTGGGGATGTTGAAAATGAAGGGTGAGATAAGGTAGTGAAAGAGGGATAGAAAAGAAGTGAGTATAGACAAAGAAGAACCAGGATAGTATGCTGCTAGAGAAGCCAGTGGAAGAAACAATTTCAAGAAGGAAAGGATGGATTATTCATAGAGCCAAATATGGTAGAGAAACCAAGGAGGACGAATTTTGAAAAAAGACTACTAGATTTGCCTAGTAGGAAGACATTAATAAGCTTAGGGAAAGCAGTTTAATAGAGTGATAAATGGTTTTCTTATGTTTTCTTATGTGTGTTCAACAAACACAAAACAATGAAATATATCTTTACTGCGAAATTTGCATAAGTAAATTGCTAGGCAATGTATAGTGTATTTGCAAAATGAATTGTGTATTGAACTAGAGTCAATATTATGCCCATCAGCTGCAGTAGCACTAGCAGCCAAAATCCTTCTCTAATCATTTTGCCCTCTTTGCCAATACTGGTAGTTTCTTATGAATACTTCTACTTACCTCAAAGCTAGTAACAGCCAGTTGAGATAGGCCATCTACATAGGGCCCCAAGACTTTATGCTCTCGAACTTTAAGGGACTGCCTGCTCCTTCAGGATGAAAAAAAAAAAAAGAATAGATAGTATTTTGCACTTGCAAATTTTACTACTGCTTCTTTGTAAGAGTATCAAATTAGAATGGTAGTTACAAAAGATTAGAAAAGTTAATTATTAAAAAGTTAGTCCCAAAAAGTTAACTGCAAAAAGGAACTGATATAATATATTCTAAAAGTTATTTTATTCTGGCTTACTAAAATAGCATTCTAAATCAAGAATATTTTCAAATCTTCAACTCTATTTTTGCTTCAAAAATACATTTCCTTTACCAAAGCAAAAAAACAGTGTGCTAAAATACTTGACATACTAATTTGCTTCATTGAAAGAACATAAAAAACTCAAAATACCACATATGGACAGATAACAGAAAGAGAAATAAGAAAAATGACCAGATCAAACTGGCAATGGATGCATAAAAAGATAATTTGACCAAGTAGAATCTCAGAATTTAAAAGTTGGACCTTGGAGGTCATCTAAACTTAATATCCCTCCATTTTGCAGATGAGAAAACAAACTAAGATTCAGAGAAGTGAAGGGACTACTAAATAACAGAAATAGGACTTGAACTCAGGTCTTATGACTCCACATCCAATGATCTCTCTTACTTCATGGTATGTCCACATTAAAGCTGGCCTTCAAGTTCATTCTCACCATAGATCAGCAATGAAAATCAGGTAAGGACATAACTAACTAAAATCCATCATCGTGGGGCATTTGACCCAGTAAGGTTTCTCATTGAAAGTTTTTTGTTTAGTGTTCTCAAAAAGGGTAGTCAGATAGTTACAGCATATTTACACTGGAGACTTTATGGGCTTCAGACTTCCTTATACCCTGGCAGTGGCAACTGCCTCCTCTGATTCCTTTATTTAACATACATCACAAATCAAAACAACAAAAATTTACTGAGTTCATGCAAGGCATTATGCTAAATACTTACCACTATCACACTACTCAAGTTTGACATCTAGAATCCTTAATTTTTCTATCTTATACCTAATGGAGGTCATTAGTACAACAAAGGTCTGGGAGAGGCAGAACAGGCAAAAATGACAGCAAGATAAATTTGTTTCTTAAGACCTTATATTGGCTTACTTTGATGCCTCATCATAGTGAGGAGAGTTCTGGCAGGTCCTATTAATCTGGGGAAGGGCTGTGTGCAACCTTGACAATAAATAGACTGTATACTTGTCATCTGAGGGCCAACCTACCTAAATTGAAAGAGGTTCATCGCCAGAGATAGGGTTGGTCACCAGACAATAAATTTTTTGGTGACTGTAACTCATTAAATCAATAAACAGTGTCCATGAATGCCTTCAAAGAAGCACTTACACTGATGAAATCATAGATAACCTTATCCAGCTATCTGAATGTATGGTGAGAAATTAGTTATAATAGAGTAAAACCTAATAAAGAAATGAGGCTCTAAAGTCAGAATGAAAGGTGAAATTATTTACAATCAAAATTTCTCTTGAAAATTCCTTCATTTTGTTGACTTTTAATTCCTTCTTATTAGAAGTCTAACTTTGTTTGAGGTCAGTTTTGAGCAGCAAATAGATGCAAAAAACCTTTTTCTTGAAATGTGTTGCCAGTGATGACACATGTTCATGATTCTCAACTTTTAGATGTAAGTTTAATATCTTTTTAGTTTTTGTTAGTACCTTCATCATTAAAAAAAAAACTGACTAGAAATTCTACTACTTTATTATTTGGAGAGAGCCTAACATAAAAGGGGAATCCTTCCCTTACAATCCAGTTGTTACAATGGGGAATACAAAATTCTGAGCAAAGTGTTAAACCCAATCTTATTCCTCACAGACCACTGTGGGGAAAGGGGCAGTTATCACTCTGGACTGGGTCAGCAGATCCAGTTGAATTCACATGGGTTGAACAGGCATTGGGGGCATATGATGAAACAGTACTTTGGTGGGACACAGAAAGTTGGTATGTAACCAAATATACAATTAGCTCCAATGAGTATTGATTAGGTAAATTTTGAGGTTGCAGGGCTGATTTATTGAGCCTTTTCAACAGCAAGTCAATAGAAAATTAAGACAAAGGAAAGGGCAGCAACTTATTAGCTATATTGTGTTCTCTTTTTCACAGTATCTGCTCTTTATCACCTTTCATATCTATAAACCATTTATGAGCATGTGAGAATAACTTCAAAATTAAACAATTTTAGGTTTCTGTGAGAAGCTACATCATTTATCATATTTTCATAAAGAAGAACTATACCCATCTTATAGAGAATTTTCTTATAGCAACCATATCCAATTTTCAATCTAGACTTATGTGACAGGAAATCCTTTTGGTGTCGATCCACAGAACTTAAAAAGTAAGTCTAAACTTTTCCAGTGGCTGCTCAGTTTTACCGTTATCCATGATTGTGATTGTACATTACCAGTATCATCCAAGAGCTTTTGTTTTTATGTCTAGTACAACACAATCTTCACTGTTAAAAGTAAATGATGGTAAAGAAATACGGTTTATTTCTAACATAAATAGAATATGTTCTTCACAATATATTAAAAGATTTGCCTAGATTATGCAAGTTCAATTTCTCCATTCGATCACCTCAGCAGTAGAACTATTTTCTATTTTAATGCAAGGTCCAGAGTTCCCTTTTGGATGACTCTTCAAGAAGAGTTCTTTGATTATAGTAAATTTTTTTTTTTAAATAGTGGTCATTGTAACACTCAGGACATTAAAATTCTCAACAACTGGCATTTGTAGGCAATCTAATGTAAGCCTATTGGACACTGATGAGTTTTGAGCAGCCTAAGATATCTCAATAAATTAACTGAATAAACACTCATTCAACACTTTATGAGTGAATGGCACTTTACTACATGCAGAGGGGAAACAATGAAACATCATGCAATTCTTATCTTCAGTTCACACTATTGCAGGGAAATTAAGACGTACACAAATAACCTTATTACAAGTTGAACCATGCTAAGTGCATTAGAGAGTTCAAATAATATGGAATAAGAGATGAAAGGAGAAATCACTGTCTAGTTTGTGGAAATCCAGAAAAGCTTCATGAAAGAGGTATGAACCTGAAATAGACCTTTAAGGAAAGGAAAGATTTCAAAAAGGGAAGATAGGAAGGGGAGTTCTGATGTGGTTTTTTTTTTTTCCAGGCACAAGAGATACATAGAGGAACAAAGAGTCAGAAATAGGTCAGGAAAAAATGAATATTTATGTTTGGCTGGGAGGTGCTGAAGAAGTGACCACTCTACTGAGTGTCAGAGATCATGTAGAAGTCAGAGGAGTTAAGGAGCTATGAGACCAGAGTATCAGAAGGGCGGTAAAAAGGAATACTGAAATAGACAAGAAGGATTTCAGGGATCAGGGAAGGAAAAAACTGTAAACTATGGGCTCCAGTTATTGACAATAGTAGGAGAGTGTCTTGGAGGCTGATACATGGGAGACACAGGAAATAGTTACAATCAGATAGTATCAAATTCAACTATCTTGAAGTTTTTTTTTTTAACACCAAGATTATTTTAATATATTACCTCTATCATAGAATTTTAAAATGTCTGATTTCAAACACTGACTCACCCTTTGGGGTCTAAAAGATCCCGAACTTTCTCATTATAGATTTCCATGTATGACACTTCAACTTTAAAGATCTGTGATTCATTTTGCTCCAAAGAGATCCTTTGAAATAAAGCACAACAAAGTCGTGGAATTAAGCCCAGCTGCTCAGCATTGCCCATCATTGAGAAGGATTTTCCTGAACCTAGAGAAAAGCAATCAGAGAGACAGGTAAAGATTGAGAAAGAGAAAACTGAATAATATGAATATCCTAAAGGTACTCATATGTTCTATCTGTGTGAGTGTGGGTATTTTTAATAAATGATTTTCATTCTTAAAGAACAAAATGACACATTTCTCAGAAATCCAATGTAAATGATAACTATATTTCATTATTCTTCTCCATGCCAAACTGGCTGACAATTCATTGCTCATCTCCCTGCTTTTGAGAAAGCTAATTTCTTTCAAAGCTCACCTCAGACACCACATCCTATTTGAGGCTTCTCCTATTTCCCTTATCTGTTATTGCCTCCTGCTTACCCCTCCCCCAAATTGCCTTAAGTTACTTTGTACATACTCTGAATATAACTATAGGAGAACATGCCATTTCCCTTGATAGAATATAACCTTCTTGAGGCAAGGGCCATTTCATTTTTGCCTTTGTATATCCCTGGGGCTTAGCACAGAGCCTAGCATAGACTAGGTACTTGATAAATGCTTGTGATGGTGGACTAGTAGTCACTTCACTCCAGGGAAGCAGGTTTCAAATTTTCTTTTGACCATTTAACAGGCTATAAAAGGGCCATAATATTTTTATAAATCACAAATTGGATAAGAAGAAATTTTTTTGGAAAAAAAATATATTGTTTCCTGATTATTTTATAAAAGGAATTTACAGAAACAGCAAAAAAAAAGTATAACATGCTTAGTTTCAGAAGGGCAAACAATGAACTAGAAAGCAATTCCCTGTCAGAATAGTCCTTGAGTACTTCATAACTCTCTATGTAGCTGGATAATGAAGGAAGACTGCATTCTACTCTCCCATACTATGAACTCCTGGAGAGCAGGGACTGTATTTCTCCTTTCTTTTTATCCCTGGTGCTTAGCACAGTTTCTGGAACTTAATGAATGTTTACTTACTATCATGAAAAGCATATTTATTGACTATCATGAATTTTACATCTTACAGTTTTAAATTGGGGCAGCTAGAAGATACAATGGCTAGACACCAGGCCTGGAGTCAGGAAGACTTATCTTCCTGAGTTCAAATCTGGCCTCAGACACTAGCTATGTCATACTATGTGATACAAGTTACTTAACCCTGTTTTCCTCAATTTCCTCATCTATAAAGTTGGAGAAGAAAATGGTAAACTACTCCAGTATCTTTGCCAAGAAAACCCCAAATGAGGTCATGAAGAATCAGACACAACTGAAATGACTGAATAACAAAAAGCCTTAAATTAGAGATTTAAGATTTTATATGCAGCCTTAAAGATAGATTCAGAAACTTCTTAGTACCCTCAAAACATTTTCCTGGCTCTCTCAGTTGTTTTCATACTCAATATTAGATGATGAATCAAATGTCTAAAGGATGACATGGGGTCACATTTTCAATTTTATTAAAAACTATCATCTGCCCACAGGCTATTATCTTTTGGGGCTGATCAGTTTCTCTCAGGGCTTAGAATCTGAGTCCTAATAGGCACAAATTTGTTTTCCTAAATATCAATCAGACATTGATTAAACATCTTTTTTGGAGGGAGAAGTGTTATGTACATTTAAAAGTGTCTTCCAGCTCTTTGCATTTTTACGGGTGATCCTTTGTGTCTGAAATTTTCCCCTTCCTCATCTCCATTTCCTGGCTTCCTTCAGGTCCTAGCTAAGATCCCACTTTCCTAAAGAAGCCTTCCCCATTTCCCCTAAGACTAGTGCCTTCTTTTTGTGATTATGTGCATAAGTTTATCTTACATATAGCTTATGCACATATCTGTCTGTTGTCTTCCTTATTTGATTGTGAGCTTCTTGAAGGCAGAGATTGTTTTTTGCCTCTTTTTATACTACCAAAACTTAGCATATGGCCTAACACTGAGTTGGTGCTTAATAAATGGATGTTGACTTGATATCTCTTATTTCATTGGATCTTTAAAATTTGTGAGACAGGGAGGAATGTATAATTACCCCCATTTTATATAGCTATGTTAAGTTATTTAGAGAAAGCATTTAATTAGTTATTAAGTACTCATGGCCAAATATACAGTTAATGGTGGAGACAAAACTAGAATCTAGGTTTCCTGACTCTACAAGTCAAGGGAGGCATCATGATATGATGGAAAGAGTATGGAACTTGGAGTAATAGGAACTGAGTTCAAATTCCGATTCTGTTACTTACTACCACTGTGACCTTAGGAAAATCACTCAACTTCTCTAGGCCTCAATTTCCTCATCTGTAAAATTAAAGGGTTGGACTAGATGACCTCAGTTCTTTCCTGCTGTAGATCTGTAACCCTAAAGTGGTTTTAGAAAATGTTTATTTAAAAATACTTTTCTTTACAATAGGATCTTGGTTATTTGTATAATACATATTGGGACAATAATTTTAAACATCCAGAAGAGATGCTGTTGGAAACAGGAATGTCTGAAAACAAATGCAAGATAGAAAAAACATGGATTGTACCATCAACAAGGCTTTCACCATGAACCATCACTCCAGGCAGACAGGGATGGCACCCAGATTATAGCTGAATAATTCCCACCATGGTTAATTTGTGTACAAATAATCAGGATTTGATTATATTTAATCACCTGAGTGACTGAATTAAAAGGGTAAGTGGCAAAAACGTGTAGAGCAAAATACATTTTTTTTGTCAGTAATAATAATAGGGAATTTGCAGAAGAGCAGCATAAGAGTTATCACTAGAGCTGGATGGTTGGAATAAGAGATGGAACGGCCATGGACATCACACAAGCTCTGCTGGGGTCCACATAATGTCAAGAGCTTGAGGAAGGAATACAATACATTACATGAACCCCCTGTGGGAGGACCTATGGAAGGGCATGGACAAGGGGAGAAGAGGATGAGATATGGATTGGTTGCAATCTGAACCATCGGAAGAATGACCCACATCTATGAGATCACAGATCCACTTAAGTAAATAATAATAGCTCACCTTCCTAGAGTATTTTGTGGACCTCAGTTTCTTCATCTACAAAATGAAGGCATTGTACAAAATTACATCTCAAATCCCTTTCGGTCAGGAGTGTACCAGCAAATGTTTAACAACTGGCTCTCCGAGAAAAAATGTATTCGTGACACACCTTTACATGCGATCTGCATTACTGGTGTTTTCTTCATCATTTACTTAAGTCCAGAAACACTCTGGAGTATAATCTTCATTATTAATGTTTTCCCCACTATTTTCTTAAGTCAAGCTAATCCACAAAATAATAACTCAAGCTCTGATCTGTAGCACTTGCTGATATTGAAGGCATACTTTTTACATATACGTTGTTGAAACTAAACACTTACTACACTTGATGACAAAATGAAAATTCTTACCTGTCTGCCCATAAGCAAAAATACAAGCATTGTATCCCTGAAAGGCTTTTTCAAGAATTCCTTCTCCAAGGCATTTGAAAACTACTTCTTGACCTGTCAGAAAGAAGATTAAGCAATTAGCTAACCATCAATACCCTGAAAACATGATCAATGTTCTATATACAGAAGAGTGAAAACACAATGTGAAATATATGTACAAGAGAAGTCACAGGAATGTCAACACCGAAAGCTGACAGGAAGAAGAGCAGTAGAGATACTCAGTAATCCCCTGGGGATAATTATTGGCAAAAGGAGTAAAAAACATCTTTTTAACATCTGTAAACCAAAGGATGAACCATAACTAATAAGTGAACTAGAAATGTTTAACCTGGGGGCCACAGATATGACGACTTCACAGTCATCACTGAGACTTGTTAAGATAACTCTAATATTGAGAACACAGCAAGGGAAGGATACTCATTGCTCAAGAGGAAGAGATGAAGGAGTGAGGAAGGTAAGGTAACATTGTCCAGCAGTAAGTTATTGACGTTGTGGAAATTCACAATCATGGGGAAGAAGGGATTGAGTCTGGGGATGAGGATCAAAGAGAGAAATAGAGGCAATAAAGTGGTAAAACTACTATGCTACATGAGGGTGGTTTGAGCACCTGGATGACAAGTTCCAGTTATAAAAGGTATCACAAAAAACGTGGGACACCCGATGGAAGGCTTTGTATATGTAATCTCACTTGAGCCTCACAACAACACTGACAGAGGTGCTAGTACTATCCCTGTTTTACAAATGATGTAACTGAGACAGACAGAAGTATCTGAGACAGGATCTGAACTCAGGCTTTCCTGACTCCAAGACCAGTGCCCTATCCAAAGTGCTATGTAGCTACATAATAGAAGTAGGTTTTGGGGAGGTAGGGAGACATCAACAATATATGTATCTGCTAAGAGTGCACCTTTGAGAGAAACAATTACTTCAATAACCTGTGATTTCATTAGTATCCATCGGTCAGTGAGAAAGTTAAAAAACATTTACTAAGCGCCTACTATATACTAGACACTGTGCTAAATGCTGGGGACACAAAAAGAGGCAAAAGACAATCTCTGTCCTAAAAGGTCTCATAATCTAATGGAAGAGACAGTAAGCAAACAAACAGGCACCAACAAGCAATATATATGAGAAATAGGAAATAATTAAGGGAGGGAAGAGTTGGGAACAGTTTCCTGATAGGAAAAAGGTTCATGACCAAATAAAGGATACAGATGATCACAGGAGATAAAATGCATAATTTTAGTTATATAAAATTAAGAGGTTTTTGTACAACCAAGTCACATAAATCTATAATTAAGAGGGAAACAAGTGGGGGAAATGTCTTTGCAATAAGTTTCTGTAATAAAGACCTCATTTCCAAGAAATATAGAGAATTAATTCAAATTTATAAGAATAAAAGATATTCCCCAATGGACAAATGGTCTAAGGATGCAAACCATCAGCTCTCAAGGGAAAAAACTAGGGTTTTCTATAGCCACATTAAACACAAGTGCTCTAAATAACTACTAATTAAAGAAATGTAAATTAAAGCAATTCTGAGGTTCCGCTTTATACCTGTCAATGTGGCAAAGATGGCAAAGAAGGAAAATGATAAAGGCCTGGCACATAGGAAGGACTCAATAAATGTTTATTCACTGACTGAATGTTAGAAAGGCTGTGGGAAAATAAGCACAATGATGCACTGTTAATGGACCCATTAAAGGGTACAACCATTCTGAAAAGCAATTTAGAATGATACTTCAAAGAGATCAAAGAAAGAAGAAAAGGTCCTTTTATGCACAAACATATTTATAGCAACTGTTTTCATAGTGGCAAAAAAGTAGAAACCAAGGGGGTGCCCATCAATTGTTGAATGACTGAATAAGCTGTGGAGTACCATAGTAAGTGTAAGAAATGAGGAAATAAGTGATTCCAAAGAGACATGGAAAGACATATGGACGGATGCAGGGTGAAGTCAGCAGAAACAAAAGCATAATTCATACTATCCATCAATATTACAAAAATGAGCAACTTTAAGGATTTTTATAAACTGATGAAGAATAAAAAGAGCAGAACTGGGGCAACAATTTATAGAATAACAACACTGTGAAAACAGGCAGCTTTGAAAGGTATAATTATGAATTATGATCAAGTCAATGACCACAAATGACGCCTGAGGACTGATGATGAAATCTGAGTTGCTTAAATCAGTAAAGAAGCACACAGAGGAAAAGGGCAACAGAAATGACCTGAATTGATAATGCAGTCAAGTATCAATACATATTTCTGTATGAAATCATGACCAGTGTCCAGTCTTGATGCTTAAGTAGGTTAGAATGAAAGAACACTTTTTTTCTTCTAGGATGTATGCAGTTCTGTCAAAAGCAAATAACTTGTGAGGCTTCATGAATGATGGGAACTGAGAGGGACAGTCTCTCAGACTAAGATGAAAATAATGGGAAGATATTTAAATAAAAAATCCTAAATAATTATTAAATTACTATTTTTTTATAATTTTAATTTTTGAACAGAGAACTTTGTATGTCAAACTAGCAATTCTGTGCCCTCTCCATTTTGTCATAAATTAATTAGCTAAGAATGAATATTAAAACAATTAAACTACATAAATTTAGATTTATTTATAAAAACATGACTGAATCAAGGAGAAGTTTAAATCTGAGATTGACTTAAACATGTGTGATGTTATTCATTTCAAATACATTCAGGAACATGAACTAGTGGACATCAAAAAGCTGCTGACAAGAAGTAAAAAAGTATGTCTTAATGAATAAATAATAATTTATAATTTGTATACCATAGTCTAATTAATAGATCAATCAACACAGCATCTTCTCAATGAGATCCATGGTTAATGCAAAAGAAATCATCCTAACCAGAAAAAAAAAAGTGGAAATGTTTAATGCACAAATGATGACATGCAGTTAGACTGGAAATCCCTTGAGTTCATTTGTCAATATGTATGTAAACACAGGAAAGGGGTTACAGTAGATGGACCTTCAACTGGGTCACAAAATGAAAAGGAGATCACATTTAGGAAATGTTGCATCAGTCTCAATAATTCCAAGCTGTCCACTGCCATAAAACACTTTTTAACACTAACATTCTGCTGGTAATATTACATCAGTGCAAATCATGGAATCCCAAAGTGGTCCATGATGTTTGTGTATAGCTCTCATTGTTAGGAAGTTCTTCCTTATATCAAGCATGAATTTGGTACTTTTCAGCCTCCGTCCATTACTCATTATGTTTCTATCCTCAGCCCAAATGTCACCTCCAACATGAGGTTTTTTCTGATCTCCCCAGCTGCTAGTGCATCCCCTACAAAATGATCTTGCATTTATTTTGCACACACTCATGTGTATACATCTCTTCTTAGATAGAATGGAAGTTCCTTGATGGCCAAGACTCTCCTTTTTGCATTTGTATCCACATTACCTTGTATGGTGCCTGTTACACAGTAAGCTCTTAATAAACAGTCACTGACTGATTTATTCTCAACCCCATACCATTTATTTGAAAACTCCTACCTTCAACAGGGGTCCACTAGAATATGTATTTTTTTGCTGAGTTTGAGAAAGATTTGCTTGAGTTCACACAATTTTCCCATAATAGCTATGGATTTTTAACACCTTTGTGAAATACTAAAAGTACAATAGATTTAGCTAAGTAAATAAATCATCAGACCATGAGTAGATATGTCAACACTCAATCTACCATTTGTTAATACATGTCTACAGTAACATCTTGGCATGGTGAAACAGGGAGATATGACTAAATAGCATATTAACGATCGCATAAACTATTATGCAAATAGAAGACAGTTCTTTCCTTTGCAGAAGACATACTTCTGTATCAGAGGTAATATTTGCTAGAAGGCTTGCCCATGACAGTGTACAGGAAAATAATTATAGAAAAAGGTAGTGGAGTAGTTCAACGAGGCTATGAGAGTGTGAATTCATTTGATAAGTTCATTTAAGAAAATATACCTTTGCTTAATGTTCTTTTAAACAATTTAGATCACTATCTTTAAAGGAAACAATAAAAAACCTTCTACCTTCCTGAGAAGATTAGGGCCATCCAATATTATCTCTTTCAAATCTACTCTAATCCAGGGGTTGGCAAACTATTCTTAGTTGACAAAGTATTTGGCTCATGAAGTAGGCTGTAGTTTGCCCACTCCTGATCTAATCATTTAACCATTTCCATGTCCTCATCCATTGCCTGCATTTTCTCTTTTGACAGTCTCATTCATTTCCTCCCCATCGCTTCTGTACAGCTAACTCTCATTTCTACGTCTCTGCCTTGAATCAAACTATACAGTTTCTAAGCTCCATTTCCACATCTCCACTTGCCCTAGGATATCTATACCTGTATGTTCCACCAGTTCATTAAACTCAACATGTTGAAAGTTTTCCCCCTTTCTCCTTTCTTAGCTCCAGAAGTGCCTGACCCTCTAGGAGTCTTATCATCCTGGAAGATCTCTCCATCCCTGAATTCCCAGAATAATCTGTTTTAAGTATAGATCATGCTGTTTTTTCCTAAGAAAAAAATTATATGTGATTCCCTTTTCCTTACTAAATGAAGCTCAAATTCCTTTGCCTGTCATTCAAGGCTATTATTCACCCTAAGTTTCCAGCCTTGCCTCATATTATTATCTTACTGTATATAATCTTTGCTTTAATTAAATTGTACGACTTTCTATTCTGTTAACAATTACTACATTTTCCCACTGGTATATCTGTGTGTATACAGTTTTTAATGCCTGGAAATACCTTTCCTAATTCTTTTCAACTGCTAAATTTCTAGCCATGTCATCAAGCTCAACTCAAATGCAACCTATTCGAGGATGCCTTCTCTAAACCCTCACCAACCCACCTCTTGTTGATATGGACCTTTCTCCATAGATGTTACTCAGCACTTAAGAACTCTGTAATGTAACTCTCTAATATACTTAATAGGCATATTCTATTTGTCTTTGTTAATGCCATGTTCTTCCATTAGACTGCAAATTCAATGTGGCGAGGGACTAGTTTATATGTTATACAGTTATCCCTTCCACATTGATGGAGTTAGGGACATGATGTACATAAAATTTTTAGGCTCTTCATTTATACCAGAGAGGTCTGGCTTTTTTTCTTCTTCTTTTATGTAGTGTTTACAGCACCTTATTGTACAATTTGAGTTAAGTATTTGGTCATAGGTTCTGGCTCTGTGTCATCTGCTGGCCTTTATGGTTTGTCTGTGGTTTCTGAAAAACTCCCCCCAAATTCCCATTTAATTTCTTATGCCAATGGGATATGTTAAAACCGTGATGGGGAGAGTCATGATGTGGAAGCTCTCCCAACATTTAGCATTAGTGCACATACTGGTTACTCAATAAATGCTTGTTGAAAGAATATTCCTTCTTCCTTCTAGTCTAAAATAAAGGCTAAGCAAACTTGCAAACTGTGACTTGCCCTCTGTTTTTGTATGACCTGGTTTTTGCATTTTTAAATAAAGTTTCTTTGTATTAACCCCCACTCCCACGCCCCACCAATCTTAGCTTTCTGATCTTACAAAAAAACAGGAGATATGCCAGATTTGGTTCTCTAGCAATCATATGCTGATATCCTCCCCTAGCCAAAGAAGAAGAGGTATCTCTTCCTTATATTTTTTATCTGCACTTTTAGTCCTATTCCTTCTTACTTCCTTCATAACCTGACTCCATCAATCATGCCCCACTCATACATCTTCAATCTCTCCTTTATAAGCTACTTCTCAATGTACAAATAGTCTCAGTTTACCTCTAATCTAAAACATCGTCCCCCCCAAAAAAAACCCAAACCCAAACAAAATCTTATCTTCAACTCTGCTACTTCCTCAAGTCCTGCTATGACTTTCTGACCCACTTCACTCGCAAACTTCTATAAAGAATACCATACACTTGCGGGCTCCAGTTTCTTACTACCCACTCACTTTAGCAATCTGGTTTCCTTCCTCAGAAATCTAGTGAATCAGCCTTCCCCAAGGTCAGTTAAGACTTCCTCAGTGACAAATCCAAAGACCTTTTTATGCTCAGTCTCCTTGATTTCTTCCTTTGTGTGAAGGTGTGGACTGCCTCCTCTTTGACGGTTTCATTTTCTTGGCTTCCATATTTGTTTTCTTGAGGTTCTCCTCTCCTGTCTTTGATCTTTCCTTTCTCTTACTGGTTCCTCATGGTCAGCCCATCCCTTAAATATAGCTGTATACAACTATCCCTTTTCTCTTCTCTTTCTACACCCTCTCTCTTAGTGATCTCATTGATTCCTATGGTTTCATTTATGGCTTCTATATAGATGACTTCCATCTCGATCACTACCATTATGAACCTCTTCTTGGAACTCTAGTTCTTTATATTGATCCCATAAGTCATTCTTCTCCCAAATAACATCAGTGTAGTTCATGGCACCAGCATGCTCTCAGGCTCCCAGGTTTGTGAAGTCATCTTTGACTTCACAGTCATCTTCATCCAACACATCCAATCTACTGCCAAGAATTAGTACCTTTTTCCTTTATTGTTTTCACAGAAATTATAATTCTCTTAGCACTTTCTATAATCTCTTGTCCTCTCCCCATTGCTACTGCCTTCCCTCCCCAAACTATTTTATATTGATTTTGTATAATGTGATACATTCTTATATATGTACATGTTGTCCTCATTAGAATGTAAATTGTGAGTGCAGAGACTACTTCGTTTGTCATTGTATCTTCAGTAATTAACATAGTGTGCCTGTAACATAATTGGAGTTCAATAAATGCTTGCTTGACTGAACGTCGAAGTAAAAACCAGTGCTGACAAATATATCTATGTCATTTTTATATGAGGCTATTGTGGTATGGGATAGAAATTTAGGAACTAGAACCCTAGACACTGCTACTAGAAAAGAAATGCAAAGAAGGAAAGAATTAAATATCTAAAATAAACAGTCAAATAGCAACTGGGCAACAAGGTGGCAGTATGGATAAGTGCCAAGCCTGGAGCCTCATTTTCCTGAGTTCAAAGCCAGGCTCAAACACTTACTAGTTGTGTGACCCTGGGTAAGTCACATAACCCTGTTTGCCTCTGTTTCCTCATCTATAAAATGATCTGGAGAAGGAAATGGTAAATCACTTAATATCTCTGCCAAGAAAACCCCAAATGGGATCAATGAAGAGTCATGAAAAACAACTCAACAACAAAAGCAACTGAACATCTTAAAAATAATCTTAATAAAGAATCTATTCAATGAGATATACTGGTATAGTGTTTTTTGTGTCGAAGAACTTAGGTTCAAATCCTTCCTCTGTTGTTTCCTATCCAGGTGAGTGTAGGGAAGTCATTTACAACTCTCCAGACTTCATTTTTCACATTTGTAAAAGGATGGTAAAGTAGATAGTTTCAAACCTTCCTTCCAGCTCTTAACATATGATCCTATAACATACAAGCCAGCTTCCAGAAATAATGGGAGTATTTGTTAATTGTATGATATGTAATCTTTTATTAAAGCTTATAAGTTTTACAAAAGGAATTTTAACAAGTTTTTAACAAAAAAAACCCTGCAGTTTCTAGACAAACTTTTTAATACATAGAAGGCAAATCACTGCACTTTTGTAGTTTGTTTCTTCATCTGTGCGTTTGTTCTTTGTTGCCGAAGACCATGCCATCAGAGAAATAATGACATGACTTGCACTTGACTTTGTTTTGAGTGAGGGAGGGCTGTGTAGGTTACCAGCCTCACTCCTCCTCCTCCAGCCATCTGAATCCAGTGACCAGATATTCATCAGGATGACTGGAGATGACCTAGGATGAGGCAATTGGGGTTAAGTGACTTGCCCAAGGTCACACAGCTAATGAGTGTCAAGTATCTGAGGTGACATTTGAACTCAGGTCCTCCTTACTCCTACACTGGTGCTCTATCCACTGCACCACCTAACTGCCCCTTCCTCATCTGTAAATAAGGACAGTAGACTGGCTCGTTCTTCCTTTTTTTCAGTATGTGCTACATATTTTCCATTTTTCAGTCAAATGCTACATATTTCAGCATGTACTACAACATTTAGGAGCATCAATCTTACAAATAATGTAGTTAACACTGCTTGGAATGTATCCCATTCTGCCTTGTTTCTGTGATCTTTGTCCAAGTGCCTAAATGCCATGGATAGAAGTCCCAGTACAGCTTAAATAAGTAGATGAATAGAATCTGATATGTGTATAGTATTATGTATGGCAAATTTAGAATAAATGAATATTTTAAAATAGCAAAATCAAATCTTGTTTAAAAGAAAAAAGAGAAAGAAACAGAAGTGTTACTCCTTAGAGGACTTAAAAAAGCTTCAAACAGTCACTGAGGTCATTATTCTCTTACCTTTGAGGTACTACTTTCAAATTCAAACAGGCTAAGACAAACACTGTGAATCATTCTCTGTAACAAGGTGTGCCAAACACATACCTTTTTGCTGAGAAAACTATATCTACTCTCTTTCTCAAAACTCAAATGAGATTAAAGTTGGAAACAGGGAGGGTAGGGAAAGAGAAGAGATGCCAATAATGTTGGATTTTCTTTATCTCATAAAACCAAACTAATATTTTTTCTGCCTCAGTGTGATGAAAAAATCCCAAGACTGAAGATGCCAGAAAGATATCATATTAACAAAACCATATAAAATCAGGGATTAATACATGACTTAAAGGTCTCACCTTCTCTGCGAGTTTCCCCTTATTTTTTATGCTGATGTATAGGCTTACTGGTTATGTCAGGCTACCTTTCCAATCTGAATAATCACTAGAAGATTGTTGTTGTCTATAAGTAACAAAGAAAAACATAACACTGTTATCCAGCTCTCTGACCCTTCCTCGAGCTATATATTTCTTTAAGCTTAACGTATGACCCATAAATCTTGCCTACTGTGCTTTATACCCTGTGACAATAAAAAGGTGTTAAATATCAAAACCAATTGTCCTTTCATGATAGGATCTCGGGTGGTCCAGAAGTCTGATAGTTTCTCATAGAACTTCCAGCATTTTCAACATAGGGAATAATGACTTCTGCCAACTACCTGTGGAAGCAGACCCACAAAAGAGGCAATTTATATTGGAGTGAGAGAGCTAGGAACATACTTGACATTTTAAGAGTTTAAACAGCTCATGGGTGGGCATTAGGAAAAATGCAATATCTCCAACCTAAATGTTGATGAATGCAGATAGAACGAAATTCTGTAGGGAATGGCATGGGGGTGGGGGAGAAGCACACTAGCTTGTGAGACACAATCTGGAAGTCCTGCAGGGACTAATTTTGTTAATGACAGAGGGATCTATGAGTATTTGTTTCTATCCCCAGACAAATTGAGCAAAGCCAGATCACTGGCAGGACCAATAGTTCTGTGGCTTTTTCAGCACAGCAGATGCCAAAAAATTGGAAGAGATGCCTTTCTTTGGCCTGGATTCTGTGGCCCATGGCCATTTTGCAGATGCAAGCTCCCACAGTGCCCAGCTACAGTGAAGCCACAAAGCGACTCTGGCCTTACTGGTTAATAACTGTGACCATAATGCTAATTTCCTTCACGGGGTTATTATTAACCTTTCTGTAGCTATGTGGACAGAGCTTAATCAAGGCCCTAATACAGTTACTCATAAGACACTGTCAAAACAGCATGGAGAGAACTTCATGGTTTGGCATTTTTGTAAGCATAGCCTTGGGTCTGAGTCACTGAACCTCAAGACATGTTTGATACAGCTCTTTTAAAAACTAACACCCCTGGGTTGCTTCACTGATGCATAACCCCTCCCTACTGAGACAACTAATGGACTCCAAGCTACTTACTATCTGCCTACTGGGAGATAGGTAACCAAGACAGTTTTCCCTATATGCCAAGGCTCCTATCCCTGGGAGCAGCACAGTGGGAGAAATAAAGATGGAAAGGAAGTTGGGATAGAATTATTCAGTTTTGTCATTGCTTGTTTTAGGCATTGTTTTGGTTTGTTGTGGCATTTTTGTTTTGTTTCTTTAGTTGTATGGGCGGTCTTACTTGTACTGGGATCCTCCATTGAAAGAACTTTGTCTTCAAATTGCAAATTAGTAACCATTTCACAACTTCAATCTTAGAAAATTTCCTTCAAAGCACTGAGATGTTAAAAGGCCTGCCCAAAGTTACACAATTAGCATGTGTCAAAGTCAGTCAGTCAGTCATTAAACATACATTAAGTACCTACTCTGTGCCAGACACTGGGGATACAAAGAAAGACAAAAAACAGTAACTGTCCTCAAAAAGTTCACAGTCTAATTAGGGGCATGGAGGGACAATAAGAAAGCAAATATGTACAAACAAGTTATATATAAAGAGGAAATAATGAATACAAGGAAAGAAGAATTAAGGGGGCTTAAAAAAGCTTCTTGTAGAAGTTAGCTGGGACTTGAAGGAAGCCATGGAAGCTAGTAGGTAGCAAGAAAGAACATTCCAGGCATGGGAAAGAGACAGAGAAAATGCCCAGGGCTGAGAGATGGAGTGTCTTGTTGGAGGAAGTTCAAGGAGTCCATTGTCACCGGACTGAAGAGGTAACTGTAAGGTATAAAGAGACTGGAAAGGTAAGGAGTGGGCTGAGTTATGAACGACTTTGAATAACAAAGAGATTATTTTATATTGGACCCTGGAGATGATTGATAGTCACTAGAGTTTACTGAGTGGGGTGTTGGGGCAGAGAGGGGAATGATGTATATGGGAGCATTTACAACTCAGAAATTGGGAAATGCTATAAATCAGAGCTTGACATTGTTTAGAATTAAGTAAATGATGGGAAAAGTGTTAATGATACATATTAAATTTAAAAGTGTGTTGCATTCACTTCCAGAGAAAGAACTGATACAGACTGAATGCAGATCAAAGCAGATGTTTTTTACTTTCTGCATTTGTTTTCTTTTGGATCCATGTCTTCTTTCACAACATGACTAATATGGTAATATTTTGCATGACTGAACATGTATAGCCTATATTAAATTACTGTCTCAGGGAGGGAGATGAGGAAGAGAGAGAAAATTTAGAACTCAAAAAAATTTTTAAATGAATATTAAAAATTACTTTTACATGTAACTTGGGAAAAGTAAAAGATAATTTAAAAGTATGTTGTATATACATTATTTATATTTTCCTCTGGAGAGCTGGTTGTCAAATATTTACCAGCACACCCATGGGTGTGTGTTTTTGTGTATGGGTGTGTGTGTCTGTGTATGTATGTGGCATGGAGCGAGGTGCACAGGAGAAATGTGTGTATGGTAGGCAGGAAGGAATAAACCTTTGTTAAGTGCTTACTATGTGCCGGACACTCTGCTAAGCTCTTTATAAATACAATCTGATTTGATCTCACAACAATCCTGGGAGGTAGGTGCTATTACTATCATCATTTAAGATTCAGGAAACTGAAGCAAACAGAGCTAAATGACTTGCCCATTGTCACAGAGTTATTTAGTGTCTAAGGATAGGCTAGATCTCAAATCTTCCTGATTCTAGGCCCAGCACTTTATTCACTTACCTGCTAGTAGGTGCTGGCTTAAATAAGCAATAGCAAAATGTAAAAGTTGCCCCTCTTCTTTCTCCCCTCCAAATGATGTTGACAGAAAATACTAGAGACAAAAATATGACCACTGTTTGGCACAAATCCAAAATTAAAAGTAGGATCTATCAACTCAGTAACATAGGCGACAACATTCGTGAATTTAATTGTATTTAAAATAATCTCATGTAGATGTTTCATCCAAAACTATATGTACAAATAAAGAATAAGTGTACAACTTTGGCATATCTTGACCCAATATCAGGTGCAATAATCTCTAGGGTGAATCTGGTAGTCAATCTTTGAAGCACAGTTCCTCTTGAAGACAATACTGAAAGTGATAGGAAGAGTCTTTTTATTCCCATTTATTTATTTGCTCATGTATATATTTCTTTATTTCCTTCTTTATTTATGGATCGACTGTATAGTGGAGAAGCAAGGAGAGCAGATTTATAGTACTCTGCCAACCCCATAAAATGAATGGGATAGGAGCAAGAAGAATGATTTTTAGCTAAAATTCAGAAAAGAAGGGGACATTTTTGTCACACCACAGTACATTTTGAGTCAGGAATTAAGTCTGTGACTTAAACTGTGTGCAGTCCTTGGAGCAGGAAAAATGGCAGCTACAGAGCACATTAAGAGAAATCTGATCAGCAAATCATGAAGGCATACGGCTCTCAGGGAACACCACTTGATTTTTATATATTATGTATCTTACTTAGATGCTCAAGATTTGTATAGATCCTAAGGGAACATATTATATTCAATGGATTTTATAGAGGTACAAGTTTAGATCCATAGAGCTTAGGAAGGAAATTGTACCGAAAGAAAATAATAATTAACAATTAGCTGTTTCATGAAGGAATGATTTAGATTTAGATCTGGAAAGCGCTATTCAAATGACTTTGAGGAAAGCACATATTTGGGTCTCAGTTTCCTCATCTGTAATAGAATGAGACTGGTGTGATTTATTAAATTGCGTTTTATAATACAATGTATGTCATATAGCGTTTTAGTTTTAAATTATCCTGTTACAACTATGTACCACCTTATTATGCATACATGCATATGTATATTTATGCATTTTTATACTTTCAGAAATAAATTGTCAAGTTTGCCCCCACTTATAGATTGTCTTAAGCATAGAAAAAAAGGAAGAAATCAAATGCAAAAATGTAGAATGCCATAAAATCTAAGGTAATAGAAAAAATTAAGCTTTAATATGATACTGACATGTGATAAATTTGCTTGCTTCTAGTGCTGATAAAAAGGTCAACATTATGTTGCAAATGTTACCCATATATTGTGTCAATTTCCATGGGAACTTACATGTTTCCTGATTTTTTTCATTTTTTAAAGTACATGTATACATTCTGAACCTTGTTTGAGAATATATACTGACTATATGAGGTGTAATGTGCCTTGGTAAAATTCCTAAGACAGCTAGTTATTCTATGATAGCATCTAAAAATCACATGTTATCTTGTTTTCAAGCGGGTATTTTCTTCCAGGTTGCATCATTGGTTTCAATACTAAAATGCTTTGAGTTTTAAAAGATTACTCTTAAAAAAATAAGCCTCAAACAAATAACAATCATCAATCTTAATTATGAATAGAAAAACTCTAAGATGAAAGCATTAATTCATTGATAGGAAATACCAGGAAGTAGGAGGGGAAGAAGCTATTTCCTGAAACTGACCTATTTATCAGCCTTAAAGAATAATGGCATCATTGATAATGAGTTAGAGGAGACTCCCAGGGCTGCTCCCAGAACTCTTGAGGGAGAGAAAAAATGAGAGAGAAAAATAGATTGCACACATGATGAAGAGAGAAAAAGTGACAGGGACCCCAAATGCACTATCTGGTAGTGAAAAATATGTGATTTTTATTATTATTTTTTATACATTGTCGTTTAAGATTAGAGTCAGGCTCTGGACTGGTCTTGTGGCAGCTTTCTCATGGATATGAATATCATGTTATTCCAGGGACAGCAGATGCAAGACTCAATGACTATCAGACAGCTTGAAAGCTGACCTGGCAGTGGTTGACAGAGCTGCCAGTTCATACCTGATACACCCTGGGATTACCCCCAGATGATGAGACTACATCTAATCTTCAGGTACAATCCTTAGATACTGGAATGCTTCCTGTGTAGTATTCCTGGTCAGACTGTGTCCCCAGTGACCACAGATCTGTCTCCCTATGCCAACCTGTGCTGCACAAATAACTGGTTTTTTTTTTTGTCTCTGGGATTTCCTAGTCAGGATTTAATCTGGTACATTTTCTAGGTCTGCTTGGAGGAATTTGGGAAGGGAGCTCACTAAACTACCTATTACTCCGCTATCTTGACTATTCATATACTGTTTAATAGAACAAAAAAAATAGTGAGAACTTTTGCTAGTGAGATTTTTCATTAAAGACAAAGTATGCTAGGCTTATAGCTATTTTTACATTAGGAGAGACAGTATTGTGGTAGAAAAAACACTTGGATTTGGGGTCAGGAGTTGTAGGTTATAGACCTGCTTTTCCTTCCACCTAGTTGTATAAACTTGAATAAGTAACTTGGTCTCTCTGAGGCTGTTTCCTAATCCACAAATTTGAATAAGCTATCTCCACAGGCTTTAATATTTTCAAGGAATTTCTGGAACTGAATACACCATTTTAACCAGTCACAGTAGCTCTAGTAGATTTTTCAAAGGTGATAATTATCATCTAATTCAAGTATAGGCAGCCTATGGAATTAGACCTTTAAGGCATTTGTTGGTGGTAGCAACCCTCTCCAATGTGCTATATATATAACAGGGTGCCACGTGCCTACATATAAAGAGAAAATTACATGCGTGTATATATGGGAAAATGCCCATACTTTAGGCATTCCAGTGATGACCACAGACTTTAGTTCAAATCCCACTGTGTTCATTATCAATAAAACAGGAAAGATAAATGCAGTCCTTCAACATGCTAGTTTTTTATTGCTTCAGGTATTATGCATCACACAATTATACAAATAAAAAGACAAACCTTATATCACAACACTCCCTGACACATACAACAAATTCATTAGTAGCTTTTATGGTTCATTATACTAGCCACACAGGGAGAAGGGAATAAATCTTATGGAGTCAGTCCCATTTTATAGCTGAAGGAACTGAGGCAAATAGAGGTTAAGTGACTTGCCCAGGGTCACACTGCTATTAAGTGTTTGAAGCTGGACTTAACTTCCTGATTCCAAGCCCAGGGCTCAATCCACTGTACCATGTAGCTACCTATAGGAAGCAGAGTCGGTGTTACTTGTAAAGGGGGGGAGCAGATGAAATCATGTGGCTTATATAATAGTAAAAATTATCTGTGCTTCCCCCTTCCTCACTTGCAAGCTCCTTAGTTTGATTTTTATAGCAAGGCTGTGAAAATTTCTCATACTTAATACTTAAACAACAGAACCTGTACTTAAAAAACAAAACAAAAACATGATGAAGTGATCTGACTTTTAATAAGGCCACAAAGAGTACTATTAACATTCTTTTTCTTGATAAAAGCACCATATAATGTTAAATGGCCATGTGAGGTTTCATGTTTGCTTTAATTTTGTTCTACAAGATGTAAATGATATGTACCACAGTGCAGAGATGATGTTAAACCTTCTACTTTAACAAAGAAAAAAGGGTGAAGTTCAGCAACTGACTGCTCTGTAAGCTGATACTCTAAAAGGGAAAAATATTAAGAATATTTACACTTTCAAATACGTGCTTTGTTATGTGCCTAATCAGTATAAAAACACTCTTCTCAGCAACTCTAAAAATGTTTTAGTCTGCCAAGAAGAATTCACCCAGGTACAATTTTTTTTCTTCATTTAATAGTTGACGCTGAAACCCAGGGGGTGGGGTTGGAGAGAAAGCAGGGGTGGGGTTGGAAAGAAAGGGGACTTGAAGTCCCCTTAGGAAATCAGCCAGTCAGGTCACTAAAGGGCAAGTACCAGAGATTCATGACCAGCAAGTGACTCCAACCAACCTTGGGTCTGTTAATAGGCTGAACCGAGTTTTCTGAGTGAATCACCACATACAGTTTGGAAAATATGATACAGAAGTACTGAAACATTGATAGGATTTGGAAGCAAATTTGGAAAATGGTCCTGTAGGTTCACCTTCACTCACTGCACACAAGTTCTATTAGACTCAGCAGGATGGGTGTCATTTTCTCAGAGAGTTCCACTGACCTGGCTTCTCATTAGCAAGATTCTACAGTTGGTTATAATAGCAACCCCGATGTCACTGAGTCAGTCTTAAAAAAAAAGATCTGTGTTGGTTTTCAGAATAAGAGCTTTTAAGTCACTTTACTTAGGTCTCCCTCTCCAAAAATTATTTCTCAAATTTTCTTATCCTATGTGAAACAGTTTTATTCACACTTTTCAAGGCCTACAACTCCACTGGATCATTACAAAGTTTAGTGAGTTGCGGGGCTTGTCTAAACCTATTTTGAACCAGGCACTCCTTCTTTTCTAGTTTATGTTGAGTCATGCCCCAAATCTGACTTTCTACACTAAGCATTTCCCTTCTTGGACCTAGTAAGCCTGCCAAGTCCAGGATGAACCCAAACTTTCTCACTACCAGTATTGTTTAGAGGTGATGAATATCCCAAAGAGGGCCCATTGTTAAATATTATTACTTGTAAATTGCTGAGGTTAATATGCAAATATTGAATTTGGCATTTATTTGTGAGTACTTCAGAAGTTTACAAGAACTCCCCCTACTCCTATCTTATAGAGGAAAAGAGTTAGGGCAAGAATATATATATATTTGGAGGCTATCAGGGTTAAGTGACTTGCCCAGGGTCACATAGTTAGTAAATGTCTAAGGTCATATTTGGACTCAGGTTCTCCTGGTATCATGGCTGGTGTTCTATCCTCTGAGTCACCTAGCTGCCCTTACATGTTCTTTTAATGTGTGATATTATGAGAGAGCTTTCTGAGCAATCACATTACGTGCTGTCTCTTCACCTGCTGTCCCCTTTTATTCTGCACTGGAATCATTTATTACTGAATTGGAATTTTTTAATAGTCTCTTATTCTCTGAGCTATCTTTCATTTTGGAAGATCAAGCAAAGTCTATCTTTTATCTGAACTTTTTGAAACATGCTCTCCTAAAGTTTAGAGTCCATGTTTGAATATGCCCAATCTTCCCTGTCTTGACTATCATGAACTCCAAGATGGCATGGGCACTTTCTCTGAAGGCTACTGTCATTGTCAATTCAAAATGACTTCCTCTTTGTTGGTCAGGATTAGATCCAGAGGAAGTTATCCTTATCAATGCTGTTCTCTTCCTATATGTGGAAACTTTAGCAAAGCAAGTCAAGAATTCATTGAAAGCTCTCTGCTTTCAATGGGAAAAAAAATATAGGGATATATATGGATATATGGATAGCTGAAATCTCTGGCACAAACACATTTTACCTGCATATGAGTTTAAAAAAAACTTTATTGGGAAAGTGTCCATTTCTTTCAGCTGACTGGCTGGTATGAAGGAAACTCCTCCCTCTTTTATTATACTCACTCTTAGGCTCTCCACTGTGCTTTGCCTTCATGTTTGTAGGTTTCACAATTATATAGCTAGTGAAACCCTTGAAAGAAAAAAACTTTTTTACACTTCTTCTAATTCCATGCACTTAGCAGAGTGCTTAGTACATGTAAGAACTTGATAAATGCTTGTTGACTGATATACAACACTTCTGTTATAGCTTTTATAAGATCCATTTCTTAGGGACAAAGAACTCTGTTGCCCTACCATCCCAATGACTTTCAATGTTATTTAAGAAGCTATATTTAACTCCTAGCATTAAAATCTCAAATCTATTTGTTCTTTCCACACACACTTCATGCACCATTACACAGAAGTTCACACACGCACGCACACCTGAGGCAGTTGTTCTCCCTTCTTAGTTATTTATTTAAGCACCTCTAAACCACTGTTAGTTCAGACTTTCAAAATCTCTTTTGATCTTGATACTCCTACCTTTCAGTCACGTTATTTCATGTTATACCTGCTGACTATAATGGTGTCCAATACAACAGTTATGGCTGGATATTTTCCTTCCTCCCATTTATTCCTATCTTTTTTCAAATCAAAGCCCTCTTAAACTTGGGAAAAGGGTATTTCCCCCAGAATTCCTGTTACATACTCAGTCTCTAGTAAAGAAGCTATCTTTACAGCAGCATTAACTGTAGACTCCCAGTCATCAAACAAAAATCCTGCTCTTCCACATCAAGGAGTATACTTGCAAATAATTCCTTATCATTAAAAAATAAAGTTTAATATTAAAAATCATATTAGACTTTCGGGAATCTTAAAACATCTGTCATTTTCATACCTCAGCAGCAGTCGCTGCAGGAAATAACTAACAAATGTTCACTGAGTGAGAAAATTGAAATGGAATCAAACAGCCAAATAACAAAAAGATGAACAAAAAGTCTCCAAATCTTAACTTGCTTCATAAAAACAGATGCTTCCTTCTTGAATTAAAGTATGGCTGATTCCAAACAGAAACAGAGGCTTAATACCTTACTATTGTGATATGTAAAAATGTTAGGGATAACTTGTTCAGGAGATTAATGAAGAGATGGAGTGAAATATTTTCAAAATAAGGAATGAAAAGGGAAACAAAATTTTGAATGTCTCTGGAAAAGGTGCTATTGTCAACATCAGCTAGCTACTCAAGAATTTCAAATCTAATCAAATTTTAAAAGAGAAAAAGATCTATAGGCTTATTTTCTTTCCTTTTTTAATAATAATTTATTTATTTAACTTTTTACATTCATTTTCACAAAATTTTGGGTTCCAAATTTTCTTCCCTTTTATCCCCTCCCCCTCACACCCCAATACACCAAGCAATCTAAGTTTCCCCATAACCAATCTGCCCTCTCTTCTATCATCCCTCCCTTCTCTTGTCCCCATCTTCTCTTTTGTCCTGTAGGGCCAGATGACTTTCTATTCCCCATTAACTGTATTTCTTATTTCCTAGTAGCAACAACAATACTAAACAGTTGTTCCTAAAACTTTCAGTTCCAAATTCTCCCCATCCCTCCCTCCCCACCTGCTTCCTTTGGGAAGGCAGGCAATTCAATATAGGCCATATCTGTGTAGTTTTGCAAATGACTTCGATAATAGCCATATTGTATAAGACTAATTGTATTTCCCTCCATCCTATCTTGTCCCCCATTGTTTCTATTCTGTCTTTTGATTCTGTCCCTTCCCGAGTGTTGACTTCAAATTGCTCCCTCCTCTCATTGCCCTCCCTTCCATCATCCACCCCACCTTGCTTATCTCCCTCTCCCCCACTTTCCTGTATTGTAAGATAGGTTTTCATACCAAAATGAGTGTGCATTTTACTCCTTCCTTTAATCGAATGTGATGAGGGTAAACTTCTTGTTTTTTTTCTTGTTTTTTTTTCTCAGCTCTCCTCTTTTTCCCTCCACTAAAAAGTCTCCTGCTAGCCTCTTGAATGAGATATAATTTACCCCATTCCATTCCACCCTCTTTCCTCCCACTACATTTCTCTCTCACCATTTACCTTAATTTCTTTTAAGATATGGTCCCATCCTATTCAATTCACTCTGTGCTCTCTGTCTCTGTATGTGCGTGCACACATGTACATGTGTGTATGTGTATGTGTGTGCGTGTGGTCCCACCAACTACCCAGATACTGAAAAGTTTTAAGAGTTACAAATACTGTCTTTCCATGTAGGAATGTAAACAGTTCACTTTTGGTAATTCCCTTATGATTCTCTTTGCTGTTTACTTTTTCATGATTCTTCTCATTCTTGTGTTTGAAAGTCAAATTTTCTTTTCAGCTCTGGTCTTTTCATCAAGAATGCTTGAAAGTCCTCTGTTTCACTGAAAGATCATATTTTCCCCTGAAGTATTATACTCAGTTTTGCTGGGTAGGTGATTCTTGGTTTGAGTCCTAGTTCCTTTGACTTCTGGAATATCCTATTCCACACCCTTCGATCCCTTAATGTAGAAGCCGCTAGATCTTGAGTTATCCGGATTGTATTTCCACAATACTGGAATTGTTTCTTTCTAGCTGCTTGCAAGATTTTCTCCTTGACCTGGGAACTCTGGAATTTGGCCACAATGTTCCTAGGAGTTTCTCCTTCTGGATCTCTTTCAGGCGGTGATCGATGGATTCCTTCAATACTTATCTTGCCCTCTGGTTCTAGAGTATCAGAGCAGTTTACCTTCATAATTTCATGAAAGATGATGTCTAGGCTCTTTTTTTGATCATGGCTTTCAGGTATTCCCATAATTTTTAAATTATCTCTCCTGGATCTATTTTCCAGGTCAGTTGTTTTTCCCATGAGATATTTCACATTCTCTTCCATTTTTTCATTCTTTTGGTTATGTTTGGTGATTTCTTGGTTTCTCAGAAAGTCATTAGACTCCATCTGTTACATTCTAATTTTGAGAGAACTATTTTCTTCAGTGAGCTTTTGAACCTCTTTTTCCATTTGGCTAATACTGCTTTTGAAAGCATTCTTCTCCTCATTGGCTTTTTGAACCTCTTTTGCCAATTGAGTGAGCCTATTTTTCAAGGAGTTATTTTCTTCAGCATTTTTTGGGGTCTCCTTTACCAAGGTATTGACCCGTTTTTCATGCTTTTCTTGCATCTCTCTCATTTCTCTTCACAGTTTTTCCTCCACCTTTCTAACTTGATTTTCAAAATCCTTTTTGAACTCTTCCATGGCCTGAGCCCACCGGACATCCACCTGGGATGTCTGGGATACGGAGGCCCCGACCTCCACGTCTTTCCCTGATGGTAAGCATTGTACTTCCTCATCAGAAATGAAAGGAGGAAGTAACATCTGTTCCCTAAGAAAGTAGCTTTCTATGGTCTTATTTTTCTTCCCTTTTCTGGGAATTTTCCCAGGCAGTTACTTGACTTCTGAGATTCCTGTCCACCCCCGGCTAGATCCGCCCAGCTAGTGCTTGGGGTCTGAGATTCAAATGCGCTTTCTGTGGCAGGCGCGGCTGCTATTCAATGTGACCTTAAGTTCTGGTGCTTGGGTGGGGGCAGGGCTGCTTTCCAGGCTCAGTTCCCTCAGGGGCTTTATGCAGAGACCTTCAGTAATGGGGCGGGTGGGGGCAGGGCCACCTCCCAGGCTCAGTTCCCTCAGGGGGTTTATGTAGAGACTTTCGGTAATGGCCCTGAACTTCTGCCTGCTGCTCTGGGAGTCCCAGGCCGCCGCCGCTGCCTCTGCCGCTCCCTCCGCTGCTGCCTCCCGAGGGGGCCCGAGTCACGGAGACACCCCGCTCCCCTCTCGGCCAGCCCAGACGTCTCTCTCACTGACCTGTGGAGTCTGTGGGTGGAGGGACCTTCCCGGCCGCCGGAAATTCTGTCCCTGAAGCCTGCTTGTGTCTGCTCCTCTGGGGCTGCGGGGCCAGGGCAGCACAGGGGTGGACTCCACTGTCCAGAGCACAACGGACCCCTGGGGACGGCTCTCCAGGGCTCTCTGGAACGGAAATCTTTTCCACTGTGTTTCTGCGCGCCTTGCAGTGCTCCAGAATTTGTGGGGAGTTCTTCTTGCAGGAAATATATGGGCTGTGGGTTCGGAGCTAGCATACGTGAGTCTTTCTACTCTGCCATCTTGGCTCCATCCCCATATATAGGCTTATTTTCTACCCAACAGGTTATTCTTTGATTTGATGATTCAATGAATTTAAAACTGGAAGGGACTTTAGACATAATCTACCTTCTGATTTAACAGATGAGGAAAGTGAGGTTCAGAGAATTAACTGATTTGCTCAGTGTCACCGGGAGTTGGCAGGTAATAAATTCCTTTAAGGCAGAAAAAATTAACAAACTGATAAGGGAATGAAATCTTATTTTGGTGGTTACCTAAAAGGCTACATTAAAAGACTACTGTAAAGAGAAACTCTATATTGATAATGGAAAATAGCTTAATGGAAGAATGAGTTATGTGTTGATTCCTTCATTCTTCTCTGGGTGTTGCTCCTATTTCTCTGCATGTCTTTTTCTACCATGATTGTCTGGTCTTTTCATCCAAGAAAATCACTCTACCTAAGCAGTCTTCTTACTCTGATAGGTTATTTTCTGTCCCTGCAGCCTCTTCCTCTCATTGGTTAGTTACTCCTGGCACCTCTATTTCATCTTTCTTTTTTAAATTATTTTTTTATTTATTTTTGGTGTTTTTGCATTTTGAGTTTCAAATTCTCTGCCTCCCTCCCCCACTCACTGAGAAGATAAGCAATACAAAACAATTATACATGTGAAATCATGTAAAATATTTCCACATTAGCCATATTTCAAAAAGAGCAAGAAAAATAAAGTAAGAAAATTATACTTCCGTTTGCTCTTAGAGTTCATCAGTTCTCTCTCCGGAGTTGGATAGCACTTTTTCCTCGTGAGTCCTTTGGAATTATCTTATGTCATTATACTGACCACAGTAGCCAAGTCTTTCACAGACGATCACCATAATAATATTGCCATACTGTGCAGAATTACCTCCCAGTTCTTCTCATTTCACTTTGCCTCAGTTTACATACGTCTTGCCATGTTTTTCTGCACATTCCTAGTCATTACTCAATCACAATCATATGCCACACCTTTTTCTCCATTCCCAAACTGAAAAGTATCTCCTCAATTTCCAGTTCTTTGCCACCACAAGAAAGAGCTGCTATAAATGTTTTGTACTTATGGATCATTTTCCTTTTTCTTTGACTTCTCTGAGATGCAGACCTAATAAAGGTATTGCTGGGTCAAAGGGTATATAAGTTTAATAGCCCTTTGGGCTTAGTTCCAATTTGTTCTCCAGAAAGCTTGGTCCACTTCATTACTCCACCAGCAGTTTATTAGTGTACCTGTTTGTCCCTCATCATCTCCAGCATTTGATACTTCTGATAGATATGAGGTGGTACCTCAGAGTTGTTTTAATTTGCCTTTCTCTAATCAATAGTAATGTAGAGCATTTTTTTCATGACTAGCTAGTTTTTTATTTTTCTTCTGAAAACTGCCTATTCATATCCTTTGACTATTTGCCAGGAAACTGAATTGCTTCCATTTGAACTGTCTTAGGAAGATTCTGAGGATCATCTGGCAGGATAAGGTACCAGACACTGAAGTCCTTGCTTGAGGTGAACTGTCAAGCATTCAAACTATGCTTCAGAGAGTGCAACTCTGATGGACTGGCACGTTGTTTGAAATCAAAATATATGCTTGACAAAAAGACTATTTTATAGAGAACTTGCAGGGGGCAGGTGATCACATGGTGTTCAGAAGAAGTGATACAAAGACACTCTCAAGGTCCCTCTCAAGAACTTCGGACCCCACTGTGCAACATGGGAGACACTGGTACACAACCACTAAGCATGGTGTGCCCACATCAGAAAGGGTGCTGTGCTCTTTGAATTGAGATGGCACAAAGTAAACATAGGATGCACAAATTTGGGCTATCCACTCCAAATATTCACATGGACTATCTGTGCCCAATCTGTGGTAGAGCATTCCGAGCTCATATTGGTCTGATCAGCCACAGTTGGACACACTGAAATTTCACTTTATCATAGTGATGTCATTTTGGGCCTTTTCAAAAAAGGACAACCAACCAACCAACCAGCCGGTTGGAGAATGGCTCTTATTTTTATATAGTTGACTCAGTTCTATACTCAGGATATATTTGAGAAATGAGGCCTTTATCTGGAAAAACTTGCTATAAAATTTTTGATATTACTTCATTGTCCATTTTAGCAAAATGTAGTTTCCCTGATTATCACTTTAATTAGGTTTCTTTTTGCTTTTGCTTTGTTCTGAGATCATGATTACTACCTTTGACTTTTTTACTTCAGCTGAAGCATGTTAGATTCCACTCCACATTTATTTTAACTCTGTGGATGTCTCTTGTACACAACATATTGTTGGATTCTGGTTTCTAATCCATTCTAATCCATTTTATGGTTGAGCTCATTCCATTCACATTCACAGTTATGATTATTGTGTATTTCCCTCAATCTTATTTTCTTGTTTCTTCTCTTTCTCTTTTTATCCTATCTCTCCTCAAAAATCCATTTTGCTTCTAACCACTGCTTCCCTTAACATGTCCCTCAATTTATCATCCCCCTCCTTTTCTCTTATTCCCTTCCCCTCCTATTTCCCTACTGGCTAAGTTACATTTCTGGATACAACTGAATAGGTATTTGATTGACTGATAGATTCTTCTCTCTTTGAACCAATTCTGATTAGAGTGATGTTCATGCATTGCCTACCACTTCCCATATTGTAAAGGCTCTTCCTTGTGTGTCTCTTTAAGAAAATCTTCCCTCTCCCTGGTCCCAGGGCATCCCTTTTTCTCATCCCATCATTTTTTGGGGGATACTCTTCCAATACAACTCACACTCATGTCCTCTGTCTATATAAACTCCTTTAAACCACGCTAATAATGATAAAGTTCTTAGGAGTTACATGGATCATCTTCCCATATAGAAATGTAAACAGATGAGTTTTATTGAGACCCTTATGATTACTCTTTCATATCTACCTTTATACACTTCTCTTGAGTCTTGGGTCTGAATGTCAAAATTTTTATTCCCCTTTGAAAGTCCTCTATTTCATTAAATATCCATTTATTCCCCTGAAGGATTATACTCAGTTTTTCTGGGGAGGTTATCCTTCATTGTAATCCTAACTCCTTTGCCTTCCAGAACATCACATTTCAATTTCTCTGCTCCTTTAATGTGGAACCTGCTACATCTTGTGTGATCCTGACTGTGGAGCTACAGTATTTGAATTATTTCTTTCTAGTTGCTTGAAGTATTTTCTTTTCTTTTCGGTTGTTGTTCGTCCGTCATTTTTTAAAAATTTATTTTTTTTTTACTTTTCAACATTCACTTTTATAAGATTTAGAGTTCCAAATTTTTTTACCTCCCTCCTTTGGTTCCTCTGCAAGATGACATGCAATCTGATATAGGCTACACATGTACAACCATATTAAACATATTTCCACATTAGTCATGTTGTTGAAAGAAGAATCAGAACAAAAAGGAAAAATCACAAGAAAGAAAAAAAACAAAAAGTGAAAACAGTATGCTTTATCTTCATTCAGACTCCATAGTTCTTTCTCTGGACATGGATGGCATTTTGCTTGAAGTATTTTCCCTTTGGCCTGGGAGCACTGGGATTTATGCTATAGCTTACGTATAATATTATACAATGTTCCTAGGAGTCTTCATTTTGGGATCTCTTTAGGAGGTGATCAACAGAGTCTTTCAATTTTTCTTTTACACTCTAGATCTAAGATAATAGAAGCAGTTTTCCTTGATAATTTCTTGAAGCATGATGTCCAGATTCTTTTTTTTATCATGGCTTTCAGGTAGTCCAATAATTTTTAAATTACCTCTCCTTGATCTATTTTCCAGGTCAGTTTTTTTTGCAATGAGACATTTCACATTTTCTTCTATTATGTCATGCTTTTGACTTAGTTTTATGATTTCTTGATGTCTCATGGAGTCATCAGCTTCTACCTGCCCAATTCTAATTTTTAAGGAATTATTTTTGCTCAAGGAGATTTTTGTACCTCCTTTTCCACTTGGCGTAGTCTGATTTTAAAAGAATTCTTTAGTAAACTTTTTTTTTGCCTCTTTTACAATTAGGTCAATTCTGTTTTTTAAGGCATTATTTTCTTCATCATTTTTGTGCCTCTTTTGCCAACCTGTTAATTCTCTTTACATACTTTTCTGGCATCACTTTCATTTCTTTTCCCAACTTTTGCTTTACCACTTATCTCTTTGATGAACTCTTCTAGAAATTCTTGTTGGGCTTGGGTCCAAATAGGTATTTTCTTTGAGACTTTGTAGTTCTTTTCACACTGTTGTCTTCTGAGTTTATGTGTTGGTCTTTCTTGCCACCACAGTAGCTTTTTATGATCAAATTCCTTGTTTTTTTCCCTTTACTCATTTTCCTAGACTATTCATTAACTTTGAACTTTAAGTTAGAGTTGGGCTCTGCCACTTAGGGATAGGGAGGCAGTGTCCCACAATTAAGCCTTTTTCATGCTCCTGTTTTCAGAGCTAGTACTGGGGGTCTGAAAGTTTTTGGTACCTCCAAGGTGGTGTGATCCTGAGAGATGTGTGGTCACTGGTCTTTACCCAGGAAGAGGCCCTGTTTCCATGCAGCCACAAACACTAATGTTCCTCTAATTCCTTAGAACTGTGACCAGAGCCACTGACCCCCAGAGCTCCTCTTTGTCCTGGAACTGCAACCTAGAACCATGTATGGGCAATAGAATTGCCAGTCATTGCCAGGTGTTTCTAGTACCAACAAAAGGTTCCCTGTAATTTCCTTCTGACCAGTTATCTGACTGTACTCTTACCATAACTGGGCTGTGAGCTCCTGAAGCTGCTGTTCTTACAGTTAGCTATAGATAGATACTATAGCTAGTATCTGTCCTACATAGACACTAGCTATGTGACCTTGCTGCAGCCACATGTGTGGGTTCTGGACAGACTTCCACCCTGGTGGCCCACACTTTTCTTGCCAACCTCTTAAGTTTTCTTAGGCTGGAATTCAGCTGGGTTACCTCTAATCTGCCATCTTGGCCTGGCATCTCTATTTTAAAGAAGCTGACCAGGTCAGTCATGTTTCATTGTTTCACTGCTCTCTGAACTATACTACAGATTCTCCAGATTTCTTTCTCCAATACATACCAACTCAAGTACCTCCCTCCACTTCCACCTTCCAGCTTCCTTTTATATACCATCTTCTCCCATTAAAATATAAGCTCCTTGAGGGTAAAGTCTTTATTTTCTTTTTCCTTGTATTTGTATTCCTAATGCTTAACACAGTGTCTGGCACATAACAAGTGCTTAAAAAACTTGTTAACCGACAGTGTTGATATGTGTGATGTACTATACAGAAATTTGAAAAGATGTATATTAAAATATTTTGAATGAAGAAAGTACACCAGAAAGTACTCACAAGCAAGTACTTATGAGAATGAGAGGACTGAGGGTTATAGTTTGTGCTCACAACTACATAAAAATGGATAAGATTGGAAGAGAATTCAAATGGAAATAAGTTATTTTTACTGTACATGTTCTATATAATTTTTATTATAAACAAACAACCCTTAAAAAAAGTAGTCAGGGGCCAAAATTAAGGCAGAATAAACTGGTAAACTCAAAACAGAAAAAAAAAACTTACCAGCATATTTTGTAGTGTTTGATTCATCCATAGACCAAAAGCAGTAATCAAAGGCAAAAACCTGCATCAAGAGAATAAAAAAGATATAATACTCTCCAGCAACATCTCATTGATGTAGCAGGCTCAAAGATGACTCATTGATATGGACTAGAAAGATAGGAAATTCTATTTACCTAAACTCATTCATTTGGAAGAACTGAAATAAAAGCCAGAATGAACTGCCTTGATGAATATGAAGACTTCTTTTAGATTAGAACGTTTGCATATTACATATGACTTTACAGTAAATTCCCACTGTAAGGTATGATTGAAGTTTGTTTCCACAAAAAATATATAAAATTGTAATACTGATGGCTAATGTCAGAGACAAAACTGCTTGTATAAGGCAATGAGTGGGGAATGCTGACCCTGAAAATCAGCATAATTTTCTTTGTTCTGAAAAGGCCTCTTAGTACATACCAAAAACAACTGCCAGGCCAGCTTTCATCCACAAAGGAAAAGGACAAGAAACATAAAACCTACCTTTATTATTGATTTACTGGGTTGGAATCTTGGAACTCACTCAAACTTTTATCGGTTCTCTTAAGCAACTGAAAACTCCTTTATCATACTATCTGATGTAGACAAAAGAGGAAGTCGGGGACTAAGGGTATTCCTTTAAAGAATAAAGTAAATGAAGATGGAATCAAGGGGTGGGGTTTAGTGAACCCTGGAATGCTGACCTATGAGGTTCAAGGTATGAAATTCGAATCTGGATGAAGTATAAAGACTTATGTAACTAGCATTATGGGGGCTTGGGCCAGGCTCTGCTTGCAGGTCAAGTTACCTGTCTTTTAGACATAAAATAAAACTCTAAATTCATTCATGATCAGATAGAATTCTTGGTTATTTCTAACACTACCTACTCAGAATTAAGATAAACAAAAGTTCAAGGAAGACTTTTTTGCATTTTGCTTTATAAGAAAGAGGTAAGTAATAAGTAAATAACCTGATATTAGAAACTTACTCCCAAAGCAAGGGTAGGTAGGTGACTACATCTTGTATCTGGTGTTAGACACAGATACCAGCTCTGTGACCCTGGGCAAGTTATTTAACCTCCACTTGCCTCAGTTTCTTCACTGGTAAAATGAGGATAATAACAGAACTTATATCCCAGGGTTGTTGTGAGGGTCATATGAGACATTTCTAAAGCCATAATGCCATAAACATAGTTAGCACTAGAGAAACTATTACATATATAGTTACCATATATATATATATAATAACACAATACATATATTACATATATATAGCTATATAGCTATTATTACTTCTACTATTAAAGCAACTTTCTGTATATATCAGATAGTTTTAGTATATATGCAGATACAGTTTTGTATCTTATATTTACCACACCTGAAATATTATAAAGAGAAAATTATGACTCTTTGACCTGGTAATATACTAGTAGGCCAATACACTAGAGACCAAACAAACAAAATAGAGAAAGATTCTATATGTACAAAAATTGTTTAGCCAAACTATATGTTGTAGCAAAGAATGGAAAACTAAGATGGTATCCATCTAATGGAGAACAACTGAACAAATGAATATGATGACATATTCCTGCACTCTTAGAAATCATGAAAGGAATGGACTCAGAGAAACCTGGAGTGACTTCTATGAATGTATACATAGCGAAGTAAGCAGAAACAAGAGAATAATTTATAGAACTTGTTATTTTAGTCTTCCATTGCAAGGAAAGGAAGGAAGGATGCATGGCATGCTTACTAGGTGCCAAGCACTGTGCTAAGCACTTGACAAATATTATCTTGTTTGTCCCTCACAATCACCCTGGGAGATAGGTGCTGCTGTTGTCACTGAATAGTTTCAGTCACATCCGACTCTTTAACTCATCATGACCCCATTTGGGATTTTCTTGGCAAAGATACTGGGTAGTTTTCCATTTCCTTTGCCAGCTTATTTTATAGATGAGGAACTGAGGCAAACAAGGTGAAGTGACTTGTCCAGGGTCACATGCTAGTATCGGAGGCAAGATTTGAACTCAGGAAGAGAAGTCTTCCTAACTCCAGGCCCAGGCTCTGTGCCTATGGAGTCACCTAGCTGCCCAAAGGGCTACTATTATTCCCATTTTACAACTAAGGAAACTGAGGCAATCAAGAGGTTAAGAGCCTTGCCCAGAGCTATTAAAGTCTGAGGCTTGAATTCAACTCAGATCTTCCCGATTCCAGCCTAACACTCTATGTACTGCACTACCCAGCTGCCTCAAAGGAAAACAATTGAACAATTTAAGAATCCTGATGAATGCAGTGACTGACCAGGATTCCAGAAGACTGGAAATACCTTTTGAGAGAGGGAGGATAAAGTCAAGGTGCAGAATAAAACACACATTTTCAGACATGTCCAAAGCTGTGTCTGGTTTGCTTGACTATGTTTACTTAGGACAAGATTTTCTTTTATTTAGGTGGCAACAGAAAATTGAGAGGGAAAAGGAGACTCAGTCTCAGCAACAGTGATACAAAAAACGTGGATCATTAGAGCGTTTTTAAATGCAGAGAAGACAACAGAAGGTCAGAGGGACATAGAAAAGTAGGATACTTAGAAAGTAAGTGTTGAATTGATAACCATCACAATTTTGTATACAAGACTCTTTTTTCTATTCTTTGAAAACAATACTCATTCCACTCTGCATCTGCTTCTCTGCCTGGTTTCAACTCCACGGACAAAATTCACCTCCCCATTAATCCCATCTAATCTCATCACCATGCTACTAACTCAGGTCTCTCAAGGAGTACCAACCTCCTCCCAAGGTTTTCTTTTATGGACAGCAGAATACGGACTCTTTTGCTCACTCTACTCCGTAAATGTTGCTCTGGCTGGTTTCAACTCTTTGGAACAATGTATTCCAACAGGAGACACACCTGGTCTTCCTTTTCACGTCCCCCTACCCTCCATTACCTTGTCTCTTTTGCAAGGCAGGGACTGCCTTTCTTTTTATTAATTGTACCCACATAGTTTAGCACAGGGCCTGGCACTCAGTAGGTACTTAAGAAATGTTTATCTGATTGGATTAGATTACTTTGTTGTTATTTATCAAGCTTATCATATCAAATAAGAAAAAATATTTTAAAAAGAAAAATACTCCATAATGCCAAGTTTATCTCACAACTCTTCAGCCCACTCAACTCCAATGACCATCAGTTGTACTTTACTCCATCAGCTTACTAATAATTCCACGCTTTTGATGTGACTTAAATTTTTCTTTATATTTGACCCATGCTTTCCTTGGAGGAAGAAGTGTCTACTCTTTTCAAAAGCTAATCCCTCTAACCTGAGTTTTCATCCCAAGATCTCATACCTGCAAATGAATTAAACTTTTGATCCTGCTCTGGAAATTTTCATGGAATCTTTTTTAAAATATAAAAATACACTTGCATGAGAGTGGCATCAATTCCATTACGTCTCACATGCAAAACAAGTGCCCTGGGCTGCAGCTTACTATTTTAATATGCTTAAAATTAAAAAGAGACAAAGACATTTCATAGAATCAGACTTAAATCTAGAAGGGAACTTGGACGTCATCAAGGCAAACAAACCCTCCCATCTTGAAGATGAGAAATTGAGGCACAGAGAGGCCAAGGGTCACATAGCTATAAACTGTAGGAGGCAGAATAGTGACCTAGGTCTTCTTGACTCCCTGTCCAGAGCTCTATCTACTACAATTACAATTTTGATGTGAATGACTTCTCCAAGGACACAAAACAAATGAGTAGGAAAAAGCCACATTATATATCATTTCCCCCCTTAACCCAGCTAAACATGATCTTTCCCTGCTTTGAATTCCAATAGTACTTCTTTTATAACTCTCTTAGGGAACTGATCCCACATTGCTTAGGTAGACTGTAAGATTCTTAAAAAAACGGCCATATCTTAATCATCTTTGTATATATTTTTACATCACCTATATTTCCCTTTGCCTCTTACCTAAAAAGCCATTCTTTATAACTACTAGTTTAAAAAAAAAAGAATAGGAGGGGCGGAGCCAAGATGGTGCAGTAGAAGGACACACATTTACGAGCTCCAACACCAAAGCCCATAGAATTAATGTAAAAAGAGACCCCATAACTTCTGGACCACTGAAAAGTGTACAGAAATGGAGTGGAAGAGATTTCCGTGACAGAGAGCCCTGGAGAGCCGTCCACAGAGTCCGTCGCGCCCAGGAAAGCGGACCCCACCCCAGCGCTGCCCTGGCCATGGCCCCGGCCCCAGAGAAGCTGACCGAGCAGGCTTCAGGGACGGAAGCTCCGGCAGCCGGGAAAGTCCCTCCGCCCACAGAAGCTACAGGTCAGTGAGAGAGAGACGCTGGGCTGGACGAGAGGGGGAGCGGAGTGTCTCCGTGACTCGGGGCCCCTCGAGAGGAAGCGGCGGCGACAGAGACGGGGGCAGGAAGCAGCGGAGGCAGAGGCGTGGGCGGTAGCTGAGGCAGCAGCAGCAGCAGGCAGGATCTTCATTGCTGAAAGTCTCTGCATAAGCGACCTGAGGGAGCTGAGCCTGGGAGACGGCCCTGCCCCACCCCGCTCTATTATTGAAGTCCTCTGCATAAAGCCCCTGAGGGAACTGAGCCTGGGAGGCGGCCCCCCCCCACCCGCTCCGTTCCTGAAAGTCTCTGCATAAAGCCCCTGAGGAAGCCGAGCCTGGGAGGCGGCCCTGCCCCCACGCCAGCACCAGAACTAAAGCTCACATTGATTAGCGGCCGGCAGCGGGGAAAGTCCATTTGAACCTCAGACCCTAAGCACTAGCTGGGTGGATCTAGGCAGGAGTGGACATGAATCTCAGAAGTCAAGTAACTGGCTGGGAAAATGCCTAGAAAGGGGAAGAAAAATAAGACTATAGAGAGTTTTTTCGAACAAATGCAAATGATCCCGACTTCCGGATCTGACGAGGAAATGTTCTCGCCATCAGGGAAAGATGTGGAGGGTGGGGCCTCAGTACCCCAGGCACCCCAGGGGGATGTTGGGTGGGCTCAGGCCTTGGAAGAGCTCAAAAAGGATTCTGAAAAGCAAGTTAGACAGGTGGAGGAAAAACTGGGAAGAGAAATGAGAGAGATGCAAGAAAAGTATGAAAAACGGGTCAATACCTTGGTAAAGGAGACCCAAAAAAATGCTGAGGAAATTGACACCTGGAAAAATAGGCTCACTCAATTGGCAGGGGAGGTTCGAGAAGCCAATGAGGAGAAGAATGCTTTCAAAAGAAGAATGAGCCGGATGGAAGAGGAGGCTCAAAAGCTCACTGAAGATAATAGTTCTCTCAAAATTAGAATGGAACAGATGGAGTCTAATGACTTTATGAGAAACCAAGAAATCACCAAACAAAACCAAAAGAATGAAAAAATGGAAGAGAATGTGAAATATCTCATGGGAAAAACAACTGACCTGGAAAATAGATTCAGGAGAGACAATTTAAAAATTATGGGAATACCTGAAAGTCATGATCAAAAAAAGAGCCTTGACATCATCTTCCATGAAATTATCAAGGAAAACTGCCCTGACATTCTAGAACCAGAGGGCAAAATAAGTATTGAAAGAATCCTTCGATCACACCTGAAAGAGATCCAAAAAGAGAAACTCCTAGGAACATTGTGGCCAAATTTCCAGAACTCCCAGCTCAAGGAGAAAATCTTGCAAGCAGCTAGAAAGAAACAATTCCAGTACTGTGGAAATACAATCAGGATAACTCAAGATCTAGCAGCCTCTACATTAAGGGATCGAAGGGCGTGGAATAGGATATTCCAGAAGTGAAAGGAACTAGGACTCAAACCAAGAATCACCTACCCAGCAAAACTGAGTATAATACTTCAGGGGAAAATATGGTCTTTCAATGAAACAGAGGACTTTCAAGCATTCTTGATGAAAAGACCAGAGCTGAAAAGAAAATTTGACTTTCAAACACAAGAATGAGAAGAAGCATGAAAAAGTAAACAGCAAAGAGATGTCTTAAGGGACTTACCAGAAGTGAACTGTATACATTCCTACATGGAAAGATAATATTTGTAACTCTTAAAACTTTTCAGTATCTGGGTAGGTGGTGGGACCACACACACGCATGCACGCGCACACACGTACACACCTGCACACACATACAGAGACAGAGAGCACTGATTGAACTGAATAGGAAGGGACCATATCTTAAAAGAAATTAAGGCAAATGGTGAGAGAGAAATGTAGTGGGAGGAAAGAGGGTGAAATGGAAGGGGGTAACTATATGTCATTTAAGAGGCAAGTAGGAGACTTTTTAGTGGAGGGAAAAAGAGGAGAGCTGAGAAAAAAAAAAACAAAAACAGAAAACAAGAAGTTTACCCTCATCACATTTGACTAAAGGAAGGAATAAAATGCACACTCATTTTGGTATGAAAACCTATCTTACAGTATAAGAAAGTGGGGGAGAAGGAGATAATGTACGGCGGGGGATGATGGAAGGGAGGGCAAAGGGAGGAGGGAGCAATTTGAAGTCAACACTTGGGGAGGGACAGGATCAAAAAAACAGAAGAGAAACAATGAGGGGCAGGTTAGGATGGAGGGTAATTCAGTTAGTCTTACACAACACGACTATCAGGGAAGTCATTTGTAAAACTACACAGATATGGCCTATGTTGAATTGCCTGCCTTCCCAAAGGGAATGGGTGGGGAGGAAGGGATGGGGAGAATTTGGAACTCAAAGTTTTAGGAACAACTGTTTAGTATTGTTGTTGCTACTAGGAAAGAAGACATACAGTTAATGAGGAATAGAAAGTCATCTGGCCCTACAGGAGAAAAGAGAAGATGGTGACAAGAGAAGGGAGGGATGACAGAAGAGAGGGCAGATTGGAGATAGGGAAAATTAGATTGCTTGGGGTATTGGGGTGGGGGGAGGGGATAAAAGGGGAGAAAATTTGGAACCCAAAATTTTGTGAAAATGAATGTAAAAAGTTAAATAAATAAATAAATTTAATTTAAAAAAAAAAAAGAATAAGAAACAAAAATAACAAAACCAATGAACACATTGAAAAAAATTTGATGTTATAGGCAATGTCACATACCTGTGCCCACCCCCCACACACACCCTGGGCAAATGAGGGCAACATGTCTTTTTCTATCTCTTCTTTGGGGACAAATGTTTAATATTTTCATGACATTCAGTTTCAATTGTTTGGTTATTAGTCTAATCGATGTACATTGTTCCAGTCTCTACTTTACTTTGCATCAGTTTATAATTTAAATAAATATTTTCCATCTGCCATTTCTTACATCACAGTAACATTCCATTACATTTATGTCATACATTTAGCCATTTCCCAATTGATGGACATCTACTTTGTTTCCAGTTTTTTGCTACTACTACTAGTTTTTTTCCAGTATAGTGCTGCTATAAATATTTTGGTGTACATATGGGGCTTTCCCACCTCGCCACTGACATCCTGGAGAGCATATACCTAGTAAGGGAATATCTGGGTCAACAGGTATGGACATTTTAGCTACTGAAATAATGGACAGAGTTGAGAGATGGAGTGTTCTATGTAAGAAATATCAAGGATAATATTACTGCATCAGAGTAAGTGTTTGTGTGGAGCAGAAGTGGAAGGTCAAAGAAAACTGGAAAGTCATTAGAAATAATTGAATGGAGGAAAGGAGTTGGTTAGACTTTCTCTTCAGAAAGAACAATTTGATGGCTGAGTGGATAATGGACTGAAATGAAAAAGAATTTGTGACAGGAAACTGTTACAATACTCCAGGTAAGGAGCTATGAGGGCCTGTCCAGTTAGTGGCAAAGTCAGAGGAGAGAAGGGGATCTATACTAGAAATGCTACAAAATTAGAAATGACAGAACTTGGCAAATGGAAGGATTAGATATGAGAAGTAAGAGCAGGCGCTGAGGAAGAAATCTAGGTTGTGAGCCTGAGCAACTTGGAGGATGATAGTACCCTCAACAGTAATAGGGAAGTTAGGAAGAAGGGAAGGTCAAGAGGGGAAAGATAATGAGTTCAGTTTTTGACATGTTAAGTTTAAGACTTATGATAGTCATTTTAAGATGTCCAAGTCATGAGACCAGAGATAAGGAGAAGGGTTAAGGCTGGACAAGTACATCTGACAATCATCTGCATAAAGTTGAATCCATGGGACCTGATGAGATCACGAAGTGAAACAGTATCGAGGTAGAAGAGAAGACGGCTCAGGACAGTTTTAAAGGATGCCCATCATTAGTGGGCATGAAGACTAAGGAGTGGTTATATAGGAAGGAAGAAAGCCAGGAGAGAGGAGTACCCCAAAAACCTAGAGAGAAGACACTGTCAAGACTAGAGTGCAATTGATCATTCATTTAAGAAACTGGAGAGGTTAAAAAAAAAGGGATGAGAATTGAGAAAAGGTCATTAGATTTGGCAATTTCTAGGACTACATTAAGTAATAATAAAAAGAAAGGTATGTTTAAAGACCTCTCCTGTTTTCTGAAACTTTTTCTGGTATTTCTTAATCACAAATAGGGTTAACTTTAGGTTTTACTGTAAGCATAGCTTTCCCATTGTACTTTTCCTTCTATGCTTATGCCTTTTAGGGTTTTTAAATTAAGTGAGCATTGTATTTTTCCAAAGGCTTTTATTCATCTACTGATTCAGACGTGATTTTTGTTAGTTGGGGGTTAGTTTTTCTTAAAAATCCCCCAACATTTTCTAATGTTAAATCATCCTTGCATCACTAGAAAGAATCAAACTTGCTCACAACACAGATTTTCTTTTTAATTGCTGCAGTCTTTCCGTTAGCATTTCATTTAAAATTCTGGATCCATCTTCATTAATGATTTTAACCTACAGTTTCTTTATGTTTATGTCATAAAAATAGCTTAGAAGAACATGTCACTTCTCAATTTTTGAGAATGAGTTATGTAGCAATACATATCAATTGTTCCTTACATACTTGATAAAATTTAACTGTGAACCAATCTGGACTAAGGGCTTTTTTTCCTACAGGTCTTCTATGACTTCTTTAAATTCATTTTCTAAGACTGGATTAAGATCCCTAATTCATATTCTGTTCATTTTGGCATTCTATCTTTTTTGTACATAATCTTATTTCCTTTAAATTTCTTGGTTTTGCTAATATATACTATATACAGTCCTAATCATTCTTTTTTTATTTTTCCTCTTTTTTAACCTTGTTCATTTTTTTAAAATTTTGGTAACTTTATTTTACTCTACTTTTATTTTCTGTTCTTCTTGATAGAATGCTGATTTCACTGAGACTTTCTTCTTCATTTTCTTAACATACTTTCATATGTATGAATCTGCCCTGAGAACTGCTTTGCCATCTTTCTCAACCTTCTGCTGCCTGTTTTTTCCCCATCCTGAACTAACTAGTGGCAAACAACTCTGCATTTCTAAGTTCCTCTCTCCTTCACAATCTTCTTCCCTGAACTTTCCACTGCTCCACAGCTAACTCCTTTCTTTTTTCCTTGAACCTTGGAGTTAATGTGATTGATGGGGCTCAATATGTTCAGCACTATACGTTCAAAGATTCCTTCCAGACACTACTAAGGGGTGAACTCCTAAAGTTAGTGCCTAAAACTGAAACTATCATTTGGACCATGAGGTCACCTCTGGGCCAGCACAGCTATAAATTAGAGGAGGTGTGTATGTGTGTGTGTGTGTGTGTGTGTGTGTGTGTGTGTGTGTGTGTGAGGTGTGTGTGAAGAGTGAAAAATGAGGAGGTAACCAATGAGCCCGGGAGCTTTTGGTTTTCAACTATCTAGAATCCAACTATGACCTCTTCATCTGAAATACAGAATAAACACCAGTACTTCTTATCTGCATTTTGCTCAGCATATAACTCTATATTTATTAGTCTCTCAAAACACTCTCAAATATAAATATTATTGGCTCCTAAACATAAAACAAAAGTGATTTCCTTGGTTTTTACACACACACATACACACACACACACACACACACAAACTTGATCAATTTAGTCTACTTGTCTCCCTCTTCTCTTTCTCATTGTCTTCCTCCTCTTTCTCACATCTATAGCTTCCTGCTGCCTTTAAGAATCTCTTTTCAAATACCTACTTTTAAATTTCATCAACAAGATGCCCTCTTTGTACATTTTTTACCTCTTCTCATTCTTCCTGCCTGTACATATCATTTTTTTAAAATTTCCCTTTTGAAGGACAGAGTAGGTATTAAAAACACCTGACAAAATGGCACATCATATTACACCCAAATTAAGCCAAAACAAAGAACAAAAGTCTTCAACTTATTTCTAATGTCTATATTTTACATTTCTTGGAAAGTTTTGGTCCTCTCTACCTTTCATCTATTCTACAACTATTAGAGGAGAAAAAACTTTGTTTCAGGTCCCTGCTGAGGACCATGACTCCAATCTTTTAGCAAGGTTACTGATAATAACCAATGAGAACTTTTTTTATAATTATTATTTTTTATTATTTTTTCTTAGTTTTGAAGGTTTTTCTTTCACATATATTCATTTCCATATGTATGATCCCTCTTCTTATCCCTTGTAACAAAAGTCTAGAAATAATAAGAAAAAAAGAAGAAAAACTAGCCAACATAATAGAGCACTGGGCCTGCAGTCCAGGGGATGTAAGTTTGAATCTGGTCTCAAGTATACTCTAGCAGCGTGACCCTGGGCAAGTCACTTAGCTGCCTCTTGCCTCAGTTTCTTCATGTGTAAATGAGGATATTAATAACACCTCTCTCATACAATTAGAACAGTGACTGGCACATGGTAGGCACCATGTAAATGCACATCACCTTCCTCCCCACATCAACTATCTGATAGCTAACACTATGTTCCATATCCATAATACTCCATTTCTGAAAGGAAGGGAGGGAACCACATTTCCTAGACACTTTTTGTTAGGCCAAACTTGGTCACTATACTTACAACTTGTTATCATTATTGTTCTTTCCATTTACATTGCTATCATTATGTATATTATTTCCTGGTTGTGCTTATGTCACTTCATTATAAATACTATGTACTTCTCTGAATTCTTCATGTTAAGTATTTCATGGTACATTAGTATTATATTATATGCTTTTATCATTTTTCAAAACTATCACCCACTGAATTTTTTCCAGCCTTGATTTGAGAATTTTTAGCTAGCTGGCACCACGACAGAACTATAAAATGCAGCTTTTATTTTTACTAAATTTTAATGGCAGTACCTATATTCCCATAGGACAAAGAAATTATATAAATTTGCTATGACTTGTTGGGGGGAAAAGAGGGTGGAATATTTTCTTTAATATAAGAGATCAACTTGGATTACTACAAATTGCACTGTCTATTTATGAAGATCTCAAAGCACTTAAAATGCATCACAAAGATCTAGTTAATTCTTCCATCATTTCTATGAAGTAGGAAAGAGGAAGGATACAGTATTTTAGCCTAATTTTCTTTTTTTTTAAATTTATTTATTTATTTAACTTTTTACATTCATTTTCACAAAATTTTGGGTTTCCAAATTTTTTTTTCCCCTTTTATCCCCTCCCCCCACCCCAATACCCCAAGCAATCTAATTTTCCCTATCTCCAATCTGCCCTCTCTTCTGTCATCCCTCCCTTCTCTTCTCTCCATCTTCTCTTTTCTCCTGTAGGGCCAGATGACTTTCTATTCCTCATTAACTGTATGTCTTATTTCCTAGTAGCAACAACAATACTAAACAGTTGTTCCTAAAACTTTGAGTTCCAAATTCTCCCCATCCCTCCCTCCCCACCCATTCCCTTTGGGAAGGCAGGCAATTCAATATAGGCCATATCTGTGTAGTTTTACAAATGACTTCCCTGATAGTCGTGTTGTGTAAGACTAACTGGATTACCATCCCTCCTAACCTGCCCCTCATTGTTTCTATTCTGTCTTTTGATTCTGTCCCTCCCCGAGTGTTGACTTCAAATTGCTCCCTCCACCCTTTGCCCTCCCGTCCATCATCCCCCCGCTTGCTTATCTTCTTCTCCCCCACTTTCTTATACTGTAAGATAGGTTTTCATACCAAAATGAGTGTGCATTTTATTCCTTCCTTTAGTCAAATGTGATGAGGGTAAACTTCTTGGTTTTTTTTTATTTCCCTCAGCTCTCCTCTTTTTCCCTCCACTAAAAAGTCTCCTACATGCCTCTTAAATGATATATAATTACCCCCTTCCATTTCACCCTCTTTCCTCCCACTACATTTCTCTCTCACCATTTGCCTTAATTTCTTTTAAGATATGGTCCCTTCCTATTCAGTTCAATCAGTGCTCTCTGTCTCTGTATGTGTGTGCATATGTGTATGTGTGTGCGCGTGCATGCATGTATATGTGTGTGTATGGACCCACCAACTACCCAGATACTGAAAAGTTTTAAGAGTTACAAATATTGTCTTTTCATGTGGGAATGTAAACAGCTCACTTCTGGTAAGTCCCTTAAGACATCTCTTTGCTGTTTACTTTTTCATGCTTCTTCTCATTCTTGTGTTTGAAAGTCAAATTTTCTTTTCAGCTCTGGTCTTTTCATCAAGAATGCTTGAAAGTCCTCTGTTTCATTGAAAGACCATATTTTCCCCTGAAGTATTATACTCAGTTTTGCTGGGTAGGTGATTCTTGGTTTCAGTCCTAGTTCCTTTCACTTCTGGATTATCCTATTCCACGCCCTTCGATCCCTTAATGTAGAGGCTGCTAGATCTTGAGTTATCCTGATTGTATTTCCACAGTACTGGAATTGTTTCTTTCTAGCTGCTTGCAAGATTTTCTCCTTGAGCTGGGAGTTCTGGAATTTGGCCACAATGTTCCTAAGAGTTTCTCTTTTTGGATCTCTTTCAGGTGGTGATCGATGGATTCTTTCAATACTTATTTTGCCCTCTGGTTCTAGAATGTCAGGGCAGTTTTCCTTGATAATTTCATGGAAGATGATGTCTAGGCTCTTTTTTTGATCATGACTTTCAGGTAGTCCCATAATTTTTAAATTGTCTCTCCTGGATCTATTTTCCAGGTCAGTTGTTTTTCCCATGAGATATTTCACATTCTCTTCCATTTTTTCATTCTTTTGGTTTTGTTTGGTGATTTCTTGGTTTCTCGTAAAGTCATTAGACTCCATCTGTTCCATTCTAATTTTGAGAGAACTATTATCTTCAGTGAGCTTTTGAACCTCTTTTTCCATTTGGCTCATTCTGCTTTTGAAAGCATTCTTCTCCTCATTGGCTTTTTGAACCTGTTTTGCCAATTGAGTGAGCCTATTTTTCAAGGTGTTATTTTCCTCAGCATTTTTTTGGGTCTCCTTTACCAAGGTATTGATCCGTTTTTCATACTTTTCTTGCATCTCTCTCATTTCTCTTCCCAGTTTTTCCTCTACCTGTCTAACTTGCTTTTCAAAATCCTTTTTGAGTTATTCCAAGGCCTGAGCCCACCCCACATCCCCCTGGGATGTCTGGGAGACAGAGGCCCCGCCCTCCACGTCTTTCCCTGATGGTAAGAATATTTCATCGTCATCAGAATTGAAAGGCGGGAACATTTGTCCCCTCTCAAAGAAGCTCTCTACAGCCTTATTTTTGTTCCCTTTTCTGGGCATTTTCCCAGCCAGTTACTTGACTTCTGAGATTCCTGTCCACCCCTGCCTAGATCCGCCCAGCTAGTGCTTGGGGTCTGAGATTCAAACGCGCCGCCCAGCTGCTAATCAATGTGAGCTTTAGTTCTGGTGCTGGGGTGGGGGCAGTGGCCGCCTCCCAGGCTCGGCTTCCTCAGGGGCTTTATGCAGAGACTTTCAGGAACGGAGCGGGTGGGGGCGGGGTGGGGGGGCCCCGCCTCCCAGACTCTGTTCCCTCAGGGGCTTTATGCAGAGGCCTTCAGTAATGAAGATCCTGCCTGCTGCTGGGGGAGTCCGGGGCCGCGGCCGCACTGCTGCTGCCTCCGCTGCCGCCCACGCCTCTGCCTCCGCCGCTTTCTGCCCCCATCTCTGCCACCGCCACTTCCTCCCGAGGGGGCTTGAGTCACAGAGACACTCCGTTCCCCCTCTCGTCCAGCCCAGCGTCTCTCTCTCACTGACCTGTAGCTTCTGTGGGCGGAGGGACTTTCCCGGCTGCCGGAGCTTCCGTCCCTGAAGCCTGCTCGGTCAGCTTCTCTGGGGCCACGGCCAGGGCAGCGCTGGGGTGGGGTCCGCTTTCCTGGGCGCGACGGACTCTGTGGACGGCTCTCCAGGGCTCTCTGGAACGGAAATCTCTTCCACTATGTTTATGCACCCCCTGTAGTGATTCAGAACTTACGGGGATCTCTTTTTACCTTAATTCTATGCGCTGTGGGTTCGGAGCTCGTAAACGTGCATCTTTCTACTCCACCATCTTGGCTCTGCCCTCCCGCCTAATTTTCAAGAGCAGGAAAACGAGGCACTAAGAATAAAAACATCTGGCTCAATGCAAGTTAGAAGCACAAACATTTTGCCAGATTTCCTGAATCTAATAGATTTTTGGAAATTTATTTAATTTTTAAGAATAAAAACACTGGCAATATGTAAGCAACTAAGTATAACCTCAAAGCTAAAACTGTTTTAAACATTCCAGTGTCTTAATGTGCCATTCGGAATGGATTTATACTTCATAAAAATTAATTTTTATTTCTATTTTGCTTGTTGCCTAAAGCAGCCAGAAAGAGATAAACAGAAGTATTTCAATTTCTTCCACATTTTGATTTTTAATAAAGACCACATAACACAGTTTCTCTAACAGCACATCCAAAATGTAATTTGGGGTAAATTCCAAGCACAGAATACTACTTCTTACAAAAAAGTATTAAAAACCAACTTGAAACTGGGCACGTACTACATTATTTATCTGCTTACTCTGGGAAATCATCATTTCTGTACATTAAAAAGTAGTGGAAAGGGAAAGGAATAGATTAGCATTTAGTGCTTGAATAATCTTGACTTTAATGGACTTAGTACATTTGGCACAGCACCTGTAGTTTAATCCTTTGTCTATCATTTACTATTCCCATGTCCATCGCATGACCAATCAAATCTTGGCAAAGTACTAGGGATGAATAATATTGACACTAGACCAAGACCAAGGCCTTTAGTCATACCAGTCTAAAGAATCAATAAGGTGATTACAACGTGTGGCCAATGAGAAGATTTGCATCCAAAGAACAGGCTGGAGGAAGTGAGTTCATTCTCAATCTAAATCTCCAAATGATATGGTTCAAGATATCTAGCCTTCAGGATACCACTTTGCCCAAAATGACTCAAGATTAGGCTATATATCTTACCAGGTCCTCCTCAGACCCATCTTCACTTGATCAGCCTCCAAGGATAAAGAAACAAGGTCTCTTTTATGATATATTTGCTCCACACCACTCAATATCCTCACATAGAAGACAGGGAAACTTAGTTAGTACTGAGGGGAGGGACTGAAGATGGAAGCTATCTATCTGTAGATCTACCACAGAGATCTTAGAATTGCTTTTTCTGGTCTTCCTAATCCCTATTCATTGCTTATCTAGATCCTCTCCTATAATGGGGAGCCTACTTATCTTAAAAGAAAAGGATATTGCTATTTTTTTAATAGTAAGCTAAAATCAACCTCTCTGTGACTTTCATCCATTAGTCCTAGCTCTTCCCTCTGGAATTATGCAAAGCAAATCCAAGTTGTCTTCCTTCAAATGTTTGAAAATAGCAATTCTCCATTCTAAACATCCCTAGTTACTTCTACTGATCTTATGACCCAGTTTTGAGTTGTCTCCCCATCAATAAGTCTACTTTATAAGTAGTATCATTTGACAAGGTCCTTACTTAAAATTCATTTAGCAAATTACTTGAAGATGGAATGGCTTAAGGGGAATGTTTTTTAAAGATACTGGATTTTTAAAAATCGTATTTTGAGATTTTAAATTAAAACAATATTAAAGGTATTTATATCTTCCTACTCTGAATATTGCACTCTAAGATAATTAACAGAAATTAAGAAATGGAAAGAAGTCAAACAATTCCTCCTGCAAAAAATTTCACAGGTCCAAAATGAGGCAGAAAAATCAGCATTTCCATTGCTTTTGACAGAATTACAGGTGAATATGGGGAATGACTATATAGCTATTGTTAAATGAAGGTGGAGAAAATCAATAATCATTTGACTTCAAATTTATGTTATATAACCTTAACTGGGTCCTCTGCTACTATTCAATTTTATTATTCTTACCTTGTCAATTCACTATCCCTCTCTCCATAGCAGCTCTTCCAAACCTTTTCATCCCTCTTCAAGCCTCCTATGACTCCTCTCCCCCTACTCCTTCAGTGGAGATTTTTGTTTCACATTTTACAGAAAAAAATGAATCTATTTACTGAGAGCTTCCTCTTCTCCCCTCTTCTCCATCTCCTATCACGCAGGTGCCTTCTGTCACTCTCTTCTCCTTTACCCCTGTCCCACATGATGAAATGGCCTTACTCCTTACCAAGGCTATCTTCAGGTAACTTTAGATCAATAAAGGATGTATAAAATGTTTCTTTTAACTCTAAATATTCTCTATATCTCTATCAAGCTTTCCCTGCCAAGGAGAAAAGGAAAATATTCATTTGGTTCCTTTTCTCCACTAAGAAATTCTAGCATGTTGTATAGTGTGGTAAGATCATGGAACTGTACCTAACCAAGTGCCTTGCACATAGCAGGCGACTCAATAAATATTTGCTGAATGAATGCTCTCACATCCATTAAATGTAAACCTCTTTGATGATAGGATTTTGCAACCACAGTGCATTGAACATAGTAGGTAACTAATGAACATTTACTGAATTATATTCTGGAAGAAGGCAAAGGAGATCCCAATTAAAAATAAGAAGAAGAAAAAAGGAAGATCAAGAAGAAAAAAAGAAGAAGAAGAAGAAAGGAGAAAGTAGAGGAGGAGAATGGAACGTGCAAATTACAGAGCACTGAGCTTGACTTGGAATTCTGGCAAAACTCTAGATTGTTATTAAAGATGAAAATCTAGAAAAAGAAGCCATGGTCCTAGAGAATGAACATGGTTCATCAAAAACAGGTCATATTAGACTATACTTCTTTTTTCAACAAGATTGCTAAACTGGAAGATCAGGGCAATAGTTTATTTTCCTTAGATTTTTTTATCAAACCATTTGATAAAGTTTATGTTGACATTCTTATTGGAAGAATGGAAAGTTGGAGGGTAGATGAAAATAGAGATGGTTTAGGAACTGCTTAATGGCAGTATTCAAAGAATAGTCATTAATAATCCTGTGTTAACTTGTTACAAGGTCTCCAACAGAGCACCCCAGAAACCTATACTTGGCCTTTTTAATCTTAGAGAGGTGCCTGGAGCATTGAAAGTTGAAGCAACTTGCCCAGGGTCACATAGCCATTGTTTGTCAGAGCTCTTCCTGATTCTGAGGCCAGCTTTCTCTCCACTACATGACATTGCTTCTCAGGGTTATGAGAGTTGTCTATATTGTCAGTCAGTTAACAAGCATTTATTAAGCTCCTACTATGTGCTAGGCACAGAGCTAAGCAATGAGGAGACAACGAAAAACAAAACCAGTCCCTTGCCCTCACGGATTTTACATTCTAATCAGAGAGACAACATGTAAATAACTAGGTACCTACAAGACATATAGAGAGAAGAGGAAGAGCAATATGAGAAAAAAGCTCTAGCTTGGGGTGGCGAACCTGCGACCTTGAGGCCACCTGTGGCCTTCTAGGCCCTTGGTTGAGGCCTTTTGACTGAGTCCAAGTTTTACAGAACAAATCCTTTTATTAAAGGAATTTGTCGTGTGAAGTTTAGATTCAGTCAAAGTACAGCACTTGAGGACCTAGAAGATCACATGTGGCCTTAAGGCTGCAGGTTCCCCACGGTTGCTGTAGGAGCTAAAGGGAATGATTGGGAAACTGACATTTGAATCTTGAAAAAGCCAGTAAACATGAGTGATAAGAATCATCAAAGATAGTAGAAAGGGTTAGGTTGAAGAGGAAGACTATGATTCTAAGGTAGAGGTAGGGAACCTGTGGCCTTCAGGCCACATGTGGTCCTCTAGATCATCAAGCGCAGCCCTTTGACTGAATCCAAACTTCAGAGAACAAATTCCCTTAGTAAAAGGATTTGTTCTGTAAAACTTGGACTCAGTCAAAAGGTTGCACCCAAGGACCTAGAAGGCCACATGTGGCCTCAAGACTGCAGGTTTCCTAACCCTGATCTAGAGGATGAGATCATTGTATCAAGTTGGATAATTCCTAAGGCTCCAAAGAAGACAGTAATAAGAGAAATAAGAGAAAATATCTGATAATGCCAGTGGGGAGCAAGAGGTATATGGATTCTTTCAGGCCATGCTAATGATAAAAATAATATAGACAGCAAGTCTCCCTCACTAAGAACATAGAAGAGATCTTTTCAAGATCTCTTCAAGATCTGCCCAAATGGCTGGTACATCTCTGGTTTAAACAAAAAAGGAAAAAAAAAGAAACCCTAGGAAAATGAGAAGTCTGAGCACCTTGCCCTACAACCTCTGGGGATTAATCACAAGAGGACAAGGAAAGCAGAGAAAAAAAAGGAAACCCACACTTTCCTGACTGGTACAGCAATTATTCAGGTTGCCTACTTTAAGGACTATATTTTCAACACTTCCTTCCTACCTCCACTCTTGCTCCCTCCCCTAGCAGTGGTTCCATGTGCTCCAAGAATGAACTCAGCCCATATAGCTCCAGAAACAACTCAATCATCCCAGTTCTAGGCCAGAGCGCCCAGATGAGGAATCTGAGGCTAGAAGAGGTGTAACGATACCTTCGTCTTGAAAGTAACTGGCTACTTCTTAGTGAGTCATAGCTGTGGTCAGTTCCATGGGCCAGAAACAGGTTGAATTTCTAATTCTTTTAATACCAAGTGCACAGGCCCTTTTGGCACACAAGAAGATACCCGTAGGTAATACAGTCAGTTCTCAATTACTGAGTATGATTTATCCAGATTATTGGTGCATATCTTTACCCCCTCTCTACTCTCTATCTGGCTATTTCACTGTTTTAACCCCTCTACTAAAAGTTGTATAGAATGAAAGGAATAAAACTTAAGTCAGTACATTTTGTGGATTATTGGTAGCTCTGGGGAAAAGTTTATTTGGGAAGGAAAAGTTTAATTTATCTAAATTTATCTAAAAGGAGATTTGGAGATTTTTTGTGGATCTGAGTTATCCATTCTTGGAATGCGTTTCCTTCCTCTTTTGCTTAGCATAGTGTCTGGCAAATAGCAAATGCTTTATCTATTTGCCTGTTTGAAATCCTCCTTTTCCTTCAGAGATTAATTCAACTGCCATCTCCTCCACAAAGCCTTCTCTGACATCAACCCAGGTGAAAGTATTTTTTCTCTTTTCAAAGTTTTCCCTAGAGTATGTTCTTTGAAAGGTAGTTGAGTAGTTCAGGGGATAGAAGGTCTGGCCTGGTGTCAGGAGGACCTGAGTTCAAATGTGACCTCAGATACTTACTATCTGTGTGACCCTGTGCAAGTCCCTTAATTGTTTGCCTCAGTTTCTTCATCTGTAAAATGAGCTGGAGAAGAAACTGGCAAACTCCAGTATCTTTGCCAAGAAAACCCCAAATGGGGACACAGAGAATCAGACACAACTAAAATGACTCCACAACAACAAGCTTTCTTCATACTTTTCATTTGCCTCTGTTACACTATACTTTGTATTATACTTATCTATGACAGGTCATAGGTTTCCTCAATTTCAATACAGTATTATAAATTTCTTGAAGGCAGAGGCATGTTTTGTATACACACACACAGACACAAACACACACATTTCTATACGTACACGTGTTGTGTATGTATATGCACACATATGTATGTATATATGTATGTCTACACACGTATATATAGAGCAGCATATAATATATGCATATCAAATGTGTATATGGGGGCGTGTGTGTATATATAATATGTAAAATATATGTATGTATATATAAAATACACACATACACACACTTGGTGCCAATACATTGTACAACATAGGTCCTTGAAAAACTGTTTATTGAATCAAGTTACTAAATCTATCCTCTCTTTATCTCTATTTAGCCTGTGTGTCCTCCCCTCCTACCTGGAAAGTCCTCTTTCCCTCCTTAAATCTTTTCTTTCTCTTTATGTACCTCCTAATCATTAGTACATTTCTCATTTGAGATGTAGATACTTGTGACCATGTTTTATTTCTCCCTACTGGACTCACATTCCATGAAGGCAGGGACTACCTTGTTCACTTAATTTAGCACAGGGCCAATTTCTGATAAATATGTATTCATTTAAGTAGCTAAAAGCAACTGTGTCCTATCAGTGATACCAGAAAACATGCTGCTCTTTCACTTTTTCCCCCTTCTTTAAATGTCTGTGTTTTAGCTTGTGTTGGACTTGAAAGGGTCATTTTTCTTTAAAGTGTGCATACACTGCCAGTGGGGAAGAAAAGTGTTACATGAAGGTCATGTGATCAAGCAGTCACTGTCAGAACATTACAAACACCATTCCAATTCCCTTGGTTACTGAGAGAACATACACAAACCAAACAACACATCGACACTTACCTTGGGTGGTTTTCTTGATGAAAGGAACAATAACCAGTAGCAGTTGTAAAGAGGGTTGCCAGCACAGCCACCATATCAGGGGGAATGAAAAGAGAGAGAAAAGAAGAAACACAAGGTGAACTTGGGGCTTTAATATGTTCTACACATTTAATACGTTCTGCACATTTTTCACTTCATAGTCAGAAGACAATGTAAGAAATTTTAACACCATGAAGTTCAGCTCAAAAAATTCATAAGAAATACAAAAGAATGAGCCTTCTCCTTTAACAGAGGAAGAATGCTCACTGAGTCATTCTGAGAGATTTTTTTTAAGTTTCCAGGGACGCATAATAAAGCAGATACTAGGCCAAGAGAAATGTCACCATCTTTGTAACATGTGATTAAATCTTCTAGAGCACATGCTTTTAAAATGTAGCAGTTTCTCAGACTTCATGTAGTTTTCATAAAACCAATATTGTACTTTACAGTTATGTAAAGATAAATATATACTTTTATTTATACAGGCATTTACATCCAAACTATTAAGTTATTAATTAATTATTGTTATTCACATATTAAATATTGTTATCAAAATACTCTATTAACCTCATGTCACTTTTCATGCAAATAGTTACAGTATTTTGGAGGTAAGAAAGCTGACGTGCAGCCCACCTAAAGCAGTTTATCTTTAATCCCCACAAGAGCTAAGCCTCACTTTCTCCCAGGGTATTTTGTCACTTGATTACAGAGATGGAATGATGAGCACAGCCCCTCAGTGCTGGGGATGGGGTGGGGAGGAGGGAAGAGAGCAAGGACACTGGAAACTGTGAAGCATCAGCAACCAATGATGGCTGTATGCTTCCTTCACACAGCAGTTTATTATTTGCCAAGTACTTTTTTTCCCAAAACAATCCTGCAATGGAGGAAGAACAAGCACTGGAATCTACCTCTTACAAATGAAGATCAGAAAGGTTTCCCAACTTGTCTACAGCTGTGCAGCTACTAAGCCTCAGAACAAAGATTTAAACCTACATCTTCTTACTCCTAAATCCAATGGTCCTTCCACTGCATTATGTGGCCTCTAGCCAGTCTCTTTTAGTGAAGTGATACCTATAAAATTCACCTTGTGAATCCAATACATTGATATAGGAATGTCTCTTCTGTTTTACAAAATGTCAATAGAGTGACAATATGCTGCTGATGGGAGAAAATGCCAAATTAAAATGACACCTTTTTATTAAACAGATATAGTTCCCCAATTTCAATTGACAAGAGCTCCTCAATCCACCTTTGTTGTTTATTTTAAGATTTGTTTTATCTCACTCAGGTTGGAAATGCAGGGGCTACTTAAGACCTAGCCCTGTCCTCATCAGCACAGGAGCTTCAGACTAGCTTTTTAACCTGGTCTGGTTCATCCTTCCTTAGGCAACCTGGTAGCCCCTCATCCCCAAGAGTTCAACATAGTAAAGCTAAACTTAGTGGGACACCAAGTCATCTTGGCTTACTGCATATCAGAACTCCCTACTTACAAGAAACCCACCAGACTCAGCTTCCCAGGCAGCAGAGGTGGCATACGGGTACCACCATGCCCAATTAAATAAGTTTCCTTGTATATTAACCACTGGTTAGCTCCACTAATGTTCTAGAAATCTTATCTTGCTTTTATCCTCACAGTAACAACTCAAAAACATCTTGCAATTTTACTAAAATCCCACTAGAGGAAATTCCTCTGATATCATTTAGCTAAAAATGCTCACAGCATTCTCATATATATATATATATATATATATATATATATATATATATATATATATATATATATATATATATGGATTCTAAACCCTGAGCTAATGAACTATATTATCTAGGTGGTATTCTTTATACAATTAAATATGGGGGTAGGGAAGTTAATGGACCATTATCTCCATGGTATTCTTTACACAATATTGACAAAAGTACAAGTTTTTATTTTTTGTTTCTCTATAATCACCTGCTGTTCACTGCTAAAAATAACTGCAAATGGATCTTGGATGAAATTCTGAAAAGAAGCTGTGTTCAGAAATCAACCTGAGAGGTTCTGCAAACAAAGTCACAATTAATAAAAATGAAAAGGCTGGGAATCATGGATCACAGGGGTCCCTTCTTGCTCTAACATTCAAAGATGCTTGGTTCTGTTGACTGAACTGTTCCCGACCTCCATTTGACCATACCAATTTGTTAGCTTCAAAACTAGCAATTCAGCTCTATTCTCACGAGAAAGGAGAAGAAATCCCATAGCTTTAGGCCTTGTTTAAAAAGAAAAAGGAGCTCAGGATGAGAAAACTGACTTTCCACTGAAAGGGCATGGGAATAAAAAAGGTAGAAGCAAAAATAGTACAGAGTTTTTTCGGTTACCACAGCCCTCACTGAGCTCTCAGAGCAAAATTAAGAACCAGAGCCAAAGCATCAGACAGATGAATGAACACACATGAGGTCCACAGTCAGGTAGAGGAGTTTACCCTTTCATATCTATGGGGAAAGGTTTATTACAGTTATATGTACTATCTATCCTATTATAACTGAAATTGTTAAGTTAATGCATTTTATTTTCTCTTAAAAGCAAAAAAAAAAAAAATTGAAGAAAAGCACCTCTTTCTGTTCCTCACTTCAGTTCACATGTGAAATCTGGGTGAAAAACAGGCCTAATGTGGAAATATGTTTAATGCTATTATACATGTAGAACCTATATCAGATTGCTTGCTCTCTTCGGGAGGGGGAAGGGAGGAAGGAGGGAGAAAAAAACTGGAACTCAAAATCTAGTAAAAGTGAATGTTAAAAGCTACCTTTACATGTAATTGGAAAAATACAATACTATTAAGTGAGAAAAAAGAAATCTGGTGAGAGCTAGACATTCATAATGAATATCTTGCACAGGGCTATAAGGCAGGCACAAGAGCTACACTGTTATTCTTTGATCTGAGATGAGGAACATTATTAGCATAGGTACAAGAATAACTACTTTCACAAGTTCTTATCAAATCATTCTCAACAGCCTTCTGTTTTTAGAAAAGGTAAATACTCACTGCCATCTTAAGGTGCTCAACATAAATTCTTTTTTTTCTTTTTTTTAATATAAATTTATTTATTTAACTTTTTACATTCATTTTCACAAAATTTTGGGTTCCAAATTTTCTCCCCATTTGTCCCCTCCCCCCACCCCAATACACCGAGCATTCTAATTTTCCCTATCACCAACCAGCCCTCTCTTCTATCATCCCTCCCTTCTCTTGTCCCCATCATCTCTTTTGTCCTGTAGGGCCAGATGACTTTCTATTCCCCATTAACTGTACTTCTATTTCCTAGTAGCAACAACAATACCCAATAGTTGTTCCTAAAACTTTAAGTTCCAAATTCTCCCCATCCCTCCCTCCCCACCCATTCCCTTTGGGAAAGCAGGCAATTCAGTATGGGCCATATCTGTGTAGTTTTGCAAATGACTTCAATAAGAGTCATGTTGTGTAAGACTAACTGTATTTCCCTCCATCCTATCCTGCCCCTCATTGTTTCTAATTCTGTCTGTTGATCCTGTCCCTCCCCAAGTGTTGACTTCAAATTGCTCCCTCCTCCCATTGCCCTCCCTTCCATCATCCCTCCCTCCCTGCTTATCTCCTTCTCCCCCACTTTCCTGTATTGTAAGATAGATTTTCATACCAAAATGAGTGTGCATTTTATTCCTTCCTTTAGTCGAATGTGATGAGGGAAAACTTCATGTTTTTTTCTCAGCTCTCCTCTTTTTCCCTCCACTAAAAAGTCTCCTGCTTGCCTCTTGAATGAGATATCATTTACCCCATTCCATTTCACCCTCTCTCCTCCCACTACATTTCTCTCTCACCATTTACCTTAATTTCTTTGAAGATATGGTCCCATTCTATTCAATTCACTCTGTGCTCTCTGTCTCTGTATGTACGTGCATGTGTGTATGTGTGCGCGCGCACACGTGTACATGTGTGTGCGCGTGTGTGTGCGTGTGTGTATGTGTGTGTGTGTTCCCACCAACTACCCAGATACTGAAAAGTTTTAAGAGTTACAAATAGTGTCTTTCCATGTAGGAATTTAAACAGGTCACCTCTGGTAAGTCCCTTATGACTTCTCTTTACTGTTTACTTTTTCATGCTTCTTCTCATTCTTGTGTTTGAAAGTCGAATTTTCTTTTCAGCTCTGGTCTTTTCATCAAGAATGCTTGAAAGTCCTCTGTTTCATTGAAAGACCATATTTTCCCCTGAAGTATTATACTCAGTTTTGCTGGGTAGGTGATTCTTGGTTTCAGTCCTAGTTCCTTTCACTTCTGGAATATCCTATTCCATGCCCTTCAATCCCTTAATGTAGAAGCTGCTAGATCTTGTGTTATCCTGATTTTATTTCCACAATACTGGAATTGTTTCTTTCTAGCTGCTTGCAAGATTTTCTCCTTGACCTGGGAACTCTGGAATTTGGCCACAATGTTCCTAGGAGTTTCTCCTTCTGGATCTCTTTCAGGCGGTGATCGATGGATTCCTTCAATACTTATCTTGCCCTCTGGTTCTAGAGTATCAGAGCAGTTTACCTTCATAATTTCATGAAAGATGATGTCTAGGCTCTTTTTTTGATCATGGCTTTCAGGTAGTCCCATAATTTTTAAATTGTCTCTCCTGGATCTATTTTCCAGGTCAGTTGTTTTTCCCATGAGATATTTCACACTCTCTTCCATTTTTTCATTCTTTTGGTTTTGTTTGGTGATTTCTTGGTTTCTCAGAAAGTCATTAGACTCTATCTGTTCCATTCTAATTTTGAGAGAACTATTATCTTCAGTGAGCTTTTGAGCCTCTTTTTCCATTTGCCTCATTCTGCTTTTGAAAGCATTCTTCTCCTCATTGGCTTTTTGAACCTCTTTTTCCAATTGAGTGAGCCTATTTTTCACGGTGTTATTTTCTTCAGCATTTTTTTGGGTCTCCTTTACCAAGGTATTGACCCGTTTTTCATGCTTTTCTTGCATCTCTCTCATTTCTCTTCACAGTTTTTCCTCCACCAGTCTAACTTGATTTTCAAAATCCTTTTTGAACTCTTCCATGGCCTAAGCCCACCGGACATCCCCCTGGGATGTCTGGGATACGGAGGCCCCAACCTCCACATCTTTCCCTGATGGCAAGCATTGTACTTCCTCATTGGAAATGAAAGGAGGAAGTAACATCTGTTCCCCCAAGAAAGCAGCTTTCTATGGTCTTATTTTTCTTCCCTCTTCTGAGCATTTTCCCAGCCAGTAACTTCTGAGATTCCTCTCCACCCCCCGCGTAGTACTGCCCAGCTAGTGCTTAGGGTCTGAGATTCAAATGCTGCTCCCCAGCCTCAGGGCTTTCCGCCGGCAGGTGCGGCTGCTATTCAATGTGAGCTTAAGTTCTGGTGCTCAAGTGGGGGCAGGGCCACCTCCCAGGCTCAGTTCCCTCAGGGGGTTATGCTGAGACCTTCGGTAATGGCCCTGAACTCCTTCCTGCTCCGGGAGTCCTGCCGCTGCCTCTGCCGCTCCCTCCGCTGCTACCTCCCGAGGGGACCTGAGTCACGGAGACACCCTACTTCCCTCTCAGCCAGCCCAGAAGTCTCTCTCACTGACCTGTAGTGTCTGTGGGCGGAGGGACCTTCGAGGCCACCAGAGATTCCATTCCTGAAGCCTGCTCGGATCTGCTCCTCTAGGGCCGCACGGCCAGGGCAGCGCAGGGGTGGGCTCTGCTGTCCGGAGCATGACAGACCCCTGGGGACGGCTTTTCAGGGCTCTCTGGAAGGGAAATCTCCTCCACTGCGTTGGTGCGCGGCTTGCAGTGCTCCAGAATTTGTGGGGAGCTCTTTTTACAGGAAATTTATGGGCTGTGGATTCGGAGCTAGCATACATGAGTCTTTCTACTCCACCATCTTGGCTCCTCCCTCAACTTAAATTCTAAGAAAGCTTTTGCCTTTTATTTTGTAAGCTAGAAATGTGCACCAAGGAATAGTACTTATTCTGTAAATGGCTATGGACAGCATCTGCTCAGAGTCAGGTCCAGCATCCCTTAACTCCAAAATTCAATACTTTTTTTCTTCCTTTAAAAAAATTTGGAAAACTCTTTTAAGAGTTTTGTTGGCAAAAACTGTAACTTCTGAACACCACAGCAATCACTTTAACTAGCACTGATCAAATTAATAAATTTTATGTTTCACATTTCAGTTAACCAAATAGTAATAGGATGGCTAGGAATAGAGGCCAAGACTGGCCACACAGAATGTGAAAGAATTCTCTGAGGTTCTAAAGTGTTTCCTTTACACCACAGCTGCATGCCAATCACCACTAGTGGCAAAGACCAAGTGTTGGTTTGTAGCCAGCAGTGCTTTTACCTCCTCAGCTGGCCAATAATGAAATGACCCTTTCTTCATCACCATCCCAACAATGTTTCCCTTCCCCCCCTCAGGAAACAAACCTTATTTCACAGTTTTTGAACACTTAAAACAATCTGGCCCTTCACTCAGAATGCTAAAAGATTATGTAAGAATATCAATATAACTTTTCTCTCTTTCCCTCTCATTTCCTGAGTACAGTGCAACATGCTTAGAATGGATATAGGCTAGACAGAAGAAAGAAGGATAGCTACTGTCCTAATTCATCCCTTGAGAATTCTGGCCTCTTTCTAGTAAGGGCCAGATGTGAGCAAGCTATTTAGCATATCACAGAATCCCTCTGTTTCTTCATGATACAGACTACTCCCTACTCCCCATGTCTAACTACATTTTTTATTTACTCCTATATTTATTTGGTATATAATTATTTTTATGGTCATTAGAATCCAAGCTTCTAGTAGACAGGCACTGTTATACTCTTGGGATGACTAGTGCCTAGCACAATGCCCAGCACAGGGTTTGTACTTAATAAATGCTTGCTGACTGACTGACATCACAAGTATAATTTACGAAACGGCACCGCATTTTTTTAGGAGTGAGTTATATATACTGGTAGGGCATTCATACTCCATGTGAGGAGCAGCCAAGTCAAAGGTCAAAAGTCAGAGGGATAGTGGAGGAGGATGTGCCTTTGGAGATTGATGGATAACCTTTGAAATAAACATAAGAAAGAAAAATGTTGCTAATACTAATACAATAATGAAAAATAATATATATCATCAAAAAACAATATTATGAAATAACTACAAAACATATCTCACATATAAATAACTGGATGAACAGGCATTTATCAGTTCTGTTGAGAACAGTAAACAAAATAGTTATTAGGACTTTAGAAAATATTGTGTCCTTGTGTCAATTTCACTGGTAAATTCCATTCACCCTGATGGCTTAAGTAAGGCGATGAAGTAATGTGTCCATTAAACAGTAATCAGGTAACCTAAAAAATTTAATACCCTCCCCACTACACATGCTTAATTTATAACAGAGACTGAATGGCTAACATCTTCATTTAGTTAATGGTGGCATTCCCTGTTAGTGAACAAAATGCATACATTCCTGAACTTCATATTTGAAGAGCTACTACAATTAAAGAGTTTCAATGCCATACAGAGTTGAGCTGAATTTCTCCACAATTTTGAATTCAGAAAATAGATTATGAAGCTATTAAAAAAAAAAGTTCAAAGCAGTGTTGGGGGGAGGAGCCAAGATGGCAGAGTAGAAAGACTCACATATGCTAGCTCCGAACTCACTGCCAATAAATTTCCTGTAAAAAGAACTCCCCACAAATTCTGGAGCAGTGCAAGCAGCGCAGCAATGCAGTGGAGGAGATTTCCATCCCAGAGAACCCTGAAAAACTGACCCCAAAGGTCCCTCACACACCGCACGGCGGAGCCCAGCCATGCCCTGCCCGGGGCGCGTGGCCCCAGAGGAGGAGATCCAAGCAGGCTGCAGGGATGGAATCTCTGGTGGCCTCGAAGGTTCCCCCACCCACAGGTGCTACAGATCAGTGAGAGAGACTTCTGGGCTGGCCGAAAGGGGAGCGGGGTGTCTCCATGATTCGAGCCCCCTCGGGAGGCAGCGGCAGAGGCAGTGGTGGCCTGGGACTCCCGGAGCAGACAGGAGCTCCGCTCCATTACTGAAGATCTCCACATAAACCCCCTGAGGGAACTGAGCCTGGGAGGCGGCCCTGCCCCCACCCCAGCACCAGAACTTAAGCTCACATTGAATAGCAGCCGCACCTGCTGCTGTTAGGCGGGGGTGGAGAGGATTCTCAGAAGTCAAGTAACTGCCTGGGAAAATGCCCAGAAAAGGGAAGAAAAATAAGACTATAGAAGGTTACTTTCTTGGGGAACAGATGTTTCCACCTTTCCTTTCTGATGAGGAAGTACAACGCTTACCATCAGGGAAACACATAGAAGCCAAGGCCTCTGTATCCCAAACATCCAAAATAGGTATCGAATGGGCTCAGGCCATGGAAGAGCTCAAAAAGGATTTTGAAAAGCAAGTTAGACTGGTGGAGGAAAAACTGAGAAGAGAAATGAGAGAGATGCAAGAAAAGCATTAAAAGCGGGTCAACACCTTGGTAAAGGAGAACCAAAAAAATGCTGAAGAAAATAACACCGTGAAAAATAGGCTCACTCAATTGGAAAAAGAGGTTCAAAAAGCCAATGAAGAGAAGAGTGCTTTCAAAAGCAGAATGAGCCAAATGGAAAAAGAGGTTCAAAAGCTCATTGAAGTAAAATAGTTCTCTCAAAATTAGAACGGAACAGATGGAGTCTAATGACTTTCTGAGAAACCAAGAAATCACCAAACAAAACCAAAAGAATGAAAAAATGGAAGAGAATGTGAAATATCTCATGGGAAAAACAACTGACCTGGAAAATAGATCCAGGAGAGACAATTTAAAAATTATGGGACTACCTGAAAGCCATGATCAAAAAAAGAGCCGAGACATCATCTTCCATGAAATTATCGAGGAAAACTGCTCTGATACTCTAGAACCAGAGGGCAAGATAAGTATTGAAGGAATCCATCGATCACCGCCTGAAAGAGATCCAGAAAGAGAAACTCCTAGGAACATTGTGGCCAAATTCCAGAGTTCCCAGGTCAAGGAGAAAATCTTGCAAGCAGCTAGAAAGAAACAATTCCAGTATTGTGGAAATAAAATCAGGATAACACAAGATCTAGCAGCTTCTACATTAAGGGATCGAAGGGCGTGGAATAGGTATTCCAGAAGTGAAAGGAACTAGGACTGAAACCAAGAATCACCTACCCAGCAAAACTGAGTATAATACTTCAGGGGAAAATATGGTCTTTCAATGAAACAGAGGACTTTCAAGCATTCTTGATGAAAAGACCAGAGCTGAAAAGAAAATTTGACTTTCAAACACAAGAATGAGAAGAAGCATGAAAGAGCAAACAGCAAAGAGGAGTCATAAGTGACTTACCAGAGGCGAACTGTCTACATTCCTACATGGAAAGACACTATTTGTAACTCTTAAAACTTTTCAGTATCTGGGTAGTTGATGGGACCACACACACACATACACACATGCACACACATACACACGTGCGTGCACACACATACAGAGACAGAGAGCACAGAGTGAATTGAATAGGATGGGACCATATCTTCAAAGAAATTAAGGTAAATGGTGAGAGAGAAATGTAGTGGGAGGAGAGAGGGTGAAATGGAATGGGATAAATTATATCTCATTCAAGAGGCAAGCAGGAGACTTTTTAGTGGAGGGAAAAAGAGGAGAGCTGAGAAAAAAACATGAAGTTTTCCCTCATCACATTCGACTAAAGGAAGGAATAAAATGCACACTCATTTTGGTATGAAAACCTATCTTACAATACAGGAAAGTGGGGGAGAAGGAGATAAGGGGGGGGGGGGTGATGGTAGGGAGGGCAATGGGAGAAGGGAGCAATTTGAAAACAACACTTTTGGGGAGGGACAGGATCAAAAGACAGAATAGAAACAATGGGGGGCAGGATAGGATGGAGGGAAATACAGTTGGTCTTACGCAACATGACTCTTATCGAAGTCATTTGCAAAACTACACAGATATGGCCTATATTGAATTGCCTGCCTTCCCAAAGGGAATGGGTGGGGAGGGAGGGATGGGGAGAATTTGGAACTCAAAGTTTTAGGAACAATTGTTTAGTATTGTTGTTGCTACTAGAAAATAAGAAATACAGTTAATGGGGAATAGAAAGTCATCTGGCCCTACAGGACAAAAGAGAAGATGGGGACAAGAGAAGGGAGGGATGATAGAAGAGAGAGCAGATTGGTGATAGGGAAAATTAGAATGCTCGGTGTATTGGGGTGGGGGGAGGGGATAAAAGGGGAGAAAATGTGGAACCCAAAATTTTGTGAAAATGAATGTAAAAAGTTAAATTAAAAAAAAAAAGAAAATGAATGTAAAAAGTTAAATAAATAAATTTATGTTAAAAAAAAAAAAAAGTTCTTTGTTCACCAAATTAGAGGGAGAAAGCTATAGGGGGTTTAGGGGGTGGGGAGGGAGAAAACAGAAATAAGAACTTCTGAAATGTTACAGTTATACTGTATTGTCCCACTCTTTCTCTCTATCTTTTTGAGGTAAGTGCCTGGGTTACTACACACAGCTAATAAATATGTAAGGCTATATGTGAACTCAGGTCTTCCTGATTTCAAGGCAAGTGTTTTATCTGCTGAACCACCTAGCTGCTCCTTGCTATATTATATTCTGCTAGACACTAGCTTGAAAGGCCCTTTAGGTCATCAAATTCATCCTCTCAATTTAAGAATGAGGAAACTGAGGCACAAAAATAAAGTGACTTACCCAGTATCCCATATCTATTAAGTGTCTGTGTCAGGATTTGAATTCAGGTATTCCTGACTCCAAGCAAAGTATTCTAAACACTGAATCACCAATTTGCCCCTACTGATTTCCTTACACCTTACTTAGATAAATCTATTCAAAGGTGTCTGGTGTCCTTATTATCTCATGAAAATCCCAAGCTCATTCCATTTCTGAATCTTGGATCTTATTGTCACTCTCTCGTCTCCTTTGCCTTCTGTTTCACTGAATCTCAAGGCACAGTTCAAATCTCAAATATTTTAAGAAGACTTCTCCAACTATTCTAACCTTCATTGATTTGTGTCTTTGAAATCCTATAACTTCTAGGGTTTATAACACAATTTTGTGCTTAGTGACAGAAATTTAGTAATTAAATTAGACCTAACTGGATTTAAAATTCTTAAAGGACAGGTACCACATATTTTTATATATCCCATCGTAATTAGCTCCAAGTATAATAAATACCCCCAAATTCTTTTAATAGGTTTACCCAAACTAAATCATACATTAATTTCTATACATATCAATTGTTGAGGGAAACAAAGTAATATCAGACATTTGTTGGATAGTGTCCAAACTTCTAGCTTAAGGATCAAAGTAATTCACAATTTCCACATTAGATAGCACTGCCTTCCTTTGAATGGTGGTGTTGAATGTTGGAGATAACGTTTTTTGTTTACTTGTATTTTCAGCTATTCCAGGAACTTCTCCAACTTTCTCATTTTCAATCTCATGTCTTTGCAAAGCAGGATTTTCAGTGATTTCTGAGATTAAAAAATAAGATGGGGAACAGGAAATGAGGGTGGTGACATCCACTGTCATTCCTAAATCTAGGAATTTGCACAATGCTCAACAGGCACAGATATCCTATTAGTAGGTAATTGAAGTTATCTATAAATTAAATAAAATCATTTTTTTATAATTTATGTACATGGTTTTTATCAAACTGTTAGGACATTACTTATCAAGTAATTAGGACCTACCTATTTAATAAATGAAATAGGTAACTATAATTATGATCCAAATTTCCTAAACATTTAAAACTAAAACTAAATTTTAAAAAGTGACTGATCTGCTCAGTCACACCTGTGTTCACTTTCCCTATTGATTCAAACAAAGCACAAAAAATTGCTGTTACTTTGAACTGTGATATAGTTGTATGTGGCTTCATTTGTTTACAAAATTGGGACTTCATCCCAGTAATGAAATCACTCACAGAATTTGCCTCAAATTTTCCAAAATGAGGAATCTTCCTGGATTATGTAAAGGACTGCAGATTTGGAACAAGAAGGTACCTCAGGGATTGGTTGCCAATTAGAGATTTAGAAATCACCTTAGCTCTAGGTCACTTGGCACATGAAAGAGCCAGGACTTGGGGGGCACAACCAAGATGGCAGAGTAGAAGGATGGACCTGTTCTAGTTCTCCCCCCATAGCCCATGAAAAACCTGAAAAAATGACTCTAAACAAATTCTAGAGCTGCAGAAGGCACAAAATGACAGAGTGAAACAGATTTCCAGCCCAACATAGCCTAGAAGACCAACAGGAAAGGTCTATCATACTGGGCTCAGAGCAGAGCACAACCCAGCCTTGGCCACAGGCACAGCTCGGAGAGGACTGGAGCAGGCTTAAAGGTGTGGAATTAAGGTATCAGGTGCAGTTCCCAGATTTCTCAACCCACAAACACCAAGGACAACTTCAAAGGTCAGTAAGAAAGCTCCTTCACCTGGATGAGAGGGGAGTGCAGTCTGGCCTCAGTCCATCAGGGTCCATTTTTAGAACCCTCAGCCTAATGACATGGGGAGAATCAAGCAGCTGAGCTGGGTCTCAGTTTTGAATGGCCATCCTGGGGTAAGGAGGAGTGTGGTGAAGTTGGAGGTGGCTGTGAAGAAGGAATCTTACTCGCAGATCTTGAACAGAAAAGAATGCTTGTGGTTGCTCCCAGACCAGAACGCAGGCCAGGAATGGAGTAACTCCTCTCCCTTGATTGTGTCACACTGGAGGAACTCAGAACTTACAGGTTCCCTAGAGTATACCCTCCACTTGACAAAGGACTCAAAAGTCAAGTAACTGGCTGGGAAAATGCCAAAAAAAGGGGAAAAAATAAGACTATAGAAGGTTACTTTCTTGGTGAAAAGTTATTTTCTTCCATCCTTTCAGATGAGGAAGAACAAAACATACCATCAGAGGAAGACATAAAAGGCAAGGCTTCTACATCCAAAACCTCCAAACAAAATATGAAAAGGTTTCATGCCATGGAAGAGCTCAAAAAGGATTTTGAAAATTGGAAAAATTGGGAAGAGAAATGAGAGCAATACAAGAAAATCATGAAAAGCAAATCAACAGCTTGCTAAAGGAGACCCAAAAAATGCTGAAGAAAATAACACCTTTAAAAATAAACTAACTCAAATGGCAAAAAGGGTCCAAAAAGGAGGAGAATGAATGAGGAGAAGAATGCTTTAAAAAGCATAATTAGCCAAACGGAAAAGGAGGATCAAAAGCACACTGAAGAAAATAGTTCTTTAAAAATTAGAATGAAGCAGATGGAAGCTAAGGACCTTAAGAGGAACCAAGAAATTATAAAACAAAACCAAAAGAATGAAAAAAGTAGAAGACAATGTGATGGAAAAACCACTGACATGGAAAAAAGATCCAGGAGGGATAATTTAAAAATTATTGGTCTACCTGAAAACCATGATAATAGAGCCTAGATATCACCTTCTAAGAAATTATTAAGGAAAACTGCCGTGATATTCTAGAACCAGAGGGTAAAATAGAAATGGAAAGAATTCATCAATCACCTCCTGAAAGAGATTCCAAAAGGAAAATTCCCAGGAATATTGTAGTCAAATTCCAGGTCAAGGGAGAAAACATTACAAGCAGCCAGAAAGAAATGATTTAAGTATTATGGAAATACAATCAGGATAACACAAGATTTCTACACTAAGGGATTGAAGGGCTTGGAATGTGATATTCCAGAGGTCAAAGGACATAGGATTAAAACCAAGGGTAACCTATCCAGCAAAACTTAAGTATAATATTTCAGAGAGAAAAATGGATTTCAATGAAATAGAGGACTTCCAAGCATTCTTGTTGAAAAGACAGAGCTGACTAGAAAATTTGACTTTCAAGTACAAGAATCAAGAGAAACATGAAAAGGTAAACAGGAAAGAGAATCTTTAAGGAACTTATTAAAGTTGTACTGTTTACATTCCAACATGGAAAGATGTTATTTGTAACTCATGAGACATGTGTACATACACACACACACACACACACACACACACACACACACACACACACACACACGGCACAGGGTGAGCTGAATATGAAGGGAGAATACCTAAAAAAAAATAAAATGTACTGTTGAATGGTAAGTACTAGGAGTAAGAGACAGAGAGAGGTAGAATGTAGCAAATCATCTCACACAAAAGGGGAAGAAATAGCTTTTACAATGGAGGAGAAAAGAGGGGAGATGAATGGAAATAACTGAACCTTACTCCCATGGGTTTTTGGCTTAAGGAGGGAATAACACACACTCAAATGGATATGGAAATCTATTTTACCCTGCAGGAAGACAAGGAGGAAGGGGATAGGAGAGGGAAGATAATAGAAAGGACAGCAAATTGGGGAAAAGGATAATCAGAAGCAAATACTATTGTGGGAGGACAGATCAAGGAAAAGAATGGAATAAATGAAGGGCAGGATAGGACAGAAGGAAATGTGGTTAGTCTTTTACAACATAACTATTATGGAAGTGCTTTACATTGTTACACATGTATAACCTATACTGAATTGCTTGTTTTCTCAATGAGGGTCCATGGGGAGGGAGGGAGAGAATATGAAAATCAAAGATTTAAAGAATGAATGTTAAAAATTGTTTTAGCATGCAACTGGAAATTAAAATATATAGGCAATGGAGTACAGAAATCTGTTTTGCTCTACAGGAAATAGAGAGGAAGGGGGAATGGAAGAAGAGTGGGTAATAAAAGGGAGGACAGACTGGGGGAAGGGGTGGATGAGGTGCATGCTGTCCTGGAGTGGGGGATGGGGAAAGATGAGGAGAAATTTTGAATTCAAATTCTTGTGGAAGTGAATATTGAGAACTGAAAAATAAATTATATATATTTAAAGAGCCAGGACTTGAACTCATTACCTCAGTCTTCAAATCCAGAACAACTTTTCTACCACCAAACTAGCTCCCTCTGCATACAAAATAACAACCTAGATCAGAACAACTTCATCTTAGAAAATAGTAAGAGAAAAAGCAATCCTAAACCAAAGCAAACTTCAGTTTTACTTTTCTCTTTTGTGGAATATCTTTCCACAACAGGCCAGCACAAACTCTTAAAGAAAATAAACATACTAAACACGTAGGGGTATGGGTATGGAGAAGGGAAGAAGGTCAAGGGAAAACTGAGTGACAAATAACCTCCCCCCCCATAAAAGAATAAACAAAGCAACTGAATCAAGGAAATTTTTAAGGAAGTTGCCAAGAGCAGATGTATAAATGCAAACATGTAGGAATGTTGAAGCATCAGCCTTCACACTTGACATCTGGTCCAACATATTGTTATACCTAACTATATGAAGAAAAATTAAATAAAACTCCTTCAACAGCAAAATGAGTGCCAAAGCAGCTGATCTAACAATTTCATGGACTAAAGGTGAATGTTTTAAAGGTAAAATAAATTCTTCAAGAAAATATGGTCTTAATATTTAAATTTTTACAGTCAATTGTGTCATCATGAAATGCAGCTTTGGAGGACCTTAAACCTGAAAGTATCAAAGGATATACTGGGTGATAAAATAAACAATAAAAATGCACCATAACAGCAAGGGAAATATTCACTAAGTCATATTTAATGGATAATTAAAACTCAAAGCATAACTTCAGTTCTTATATATAATCATAAGATCATCCAGAAGTACAATTACAAGTTGCTCAAGTGAACAGATACCAGCAAGTGTTTTAATTTCTAACTGAATGTAAAAGAGCTGAATCTTGTTATCAAAGTCAAAGGGGATTCATAGGACCCTAGAGTCAAAGAACACAATTTGGAAAAAGAACCCGAAGGTCATCAATCCAATCTCATTCCTCATGCAGGAATCCAGAAACTTTTCATTACAACTGTTTAGCTACATCTACTCCCCAGTCTTGTATTTGTGAAGTTCTTTTTAAAAATCAAATGTATATAATTTTACATTTAGACTAAACTAAACTTCATCTTACTCAGTTTGGAACATTATTATAACTGGTCAGCACTTAGCACAATTCCGGGCACAAGGTAGGTACTTAACAAAAATTTATTGACTGTCAAGTTATTTTGAACCCTGATTCAGTTGTCCAGTATGCTTGTTATGGCTTCCAACTTCATATAAAGTGCAAATTTAACAAGGATGCCACCTACACCTTTATCCCATCACTGGAAAAAATATATTTAATAGCACAAAGCCAAGAACAGCTCTCTAGGGCACTCCCTTCCAAGTTGCCATCATCCTATTAATGAATACTGTTTGGGCCTTGTTATTCAACCAATTGTATATATACCTAAATGTACTATCTTATGATCCACATGTTATCTCAATCCTGCCACAAGTAAAGCATTAACAATTCTGTCAAAAACACATAAGCATGGTGTGTGTGTGTGTGTGTGTGTGTGTGTGATGTGCCATCCTACCTCGTTAAAAAACGAAACGAGGATAACAGTACATGTAGAACTTTAAAAGATTTGCAAAGTACTTTACATATACTATCTCATTTGAGCCACATAGTTTTGTGAGGTAGTTATGGCAACTATTTCTATGTCCATTTTAAAGATAAGAAGACTGAGGCTCAGAGAGATTAAATGGTCACACAGGGATTGTCAGAGGTAGGATTCAAAATTAGGCCTTCTTGACTCCCAAAATTCTATCCATTATGGAACATTGCTCCTGTGGGATAAGACCTGTTTCTCCATGAAGTTATACTGGTTCTTAGAGATCACAGCTTCCCCTTTTTAAGTGCTGGTAGATCATTACTTGAATATGTATTTAGAATTAGGCAGGAATAAAAATCAAGCTTTCCAGTCTCCTCCTCATCCCCATTTTTAAAAAAAAAAAATTAACTTTTCTGTCCTCTTCCAATCCCATACTAATTCCCCTTTCCTCTAAAATCCTTCAAAGATTACCAACTCCTCAGCAATCACATGTAAAGAGTCTGAATGTTCTGGAATATAGTCTGTTCATTAAAATTTGACATTACTGAAGGCAGTAAAATGCTACCTAATAGTCTCCTCAATCATCCTAGATTTTCATAGCCTGCTAACTATTTTTATGGGATCTTTCCAGCCATTCTCTTTAAAAGTGAAAAATGAAACAAATGAGAAATGATTAGTTTGTGGTTTAATTTTTCCACTGTCACCTCTACTCCCTCCCCTTTTTTTGTTCTTTTTGAATAAAAGTATAATGTTCTGAAGAGAATATTAGTCAAGCCTCATCCCATTAATTCTCAGTGCTACCTATAAAGTAAAATTTGCTTCTTTCCATTGGTTCTCTCCTCCACCCTATTGCTCATTCTTTGTTCATTCATGTACAGACACTGGAGAACATAGTTTACCACTAACTCTTCATGGATAATAGCTCTGGTATGTTCTTCTTTCTTCCTCCTATATTTTACCAACTCCTTTCTGTGGTATAGAGCTTGTCAGTTCAGATTTTCTTACTTTCTTTTTCTGGGCAGAGACCAATCTTCATTTTCTACACACTTAAGCACTACAGAATACCAGAAGAAACATAATACAGTGTTCTCTACACCAATGGTGTCAAACTCAAATAAAAATGATTTTCTACAGGTTGCATAATGAGCTAGGGAACCACAAATTAACACTATCTATGTTGTACTGTACTTGTTGTGCTTTAATGTAGTTTGTGCTGCTGGCTGGAGCTGACCTGAGGGCTGTGATTTAACACAGCTTTTCTAGAGGCTACAGTAAAATTTGCTTTGCCTTCCATTTCTTGCAGCAAGTTCCTTAGTCCTTTGCCAAGCTCTGTTGGCTAATCCTTATGACTAAATACTGCAGCAAACTCCCTATCTGAGATGAGTCTCAAGATGTGAAAATAAGGTATGTTCACCTATTTTCATCTTGTCACTGTTCTGCAAAATATTCCCTCTACTGTATTCTCTTATTCAACCCAAGTAAGAAAAATTCAAGGATAGAACATGTAATCCAATTATCTAATGAAATTTCTGCATCTCATTTCACCTTACCACTCTTCTCCAAAACTTCCTTGCCACTTTTCTAGATACTAGGCTCTCTGGCTCCATTTAGAAGCCCCAGGGGATGATGCTTAATTTATTTAGTGAACACAAGAGGTAATATAAAAGTACATAAGACAGTCCTCAATTATCTTACTAGAGATCTATATAACTTATTTTACCTTGCTACTCACTTTCTAGAACGTTCTTTTTATTTTGGATATTGATTCTCTTAATGTGCAAGGTAGATGTTGGCTGCCATGATGAGGAAGACAGCCCTATCAGCACACCAGGAGCAGGCTCATGAATTCATTAACTTACGTACTTAGAGCGTACAACTCTTCAATTAACTATGCATCCATTTACAGTGACTGAATCTAGAAGGATGTTAGGAAAGACTGTTGAAAAATGTCTCAATCAATTTCTCTTAAAGTATGTGATTTCATAAGAACACAAATATGGAGCTAGAAAAGACCTTAAAAATCATTCAGTACAGTGGTTCACAGGTTTTTTGTTTACAAAGACTCCTTTTTAATCTCAAAAATATCAGTTAATAAAAGAAAACACTTAACAAAAAGCAACTATGAATTAACCAGTAGTTTAAATGAATTTATATTTCATTAAAGACAAATGTATCTGCATACACATACAATATTTGGCACACTGTCATGCCATCCCTTTCCTCCCCCCACCAGAAAAAAATGTTAATTAAAACTCACAGCACAGCATCTTTTAAACTAATAACCCAGCAACCAGAATCACCGATCCAAGACTCAAAGAAAGTGCAAAGGTATTACATTCTCTGGGGTTCCCATCTCTGTGGAGCTAGTTCCTGATCACATTTGCAAAATCTCCAGCTCTATAATCACCATGGTTACAATTCCCAGTTTTATGAGTCCAGCAGGAACTTAAACTAGGTTAACTAAAGCTAGGTTAATACAGAAGCAGTGTTCTTCTTGTCACCTTTTCAAAATGATCATGCAAGAGTACACTTATAAACTCATATATTTTATCAAGGATTAAGGCCATGAAGAGCACTAGTGAGATTAAATATAAGATGTAATCTGAATGGGAGCAGTCTCAGAAAATTATTCAAATCTAGACTACACAGATCACAGTTACAATATTTATACGATCTAGTGAGTACCATGAGAGGCAGCACGGCATATTGGATAGAAAGAAGGCATCAAGGTAAATAAGACCAAGGTTCAAGTTCCACTTCTGACACATATCAGCTGGGTGACCCCAGGAAAGTCACTTAATCACAGAAATCCCTCTAAAGTATAAATTCTTGGAGTAGTTACTATTCTTCATTCACAGAGAGAGTTATCTCAAGGTTTAGCTCCCTACTAATGGAATAACATGTCCAGACCAAAAAATAAAATATAGTGATGATAATTAACATGTATTAATTTTCCTATTACTTAAACTTCTATTCCTATGAATAATTGTTCCTTTATTTATAGAAGTGTTTCTGCCTTGATTACGATACTTGGCCTGTTTGAATTTCTTAAAGCTTGCATTTCATATAAGAGATTCCATTTCAATCAATATCCCTGATTCTGTTATGGCCTTATCATAAGAGTTCACTGTAAACACACCCCTGCGCAGAGAACAAAAATTAATGAATGTCCTAGTTATTCTTCTCTAATTCAGTTATTAGTTATAAGTTATGAGTAGCTAGGTGGTGTATTAGAGTGATAGGACTGGAGTCACAAAGATTCATTTTCAAAAGTTCAAATCCAGCCTCAGATACTTACTAGCCATGTGACCCTGGGCAAGTCACTTAACCCTGTTTTGCCTCAGTTTCCTCATCTGTAAAATGAGTTGGAGAAGGAAATGGCAAAGCACTCCAGTATCTTTGCCAAGAAAACTCCAAATGGAGTCACAAGGGGTTAGACACAATTGAAAAGTAACTGAACACACACTATTTATATGGTGCTTTAAGGCCTGTAAAACACTTTACAAATGTTAACCCATCTGATCCTCTCAACAACCCTGTGAGATAGTTTTATTGTTACCCTCATTTTACAGATGAGGAAACTGAGGTATAGACAAGGTAAATGACTTCCTCAAGGTTACACAGTAAGTGTCTGAGGCAGGGATTCAGACAGTTACTCCTGATACCAAGTCCCAAGCTCTAGCCACCAATCATCACACATTCTGCTTAATTCAAAATTCAAAACGTTAAAAAAAGACCTCAAACTGGTCAAATTTAAAACATTAACATTTACAAAGAAAAAAGTATTTTATTTACTGGAAAATATAAATGATTTCAGATATGCAAAAATTAAATTAAACCAATTTATACTGGCTCAGAACTTAACTATAAAGCCTGACCACTGAACATCTGCCTGGGCCTATTAGCCTCATTTCCATGACACCAAATGAAGGATACAGAAATAAACTGACTTACCCCAGATTACAAAGCAAACTAGCGCCAAGTTGGAATTAGAATTCTCAAGACCTATACATATTCAGTCTATTGTTTTATCCCTTTCCTTTGTGATAATTACAAGTCCAGAAATTCATGTAGCTGATACTATAATATGAAGTGTGTTTAAAAAAATTAATAAAGGTATCAGTGTCTACTAATGAGGTACTAGTCTTTAGGGTTTAGAAATACTTAAGTTTAGTTGTTGGCTTGGTAATGGGACCTGATGAGAATTCTTCCACTAAGTTCTGGAAAATAACATTCCAACATGAAATTTTGGTTTTAAGATACTTTAAAGGCAATTTCTGACAGAAGTTCAAGTTGGTGATACAAACTAATAGCTACCAGATTGGTACTGACTAGGGGCTACTCAAACATATCTGAAATACAAATGGAAAAATAAAAAGTGGCTAAAATACTGAGCTAATTAGGCTATATTTAAACTACAGTATCATAAACTAGAAGTAAATATTTTAAGTTTTCTTTCTACTGTTTCATTCACCCAAACCTACTTAATCTGCTACAGGCCCAATCAATTCTAATGGGGGAATCTGTCAGGTGACAGTTTGTGTTCATGGAAAAGCTTTTAGGGCAGTTGTTGAATAAAGGACAAAGAAGAAGTACTAAGAGAGCCGATTTCCTGAGAGAAATGAGTTTAACCCTTATGTTGCAAAGAAAGACGAGGGGAAACTTCTAATTGGTGTACTGAGAAAAGTGAATTGTGGCACAATGTTTCCAGAACTGAGGTAAATTCAGAAAGTGTCATGACTAAAGGTTGCTCAATCTGTGATTTTCTCATAGCAAATGCAGTGAAAATAATTATTAGTGTCTTTGTTTTATTGATTTTCACATTGTTAATAAAAAGTATAGCTGATAACCTTGATGTTTATTTAATCCTAGAGATTAGGGAAGTTTGATGGAGAAAGAAATGTGCAAATTCTTATGGTAAAGGAAATTTTTCCAATTTGTTAAATAAACATCTACTAAATTGGATTGGGATTTCAGAGCTAACTGATTATAGAGAAATTCTTCAGTTTTTAGTAATTCAAATGAGAACATTCTCCTTGATTACCACAGAATCTAGAATGAGAATAAATAAGGAAAATGAAATAGTAGCAGTTAAAGAGAAATGTAATCATCTCACCAATGTTACGTGTGAGTCAACTCTATTTCCATGTAAAAATGAAGGCACCAGATTACATAACCTATGAATCATTTACGGCTATAAATCTATAATCCTATGATCTCCTTTCCTAACCTACAACAGACAAGAAGCAGCAATCTAGTATGTATGACAAATGACGTCAACGTCTGGAGAAAAGACAAGAACAAAAAGCAAAGAATGTCCTAATATGGTATGACAATGTATTTTGATAGTGATAACCCAGTCATCAAGCACCTCTTAAGTTACATTTAGTATTTGTAGTTTCCTAATTCTGGAATAATGTAAATGTTTAGCATTTTTAGTATTTACGTCAAAATGGCTAAAAAAAAATTTAATTGGTACTTGAAAGGGTGTAGCTTTAAATTACTTGCAAAATGAAGGATGAATGAAGTGTCAACAACAACAAAAGCCAAACGAACACATAAGGCACTGGAAGTTTCTGCTCTCTTGTAAAGGCGAAGAACGTAAGGACAATGTGTAATTAACAGATATGGAGCAGAAGGTGGGCTATTCTTTTCTCTCTGCTCGTCATAGAGAATACAGCCAACTTTCAATTATTCAGGGACTTATTACTGAGTCTGTAATCAGCTGTCCAGATGTTTGCTGCCCTCCTTTTGAGCATAATTACCTGTGGATTTCATTTAGCTAAGCAATGCCTACATCTCCAAGTTCTGTGGATAATAAGAGCTCACTATACTCCTGTTCAAGGGCAGGAGTTAGGAGAGTGATGATTGAAACACAGGTTAAAGGATACTCTCATGACAATCAAAAGATGAAAAGACACATAATGTCACACACCTGTGGAAGAAACAATATTACCAATCCTTTCCCCTGTTCAATTTGGGTTAGTTTTTCCTTGAAAGGCAACATAGCTGTCCTTGGGACTTCATTGGTCTATGGTGCTTTTTAAGTTTCTGGGCCGCCTCTGGCCACTTTAACGTGGTTTTCTGGTCACCTAAGGACATAAAAAGGTGCACTCATGTAGCATTAGGGCACTTCAGAACTCTCTAGACTCCAGCTTGGCGGACTAGATGTATTTCCACAAGAAGATAAAGGGGACACGTGTACTCAAGTTAAGTGCTGAAGTATGTTTTTTAATTATCTTTTCTGTGCTATGGCTAAGTAAACCTTCCTTTTAAAAAATTGTTGAATAACCTATTTGTGCCTTATTTCTTTTGGTCAGGTTTGCTTCTAATAAAACCCAAACCTTTCATCTTTGTACCTTTTTTCAACATAAGTCTAAAAGAAAACATGAATTGGAGGTCACTGACTCCAATTTCACCTCTCTTCCTTTAGCTAGATCTGTGACAAAAGATTATGGGAAAAAAGGAAGTTAGAATGAAACAAAAGCAAAACACCTTTGTATATATTCATCACTTATATAATGCTTAGTAGAGCATGCTTTTGTACCCAAAGAAACCTGATAAGCAATACATGACTTGTGTCTTTGGGTACTTCTTGTTCTTTTTGGAACAAAACGTCTACAGCAGGGATTTCCTACAGTACTTTTAGGTACATGTTAATTCCTGGAATTGAAGTGAATTAAAATTAATTTTGCTAAACATTCAGGGACAATCTATGCTAAAAGGAAAGGCCTGAATCTATTTTGCAAACACGATATGTTGTAAACAATGGACAATTTATAAATGCTAAGAACAACTAACTTTTCTCTTTCCAGCCAGTTTATTTGGAGAAAAATACATGGTTACATAGGGACCTGTTTTCCAAGATGGCACAAGCAACGCACTGAAATAGGATCTGTTGTTCTCCCTATTTCAAACACTCCATAGTTCGTTAAAGCAAGCAAGTAGGCAGGCAAAGGGCAATACAAATAAATTCTTCCAAATACTAAAATAAATTCCAAAGAACTCTTTCTTTTTATTAGAAATCTGGCTGATCCATAGGGTGTTTTAAAACTAACCATTGGATACTCATGTCTAGTTCTGTACATAGGGGCAACACAGCGGGATTATTGACCTGCCAACAACTCAGGTGGGACAAGGCTATGGAGGAAGTGAAGGGGAGAAAAAGGAGAAAAAGATATAGTCAAGAGTTATACCATATTCCCAAAGTTAGTCTAATTCCAGTGGCAGTCATCCAGCTTTGAGTTCCATTAAGGATATCTGCCCTCCTTAGTAATAGCTCAAGAAGTCTGGGTTGATTACAGATCATCCCTGATGCTCCACCCTATACAAACTGAATTACAATTTTAGACCAAAAAATATAGGTATATATTTGATGGGCCAAGGAGAAGCCAAAAATAAATATCTGTTTCCAGGGTCAAACAATCAGAATCAAAACCAGAGCTGGAAGACCAAGCACTCATCTAGTTCAACCCACACCTAAAGAAGAATCCTGTACATCTCAGACCAGGTCATTTAACTTCAGTTTCAACACCTCCAAAGATGAGTAATTCAGTACTTGCCAACTTAGTCTAATCCATTTTTAGATAACTAATTGTTATGAAGTTTTTCCTTATATCCAATCTAAACTGGTTTCTTTGCACCTTCTACTTACTGCTCCAAACTCTACCCACTGTGGCTGAACATAACAAGTTTAATCCTTCTTTTAAAATACTGATGTTCATAGACTTCAGGGCTGCCATTCTATGTTCTATTTACCCCCTCCAAGTCTTGTCTTTTCCACAGCAAACATTCACATTTCCTTTAGCCAGTCCTCACATGGCATGAGTTCAAGGGCCTTCACCTTCTTGATTGTTTTCTGCTGGCTCATCTCCAGATTAACCACATCAGTATTAAAATATGGTGACCAGAACTAAGTAATATATTTCAGAGGTAGTCCTAATAGCTTAGGGTAGACTAGAACTATCCCTGTCCCTGGACACTGCCTCTTTTAATGTAGCTAAGACTGTGTTAGATTCTTTTTGCTACCAAATCATATTAATGACTTTAAATAAATTGATAGTCCACTAAAATCCCCAGTTCTTTTTCAGATAAAGTATTGTCTAGCCATTTCTCCTGTACCTTATTCCTGTGAAGTTGATTTTTTTGAAACCAAGTGTAAGACTTTATATTTATATATACTGAATGTCATACTTTTGAGTCAAGTTAACATTCTAAACTCAATTCTTTTAGAGACCAACTCTTGTCATTAAATGTGTCATCAAACTCTGTGTCATCAGAAAATTTGAAAAATGTATCATACATATCTTCATGGATCCACTCTTTAAGAATTCAACTAGTTTCAAATCCATCTAACTGTCCTATTACCTACTTGATATTCCTCCATTTTCCCACAAAAACAGCATGAGAAACTTGTCTAACACTTCGATAAAATCAAGGCAAAATTTATCTACAGCATTTCCCTAATCTGTCAGTACAGTGAATCTCTCCAGAAAAGAATAAAAATTAGCCTGGCATTCAAATTCTTTACAGAGATACACTGGAACTTATCGATCATTGATTCTTCTTCCATATATTCAATAAGCATGGTGTAATGAACAGAGGAGAGGCTAAATTTGGGGTGAAGAAGACTTGGGTTTAAATCACACTTATACTTACTAGTTGTGTGGCCCTAGCTCGATGGTCTATAAGGTTCCTTCCAGTTTTCAAGGTATAATCCTTTAATATAAAATTAATTTAAAAATTAATATAAAAATCCTTTAATATAAAAATCCTTTAATAAAAATATACATGGAAGAACAAAAGCACAAAAAATCAAAATTAAATGTTTTAAAATAAAAATACCAAGCTTGGCCCCAAAGAATAGATATGAGAAGATCCCTCTTCTTACTCCTTTTTAAGTGGGAATTCATGGTTGAGAACACTGCATATGACATCTTTTTCAATGCCTTGATTGATTTTGCTGGGTTTTTTTCTCTTCTTACTTTTTTAAAAAAATTCTTTGTTACACGAACTATCTCCTGAGAAGAGGGAAAGATGTCAAGGGAGATGCAGATATATAAAACAAAATATATGAATGAAATTCTATTTTAAAATAATATAGTCCTAGCAAAAGTCTATAACATAAATTCATCTGGCCTATAGTTTGTAGACAGCATGCTCTTTTCTTCTTTGAAAATCATGACAGCATTCATAAGAACTTCTTCCTAGGGTCAAATGTGACCCATAATCAATTGGGATTCCTAGTAATGAAAGCTGATTACTTAGACAGGTTCTAGACTGACACAGCTCTAAAAGGTTTAGCCAGACCAAGGCCCAGGCTTGGGAATGTTTTGCATCAAAGAGTTACTTAACTTGCTAAATTTGTGGTCTTTGTTGCTAAGTACCACATTAGCAAAGGAACACATTAGCATCAATTCCTCAAAAATTTTTACTTGGACAGAATTCTACAATAAAGAGATTTATCTTTGGTTATGATGAGTCATTCAATAGTTCAGAATTCAATAAGTCCTTGCTATTAAACCAGGAAATCTCATTATTTTTCCTTATCCTAGAGACCTATGGAATACCTGAATACTTTTTTCTTCTAACTATGTAGCACGTCTTTCACTTAAAGAGAAGTCCAATACCTCATTAATGGGACAGAAACAACCCTAAATTCTCTAAGGCTAACAGCATAACACAAGTTCTGGCAAGTTCCAAGATCAAACTAGAATAGCTTCAAATACGACTGTGGTTAAGTTCAGAGAGGTTCAGAGCTGATCGATGATTTATTTTGGCCACAGCAACTCATGAAGGGCCCACTACTAAGAGTGTTCAAATCTGTGTCCACAAAAGGAACATCATCCAACTTCTGATTCCCCTCAATATACTAGTCCCTTTGTGTCTTCTTATTGGGCTGATCCATAAAACAGTAGAATCTTTTTGTGCCTAAATGAATTCTGAATTTCCCTAAGACTTAGCTTTTGTCAAATCAACTTACATTTCCAGGGGGATGACTTAGGACCCCTATTTAGACAGGGGTTTAATTTTCTGCTGAGATTAGTAGCTTCTTTCTGCCCAAGTCTCAACGCATTGTAAAGGATCGTACAAACAATGAACCTTTTCTGAACAGAGCACAATATATCAGGAAAACACACCAGGGTAAAAGTAGAAGGGTGAGCAAGAACAGCCCATGTAGATGGTCTCATACTTAAATACTACTGTTAAGTCACTCAAAGTGAAAAGTTATACCAAACTTAGCCTGAAATTGTTTTTCTTCTATTCATTGTTTGTGGCTAAGACAGGCACAGAAAACATAGCTATTTAATACATAAATACATATGTACTTATTCCTATCAAACATGAATATATGTAATTGTGTATGTATTTATTAGCAAATTCCTAGAGAAAATATTTGACTGTTTTAGCTAATAAATTTCCATAAAAACTCTGCCTAAGGACAGAGAGACAGAAATTCTGAGATGAAGTGGAACTCAGAGGGACAAAATCTTTAACAAACTACTTAACACTGAATTCTATACCACATTAATTAAACAAACATAACCCTACACTCACACATCAACGAACCTTGTAAATTTTCTTAACCAATTATTAGCAAGGTCAACTAATATGGTTCTTAGTAATTCTACATCAATAAGATCTAAAAAAGAACAAGATGACACTGTAGAAAATTATTCCAGGAGGAAGGCTGAAGACAGCTAAGAAAATGCTTATATTTTTCTGGACATACTTCATTACTTCGATGATATCAATATGAGTACTCCCTCCAGGGGTGAAGATAACAACTCACTTATGTGAGTCCCTCTGGATGCTCCTGTAAGTCTCGCTACAGGGGGTCAAATCAACACACTGGAAGCCTGCTTTATATCCCTTTACATGAATAGGAGGAGAAGAGTGAGCTCAATATTCCATGGGCTCAAACGCGTCTCCCTTAAACTAAGGTGCATATTAGAATACATACAATATTATTCCAGTGTTACTATATGGTTACAAGTCATAGAATACCAGTCTCAAAAGGATCAAACATGAGGGATACATAAAGGCAATGGAGAAGTACAAAGAGATTGTGAGCATGATGATGAAATATATTGTCAATAAAGATGCACATGTAAGAAATGGCATAAAAATGTCATCAGAGAAATGTCTAGCTGAAAAATAAAGATGAATTGGTCACATGGATGAAAAACTCTTACACAACACCTAGCCTATAAAAGTATCCATACTAAAATATGCTGAATTAAGTATCATGTAAATAAGAGAATTGAAAGCAGAGCCTGGAAGGAAAAAAAATATAACAGTAAATTAAATCAAGAGAAACTACCAAATCCCTCTGAGAGGTCTGATTGCACATTTAAAGTTGAGAAAATCTTTGGAAATGAGTTTTAAAATCATATATTCTTGGCAAAATTCTAAGACATACCTTCCTGCTCTAGCATCTTTAGATCTCAAAGATCCAGGATTTAGAGAGAAGAAAAACTGTTGAAAACTTATCATTAAAGCAGAAGCTACATGATGCTTTATACACCTAATTAATTAGCCCTTCATAACTTGATTGGCCAGTGTGATTTTAAAAGCCCTATTTGAAAGCTTTTTAGTGAATAACACCATTTTAAAAAAAAAGAGGGGCAGCTAGGTGGCACAGTGAATAGAGCACCTGCCCTGGAATCAAGAGGACCTGAGTTCAAATCCAGCCACAGACACTTGATACTTACTAGCTTGATTACCCTTGAGCAAGTCACCTAACCCCCAATTGCCTTGCCTTTTCCCCTCCAAAAAAAAGAATCACATAAAAATACGAATGAAAATAACATTCCATACTCAATAAGCCTACCTAGTCTTATTTCACCATTGTTATTTCACATTCATTTTCTTACAAAAAAGACATAGGAAGATATCAGTGAGATTAATTACCTTTCAAGGAACCCCTTAATAAGAAAACTCATTAAGAATAATTCATTTTAAAAATAAACATTAGGTGTCTATCTTTCTGATTGACATTTGTGAAAAGATGATACTGCCAACAATACAGCACAGGTGAAGTTGAAAGGATGCCCCCGCCTCCTACTCCCAACCCTTTACACCTCCACACATGAACTCTAAGCCATAAGACAAACTACTTCACAGTTCAGCATCAGCTTCCCGGTTGACATATCAAGATAAATTAATGTCATCAAATTCAAAGAATGACTAACCTCCGCTGTGAACGACTTCAGCAAAGCAGTATAAAGTAAACACACATGTACAAACTAGCAATGATGAAAAGTTTCTCCATCATTGCTTTCAACAGGTAGCCTAATGTTTAAGATAGGAGAAAGCAATGGCTTTCATACATCTTTTAACGGTCAAACAAGGCATGAAAACTATCAAGTCCTGTAGGATCTTACTATTCAAGGGTGTGTACTAAATGAAGAAGCCCATTTTCACAACTTTTCAAAGATGTGAAAGGCTACTGGCAGACTAACAGTCATTCATTGAGAATAAAAAGCTAACAATCAATGCCATCTTTTGAACATGCTTACAGAATTAACAGGGAACTTCAGAGGCTAAGCCAGCTATAAAGTCAAATCAACAAGCATTTATGCCTATTTACCACTTACAGGCCAGGCATTTTCCTAAGTGCTACAGATACAATCAAAAGTAAAAATAATGCTGGCCCTAGAGGATGAGCAGCTAAAGAACCAGATTGAAAAGAAAAGAATGTTTTCTTAAAAAACAAAGGGAGAAAATGTTCTTGTTTTAACATCTATTTTTATATTTATGACATCACTGTATAGATAGTTAATACTTTCCAGGTCCTTGTTATAAAGGCAATAGAATTCAAAAGAAGTAGCATGATTTAAATAATCATTGTCTCTATTGTTGTATACTTTTAAAATGAATTTAATTTATTCCCTTTATTAAAATCTATGTTCCCTAGAAAAAACCCACTTCTTACTAAACTATCAAAAGCTCTAAAACATAGACATCTTCCCATCTTTATATGTTTCTGAGACCTTTCTTCTCTTTCAACACAAAGTTATACAGATAAGCAAAAATTGACTAGTTCTGATATATACACCACTGAAGAGAGTGAAAGTACACACCTGGTTACTAAAACAATTTATATGGTGAAGAAAAGGCTATGTTCTTATCATTGTATACCTTACATCCCCCCAGTAGTATGTAAGTTCTTCAAGGGTAGGAACAGTGTAATTTTAATTTTTGTATCTCTACTTCCTTCAAGATACACTGCCTCCACAGTGTCTTGTATATAGTACAAGCTTAATAAATCTTTGCTGAACTCAATGGAATTGTCAAGGAAGCTCTCATTAGACTTAGGATCAGTATCAACCAATATCTACTTCAAACAGGAAAGTAGAGCATCTTGTTTAGTTAGACTTTACCTCAAACAAGATAAAGAAAGCAATCATCAACACTATAAATTGTTCTGGTTAATATCATTTTGTTAGTTTGAATAAGAAAACTGTTGTGTGTATCCATTTATGTGCCTTCATAACTTTAAGAGGCTTTTTTATTTTCTATTAGTTGCTTAATAAAAATGTATTGTGAAAAATTCCAGTTTAGTCTTCTCTGAGCTAAAAGATGAGGATCTTGCTATACCTGCATTGGGAAAGAACAAGCGTACCTATGATCTCCTACAGGACAGGTAAGGTAGTAGCAGTGGAACTTAAAACATTTCTGGGATGACAAGATAGCTGGCAAATCTAAGATAGATAATACATGGAAAGAATATGGATGGAACCAGCTGTGGATGCTTGTTCCTTTTCACCTACGTGATTCTCTCATAGCAGCCAAATTAGTGACTACCACAGCATAATCTAGAAAAAAAAAGGGGAGGGACCATGCCCTGTGCCATTCTACTCACACAAGCTTAATGAAGCATTTTCTAATCTCTTGTAAAATCCAGAGATTTGACTTTTAGTACAAAGGTAGTTTCCAACTTACAGGCTGGAGAACAGGGGCAGTAAAAAAGAAAACTTGGAGTAGGACTAAAACTAAAACTGTTTCACTGAAACACAATACATTATATTATAAAGAAGGGAGCTTGAGACAGTAAATAATCATGTCAGATTTTTAAAATTTATTATTTTCCGGTTCTATGTTGTACTTTCCAAACCATTTTATCTAAGACTTTGGGTTAAATTTTATCCCCCATTCTAAAATGATTTTATCCTCCATTCTACATATAACAAACATGCTATTTACAACAAGATAAAGCCATATATGTAACTTGTAACATATAACATGTAATCAACACACAGCCTAGAAATGCTAATTTTTTTTAAAGATGAGAAAAGGGGAAAAGCACATATATAAGACTGCATAAAAATACCCAAGTCATAATATCAAACTTCAAGCTTGGTAGCACTTGGAATAACTAACTTATGTAACTTGAACTTGAACTTGACTATTAAGAGAAAGTTTCACATAGCAGTAGTGCAGACGTTATAAACAACATTATGGCTAAATGCTGCAATTACAAACAATATGACTATGTGAGCATTCCAGAGCCATCTAGTGTTATAGCCAGTAACTCAGAAGAAAAGCATTTCTTCTACAAACAAAACAATTTGTCAAGAGAAAAGTACATCTTACTTGTACAGTTCATTAGCTTACTTTTAAAAAAAGAGTTGTGAACTGAATTACAGGGATCAGCACATAGTGCATATTAGACCCAGGGCCTGCTCCTATAACCTGTTAAATTCCCTCCTGGATTTTAACCTTCTAAGCCCATTCACTCAGCAGAACTGAATCACTGGAAGCTTCCAAAGTTGATTTTCCTAACACTGTCAGCTTCATAATTATAAATTATACTTCAACAAATATGTGGTTGGGAAGACACATTACCTCATACAGATGTGTATATATATATATATATATATATATATATATGTATATATATTATATATATATCTGTAGCATGTTTTATGAGTATTTTATTTTGATGGGTCTGATTAGTCTGGTAAAAATATTTCTCCTTCCAAGGAGCAGATTGCAACTTTTTAAACCCTTCTCACCCCGTGTGATTCTTCATTATATTTTGGCCATCAATCCATAAAGGGAATTTAGATAAAATAAAGAGATATTTCTCTTACTCTTGTAGTGACATAGCAGTATCAATATACCAATGGAACTGTAGTCTTCATACTCACTACAAAACCAGTACACTCCATTTTCTGGTCATGCTTATTCTCAATAAAGTGTTTTATACCACTTCTTTAAAATAAGGCATACTTGCTACCTTGATACAATTTGCTTATTTTTACCATGTTTCTTTCCATTGCCCTTTCAGTTTTTTGTAATCCTAACTCTTCTGGGATCTAGAAAGAGTACAATCCTCAGCTATAAAGCATAAGAATTGTGGAAACCCTCTCAAATTACATAGTGTTGAATGAGATTCCTCCCCACCCAAAAATATAAATTCCCAAGTGTTTACAATATCATGCTTATGAAACCTTAAAAAAATTCAATTTACTAAATGTTCTATTTAATTTTTACAAAATACCATAAAAACCAATGGGCAAGCATTTATTGAGTACCTACTTTCAATACTGAAAGTACTTGGCATAACTGAAAATTAAAAAAATAACAAGAAATGGCACTTGCCTTTAAGGAGCTCACCATCCAGTTCTGCCTTCTCTCTCTACCGCTGTACTAAAACTACTCTCCCCAAGGTAACCACAGAGATCCTCAATGACAAATTCAGTTTCTCCGACCCCCCTCTCCCCCGTACTCTTTGAAGCATTCAGTACTATTGACCACATCTTCCATCTCAAAATTCTTTTGACATTAGGCTTCTATGATATTATACACTAACAGTTTCTTCCAATTTTTTAGCTTTATCTTATATTATTTCTTTTCATGTACTCTAATTCCAGTCAAAAAGGTCTATTTATTAACCCTCTTTCATTTTTATCCTGGTCTCTGTCTTTATGATTTTCCTTATACCTTCCTTTCCAAAACCTGGGATGAATTTCCCCAGCACACCCACATCCTTACCACCATCGCCACCACCACTTTTGCCTGTTAAAAATCTTCCCTTCTTTCAAAATCTAATCCAAGTATCATTTCCCATCCTTGAATTTCTGAAACCAATTGTCTGGAAAAAGCAATTTTGTTTGGAACTCTCCTTTTACATTTCTAATATTCTGCCTTTTATCATATGAACAAGTCTTGTAACTTATATTGTATTTTAAGATTCCTTTTTTTTTTTCATTTTTGTACCCCTAGTGCCTGCGTAAGAGGAAAGCTCAGTGGTACAGTAGACGGAGCTTGGGGTCCGGAGTCAGCAGTACCTGAGTTCAAATCCAAGCTCAGATACTTGCTAGCTGCAAAACCCTGGGCAAGTTACTTAACCTCTATTTGCCTCAGGTCCTTATCTGTAAAATACCTTGGGAAGGGAATGGCAAACAACTCCCACTATCTTTGTAAAAAAAAAAAAAAAAGGCAAAAAACAAAAACAAAACCAAAAACAAACCCATGGACTCACATAGAATAGGACATAACTGAAAGAGTGAACAAGAAGTGCCAGCCTAGCATAACATATCAATGGACCTACATGAAACAGTTATCATAAGGCAGAATATAAATTAATGCTTAATTACATGGAACAGACCAAAAGGGCAACAGGGGGAGGATCAGAAATGCTGGCTTTCTTTACTAGTGTAGAGACAGTGAAGTGACAGGTTTAAAGACCACACAAATTCCTTAGGTAAGACATCATATTTCATACATGGAGGATATGAGGCAGATCCATAGAGACAATGAGCACATTAACTTCCTGGAGACACAGTCATGGAAAGGGAACTTCATGATGCTGTCAGGAAGACCATTATTGTAGGATGAACAATATCAGGAGGATATCTTGCTTCTCCCTCAGAGAATTCTTGAGGAACAATAACCAGAGGCTGCTGCCAAACTCTCTGGGTGGAGCTGGAGGCACAGAATTAAAAGAAATCTGAATTGTATCCATTAACACCACTGTTTTTGAACCAGTTATCTCAGAGAGTGGAGGCCTCTGTGTCTTTTTTCAATTAAGAAATACTTCCTTAAAGGCCTTTAGTGATCTTTTTATTATGCTATATGCATATACCCACATATTAATGCAACAGAAAAATTCTGTACATCCAAACAGTACACTAAATTCTTGATCCTTAAGATAAATTCTAAAGCTGTATCTAGCATTGGTGATAGCTTAGCTTAAAATCAATTAGCTAAACTTTATGTGTGGACTACGCAATTATTCTAGGCCTGAAAGTCTTTGTGATAATTTTGGACAAATGAATTATATAATTAATGCAATTTAATACAGCGTTCAACAAGAAATGAAGCCCACTTGCAAAGTAAATTCATGATTTACATTATACTAGAGTATAATAAACTTTCATTTTTTAAATCTATGAATAGCTACAAGAGCCTCTGAAATCAGAACTTTTAAAATAAGAGACATTCACATGAGCCTCTCATCAACTGTAGTGGTTCTGCTTGAACTGTAAATCTATGTTGAGGTTACTTGGAAACTTGCCCTTCCTTTCATACGTTCCAGAGCCTACACAAAAGCATTCCCTAGTCCTCTAATCTGTAGCCACTGAAGATGCCACGGTCATGCACTATATCCTGCGCCATACCCAGTCGTCTTGACTTGCGCTGTTACAAGGCTCCAATGACTCTGGAAAGGAGAGTGGGGCTGACAATTTTGTGCAACACTGTCTCACTTAAATCCAAGACCTCACCCATGCTGTCAGTGAAAATGAAGGGCAAACAATAAGAACTGTCTGTACCCTAAAAACAACCTTGTGTAAACTTCTATCCTCTTTACAACCAACATAAAACAGTCATGCATGGACCATCCGTAGAGAAGCTGGACGTCTCATCTGGAACTTGTCTTAGCAAAAGGCAAGTTCCCGAAACTTTGAGGCTACATATTTTATTCAGCTCAAGAGGTGAGATGAGGGTTAAGGACTGGATGAAGTCAGTGGAAATTAAGGGAGAGGGAAAGAAATTATTTGTTAGGTACCCATTTAATTGAATTATGATACATTTAGTTAGGCAAACTTTTGTTTCCAGTCTGGGAAGAATTGGTAGCTTTTCATTATCAATATCATTACCAATTCTAAGGAGCTCATAGTAGTAGGAGAAAAAGCAAGACAAACCCTAAGCAATTTGCTTTCAAGGTCACTCAGCACCAGAATATTTATCGGTGAAAAACAGTTAGATGAAAAGTATCACTGCAGCTCTAGATTGTGAAGGGACCTCATGGATCAACTGAGCCACGGATGGGGCACCTGTGGCCTTAAGGCCACATATGGCCCTCTAAGTCCTCAAATGCAGCCCTTCCTTTCATTATAGAAATAAAAATATTGAGGTCCAGAAAGGTTAAGTTAGTAGACCATTACGACAGAGCAAGGGAATTTTCAGAGAGCTGGGATTTGAACCCAGGTCCACTAATGCTAAATTCAGGGTTATTTCTGCTACTTCAATCTTCCTAAAAACAGACAAAAATCAACCTCAGTATTGACTACTTCCCTGAAGTTTTCCAAAATGAAAAGTGGAAATATAATATGATTGCGATTTTAACAAACGTTTTTATGGTATAATAAGACATGTTTAATAATAAACAAACAAAATATGACTTGGTAGTAACCATGATTCAAATACCGTGTGTGTGTGTGTGTGTGTGTGTGTGTGTGTGTGTGTATCAAAACTACCCCTAGTATTCAATAATGAAGACAATGTTTTCTAGTAACATACTTGTCAGAAACTTCATAAATAGAGGCAACCAGGCTTGGATCAGGTGACCTCTGAATTTCCTCCTTACTCTAACAAATTTTCCAACAATTTGGATAAAAATAGTAAAGTACAGGGATTCAGTTCACAATGTCAGATGAGGGAGATTGGCATCAAGAAAATCCTTAAATATTAAATAAAATATCAGATATGAAAAAAGGTATAAAATACATAGGTATGTATATTCCCAGGCATAATGGGAAGATAGGCCAGAGAGAGAGTAAACTTTAAGATGGGTTAATACATATTCTAAGACAGAATCTCTATGCCTTCCACAATAGAAAGCTGTTTCATTTCCACAATTCAAGATAAAAGACTTAAGATGAAAATGTTCAATTAAGGTAACCCTTCAGGGAGAAGGAAGTACAAATGACTATTAAATCCTTCCCAGTTTTGAAGGAGAAAAACAAGAGAAGAAGCCCAAAGATTAGGGAGAGGGACACTGAAGAGAATGCGTCTGAAGACAAAATCTGTACACTTGACAGCTCTGCCTTACAGGTATCCACCTTTTGTACTATCTACTGGGTAGGGGAATATAAAACTTGTAGAATACAAAAAAAACCCACAAAAGCACACAGCTGAGCAGTTCCAGGTCATTAATTAAGGTATCTTTGTATTTACTTATACTAAGGATGACTGTGGCTTAATGATATTATGAATGAAAAATTGAGACTATCACTTCCTGAAACAAATAGTGCTCTAGGAAAAGAATTTTAATGAATTTCAGATCAAGGAAAATTCTCTAATCAATACTAAACCTTTCCATAATATGTTTTCCCCTATATATCTTAATTGTTCTTACCCCGTGTTTAAAAGTAAAACAAACAAGAGTTAAATCCATGGTAACCTGTGATATTCGATTTTACAGTGAAGTAGAAATTTGTTATGATTGTTTCCATAGCAACAGGCTGATGTCATAAACATAGAGATATAATTCCAGGAGGCTAACCATAATTGAAGGTATAAAAACCATATATGACAGAAGGCAAAGAAGTCATAGAATCTATACAATTAATAAAGGAGTCAAGGAGCTAGAAATAAAACCAGATTTATAATAAAAGCTCATTTAGATTGTCAAACAGTGTTGCTGGAATTAATACTAAATGTCTGCTAATTCCACAACTTCTTAGTAGGTTTACAGAATGCCAGAAGCAGAAATGACCTTAGAAAATGGCTAGTCATTCAGCCCTTTCAATTTACAGTCAAGGAAACTGATGGCTACCCAATCAAGGTCCCCTAGCCAGGTCAGTCATCAACAAGCAGCAGAAACAAAACCAAATGTCCTCAACTTCTAGTCAAGTCACTTGAACTAATGACAAAAATACTGTGTGCTGAAGATGCCTTCTAGTCTTACTAAGAAATATAGTCAAATAGTGCTAACTTTTTCACCCTCTAGACATATGTTATTACTATGGTCTTTTAAGCTGATGTTATAGAAAAGTGATACTTTTCATTTGAAGAAAAAAAATACACATAGAAAATAATTTCATTTTCCCAGAAGCTCATACTCTTATAATGATTCACATCAAACATACTTCCATTTTCTGAAAGCCTGAAAGTTCTCAAAAAGATTGTCAAAAGGAGAAATAACTTTCTCATTGGCACAGCCTCACATAAAGAAAGATAAGTAGGAGTCCAGATAGGGGTTTCAGAACAGTTCATCAGATCATGGGATGAGGGAGACCCTTTTATCCCTAAGCAGATTCCAGTAGTGGTAGAATTGTGATACAGATAGGTAATGAATAGTGGATGCAACCCTATGGAAACACGTGAATCAGCCACTATGCCAGCAAGCTAATTTGTAGCATTTACTGTCAGTACTTCAAAAGAGTTTAAGTGAGACAGAAGGCATTCTGAGCCTAGACTGCTATAAGCTAGTTCAAGAAATGTTTGACATTTAATTACCAATAAAAAGTCCCTTTTCTCAATTTCTACCCCAAATCTTAATTTTCTTTTCATTTAATAACAAGTGAGGGGGGAAATTTTAAAAAATCATTTTTGGATTAAGTTGTTCAATGCTAAGCTTTTTTCACTGCAAAGATGAAACATCTTGCTGGCATTTCTAATTTGTGTCCCTTAACTCTTGCTCTAATAATTCAAATGTGATGTTTAAGCTAGGTATAGTTCAGACAGGCAAAGAAAAAGAGCCATATAGGCTACTTCTCATGGAATGCTTTCTAAATAGTTTGTACAAGACAATTATTAGAGCAAAATTAGTTCATTTAAAAAAAGTTTGGCCAAGCAAAATACCTAAGAGAAAGTCATGATTTTATGGAAGAAAAGTCTAGGAGCCAGGAAATGAGGATTCCATTGCCACCTGCTCCCCTAACTTTGGATATCATCATGATTAAATCATTTAAATGTCTCCTCCCTTTTCCTCAGTTTCCACAGTGGTAAAAATAAGAAAAATTACCTGGGATTCTTACCTTGAATATTTCCCCTAGCCAAGTGCTCCACACAGCTGCCAAAGTGATTTTCCTAATGCACAAGTCTAACCATGTTATTCTCCTGTTCAACAAACTCCTGTGGCTCCCAATTACTTCTAGTGCTCAAGGCTTCTTGGCCATGGTCCTGAGCTATCTTCCTTTACATATTTTGGAGTTAAGCCAAATTGACCTTCTTACTGTTCCTTCCACATGATATTCCACTTACTGCTTCTGTGCCTTTGGACACGCTATGACCTATGCCTGGACAGCACTCCTTCCTCAGTCATGCTTTTTAGAGTCCCTAGCTTCCTTGAATGCTCAGCTCAAGTACTACCTTCTACAAAAGGCCTTTCCTGATTCACCGCAACTGCCAAAATTATCTCCATTTAAAGAGGATGCTCATGGCAGGCATCTCATAATTTTCCACTTGGTTGATCATCATAGTCTCCCGAAACTCTTCTCCTACACGATCGCTCAGACACTCATATCTCTCATTATGCCCGCCAGTGGGAACTCTTCCCTCCCTCCGCCTGAAGAGGGTGGAGGATGGGCACTGAGAGCTCCTCCCTGGTTCTCCATTTAGGAAAAGTGCCTGGGTGGCCATGTCACAATTTCTCAACCTAGCTACAGAATTTTACTATGTATTCTTTTGCCCACCTCTTCATAGCTTCTTTTTCAATGGGTTGTCTTCCCCCATCAGACTGTGAACTCCTTGAGGGCAGGGACTCTCTTCGGCCTTTCCTTGTATCCTTAAAGCTTAGCATGGTGCCTGGCACATGGTAGGCACTTAAATACTTATTGACTGGTTGACTTTGTAAAACAAGGGTTGAAAAGAGCATATGCAAAGTTGACTCTTCCGCTTCCAGATGATCTGTGCCTGACTTGGCTCTCTTGGACTTTGAAGATGATAAGGCAGTCTTCAATGACTCTATAAATATTTTGAAAAGCCCCACCTGCAGGGATCTCTCCTCTCCCAAGAGTCAAGTCAGGACTAGTTCTGGTTATTTCATATGAAGGGAAGGAGAGGGGTCTCTTGCCTTGTGGTCATTAACACATAGCAGATAGAGCATAATCCTGACTAAGCACATCAATGCCTGACTGGATTTCAAACTGTTTCTATTGTTCCTCCCTGATGTTAAAGTGAACTTAGTGTCTACCCCAAGGGAGAAATGTCCAGACTTAGAAGCAATCCTGTGAGAACAAGAGATACAGACATCGTGGTCTTTTCAGTTGTAGCTGAGTGGCAGCCTGAGCAGGAGTCACCCAAAACTACTCTTATATTAAAGAAAGCCACCACAAGAGGATGGGCCAATCCTAGCTTATTTTGCCAAGACACATGGACTTTAAGAGAGATGATGTAGAGTCAAAGTGGAATATAAAATACTTAATCAACAGTCCTAAAAACTACTGAATGTTTATATGGTTTTAAGTACAAACCTCCAAATTTTAATTTAAGAAGTAATATTATCAGAATATCACAGTTGTTAGTACAGATGCTTATTTAGTTTCTATCAAATGCATGCTTGTGAGTGTTCTGTGATTTCCTTATCATTTTAAAACTCTATTTCTTTTGCATATAGGAAATACATACTCATCCCACACCTGATTTATACTATATATTGAGAATCTTTCTCCATTGTAATTTTAGGGAAAGCCTAGCTATGAAGCACAACTTAAATTATAAGGAATTGTTTCTCAGGGCACTGGGACTGGGGGATAGGGAGCTGACATTTAAGAACATTGAACCAAACACATCTCCATCAGAGACCAAGCTTCCCTAAGTCTGAACTTAGTCCAGACTGTGTGTGCATCAGTACAAAGCAGAGGGGTCTTTTAGTGAGGAAGGAAGCAGGTAAAATGTCCCAGCCCTCTGGGCCCACCATCAGATTCTTGTACTTATTTTCTACATATTTTGGGATATAACTACATTTGAACATAATTTATGCACTTTTGATGGAGCTGTGAATTGGATAGCCATTTTGAAAAACAATTTGGAACTATGTCCCTACCCCCAATCACTGAAGCATGAATATAACCTTTAACTCAGTAATGTCACTACTACTATACCCCCAAAAAAAATCAAAGAAAGAGGAAAATTGTATGAATACAAACATATATACATATGTATATGTGTGTGTACATATATGTATATGTATATGTGTGTATATGTGTGTATGTGTGTGTATATATATGTGTATATATATATATATATATACATATATATATATATATCAGTTCTTTTTTGTAGTGGCCAAGAGTTGGAAAAATAAGGGAATGCCTTTCAATTGGGGAAATTGTTGGTCCAATTATGGTATATGAATAATATTCATATGTGGTGGAATATTCTCCCACTTTAAGAAAATTTGAGAGAGATGGTTTCAGAGAAATATGAAAGACGTGTGTATGAATTGATGCACCATAAAGTGAAAATGAGAAGAATTTACATAACAGATAAATCAACTTTGAAAGACTTAAGAATTCTGATCAATTCAATAAACAATGATGGATTTGGGGGAACCAATGATGAAGCGTGCCAGCCATCCCCTGACAGAGAGGTGATGAATTTAAGATGCAGAACGAGAGATATTTACAGATCCAGGCAATGTAGGGATTTGTTTTGCTTATCTATACAGTTATTTGAAACGAGAGTTTTGGTTTTCTTTCTCTTGATTTAGGTAAGGGGAATGAGGGAAGAGGTAGATGAAGGCTAGCAACAGGGTTACCAAAATGAAAAGTGGAAAAAAAGTAATGAGAGTATTTTTACTTTATTATTTTACTTTTCTTTAAGTGTTTTTAATAGAGAAGAGAACAAAAGGAAGGTCAATGAGAAATTCAGACAAGGAGGACAGTTTGGGGAAAAAACCAAGTTGAATTCATTATTATTTTTTGGAGAAGACAAAATGAGATGGGATTGCTGGTGCAGGTACAGGGCCTCATTTTCCTGAGACAGGGTTGAAGGAGGAGAGTGCGGCAGAAGGCGTATAAGTGATATGAGATGAAGAAGAGGGGGAAAAGGGAGTTCTCAGTAAGTGATCTCAATTTCCTCTGTAAAATATGAAGCAAGATTTCTCAATGAAGAGAATCAGAACATAGGGCAAGAGAAGCCAGAGGAAGTCTGAGAAGACAACAGGTTTAGAAGGCTAGTGTGGAGAGAGGGATAGAGAGTAAAGAAAGAATAAAGTAAGTGCTCAGTTGAGGTCATGCAACACCGATTTTTAGTGGATCCAGTAAGAATGGCTGCACCATTTTCTCCACCTTTATTCAGTCAGTACGTGTGCAGGACTGAAAGCAGCAGATGGTGGAGATCATCCAAGGCTAAATAAAGCTTGGCAGGAAGTAATAAGTAAACATGACAAGGGGTCGAGGAACTCAAGAGAAGAGGACAGTGTAGAGGTGATGTTGTTCACTAGCCATCACTTTAATAACACATTCGATATTTTCTGCAGGAATTAAGTCAAGTTCACAATGGCTTTTAGATTTCCTCTTCTGAAAATTAAGACAACTGCCCTTCTCCTATCCTGAAATATCTAATTCTATAAGATGTTCAAAGAACCCTGACCATGGCTTAGCAATCATAGCCACCAATTCTTTTAGTGACCACAGTTAATACCAATGGCATGGCTTTAATTCATAAACAGCAACCGAAAGCTTTCTTATTATGGCCTTACCAATGACTGATTAAAAACTTCCTATTAGCCATTTTTGTTCTGTACTACCAAAGATCATTCTCCTTGACAGAGAAAACAAAGTTAAATCTGAGTGGTTCTGTTTTATCTATATCATCAATTATCATTATCCCATCAACACAAGCAATTAACCTATTCATTCTTTGATCTTCCTCTTTTCCCAAAGATGTACATTACTTGTTTGAGTGATCCCAGCTACAAAACTACTGACTGGCCAAAAAGTAGGTGGGAAAAATTCTTATACACTACGTAGACAAATATATCAGCATATCATGTAATAACACATTGTAGATTTTGCCATGGAAGAAAACCTCTATTGGTACATATTTTTAATCTTACTTTATACACTAAGAAACAGAAGTGACCTTTCTTCAAATGAGAAATTTCAATAGGTTCAGCCCATCTCCTCACTACAAAAACTGGAGAAAGTCGTTTCTAACCACAGTTATCTCAAGTTAGTTCCTGGACTGCCTTTCAAATCTGTCCTTTCTTCTTTTCTTTTGAGTTGAATAAAAAAATCAATGTGATTATGGAAGTAAAGGATTTAGAGTGTTGCATTTTTTTCTCTTATAGACAAAGACTGCTGTTTTCCTAACCCATTCTATCTAAATTATCTATAATCCATTTGTAATTTTCCAATTTTTAAAAACATTTTTATTTGAAATTTTGAGTTACAAATTCGTTCCGTCTCACACTCCCTCTCTTCTACTCTCCCTGAGAAAGTAAACAATAAGATACAGATTATACATGTGCAATTACATAAACATTTCCATATTAGTCCTTTTGTACAGACGTTAATAAAAGCCAAAAACAAAATGAAAGAAAATGAAAAATGGCATGCTTCAGTTGTATCTTTCTCAGGAGATCTTTCACAGAAGGCGGATAGTATGCTTCATCATTAGTCCTTTGGCACTATCCTGGATCATTGTACTGCTGAGAATAGCTAAGTCATTCATAGTTCTTCATCGAACAACATTGCTGTTACTGTGTACAATGTTATTCTGGTTCTGTTTACTTCACTATGCATCAGTTCATATAAGTCTTTTGAGGTTTTTCTGAAATCATCTTGTTTTTCATTTCTTAGAGTACAATATCAAAATCATATACCACAGCTTGTTTAGCCATTCGCCAATTGATGGGCAATTTTTATCCACCACAAAAAGAGCTGCTATAAATATTTATGTACTAATAAGTCCTTTTCCCTTTTGTAGGGATGTCTCTGGGATACAAAATTAGCAGTGGTATTGTTGCCTCAAAGGGTAGGCAAAATTTTATAGCCCTTTAGGTACAGTTCCAAATTGCTCTCCAAAATGGTTGGATCAGTTCACAACTCCATTAACAGGGTTTTAGTGTCTGTTTTCCCACATCCTCTCCAACATTTTCCTTTTTTTTGTCAAATTATCCACTCTGATAAGTGTGAGGTAGTACCTCAGAGTTGTTTTAATTTGCATTTCTCCAATCAATAGTGATTTAGAGCATTTTTTCATATGACCAGATAGCTTTGATTTCATCTGAAAAATCTGTTCATATTCTTTGACCAGTAATCAAATGGTCTTTACAAATTTGACTCAGTTCTCTATATATCTGAGAAATGAGACCTTTATCAGAGACACTCATTGCAAATTTTTTCCACAACTTTTCTGCTTATAATTTTCTGCAATAATTTTGGTTGCATTGGTTTTGCTTGTGCAGAAAATTTTTAATTTTATATGATCAAAATGATTTTATATTTTTAATGCTTTGTACTTTCTTTGGTTCTAAATTTTTCCCTATTCATAAATCACACAGATAAACTATTTCATGCTCTCTTAATCTGCTTATGGCATCATCCTTTATGTGTAAAGCATGCACTCATTTTGACCTTATCTTGGTATAAGATATTGGTCTATACCTAAATTTCTGCCACACCATTTTCCAGTTTCCCCAGCAGTTTTTGTCAAATGAGTTTTTGTTCCAAAAGCCTGAATCTTTGGGTTTATCATACACTAGATTACTATGATCATTTAATATAATGTAATTTGTACCTAATTTATTCCACTGATACACCACTCTATTTCTAAGGTAGTACCAGGCCATTTTGATAATTACTGTTTTACAAGATAGTTTGAGATTTGGCATGGTTAGATTTACCTTCTTTCACATTTTTTTCATAGATTCCCTTGATATCCTTGAGCTTTTTTTCTTCCAGATTAATTTTATTATTTCTTCTAGCTCTGTAAAATAATTTTTGATAGTTTGGTATGTCACTGAAACAACAGATTAATTTAGGTAGAACTGTCATTTTTATCATATTGGCTCTACCTACCCACAAGCAATTAATATTTTTCCAGTTGTTTACATCTGACTTTATTTGTGTGAAAAGTGTTTGATACTTGTGTTCATCTTGTTTCTGGGTTTGTCCTGGCAGGTAGAGACCCAAGTATTTTATACTGTCCACAGGTATTTTAAATGGAATATCTCTATTTCTTGCTGCTGGACTTTGTTGGTAATATATCAAAATGTTGATGATTTATATGGGTTTATTTTGTATCCTACAACTTTGCTAAAGTTGTTAATAATTTCAAGTAGTTTTCAGTTAATTCTCTAGGATTTTGGTATATCACATCATCTGCAAAGAGTGATAAGTTTTGTTTTGTCATTGCCTATTCTAATTCCTTTGATTTTTTTTCATTGCTATAGCTAATATTTCTAGTGAAATATTAAATAACAAAGGTGATAATGGGCATCTTTGCTTCCCTGGTTGATTGAGAAGGCTTCTAGCTTATCCCCATATTACAGATAATGTATGCTCCTGTTTTTGGATAAATATCACTTATTATTTTAAAGTAAGTTTCATTTATTCCTATGCTGTCTAGTGCTTTTAATAGAAATGTATTCTGTATTTTGTTAAAGGATTTTTCTGCATCTATTGAGATACGATTTGATTGTTGGTTTTGTTGTTGACATGGTTTATTATGCTGACAATTTCCCTAACATTGAACCAGTCCTGCATTCCTGATATAAATCTCACCTGGTCATAGTGTATGATCCTTGTGACATATTATTGTAATCTCTCTGACAGTCTTTTATTTAAAATTTTTGCATCAATATTCTTTAGAAAAATTTATCTATAATTTTCTTTGTTTTGGCTCTTCCTGGTTTGCATATCAGCACCATATTTATTTGTAATAGGAATTTGGCAGGATTCCCTCTTTGCCTAGTTTTCCAAATAGTTTGTATAGTATTGGGATTAAATGTTCTTTAAATGTTTGGTAGAATTCACTTGTGAATCTATCTGGGTTTGGGGGTTTGTTCTTGGGAAGTTCATTGATGGTTTGTTCAAATTTTTTTTTCTAAGATTGGGTTAAGTATTTTATTCTGCTAATCTGGGTAATGTATATTTTTGTAGCTATTAATCTATTTCATTTAGATTGTCAAATTTATTGGCATATAATTGGGCAAAATAGCAACTAACAATTGTCTTAATTTCTTCTTTATTGGTGGAGAATTCACGCCTTTCATTTTTGATACTAACAATTTGGTTTTCATTCTGTTTTTAAAAATCAAATTAACCAATGCTATATCTATTTTATTGGGGTTTTTTCCTCAATAAAGCAAGCTTCCAGTTCTATTTATTGTTCAATAGTTTTCTTACTTTTAATTTCATTAATCTCTCTTTTGATTTTCAGGATTTCCAATTTGGTATTTAATTGGGAATTTTAAATTTGCTCTTTTTCTAGTTTTTTTAATTGCATGTCCAATTCATTGATACGCTTTTTCTCTATTTTACTGATGCAAGCAATTAGAAATATAAAGTTTCCCATACATACCACTTCGGCTGCATCCCATAAATTTTTGTATGTTGTCTCATTGTCATTTTCTTTAATGAAATTACAAATTTGTTTCTATGATTTGTCCTTTGATACATTTTTTTAGGCTTAGATTGTTTAATTCCAATTCATTTTCATCTCTCTTTCCACTGTCCACTACTGAACATAATTTTTATGGCATTATGATCTACAAAGGATGCATTTGCTATTTCTGCTTTTCTGACCTTGGTTGTGAGGTTTTTGTCTTAATAAATAAGGTATTATAATAATAAAATGTATTAAGACATACCTTTTTATGTTTCCTTTCAGTCTTGCATTTGGAGGTCAATTTTTTTATTCAGCTGTCATCTTTTAATTAGAAATGCTCGAAAGTTCTCTATTTCATTAAGTGTTTATCTTTTTCCTCTGAAAAATTATATTCCATTTTGCTGGGTAGGTGATTCTTGGTTGTAATATTAACTCATTTTGCCTTCCAGTATTCCAATATACATTCCAGTATATTCCAAGTTCATATTCTCTAGCTCTTTAATGTAGAAGTTGCCAAATCTTGTGTAATGCTGACTGTAACTCCACAATATTTGAATTGTTTCTTTTTGTCTGCTTCTAATATTTTCTCCTTGACCTATGAGTTCTGGAATTTGGTTATAATGTTCCTGGGAGTTTTTATTGGTAGATCCTTTCAATATCTATTTTGCCCCTTGGTTCTAATATATCAGGGCAGTTGTCTTTGATAATTTCTTGAAAGATGTTATCCAGGCTTTTTTTGTTTTGTCATGGCTTTCAGGTAATCCAATTATTCTTATATTATCTCTCCTGAATCCACTTTCTAGGTCAGCTGTTTTTCCAATGAGAAATTTCACATTTTCTTTTTTTTTTACTTTTTAAATTTTGTTTTATCCTATCTTGATGTCTCATGGAATTATCAGTTGCCACTTGTCCAATTACAATTTTTAAGGAAATATTTTCTTTTTCTTTACCTTTTTTCTTTTTTTAAAACGTTTATTTATTTTTAGTTTTCAACATTCATTTCTACAAAATTTTGAGTTCCAAATTTTCTCCCCATCTCTCCCCTCCCTGCACCCCAAAGCACCTTGCATTCTGATTACCCCTACCCCCAATCTGCCTTCCCTTCTAACTCCCCTCCCTTCCCTTATCCCCATCTTCTCTCTTGTCTTGTAGGGCACAATAAATTTCTATACCCCATTACCTGTATTTCTTATTTCCCAGTTGTACACAAAAACAATTCTCAACATTTGTTCCTAAAATTTTGAGTTTCAACTTCTCTTCCTTCCTCCCTCCTGACCCATCCCCATTGAGAAGGCAAGCAATTCAATAAAGGCTATCTATGTGTAGTTTTGCAAATGATTTCCATAATAATTATGTTGTGTAAGACTAACTATATTTCCCTCCATCCTACTCTGTCTCCCATCTTTGTTTTCTATTCTCTCATTTGACCTTGTCCCTTCCCAAGTGTTTACTTCTAGTTACTCCCTTCTCCCATTTGCCTTCCCTTCTATCATCCCCCTCACCCCATTTGTTCCCTTCTTCCCTATGCTTCTGAGGTGTAAAATAGATTTTCATACCAAATGGAGAGTGCATGTTATTCCTTCCTTAAGTCAAATGTGATGAGAATAAGCTTCACTTTTTCCCTCTCATCTGCCCCTTTTCCCCTCCATTGAAAAAGCTTTATCTTGCCTCTTTTATGAGAGATAATTTGCCCCATTCCATTTCTCCCTATCTCCTCCCATTATATTCCTTACCCACCCCTTAATTGTATTTTTTAAAAATTTTATTATTTGTTTTCAGTGTTCTACAATCACTTCCACATAACTTGGGGTTTTTTTCTCCTTCTTCCTCATCCTTCCCCTCTCCTTCCCCCCTCCCTCCGTGAGATAGTATACAATTTTATATAGGTTCTACATATACATTCCTATTAAATACATTTTCACCTTAGTCATGTTGCATAGAAGAATTAAAATGAATGGAAGAAACCATAAAAACAAACCAAAATGTAATATAAAATGATCTGCTACATTCTGCAATCTATTTTATTTTTTAGATGTGATCCCTTCCTGTTCAACTCACCTTGTGCTTTCTCTTTATATATGTGTGTGTGTAATCCCTCCAATTACTCAAATGCTGAGGCCCAAAAAGAATTCCTGAAAGAGTTTAAAAAGGATTTTAAAAAGCAAATTAGAGAGGTAGAAGAAAAATTGGGGAAATAAATGAGTTATGAAAGAATCATGAAAAAAGAGTCAGTAGCATGGGAAAAGATACATAATAATTTACTGATGAAAGTAACTCCCCAAAAAATAGAATTCGCCGAATGGAAAAGGAAGTAGAAAAGCTCACTGAAGAAAATAATTCCCTGGTGGAGTCAAGATGACAGAGTAGAAAGATGCATATACTCTAGCTCTTCCCCTACAGCCCATAAAATACCTGTAAAAAATGACTCTAAACAAATTCTAGAGAAGCAGAAGCCACAAAAGGATGGAGTGAAAGAGATTTTCAGCCTAAGGTAGCCTAAAAGGCCAACAGGAAAGTTCTGTTGCACAGGGTATGGTGCAGCAGGGATAGGACCCAGAACAGACCTCGGGCGCAGAATCCCTAGCAGCAATGGATGTTCTCAGATCCCTCAAACCACAAACACCAAAGACAGATTTAGAGGTCAGTGAGAAAGCTTTTTCAACTGGGTGAGAAGGGAGTAGGGTCCTTCCCTGACACTGGTCCCAGGCAATGGCAACAGCAGCAGCAGATGGAGTGTCCATTTTTGGAGCCCTCTGCCTAAATTCTGAGCTGCTGATCTGGGTTTCAACCCTGAGTGGAGCCAGCGGAGGCTCTGGAAAGGGAATTCTACTTGCAGATCCTGGGCAGAAAAGCAAAGCTTTAGTAGCTCCCAGACCAGAGCACATGCTACTGATGCTTTTTTCATGATTCTTTCATTACTCATTTATTTCCCCAATTTTTCTTCTACCTCTCTAATTTGCTTTTTAAAATCCTTTTTAAACTCTTTCAGGAATTCTTTTTGGGCCTGAGACCAAATTATACTATTGTCCTCATCTAAGTTTATGCCTTGATCTTCCTATCACCACAGTAACTTTCTATAGTCATGCTCTTTTTTTTTGTTTTTTCTTCACTTTTTCTGCCCTTTTTTTGTGACTTGGTATTTTCATGTGACAGTTGGACTCTGGTCCTACATTGTATCAAGCTTTTTGTACTGGGGCTCTGGGTCTTACTGCTGACTTTCACTAGGCTTCATGGCTTAGCTGCTTGCTTTCTGTGGAGGGTAGGCTTCCGTCCTGCCTTGTCCTGGGGAATGCAGCCTCCCTGCTGGCTTCCCCTGGTATGGGGTTTTACTTGCTGGCTTGCCCCAGGGGTAGGGCCCTGCTGCTGGGTTGCTATGGAAACAGGATCTCTCTGCTGGTAGACTCCAGGGGTGGAGTCTCACTGTTGGTCAGCTGTATGGTAGGGCTTCATTACTGGTAAAAAAAAAAAAAAAAAAAAAAATGGGGTCAAGGCTTTGTTGGTGGTTTATGCTAGGGGTGGGGTTGATGAGGTGGAGCCTTGCTAGTCTGTACAGACTTCTCACTTGCCTGGGGGCTATTGGCTTGCAAGTGGGCAGTGCCTCAATGATTGCCCTAGACTTGGAGCCTTGCTGCAGGCCCCCTGCTGCTCTTGGTCCCAGCTCTCCTCTGACCATAGTGAGACAGAGCTTTACTGCTAGACTGGTAAACTGCTTCCTGGCTGCTAGATCAACTCTGAGGTAGTTTTCTAGTTGTTTCAAGGGGAATCTGGGAGGACTTCAGAGGGATCCTTCCTCACTCCACCATCTTGGCACTAGAAGTCCCCTGTATTTTTTTTTAAAAAAAACAACACAAATAAACTAGTATTTCTTTGGATGGGACTAGAAAAATAGAAAAGGGTCAGTACTGCTATAAAGTAAAACATAACTCTGTCCTCAGATAGTGCTACTTGCAAGTCAGTCCAGCTTTGACCTTGAATTATTAAGTGACAATGAAAGAGCCAAATCATATAACATTCCTCCCAATTCCCAACACAGGAAAACATGAAACAGAGAGAAAAGATTGGTGGGACTTGTCTGTGTGGGTAAGACAAGGAGAAAGCTAAGCCAGCAAGCTTACTATTGAGAAAATGTGGGCTGAAAGCTCCAAATCACTGCCTCATTCTTCATTAAATAAACTCTAGCCCACACTACACCATATTCCTCCCTAGCCAAGAAGCCAAATGAAACAATCTGGCATGCAGTTTTCTGCTGTCCTACACACAAACTCCAGCACAGAACTGTTACAGAGATGGAATACTTCAGAAACAACATTCCTGGCTTACATACATGAAATAAAAAACATCACTGTCCCACATGATACACCTACCAGGATTTAAAGAAATATAGAGTCTGTAAAGTACAAAAATTTCCTGAATATATGCATGGAATCCGGGAAACCTACCATCTGGTTGAAAAGCAGAAAACCACCTATGATCCAAGAGAACAAGCAGGGCCAATAAGTAGTGATATAAAACTCTGGGGCAATTTCTCACTACCAGGACTCTGAATTAGCTAATTTGCAAGTAATTGAGAGGTACAAGTCTATAGTGCTAAATTCTTTACAACTCCCTCCCAAGAAAGACTTCCCAAGTAATTGCTATTGCAAAAACTTTGGGGGAAGTCCTTTCCTAAAACTGTCCCTGACAGAGTGATCAATCATACACTATTCTGTACAGGTACACTCTAACATAATGGTTCCTTGAAAACATGTCGGGCAAAATGATAACACAAAAGATAGCTCCACAGGATCAGTGTCATGTATGGGAAGCTAATCAATGCCGCAGTGAAGTTTTCTCAAAATATATTAAAGAACTTGGTGAGAAATGATAGAGACATGATAGTTACTAAGGAAGCATAGAAGTATGCTTGTACTTATCTCTACCCCTAGTCCCCAGCTTTATCACAAGTAATGCAAAAGCTAAGACTATATGGATCTAATGATTAAATTTCACCAATCAGGCAGCCTTCTCTCTGCACAGATATTATGGAAAGGATGATGGGAAATGGGTGAAGGCCACCCTTGCTTATATGCCTATCTGGCCTTTTTTTTTTGTTATACTTCCAACCCGAACCCTTTTATACTCTTAGATTTAGACAAAGATGAACATATTGGCTGGCTTAAAAACATCTCTAAAAAAAAAAATCTGTCTGACCTCCCACTATGTAAATAGCTTTTTTTTTTTCTTTCAGGATACTGTATGCTAACTCTATGAAAACAGAAACAAGTTTCCCAGTGAGCACAGTGCCAAGGAGACCACATAAATTTACTTTATCCAAAACAAACATGATTGGCATATACTTAATAGGTGAAATTGTGAAGGCAGAAACCAACAGTTAGAAACAGGAACAATCATGACCCTTATCTAGAAACAGTTATAACCCAGAGGGGGAAAAAAGAAAGCACTTCAGGACAATTAAGGTAATAGACATACCAGTTTCTAGACATTTCATCTAGAATCTTTTCTTCACTTCTGTTGAGGGGGATTGAAAAGGTAAACTACAATACCTAATTATTAAAAAAAAAAACCCTCAAAAACCTCAAAATCTACTGTCAGTCCATTAACACTCTAAGATTTAACGTTAATCTTCTAACACTAAATGTGAAACAAATTGTGGTGGGGTGGGGTAGAGTGGAGGGTTTGGTTCCTGTTTTTGAATTTACTCCAAATGAGATTCAACATGACACTAAGTAAAAAAGAAAGAAATGTTTTGGCTATTTCATGGTAATTAACTTTTAAAATCTAGCTGGATATAGTTTTATTAATTCTTCCCATATACATTGTACACTTTTGTTCTTCACACAAAAAGTAATCTTTAAGAATCCATGCTACCTTTTCCCAAATACGCTTTATTCAATTTTCTATTTTTTAAAATAAAGAACAATCATCAAGAATCCATAACAGATTCAATTCAAGAAACAAGATAGATTTGTTCTGTTCTCTCATCTTGATTAGATCTTTCACAAACATGTATCACAAGAAACACTAGGCAAGAGATGATGGGTGGAAATCCCTCACCACAAAGCATATGTCCTACTGGCAGTAGATCACTAAGTGTCATTGTCAGAGACAAAGTCATACAGAAATCAACTCTCAATTGTCCATAGTAATGGAGTAGGCCAGGAACAGAAATTTTAATTATACACACATACATACATACAAACACACGCGTCATGTCCTCTGATGGGGTTCAAAATTGCACAGGAGGTTGAAAGTAAGCTGGACTGCATTTAAGAAATTACATAGCACTTTTAAAAATCCCAAGCTGCTCCCTGACATAAAAATTCATCTTTTTAACATTGATTTGATTTCACCCTCAGGGATGATGTGTGTGTGTGTGCATACTTACAACACTAAACATTAGGTTTATAATGCAGTTATTTTTATTTAACAAATGTGTCTTCCTAATTATGTCTAATAATGAAATGAGATTGGAATCCCCCCACGTATTTGCCAGGGTTGGAAGAAATAACCAAAATCATTCTTTATAGTAAGCAGAAGGAAGTGCAGGATTAAGGATTTACCACAGAAAATCCACAAAGTGAATGGCCACATGAAGATAATTATAAGTTGTCTCTTGGAATTACTGACAACTTCAACCTTGTACCAGCCACTTCTAAATGTATATGGAAATGTCCTCTGAGAACAAGCCTTTCCAAAAAACTTTATTTGACCTCAGAATTTATCTCAATTTAAATTTTTTTCTCAGCTGCTACAGATCTTTCTACTTTCAATTGAGTAGATTTTAAAATATACATATATTTGATACTATAGTCCTAAAGATGAACTAAGCCTAATAGTCTTCATTAAGAAACAAAATCATCTAAATAGTGTGTGAGTTCAGCAGATACTGTGAACTACACAGTGATGACTTAATTAGGGCTTGAAAAAAAATTGCCCATTTTGAATCCTTCAGAGCATAGATACAGATGTTTGTTCAGTGGAAATTGGCACCTGTCACTGGAGAACCTTAAACATCTTATGACTGACACTAAGTAAAGAAAATGAGGCCCAGAAAGTGATTTGCTCAAGCTTACACACTACCAGCTGGTGGCAAAGCTGGGGAAAGGACTCAGTCCATATGACTGCCTAGCCAGTGTTCTCTCCACTGCACCACAGAATCTCCTAGGACACGCTAAAGGTCTCTCTGAAGAACTTTAGATCTGACTGTGCAACAAGGGAGACACTGGCACAGGACCACTCAGCATGGCGTGCCCACAGAAGAAAAGGTGCTGTGCTCTTTGAGCAAAGCAGAGTTGAGACAGCACAAAGTAAATGAAGGATGCGCAAATTTGGGATATCCACGCCAAATATTCGTACAGACTATCTGTGCCCACCCTGCGGTAGAGCCTTCCGAGCTCACACTGGTCTGACCAGCCATAGTCGGACACAATGAAATTTCACTTCACCATGCTGATGTCCCTTTAGTCCTCTTCGAGAACGAAGGACAACAACCAACCAGAATCTCCTATATAGAGTAATAGTGACATTTCACTAAGTCTCCTAGTTTCCTCATCTGTAAAATGGGAATAATTATACTCACATTAACAACCTTGCAGGGTTTTCTGCGAAAATCATTTTGTACACCTTAAAGCATTAAATGTAAGTTATTATCTGCAGATTTCCCAGCCCAGTCACACAGAAATCACAAGCAATACCTCATTTCTCTACACAATTACTATATTGCTCTCCACTCCACTCCCTGCAATACACACATAGAACAACTCCCTCATTCTTCTTCTAAAAACTAGATGTAGGGGTGAGGAAGAATCTCCTTAAAATAATAGTAATTTTAGGGAGGAGGGAGCAATTTGAAATCAACACTCTTGGGGAGGGACAGGATCAAAAGACAGAACAGAAACAATGGGGGGCAGGATAGGATGGAGGGAAATATAGTTAGTCTTACACAACACGACTATCATGGAAGTCATTTGCAAAACTACACAGATATGGCCTTTATTGAATTGCCTGCCTTTCCAAAGGGAATGGGTGGGGAGGAAGGGATAGGGAGAAGTTGGAACTCAAAGTTTTAGGAATAACTGTTGAGTAGTGTTCTTGCTACTAGGAAATAAGAAATACAGGTAATGGGGAAGAGAAAAGTTAATCTGGCCCTATAGAACAAAAGAGAAGATGGGGACAAGGGAAGGGAGGGATGATAGAAGAGAGGGCAGATTGGTGATAGGGGAAATTAGAATGCTCAGTGTTATTGGGGTGGGGGGAGCAGACAAATGGGGAGAAAATTTGGAACCCAAAATTTTGTGAAAATGAATGTAAAAGGTTAAATAAATATATTTTAAAAAATAATAGTAATTATAGGAGGTGTGAATTTAATCTTTTCCCCCTTTCTCCATTCTTTTTGCCAGAAGATTTTCATTGAGCATAATGTTGGAACTGCAGATCTATTCCCAATTTCACTTCTTTCTGGGTTTAATCTTAATCTAGAGAAAGTTTATGTTATCCAATTAAAGACGCTTCTACTCACTCACTCAGCAAAGCTGACAATATTTAAAGACAACTAAGCTAAAACAAATAATAGTCTTGTTTGTCAAAGAGTGGGAACCTGCAACCTCAAGACCACATGTTGTCTTCTAGGTGCTTGGGTGCAGCCTTTTAACTGAGTCCAAATTTTACAGAACAAATCCTTTCATGAAGGAGATTGGTTCTGTGAAGTTTGGATTCAGTCAAAGGGCTGCACTTGAGGACTTAGAGGGCCACATGTGGCTTTGAGGTAGCAGGTTCCCCACCCTGATCGAGGCATTTGACATTCAACTGCGCTTGAAAAAAATTTTTTAACTCAAATTTCTCCATTTTCCAGAACTCCAGGTTGTTTCTCTTAAAATTTTTATTTTATGGAACTAAAGTTTAAAAATACATTTAAGGTGCTATTTTAAACCCACATATGCTAAAAATTAAAAACAATGAAATGATAGGAGGCAACTATAAACAATGTTTCCTACAAGGGAGACATGACACATTCTGGAACATATCTTTGTAACAGATGTTTTAGTACATAAGAAATTCAATATTCTGCAAAGCAATGATATACTTTGTTGTCATGATACAAACTATAAGCCATATCTGAAGGAACTGTTATCATTCATAATATTTTTCCTCAAAGTCAGCCTACTTAGGGCTTATTATTCTTCAATTCACTTTCTTTCTTGCTGTCACTAATGTACCTTTTTTTTAAAACTTTGGAAACTTGGATCATTTAATCCAAGGAAGTGGATTTGGAAGGAAGGAAGTGAAATCTGAACATCAGGTATACAGTAAAAGTATCCACCTCAGATAGATAAGGAGACTATCTTTCCCAATATCTTTGGCCAAACCAATAAAGATTAAATTCTATTCCAATAAAATGTCATTTTAATATATATTTTGGAAAAATGAAGCAATCTCCATGAAATAAAAAACAAAACATACTAACATCACTTTCCTGGCAGATACAAGGAACTAATACTGTTCTACTCAAAATATGGCAAATAGGTGTGTTTATCAGTTCCTGTCCATTTAGCAATCAGTTTAACAAAGATACTGTCCTTCTGATAGAGAATTTAGAAATAAGACATTTTTCTTTTTAAAAAATATCAAGCAGATGAAAAATTTTTATTGCCTAGATTATGATATACAGCTGAATGGGTAACTCATTAAGTTAGACCATCAAACTATTTATGCTGAACAGGCACTACAGATGGAAAAGAGATGGGGTCCAAAATTGCACAAGAGGCACAAAACAGGCCGGATTGCATTTGGGAAATTACACTGCACTTTTAAAAATCCCAAGCTGCTCCCTGATCTAAAAATTCATCTTTTTAACATTGATTTTCTTCCCCAGGGATGACATATGGTTCCGAATGACAGGACAGCAAAATAACTGAAGAATCAAAATTTCAGGTGAGCCAGAAAACAACACAGAGGGACATATGATGGGTGTAATAGGGCTGTAGAATATTCACAAGGATATGTCAAGAATTGGTATAAAAGATAACATACAGGAAACATGTCAAATAAGTTGGGTGTTATGAAGTGACAACTTCATTACAGATGGACAGTCTGATGACTTACTGGTACCACAAAATATTAGAAAATTTAAGAGCTAAGGATAGCAAAGCACAGCCTGTGGGCCAAATCTGGCTGATACCATTTTTGTGCCAAAAACATTCTTAGCTGTTGGGCTATAACAAAACATGCTATAAGGGAACAGGCTGAATTTGGTGCTCAGGCCATAATCTGCTGACTCCTACCTTGAAGAAAGACTTCTAGAACATTGGGTAAATTCTTTATGAAAGATTTATAGGAGAATATAGACAAGAAATACACAATATGAAAAGGCATATGAGCTACATGAAAAGGTTAGCTACCTACATTAGAATATTCAAATTGGTGAGATCACAGATCTGTGGCCATAGGGAAGTGTTTTTCAAATTTTGGTACAAAATTAAATAATTTTAATGAGGTTTAATAGGCTGTAATAATTTTCCATCTCTTCAAGCTCAGTAAAAGGTGACACAATGAATAGAGTGCTAGAGCTGGACTGAGAAAGACTTGCATTAAAATCCAGCCTCAGGCACCCAGTAACTCTGTGACGCTGGGCAAGTCACATAATATCTCTCATCTGACAATAGGGATAATAATAACAACACCCACCTCCCAGGGCTGTAAGGAAGACAAAATGAAATAACTGTAAATCACTTTGAAAATCTTAAAGTTCTATATAAATTATATCATTGTTATCATAACCATCATTATTATACTCTGTTTTTTAACAAAATTCTATTGCAACAAAAATTTGGTTATACAGAATGTATTCTATATCTTAGACTAGAACTACAGAATGAAAATTGAACCCAAAATTGAAATAGGAAGAGAACAGGATGAATTGAATTTGGCAAACTGCGTTGCATTTTCTAAGATCCCATATTTCACAAACAAAAAGGGTCCAACTTTTAAACAATAATGTTAATAGATTCATCGTGGCTTCAAATCACTGAATACCACAATATTTGAGGAATTACACCTACCCAAAGAATAACAGAGAAATGAATGATGAGTGTTAATAGGTTGTGGCATATTATTAAGTATAATTATATATGTACAAAAACCCATGTAAAACGACACAAGAGAAATATATGTGACCAGAAAATTAGGTGGGCCAGTCAGGTAGCAAAAGCAAGAGATAAGTCATGGACAGCTCATGAACTGCCATTTGCATCCCAAACAGTTCTGGAGTTTGTTTGGTTTTTTTTTAATACCTATGTAATACCTACACAGAAAAGTATACAGTATATTAGATGGATCCCCCTTGACATGATTTATCAACAAGATTATACAAGAGAAGAAAGCTAGTATGAGTTGTAATTCGCATCACTAAAGGGAGTACTCACATCAACGAGATCAAAGATCCATTAAAGTATTTTGTTGTAATGTGCTGGCTCTCAGAAATCACATTTCCAGAAATAGCCAAGGACCCATAGATGATTTTTAAAAGATGAAACACAAATAGTTAATTCCATAAAAATGTGTTTAAATTCTCTAGGCAGAAATATTCAAAGTAAGTCAACCTTAAGGCACTCCTTTATATCCTCTAAACCGACAAAATTGTTAAAATCTAGCATTGTAGGGTTGTTATAGAATATATACTCTTTGAAACCAAATATTGTTTCCTATTTTATATTTGTATCTGTAACAACAAGACTTGAACACAATAAATACATAATAAATGTTCATCAAATTAAATTCAATTTTAGAGAAACACGTACTAACACATTTTTGGTAGACTGGAAAATGAATGCCAGCTTCTAGAGAACAAAATCCAAAACAGAATAAGAATCGTAAGACTAATCATATACTTCAACCCACTGTTAGAATATTTTCCTAAAGATTTCATGAAAAAGATTAAAGGATTTATCTGGGTAAAAATCTTCATAATTGTTTATGTTGAACAGTAATTGGAGAATAAGCAAATCACGGTACCTTATGGAACGGAATCAAGACTATGATGAATGAAAATACAATAATAAACACAAAGAACAAGACGCAGACAGCACATATCTGCACATATACATGTTAAAAGGTGCTTCAGGGGAGCTCAGAAGTTCACAGAGAGCCAGCTTATCTTTTATTTGTTAATTTGCTTCACTTTGGAACAGTCAGAAGGAAGGACATAAGTTGAGAGCTAGGAGGGACTTCTGAAATTATCCAGTCCAATCCCCTCACTTTATAGATGAGGAAACCTAGCCCCAGAGATCAGGTGACTTGCATGAGGTCACACTGATAGCAGAGATGGAATTCAAACCCATATGCTTGGATTCCAAATTCAACATTCTTATCACTGAATCACATTGCTTAGATATTTGTAATTTACTTCTTTTTTGTCTTTATTTGTCTGTTTTTGTTAATGGCTATTAAGTTTATAATTTCAAAAAAAAACAAAAAAGAGTCCTATTTCCAGACCATAAGAGCTTCCACTGTGCTCAGTACAGAGAATGTAGATTTGACCAAACTCTCTGTAACTGATCAGCAATGAAAAACTAGCAAGGGACAAAAGTATTCAAATACTCTGTCTTTAATCTCTTTAAACTGTCTTTATATTGTGACTTAGTTTAAGTATCAATTTAATCAAGAATTTTGGTAGGTTCTTAGAGGGGCTGGTTTGGGTGTTTGAATTAGGAAGTATATAATTGGCATGGTACAATGGTAACAGTCCTGAATTTGTAATCCAAGGACATGAGTCTGAAACCCAGCTCTGCCACCTGCATAATTTTGATCAAGTCGCTTTCTAAAGTTCCATTTCCTTATCTGTAAAATGGGTCACTGCTATTTGATGGCAAAATAAGGAGGTTACTAGGAAGAGGAACTCAACTTTCCTTAGCAAACAATCAGATACTTTAATGATTGAATATGATTTTTACACATAAAAAAAGAATAAAAATTTGTTGTACAGGAGACTTTGAAGTAGAGACCTTGTACACTTACTAAAAAAATATTATAACTGTTAGTCATTTAATAGCACAAGGGAATAATTTTTGTTTTGCAGAATTCTTTTATGTGACTGAATTTTTATTAGGGAAATTATGCTGCTGCTGACTACCCATGAAGAAAGTCTGTACTCAACTCAGTAACCTAGAAAGATTTAGTACCATCTGGAAAACATAAGAATCATGAAGATAAGGGTCTGAATCCTGCTTTAGAGTCTTCATCTATAAAATTAAGATAATACCTCAAAGTTACCAAGTTGGTGTAAAATTACATATGTAAAACGTCTGACAAACCTTAAAAAATACTATGTCTCAGCTATTATTGTGATTATTAATAGTAGCCAGGAGATAGAGAACAAAAATGAAAGAACCCCTGCCCTCAAAAGTTCACATTTGATTAGAGGAGACAGTATTTACATTTCCAAATATTTACATACAATGTTTGTTTATATAAAGTATTATGTATACTTACACAAGCATATGGAAAATATAATATATACATGTGTGTGTGTATGTGTACATGCACACAGCTGAGTCTTTTCCTTAAAATAGTTAACTGGTGTGTACCTCATTGCATATGTAACTCACAATCATAAAACAAAGTTTAGTATCTCAAGGAAAGAATTCACCGTCAATGAAATTTATAACCCTCTTGAATCTTACTAAGGAGTTATATGACTCTCACTGAATGTCAAGCAACCAACAAAAAATGCAGTCAAGGATATTTGGATCTTGAATCAAAAATCTGGACTTTTGGGGGAAAATGCAGAACACCAAACAATATTTATAATTTCCCAACACAGAATATCAAACTTCTGCATGACAATTCGGATCACACATTTATGGGCAATAAAAACTCACTGTGGAATTGGCCACCAAAGGCAAGGATGTTTTGTTTTTGTAAATACAGTACCTTAACATAGCAAGCACTTAAAAAATGCCTGTTGAACTGAATTGAACAGACTTAAATTCAACTCAAAAGGAGTCATCACTGAAAATACTAGAAGACTCCCTTAGGACATCTGCCCATAGCATGGAAGACACAGACCACATCATAACAAGATTATGTAAGAACACTTACCAAATCCCTTCTTTTTCCACCTCTGCTCATATGCAAGCCATTACCAAAATCTAACTCTTGCTTACAAGGCTCAGACTACTTTTCCCAAAACAATTTCCCTCATGATCATAGGATAACAGAGCTAGAGTTGGACAGGACCTTAAAGAACATCTAGTCCAAGCCTCTCATTTTACAGATGCTGAAACTGGGGCCCAGAGAAATTAAATTCTTTCTCATTTAGGTAATAAGGAATAGCAGTAGAATTTGAACCCCAATCCTTTGACTTCAAGTGGAATACGCTTTTCCGGCAGAACACATTGCTTCTACTATGATAGTGACTTCTTAAAACTTCTAATGATTTCTGCTCCTTTAATTGTCTTTGACAAAAATCACATTCATTTACTACTCTACAGACCAAATTATGTTCCCCCACAACCAATGCACTATGTCCTCTCTCATCTTCCACTAATTTCCCACTTCTACATGATACATGTTCTTCCTCCACATAATGAGGATAACCTCTAGCTTTAAGATTACAAAAAAATCTGTCTCACCTGTATTATATTTTTTTTTCTAAAATGTTTCAAGAAATAAGAAATAACTGCATTTAGTAAAAAGGTCAGAGGATCACAGACTTAAAGCTGGAATGTCAGAAGCTATCTAGTTCACCTCCTCCTTTAACAGAGTGGGAAACAGGCATAGAGAGTTTAAAGACTCTCCCAGGGTCATACAGCTAATAAGAGTCTGAAGAGGGATATTAATCCAAATCTTTCTGGTACCAAAGCTAGTTACTTATGCATTCTTCCAAATATTAACTCTTCCTTTTCCAACTAACTATAAATACTGGGGGAAAAAATACCACATAAAGTTTTAAGAATGGCATAGTTATAATTTTTTATGTAATGAATTTCTAACTCCTAGCTATGTATTGATTCCCACACTTAATCCTAACCTTTCTATATGCTATTCAGTCTTTCTTCCATCCTCATCTTAATCCTGAGAAGAAACCTCAGAAAATGGATGATGGACCAGCTTTAAAATAAGAAGGTCCTGGGTTCAATTCCTGCCTCTGACAAGTATTGGCTGTGGAACTCTGGGTATGGTCTCTTACCTTTTAGTGTTCCCAAGCAACTGAGACCAAGAAGCAAAATGTTTGCCAATCTGAATTGGGAGAGGGAGCTTCTTTATGGAGTGTTCCCTACATTAAATAAATCACAGATTTAGAAAAAAAATTAATCTTACCCATACTTCAAGACCCTCTAGAAACCTTCCTTTTCCATGAAGTTTCCCATAATTCCCCTAAACCATAATTCTCCCTTCCAACTTAGAACTTTAATGGACCTTATTTTTATACCAGAGCAGCTAGGCTGCACAGGGGATAAAGTGCTGGAACTGGAATAAGAAAGACTTATCTAAGCTCAAATCTGCTCTCATATACTGTACGGTGTGACCATGCACAAGTCACTTCACCCTGTTTGCCTCAGTTTCTCATTTGTAAAATGAGCTTTAGAAAGAAATGGCAAACTATATAGTATCTTTGCCAAGAAAACACCAAATGGGATCATGAAGTGAATGGAGGACACGGTTGAAAATATTCTATGCTATTTTTGGATACATCAGTCAGTTCATCTCCTTGAGTAGACTGTAAACTTTGAGGGGAAGGACCATGTCTTATTTACCATGTGATCCAAGTATTGGTACAGATGTCTTGGGAAATATAATCTTACCACATCAGATCTATTTTTTAAAAACTGATTAGGAGGGGCAGGTAGGTGGTACAGCACCAGCCCTGGAATCAGGAGGCTCTGAGTACAAATCCAGTCTCAGATACTTACTAGCTGTGTGACCCTGGGCAAGTCACTTAACCCCAATCACCTCTAAAAATTCCTAAATTGATTAGGAGCTATTTTCAAGGGAATGACCTTAAATGTTTTAGGAAACCACTGAACATACAGAAGATATAAAGCACTCCTAGAGAAGTTTTTGCCTTCAAACAGCTTGAGGTCTTCTGGTGCCATGCAGTCCTTGATATAATTACAAGATCTTACATTTACAAAGTGCCTTACAGCCAACAAAGTGCTTCTTTACATGCATTATCTCATTTGGTTCTCCCAACAATCCTATGGATACAAAAACTTATCACCCTCATTTTACAGATGAAAGACCTATGGGATTTATGTTATATTTTATACATACTTATATCTCCCACAGCACCTAGGCTAATGCTTACACATAGTAGACAATCAATTAAAATTTCAACTATTCAATCCAGTGTAGTTATTTTGGATCTGGTATGTGCATAGCGTTGCACCAGGTGCTGGGAGAGAGAGACAAAATTTAGTTAAGATATAGTCACTTGCCCTTACAGAGCTTAGCATATAATAGAAATATGTGACAAATATATAAGTGATTATGATATGATGTGACATATGGTTATCTAATGATGGCCAAGATGGATAAATACACGGAAAAATTTTTTTTTCAGAAACAAATACATGGAGAAAATGCCATATCAAGATTTTTAGCATCTAAATTCCAAATATAAAGGTATTCAATTTCATCATTACTTTTGAATGTTTACATACTAAAGTATTTTTGTCTTCCCAGTATCCTCTTTTGTTTAATTTGGATAAAAATACTATCAAACTCTGCCCACTGTCTACCAGTAGAACTTGAAAAATCAGAGTAATCTACTTTTCATTTGCAACCAATTTTTTAAAAGGAGAATGCTAGCTTTGTATAAAACTTCACATTGAGATTTATATACCATGTTAATCTTACTGTCATGCTAATCATGAGATTTTCCAAGAAATTACATAACAGTTTCCATTTTACTCAGTATTCTTTTTTCTCTATCTTAAATGCTTATCTAATTTTTCTGAAGAGTTTTGAATTAAGCCATCAGTATTTTTGTAAGTTGCAAATCTAGAGAAGTACAGCTTAACTCAGGTAAATTAGTGTGTCCAAAAAAATCCATTTTGTTTTAACTTGAACAACAAATACTCTTGGTAAAACACAAATAAATACCTAAATCTCTCTGATGGCCAATGAACATATAAACCAAGTAGAGATTAGGTGAGATTAGGTAAACATGATCATTCATGAGGATAACAAAAAAGAATTAGCTCTAGTTGCAAAAACAATGACTTGAAGCAAAAGTTATCAGAGTTGTTGCCCCATGCCTCATCTTTTCCTGAAATAAAACTTTTCTATCCAAATTAACAGAGAAGCTAAAAGATTAGAGAACCCTAAATTCTGAGCAACAGACTCAGAATTCTATTTTATTTCCCTTCCTTCCAGGTCTTAATGAAAATGCAGAGAGTGTGTGTGTGTGTGTGTGTGTGTGTGTGTGAGTGTGTGTGTGTGTGTGTGTGAGTGTGTGAGTGTGTGTGAGTGTGTGTGTGTGCGTGTGTGTGAGTGTGTGTGTGTGAGTGTGTGTGTGAGTGTGTGTGTGTGTGTGTGTGAGTGTGTGTGTGTGTGAGTGTGTGTGTGTGAGTGTGTGTGTGTCTGTGCGTGTGAGTGTGTGTGTGTGTGTGTGTGAGTGTGAGTGTGTGTGTGAGAGTGTGTGTGTGAGAGTGTGAGTGTGTGTGTGTGTGTGAGTGTGTGTGTGAGTGTGTGTGTGTGTGTGTGTGAGTGTGAGTGTGTGTGTGTGAGTGTGTGTGTGAGTATGTGTGTGTGTGTGAGTGTGTGTGTGTGTGTGTGTGTGAGAGTGTGAGTGTGTGTGTGAGTGTGTGTGTGTGTGTGTGTGTGAGTGTGTGTGTGTGAGTGTGAGTGTGTGTGAGTGTGTGTGTGTGAGTGTGTGTGTGTGAGTGTGTGTGTGTGTGTGTCAGTGTGTGTGTGTGTGTGTGTGTGTGTGAGTGTGTGAGTGTGTGTGTGTGTGTGTGTTTATAATACACATACCCACTACTTCTTCATTTACCACCCCCACCCTCATCACTCTTATGTGTGTCTTGTAGCTCAACTGTCAAGGCAAAAACAATGTTTCCAGAACACATTGCTACACACATCGTTTCCACATTTTTTTTATTTTTTTTTTTTTTACCAGTGGAATGAAACCAAGATGACTTCTGGCAAAAGCGAACAAGCAACAAACTAGCCAGAAGGACAAATTAGTAAATGGGAAATTGCAATCAATCCCCCCACCAAATTCAACTGGATCACTTTTAGAGGGATAAGCTGAATTTTTTGAAATGTATTCTTCTAAGAGAAGAACTTAGAAAAATGATCCCTTTCCCCTCAGGGTGACTTTATTTAAAAAAAGATAGCCTAAGAACACTATAAAAAATATTCTTTAAGAGTGAGGGAACAATTAGGATCCCTTTGTCATCATTTCCCTACTGTCATCATTTATAACCCTGTTTAATTGGATATTATAAGATCTGTATTCTCATCGATTTTTATCAGTACTCCTGGTGGTGTTCAGTTGTTTTTCAATCATGTCCAACTCTTCATGACTCCATTTGGGGTTTCCTTGGCACAGAGTGGTTTGCCATTTCCTTCTCCAGCTCATTTTACAGATGAGGAAAGTGAGGCAAACAGGGTTAAGTGACTTGCCCAAGGTCACACACCAGGCTCTCCGAGAACAGATTTTAACTTAGGAAAAGGAGTCTTCCTGAGTCCAGCGCAGGCACTCTAACCACTTCATTATCTAGCTGCCCTATTGTTTGAGAGTGACTCGTGACATTATTTTAGGTTAAGGTGAAATTTTGTGAGAAACTAAACAAGTTTAGCATGCTCTTTATTAAGCAATTTGTACTATGAAGGCAGCCTGCATCCATCCGGAAATAAGCACAGAGTCAAAATGGTTTCATCTAACAGAGCTAAAAGAAATAATCCTATCTGCATCTCTAAAAATATCATAAAATTTTCTTACCAAAATAATATTTTTACATAGAGATGGAAATTTTTTTTACATGTAGTTCTAATTATTTATTTTTCAATCACAAGAACAGCCCTATCACACAAATCTCTATCACATTATCCTCATTTACAAATTTATGACCTAGTACATGTGGTAACAGAGGCCAGTTAGAACTCGGAATCATAATCCCTGAGTATTTGTGCTCTAGTTCTGCCACTTAACTAGCCATATGACCTTAGGAAAGAGCTTAAACCTTCCTGGGCCTCCCATTTTTGCTTTTTTCCCCATTTCTAAAATGTAGAAAAAGTCTCTTCCCCTATAAAATGGAGATATCAGTATTTGTCCTACTAATTCCACAAAGTTATTGTGAGAAGCAAATGAGATAATGCACATAAAACACTTTGCTAACTTAGAAGCACTACAGAAACATAAGTTATTATAAGTGCGGAAAGGAGTACGTGGCAATGGAAGATTTGAGGCTACTTCCTATTCCAGTCATACTTTACATCTTATATACATTCTGTTTTTTAACCAAAAATCTGGAGCCATTTCAAAATACTGTATATAATATTAATTTATGGACAAAACTTACAAAATATGAAGTAACTCAAAGCAAAGTGAGGTGATCTAGAAATGAACTGTCTTGGTAAGTCATCTAAAAGCAAAGAGCAAGTGCCAAAACCAAAAATAACCATCATATGTTATACCCAATAAGAAATTTATATTAGTCTTCTCTGGATCAAAAATGTACTGGAAAATTTATCACTGTATTGCTATGCAATATAAATCATCTATGTGTGTGCATATGTATATGGAGAGGGGAGATAATGGAAATAAACTAAAGTTCATTTATAAACTAATTATTGGGATAAGAGAATGTATGCCTAGTCATTTGAGAAAGTTGCTGCTACATATTTATTAAGCAACTATATAGGCAACTTACAAACTCAGTGTTCTTATTGTTTAAATAATACGTTCTTGTATAAATCCTTATTCAAATGCAAATTACTCTTGCCACCGTCCAAGGTGTTGAGGTATATGTTGAAAATTACAGCTCTCTTGTCTTCTCTGACTTCCACATTACTCAATCTCATATGACCAACATGTGTTACAGAATCTTTGTTGGAAAGAGTCTTTAAATAGTCTTTAAAGAGTCTTTAAATCTGTGCAGGACCTTATATTATCGACATCTTTTAATTACTTGTGTGTGATTATAAAAGGTATGCTCTGACAGAAATTTCTTTATGATAACCTCTAGGTTTAAAAAAATATATTTCCATCAAGGAAACTCTTGAGATACATCAATCAATAAGCATTTATTAAGCTCCCACTGTGTGCCAGGCAGCGTGCTAAATAAGTATAGATGTCAGTAATAACTGATGTCTTCCGTCATCTCTTTAGGGTAGTAAAATCATCTGTGATTTTCCCCCCATTCTTTTGACATCTTCCTTACTGAAATATCATGTGAAACCAAATCTCAATGCTTTCAAGATTATATATTTCCCAATATAAACCTAACTCCTATGCATGACTGCATGCATGTCCAGTGGCTCTTCATATCCTTAACTGTCATTTCTTCTTCCTCATAATACAGCGCATCTAAGGAATTAAAGTGATAGACACCAAATGTGGTGGTGATGAAGTCATTGATGAAGGAAGTAAGTAGTTATAGGAATAGGGACAAATCTGCCTTGGATTACATATATTCCTCTTCCTAATAGCTTCATCTATGACTACCCTTAGCTTCATGAGCTTTCTGTCAAACTTTCTGTAGACCTGCTTTCACTACACTTTTGTTTTATTAACTAATACTGTGTATTCTTCAATCTCTTCCGTGGTATTTTACAAATAAATTTGCATTCTAAATTGGTGTTTTCCTAAGCTGCCAGGCTAGTCTACGGGGGAAAGAGAGAAAAGTTTTCTTGTCTAAGGCAATTTCTAGGGAGATTTTTTTGGCCTCCTTGTTATGGTAATTGGTTTATTTAAGTATTTGCCACAAGAAATCATAGAAGCTTTTTATATAAATCTAACCACAGAGACAACTCAATCAAATAAGACATAAAGCAAGAGACAAACTTATCAGAAGTACTTTCTACTATCACAGAGGCCATCCTGGGCAGAGCTGAAATATGAAGGACCCCACACTGTTTACAAATGATATTGTTCTGACTGCACCAAAGCCATGCCAACTTCCCTCGCCTCAATAAGTTTTATGATTGTTCAGAATCAATCACCCTAACAATCCAAGCAGGAAATACCAAATGGAGAAAGAAAACCTATTGTCCAATGACATATATGGGGTGGTCAGTCCTTGAAGTTATCTATCCAGGACAAGCAATGCAAATAGACAATAAGCTGGTCCCAAAATGAAGAGGAGAAAGGGGGTAGACTGGAATGCTTTTGGTAAAGTGTTTGGTGCTTTTAATGGCACCAAGTTGCTCACCAACACTCAAAACCCATTTGTTTATAACAACACTCCCCCAATGCTGAATAGTTACAGATCTTAAAACACCTCTCTTTCCAAGTCATTAAATTTTCACATAATGCAAGTAATGAGGGAAAGAGTATGATATAAAGAGATAAAAGTTTATTTGCAACAATTATCTACGGGTCAGAAACAGCATGAGGCTAACTTGCAGATAATATGAAGAAAAGAAGGTAGGTTGATCATACAGCAAGAGTGAGAAATAAGATGAACTACCTAAATGCTTGATGCAAAAAGGAATAAAAAGTCAGACAATGGTCTCTAGTATAATGTTTGGAGGAAATATGGGAAAATATGAACAAGAATCACATGGAATTAAAAAGGTCTGGATGGCTTGAGATCTGCACTGATGGAAGGAATAGCCATATTGATGAGATCATAGTTACATTAAAATACTGAAGGATAGTGAAGTATTATTGGCCCATACTCTTTCTAAATAAGAAAAATACAGGCCAATTTTGAAATAATTCTTCAGTTGTAACAAACAGTAATTGGCATGAGAAAAATCTGTGAGAACAAAATGAATACTGGATAGTGGGACCAAAAGAGTAAGAAAGAAAGAAATGGCTAAGTTTTATACCACTACTTGTTTTCATTAATGAATCACCAAACAAAGTACTCTTGTGTTTTTCACTTGCCCAAGCTCTCCACTTCTAATCTATCCTCCTTAGGAACACCAGCAGTCAAAAAAATGACAAAAGGGATTCTTTTCCAATATCCTATCCTCTGAATACAGCCCCGAGGAATTTTTTTTAAAAGAACAGTTTATTCAACAATAAAGTACTTGACAGAATGACAAAGCAACAACTTTCCCTAAACCTTGGGAATCCTTCCCTGCCTTTCCATAGTTCTCAAAAACACTATTATACAAGTCTAAAATTACTCTAATGAAAAGAGGCAATACTTTAGAATTAGAAATTCCTCCATAGCCACCCACCTGGAAAAACTTTTAACCAACTCTAGTAAAAACTTTGCAAGACTTTTTTTTTTTAAATGATTACCACAACAACTATCTAAAGAAGTTCTATTCAATACCATCCATTTTTTTTGTAGCTTGACTCTCAATTCTCTCACTTCCTTCCCTCCTCCATCAATCTCATAACTTCATAATTCTTCAAAAAAACAACTTTAAAATGTCTATAAGATAGAGCTGTATTACTTAACTGAAAGTACAAATGAGTTTTTTAATTATACAGATAGCAATTGCTACTTGAAGGGTAATATCACACAGTGAAAAGAACATTGACTTCAGAGTCAGATGACCTGGATTCAAATTCCACCTAATAGGTTTGTGATATTGGGCAAGTCCCTTAATATCTCTGAGCTTCTGCTTCCCTCATTTGTAAAAATAGGGACAATAAATTCTTGAACTATTTACTGCAGAAAGGATAAGTTTAAAGTGAAAGTAGCAAAGGGAAAAGTTCACTTTTACAGACAGGGATTAGGAGGGTAAGATGCATAAATCTTAGAGAAATCTTGAACTACATGGAAGGCCTTTTTCTTTCAGGGTCCTAGGATGATGGAGGGATAGTTGGGGTGGAGAGAATTTGCTCTCCTAAAATCAAGGACCTGTGATAGAAGTAGCAAAGAATTCAATTCCAGATCAATTAATCAATGTAGCAAATGCATTTGGTAAGCACTTGGTACATTCCAGGCATTGTGCTAAGCCCTGAGAGTATAAAGAAAGCATACCCATGGGGAAAAACAAGCAAATAATTACATAGGTATCATATTTATACAGGGTATATGGAAGATAATCAAAGAGTAAATATTTAGAAACCAGACCCACAGGGGCTGAATTGAGCTCAGATACAATGCCACTTCTATAGCACCCTTTCAAGAGGATGCAAAAAATCATTACTCTTTTTACCTTTTGTCCCATGTTACGTTTCCCATATCTTTATCAGTGTTTTATATTAGAACATGAAAGCTTAGTTATGCTGATTTGTTGTACCTCAGCAAATTTATGATTATTTCTGCACAATCATTTTCAGTTATAAAACCTCTCCTTGGTAGTTCCCAGGGCTAAGTAATTTGACTTCCCTATTTTCTCTCAGAAGCATGCAAATGAACAAATTTGAAAGTCAACCAAAAGATTTAAGAGATATCTACGCTAATTTCAGTTGACTCTCTCTCCCAATACACAAAAGATTGGATTTTTCTTTACCCAAGTTGCATACAGATAGACATGCATATGACAAGCCATCCTATAACTTCCAAGAAGATAGGCCATTTTTTCCCCTTCAGTATAGACTGGAGTATTTACTGGTTATATTATCACTAGTACGTTCATAACCCTCTATTTACAGCATAGTGTCATGTCAGGTATAAAATATGTCTAATTTAAATATTTAAACATTTACTCAGCAAACACTTATTAAGTATCTTACTGTGCTAGGCTCTGTAGAGGATACAATAATGAATAAAATAGTCTCTTTCCTCAAGTAGCTTATAATTTAGTAGAGAACAGAAGCGAGATAAAGACAAAACAGCATAATAACAGCTGGTTGGTTGTTGACCACTTTCGAAGAGGACCAAAATGACATCACCATGTGATAAAGTGAAGTTTCAGTGTGTCTGACTGCGGCTGATCAGATCAATATGAGCTCAGAATGCTCTACCACAGGTTGGGCACAGATAGTCCGTGTGAATAGCTGGGGTGGATATCCCAAATTTGTGCATCCTATGTTTATTTTATGCCATCTCAATTCTGCTTTGCTCAAAGAGCACAGCACCCTTTCTGATGTGGGCACACCATGCTTAGCAGTCACGTGCCAGTGTCTCCCATGTTGCACAGTCAAATCCAAAGTTCTTGAGAGTGTCCTTGTATCACTTCTTCTGACCACCATGTGATTGCCTGTCCCATGTGAGCTCTCCATAAAATAATCTTTTTGGCAAGCATATATTTTGCATTCAAACAATGTGGCCAGCCCATCAGAGTTGCACTCTCTGAAGTATAGTTTGAATGCTTGGCAGTTCAGCTCAAGTAAGGACTTCAGTATGTGGTACCTTATCCTACCAGGTGATCATCAGAATCTTCCTAAGACAGTTCAAATGGAAACGATTCAGTTTCCTGGCATGGCGCTGATAGACTGTCCATGTTTCACTGGCATATAACAATGAGGTCAGCAGAATAGCTCTGTAGACCCTCAGTCTGGCAGTCAGTCTAATACCTCTTCTCTCTCAAACTTTTCTTCAGAGTCTTCCAAACACTGAGCTAGCTCTGGCAATGCATGCATCAACCTCATTTTCAATGTGTACATCCTTGGAAAATACACTACCAAGGTCAGTTAATTTTTTAAGGTAAGTGAAGCTATTTATGGACAAAAAACCTATGGTGCATTACAACTACTTAGTGCTGATGGAGCCACATTGATTAGTGATAAGGACATGATCCTAGAGAGATGGGCTGAGCACTTCCATAGTGTCCTCAACAGACCACCATCAAGCAATGCTGAGGTCACTGACCATTTACTTCACATTGAAGTCAATCCCTCCTCAGCTGAACTTCCAACTGAAGAAGAGGTTTTGAGGGCCATTAGGCTCCTTTCATGTGGCAAAGCACCTGGTGCTGATTTTATCTCAGCTGAGATTTACAAGGTAGAGTAAGCTCATACCAAAGCTGACTGAAATTTTCCAGGCTGTATGGCAAGAGGAGGTTATCCCCCAGGAGTACAAGGATGCCTCCATTGTCCACCTCTATAAAGGTAAAGGGAATAGATTGTCTGCTGGCAAAGTTCTTACTAGAGTCCTCCTTAATATGCTGATCCTTCACGTGGAAGATGGTCTTGAGAGCCAGTGTGGCTTCAGAAAGGGTCGAAGAACAGTTGATATGGTGTTTGCTGCCCGACAACTCCAGGAGGAATGACAGAAGCAGAACAGAGGTCTGTACACAGCGTTTGTAGATCTGACCAAGGCCTTTGACCAAGGCCATGGGAGCTTATGGAAAATTATGTCAAAATTTGGTTGCCAAAAAAAGTTCATCAGTATTGTATGTCAATTTCATGATGGCAATGTTTGCCTGGGTTTTGGATAGTGGACAATGCTCTTGTGCCTTCCCACTCACCAATGCAGTGAATCAGGAATGTGTGCTTTTCAGCATGCTGTTTTCAATCATTGTCAAATGCTTTCAATGAGGATGAACATAGTATCAAGATCCACCCACTGTACTAAAGGTAAGTTCTTCAATTTGAAAAGGTTACAAGCCAAGACCAAAGTGGAGGGAATGTTAGTGCATGATTTTCTGTTTGCAGATGATTGTGTGATCAATGCAGCCTCTGAAGCTGAGCTGCAACAAAGTATGGATCAGTTCTCTGCTGCCTGTGCTAATTTTGGCCTAATAATTAACAACAAGAAAACACAGATGCTCCATCAGCCACCACCACACCATCCATACATGGAACCAACCATCAGTTACAACAAATGGAGCCAAGTTTTGAATGCTGTGGATAAATAATAATAGCTAATAATTATACAATGGTAATAGTGAGATAGATGCTATCATTTTCATTTTACATATTAACAAAGCAAGGCTGAGAGTAGTTAGGTGATTTTCCCAGAGTCACAAAGTTAGTAAGTGACAGGATTTGAACTGAGATCTTTCTGTGTTCTAGTTCATTGCTATAGCCAGTATACCAACTAGCTGCTTCCACAAAAATTAGAATGTGATAAATACATAAGAATTAAAAATGATCATTAATTCAGATAAGGATAAGCTCTACCACTGATTGAACCTAACATTTTAGGTTTTTTTTTTTTGATCTGTAAAGGAAGTCACTTTGTTTCTAAAGCTACACAAACTACTATATTCTTGTTTTTTTGGCACTAGGAAGGAATTATTTTGAAATTTCCTGCTCATTTGCTCTAAAAGGCCCCTTAATTGCTTATTCTTAGGCAAAGACTGTCTACTGTTAGTGCTTGCCAAGCTTCATGATGTGGAAGTACCAAATCAAGTGTAACTCATTTCTCTTTATCACCCTTTTATCAGCCAATTTAGTGTGAACTTGCACATTTAATATATGTGTAACTCTGAAGTTGGCATATGTCCACATTTTGATTTAACAGTGTGCAGACTTTTAATATTTATACTGTGCCTTCTGACAGCAGCTGTTAACTATACATAAAGATTTGTTTGAAAAGATATTTTTTTCTGACAAAGGCACACTTTTTACCCACTCCACCTCATGCTCCCCACCCCTCAACCTAAAAGTGAGAGGAAATTATTCAGAATTTTCTAGTCCAGATCAAATGGAAATACTAGGTAGGCAAAATTATAGCTTATAATAAGAAGAAAAAGAGGCTAAAGACTCGAATCCTAAACCATATTTTCCTCTTTTTTGTATGCCTACCCACTCATGCCCTTCACGATGAAGTCTCCAAGTATCAAAGTATATTGATTTAATCAGAGGATCTTACCAAATTCTTAATAAAATTTCTCTACTTCCAAGTTAGTAACAGATGTTGGTATGTAAAGTTCAACTGAATCCAAAGGTAACCTGTTTGTGAAGTGTGAGCACTACAAAACAACATGACTGTATCATGAAATGATGTATCTTTTTTCACTTATCTATTTCATTTATTTATTCACTTATTCATTTATTTTAAGACAGTCCATTTTATACTCCCATTTAGCTGAAACTTCTTTTCAGTTTCATGCATAACATGACCGTAACACTTATGGTTCAGTACTTTAAGAAATAAGCTTATAACTGGACAAAAATTGAATATTAAGACTAACAATATTTAATGCTTGTAGACAGTCTGATTACTGTGCAACTCTTAGCAGCTTCTGGATCCTTCCAACCCAAGTCCTTCAACTCCCATTATCTATCACCATCAATGTGGAAGTGGAAGAAGGGATACCAAAGACTACAAGAAGTGGGGAAAGGAAGTTTTTGTCTGTTTCATGGGGTATTATATTGAATATCCCCTCCACCCACCAAACTCTTCCCTCTTCCTATTAAAACAAAGGTATATCCTCTGTGCTCCCCAGACTAAAAGTGCAGGCATCATCCCCACTGTCTTATTCCTCATATCCAATCAGTACTCAAGCTCTGTCATTTCCACCTTCTAACATGTCTCAGTCCCTTCTCTCCTTTGATACTTCCAACATCCTGGTGCATCCCTCATCATCTCACACCTGTTCTATCTTCCACTCAGCTGTCAAAATGATGCTCTTCAAAGGCTGATTTGACTATATCACCACCCCACCTCCATTCAATAAATTCCAGTGTTTCCTTATTACCTCTAGAATTAAATATAAGTTCAGATTTTCAAAGTTTTTCATGACCTGGCCCCTTCTTACCTTTCCACAAATTCAACAAACCAGTGACACCAGCCTACTTTATGTCCCTCAAACATGATAAGCTTGCAATTTCAAGTGTTTACATTGACTACAATCTGTTCCAGGGATGCTTTTGCTCATCTCCTCCTCCTAGCTTCGCTAACTTCCATCAATTTTCTGCTAGTGTCCTGCCTTCTGCACAAAACCTTTTCTAACCTTCCTTAATATTATTGCCTTCCCTCTGAGATTGCCCTTGATTTATCCTATACATATCTTATTTGTTCATAGTTGCTCATAGTCTCCCCCATTAGACTGTGAGCTCCTTGAGAGTAGGGACTCTTCCCCTGCTTTTTTTAATCCCCAATGAGTAGCACCATCCCCGGCATATAGGAGGAACTTAATGAAGGATAGTTGAGTAACAATATGCAGGACACTGAAGAGCATTGCCCAAAACACTGAAAAAGAACATGGTGTGGTGAAAAGAACATAATGTTGAAACAAGAGACACAGTTTCAAGTCCCAGGCCTGACACTTATGAGATGTCAGTCCTTAGAAAAATAGCTTTACCTATCTGGACTTCAATTTCCTCATATGTAAAATGTGAGTTGAACTCAAACCTCTCCCTTTTTTTCCCCCCAGAAAGGAAAATGAGAAAACACCAGCAAACACTGTTTCGTATGCATACTTTTTCACATCTATAAAATTTTCATAAGAACAGTACTTGTGTTCATTGAAGGTTTACCTGACAACACAAGAGTAAGACAGGCAGGCAAGCATTTACATGCAATTTTGTACAGAAGATATCTTTATAGTCATACAACTGACTGAGAGGTGTGGAGATTATAAGAGTCCTTTGTTTCTTTATTTCTGGGTTTTACAGCATTTGACTTAGTAGAATGAAATGCAGCTTCAAAGATCCTCCTCAAACAAGATGGCTCACACATCAAAATTATATAAAATAACAGGACATTTGAGTACACAGAGAACTTTGTTCCATGACCCACTAAGTATTAACATCAAGCAAAGAATTAAACAGAGATGTATATTCATCTAAAAGTGTTCAGAAATTTCATAAGGTATAGCAAGCACACAAAGTCCAAAAACAAGGCTTCCCTGTCTATGGGAAGGTCATCCCAATTAGTGTGCACATATGGAGATGAGCAGAGGACACTGCTGCATCAAACCTAAAATACTACTAAGTCTCTTCAATGAAACTCATAATTATTTGCAAAACAATTATTCCTAAGACTAGGTAGATGAAAAAAAAATCTCCATTATCTAGTTCACAACATAGATCTAGATAATCCACTTAGTTAAAATACACACACACACACACACACACACACTCTTGTTAGTCAGTTCTTGCCTTATGATGTTAACTTCTCTGAATCAATTCTGAATCTGATTATGTATCACTCATGGTACACAACTGGCCTATACATATCCTTGAGAACTTCAGTTCTATAACTGATTACTGGTCATGACACAGCCTACTTACAACTATTGTGCCTTTTCTCTTTGCCCTTTGCAGTTATCTAAAATTCTGATTCTTCTAATGGGCTATATTTTGCCATTACAAAAGAATTAAAATATTATCTTTTGGAATGTGCCATGAACTTATATACTGACTGAATTACAAACATTATTCAAGTTTCAGTCTACAGCAGAACATGTTACATTCTTATGTTATAAAAGCCTGTGGAAACTTCCTCATATATACACAAACATATATGTGTACACACATCCATATATATCTAAATGTAATATATCCATATGCTATTTTATATACCATTTATAAATTTATTCTTTATAATTGTTCAGTAATAAATTTGAGGGCATGAAAGAATAAAAGTATTTTAAATAAAATTTACAATTATCACCACCACTCCTCCCCCTTCAAAAAGGCTGTAGATAGCAAAAGTAGCCAAGAATTGACTCAAAGAAAGTGAAGAGCTGGATAGCAGACCAGACATACAGAAAAAAAAAAAAAAGAAAAATTTAGGAAATGAATTAGCTAGGTGATTATTCAATTAAACACTGAGAGTGATACAAACATTTTAAAATATTTAAGGCTACTTTGGTAGCTTTTTTATAAGTTGCCATCTCCTAATAATCAATTGTCTAATGAGGAAGAGTATAATTTCCCTAAGGAGAGGAATCATCATCTTCCATATCTAGCAACCTTGCACCTAGGAGGCACTGAATTGATATCTGTTGACATGTTTATTAAACCTCCAAAACAATATAGTGACAGTATAAAATATTCACATTTAGATCTCTTACTACATCAGTAAGTTTATGGCAACCCAAGACACTTGAGGTTCAAGGGTCAGCTTTTATTATTTAGTGGTAAATAAAACATTTATTAATCATCTGCCATGTACGTGGCATTAAACTGGGCACTGGAATAGGATCCTGATTTCCTAACTAAGATAAGAAGAAATGTGATATAAATGAATAGATTTGGGGAAAACCTGGATGTGAATACCACCATAGGTTCTTACTAACTGGGTGACCATGTGCAAGTCATGGAATTTCTTTTTGCCTCATCAGTAAAATGGTGATAGTAAGAACTACAGGGTCAATTATTTCTATTATTAAGTGCTTTGGAAAGTTAGGTTACCAAGAAGCCAGAATCACAGGGAGAAGTAATGAGTCAAATGAAAAAAAATTCTATTCTGAAATGAAAATTTATTCTTGAAATAATAGAGGACTTGAAAAATTTGTAGATTTTACTGTGAATATAAACACTTCATCAGTCTCCTGAGTACTTCTACATTTCTGTTCTAATAAAACCACAACAAAGGTCAAAGTTGAATGGCAAAATTCAGATACCTTTACTGTAAAAATCTGTGACCACCCAGGGAATCCAGATGAAAATAATTTTTTTCATACCCTGCTTATTCACTGACTATAAGTCAATAGCTTAAATGTTGTTTTCATGCTTGTCAAAGGATTAATAGCTGCCTTATATAATGGTCTTTAGTGGTCTCTAGGGAATTGGGGAAATTTTTCTGAAAGAAATTCTAAAGATGTGGATCCCAGCAGCGAATTAAGGACATGGCAAACGCTAGGAAAAGGAAAAAACATCATGTTAATCATACAGTGATAGTGGATCCCAGAAAGGAAGTGAACTGGGTTGGTAATTAAGAGATTCAGTCAGACAACTGAAATGCATTCAACAATCATTTATTCAACACTTAAGAACAGAAGCTCACATTTACACTTTATAGAGCACAAAGTATTTTTCCTTACCAAATTCCTATTGGTGAGTTATCTATTTTACATATAAGGAAATAGAGGCTCTGGGAAATTAGGAGACTAGCTCACAGACACACAAGTCAAGAAACAGTGGAAATAAAGCTCAACCCCAGGGCTTTTGACTACAAGACCAGTGCTTTTCCCCAATATACCATATTCCCTTATCTTATATTAGACATTATATATTATTATGTAGGCACCTATGATATACAATTGCAGCTATCCTTCAAGGTCAGCTGTAGTGTGGAAGGGGAAAAAATCAGAGGGCACTTAAATACAGTATATAAACAAGTACAAGGTAATACGCTAAAAATTATATAACATCTCTAAGTGTCATGAGGCGTTAGACTAAAGTAGGGAGCAGGGTGACTAGGTGTGATTTGGAGAGGAGGAGGCTGACTTTTAACCAAATCAAATAAAGAAGAAAATGATGAACACATTTGGTAAGAAACAGATGTTTGGGAAAAGCATGGGGGGAGTAGCCAAGATGGCAGAGTAGAAAGATACACATATGCTAGATCCTAACCCACAGCCCATAAAATACCTGTAAAGAAAAACTCCCAACAAATTCTGGAGTAACGGAAGCCACACAGCAATGGAATGGAGGAGATTTCTGTTCCAGAGAGATCTGAAAAACCAACACCAAAGGTCTGTCGCACGCTGAACCGAGAACAGAGCCCAGCCCTACCTTGGCTGCGTGGCACTGAGAGGAGCAGATCCAAGCAGTCTTCAGGGACAGAATCTCCAGTGGCAGTGCCGGTCCCTCCACTCACAGATGCCAAAGGTCAGTGAGAGAGTCTTTTTGGCTGGCTGATAGGGGAGTGGTGTGCCTCCATAACTCAGGCCCCCTCGGGAGGCAGCAGCAGAGGCAGCAACAGAGGCAGCAGCAGACAGGAGCTGCCAAAGCAGACAGGAGCTTGGATCCAATATAGAAGGTCTCCACATAAACCCCCTGAGGAAACTGAGCCCCCTGTGGTGGCTCTGCCCCAACCTGAGCACCTGAATTTAATCTCACACTGAATAGCAGCCAGGCTCTGCTGAAAGCCCTGAGGCTGGGAAGGAGCATTTGAATCTCAGACCCCAAGCATTAGCTGGGAGGATCTGGAGGTGAGGCGGGGGTGAAGAGGAATCTCAGAAGTCAAGTAACTGCCTGGGAAAATGCCCAGAAAAGGGGAAAAAAATAAGACCATAGAAGGTTACTTTCTTAGTGAACAGCTATCTCCTCCCATCCTTTCTAGTGAGGAAGAACAATGCTTACCATCAGAGAAAGACATAGGAGTCAAGGCTTCTGTATCGCAAACATCCAAAATAATATTCAATGGGCTCAGGCTATGGAAGAGCTCAAAAAGGACATTGAAAATCAAGTTAGACAGGTGGAGGAAAAACTGGGAAGAGAAATGAGAGAGAGGCAAGAAAAGCATTAAAAGTGGGTCAATACCTTGGTAAAGGAGAACCAAAAAAATGCTCAAGAAAATAACACCTTGAAAAATAGGCTAATTCAATTGGCAAAAGAGGTTCAAAAAGCCAATGAGGAGAAGAATGCTTTCAAAAGCAGAATTAACCAAATGGAAAAAGAGGTTCAAAAGCTCACTGAAGAAAATAGTTCTCTCAAAATTAGAATGGAACAGATGGAGGCTAATGACTTTCTGAGAAACCAAGAAATCACCAAACAAAACCAAAAGAATGAAAAAATGGAAGAGAATGTGAAATATCACATGGGAAAAACAGCTGACCTGGAAAACAGATCCAGGAGAGACAATTTAAAAATTATGGGAATACCTGAAAGTCATGATCAAAAAAAGAGCCGAGACATCATCTTCCATGAAATTATCGAGGAAAATTGCCCTGAGATTCTATAACCAGAGGGCAAAATAAGTATTGAAAGAATCCATCATTCACCACCTGAAAGAGATCCAAAAAGAGAAACTCCTAGGAACATTGTGGCCAAATTCCAGAGTTCCCTGGGTCAAGGAGAAAATCTTGCAAGCAGCTAGAAAGAAACAATTCCAGTATTGTGGAAATACAATCAGGATAACACAAGATGTAGCAGCTTCTACATTAAGGGATCGAAGGGCATGGAATAGGATATTCCAGAAGTCAAAGGAACTAGGACTAAAAGCAAGAATCACCTACCCAGCAAAACTGAGTACAATACTTCAGGGGAAAAAAATGGTCTCTCAATGAAATAGAGGACTTTCAAGGATTCTTGATGAAAAGACCAGAGCTGAAAAGAAAATTTGACTTTCAAACACAGGAATAAAGAGAAGCATGAAAAGGTAAACAGCAAAGAGAAGTCATAAGGGACTTACTAAAGTTGAACTGTTTACATTCCTACATGGAAAGACAATATTCGTAACTCTTGAAACTTTTCAGTATCTGGGTAGTTGGTGGGATTACATACATACACACACACACACACTCACACACAGAGACAGAGAGCACAGAGTGAACTGAATAGGATGGGATCATATCTTAAAAAAATGAAGTTAAGCATTGAGAGAGAAATGTATTGGGAGGAGAGAGGGAGAAAGGGAATGGGGCAAATTATCTCTCATAGAAGAGGCAGGCAGGAGATTTTTTAGTGGAGGGAAAAAGAGGGGAGCTGAGAAAAAGACATGAAATTTACTCTCATCACATTCAACTAAAGAAAGGAATAAAATGCACACTCATTTTGGTAGGAAAACCTATCTTACAATACCGGAAAGTGGGGGAGAAGGGGATAAGCAGGGTGGGGGGGATGATGGAAGGGAGGGCAATCGGAGGAGGGAGCAATTTGAAGACTACACTCTTGGGGAGGGACAGGATCAAAAGAGAGAATAGAAGCAATGGGGGGCAGGATAGGATGGAGGGAAATACAGTTAGTCTTACACAACATGACTATTATGGAAGTCATTTGCAAAACTACACAGATATGGCCCATACTGAATTGCCTGCCTTCCCAAAGGGAATGGGTGGGGAGGAAAGGATGGGGAGAAGTTGGAACTCAAAGTTTTAGAAACAACTGTTGAGTACTGTTCTCGTTACTAGGAAATAAGAAATACAGGTAATGGGGAACAGAAAGTTATCTGGCCCTACAGGACAAAAGAGAAGATGGGACAAGAGAAGGGAGGGATGATAGAAGGGTGGGCAGACTGTGATAGGGGAAATTAGAATACTTGGTGTATTGGGGTGGGGCGAGGGGACAAATGGGGAGAAAATTTGTCACCCAAAATTTTGTAAAAATGAATGTAAAAAGTTAAATTAAAAAAAAAAGGAACAGATGTTTGTTGCTCCCTACTTCTCTCAATGATAAAAACAAAAATAGTGAAGGGGAAAAAATATGGAATTCAGTATTGGTAAGGTAGTAAATAAAATCAAATATATCACTGATCATACCACTAACTAGTGAGACCATTTTTGAAAAGAAAATGGCAACTACACTGAATCACAAAACTGAGCATACATTTCAATTCAGAGATGCCACTGTTAGAATATTTTCCTAAAAATATCATCTAAAGGCCAAAAGGGCCATCTGTGCCAATATATTTATAATGTCTTTATTTACAATAGCACAAATTTGGAAAGTTATATATTGAATGGTGAAATAAACTATGGCTTATTAATGTAATGATAGAGTGCATACACAATAAATATGAAGCACAAAGAAATATGAAAAGATACACAAAGTAACATAAAGTGAGATCAACAAAACAATTCTATATGCAGAATTGTATACACACTGATCATAACTATGCAACACAAGTTTTTTAAAAAAAAATTAAGGAAGCTAATCTTTAGACAGAGCTGAAACAGAATTCTATATTTTTTTTGCACATGTGTGGTTTTTTAAAAAATCCTTACATTCTACCAAAAGGACTTATATAAAATTGTACTCCTTATTTTGTATGGCTAATTATTTGGAGTTTCTGAGAGTTACTAAGTTTATAACTTTAAATTTTAAATAAAACAATTAAAGTATGTGGAGCAGCATGCGATATAATACTCACCTATACCTAAAACTCATGTCTTCTGCACATGAACTGTGTTTTCTACAAAGTATTGAAATATGTTGTATGATAGGAAATATATATTACTTTATGTGTTAATTATATTAAGCATATATTGAAGCTCCTTTCTGAAAGAGAAATTGTAATTTAAAACATTTTCTTGATGTGCAAATTACATAGAAAAGTCCCTTAATGATATGAATACGCCACAAAAAAGTAAGAATGCTCAGGTCAATTTGTACATACACTTAGTCAATAATCCTCTCCAGGAATGAGTTAAAAAACAAAACAAAAGGAAATGCCTTAGAATTTTCAAAAGTAGATAATACAAAAGTCATAAATATGAGAGTTTTAGAAGTTTAGATTATCCTTCCAACTACACTATAGATTTTCAACTTCTAAATTTATTTTCTGCCTGAAAATAGTTAACAACAGTTTTATAAAGAAATATTTCAATAAATTTCCTGTAAGAAGAACTCCCCACAAATTCTGGAGCACTGCAAGGCGCACAGAAACACAGTGGAAAAGATGTCCATTCCAGAGAGCCCTGGAGAGCCGTCCCCAGGGTCTGTCGTGCCCCGGAAAGCGGAGGCCACCCCAGCGCTGCCCTGGCCGCGGCCCCAGAGGAGCAGATCCGAGCAGGCTTCAGGGACGGAATCTCTGGCGGCCGGGAAGGTCCCTCCATCCACAGACGCTACAGGTCAGTGAGAGAGACGTCTGGGCTGGCAGAGAGGGGAGTGGGGTGTCTCCGTGGCTCAGGCCCCCTCGGGAGGAAGGGTCGGAGGCAGAGGCAGGGACAGGAAGCGGCAGAGGCAGCAGCAGCGGCCCGGAACTCCCCGAGCAGCAGGCAGAAGCTCAGGTCTCTGCATAAAGCCCCTGAGGGAACTGAGCCTGGGAGATGGCCCTGCCCCCACCTGCTCCATTACTGAAGGTCTCTGCATAAAGCCCCTGAGGGAACTGAGCCTGGGAGATGGCCCTGCCACCACCCACTCCATTACTGAAAGTCTCTGCATAAAACCCCTGAGGGAACTGAGCCTGGGAGGCGGCACTGCCCCACCTAAGCACCAGAACTTAAGCTCACATTGAATAGCAGCCGTGCCTGCCACGGAAAGCCCATTTGAATCTCAGACCCCAAGCACTAGCTGGGCGGATCTAGGTAGGGGTGGACAGGAATCTCAGAAGTCAAGTAACTAGCTGGCAAAATGCCCAGAAAAGGGAAGAAAAATAAGGCTGTAGAGAGCTTCTTTGAGAGGGTGCAAATGTTCCCGCCTTTCAATTCTGATGACGATGAAATATTCTTACCATCAGGGAAAGACGTGGAGGGCAGGGCCTCTGTCTCCCAGACATCCCAGGGGGATGTCCGGTGGGCTCAGGCCTTGGAAGAGCTCAAAAAGGATTTTGAAAATCAAGTTAGACAGGTGGAGGAAAAACTGGGAAGAGAAATGAGAGAGATGCAAGAAAAGCATTAAAAGCGGGTCAACACCTTGGTAAAGGAGAACCAAAAAAATGCTCAAGAAAATAACACCTTGAAAAATAGGCTAATTCAATTGGCAAAAGAGGTTCAAAAAGCCAATGAGGAGAAGAATGCTTTCAAAAACAGAATTAGCCAAATGGAAAAGGAGGTTCAAAAGTTCACTGAAGAGACTAGTTCTCTCAAAATTAGAATGGAACAGATGGAGTCTAATGACTTTCTGAGAAACCAAGAAATCACCAAACAAAACCAAAAGAATGAAAAAATGGAAGAGAATGTGAAATATCTCATGGGAAAAACAACTGACCTGGAAAACAGATCCAGGAGAGACAATTTAAAAATTATGGGAATACCTGAAAGCCATGATCAAAAAAAGAGCCTAGACATCATCTTCCATGAAATTATCGAGGAAAACTGCCCTGACATTCTACAACCAGAGGGCAAAATAAGTATTGAAAGAATCCATCGATCACTGCCCAAAAGAGATCCAAAAAGAGAAACTCCTAGGAACATTGTGGCCAAATTCCAGAGTTCCCTGGTCAAGGAGAAAATCTTGCAAGCAGCTAGAAAGAAACAATTCCAGTATTGTGGAAATACAATCAGGATAACTCAAGATCTAGCAGCTTCTACATTAAGGGATCGAAGGGCGTGGAATAGGATATTCCAGAAATCAAGGGAACTAGGACTCAAACCAATAATCACCTACCCAGCAAAACTGAGTATAATACTTCAGGGGAAAATATGGTCTTTCAGTGAAACAGAGGACTTTCAAGCATTCTTGATGAAAAGACCAGAGCTGAAAAGAAAATCTGACTTTCAAACACAAGAATGAGAAGAATCATGAAAAAGTAAACAGCAAAGAGAATCATAAGGGAATTACCAAAAGTGAACTGTTTACATTCCTACATGGAAAGACAATATTTGTAACTCTTAAAACTTTTCAGTATCTGGGTAGTTGGTGGGACCACACACACACATACACACACACACACACACACACACACATGTACACGCGTGCATGCACACACAGAGACAGAGAGCACAGAGTGAATTGAATAGGATGGGACCATATCTTCAAAGAAATTAAGGTAAATGGTGAGAGACAAATGCAGTGGGAGGAAAGAGGGTGAAATGGAATGGGGTAAATTATCTCTCATTCAAGAGGCAAGCAGGAGACTTTTTAGTGGAGGGAAAAAGAGGAGAGCTGAGAAAAAACAAGAAGTTTACCCTCATCACATTCGACTAAAGGAAGGAATAAAATGCACACTCATTTTGGTATGAAAACCTATCTTACAATACAGGAAAGTGGGGGAGAAGGAGATAAGCAGGGTGGGTGGGATGATGGAAGGGAGGTTAATGGGAGGAGGGAGCAATTTGAAGTCAACACTCTTGGGGAGGGACAGGATCAAAAGACAGAATAGAAACAATGGGGGACAGGATAGGATGGAGGGAAATACAATTAGTCTTACACAACACGACTATTATCCAAGTCATTTGCAAAACTACACAGATAGGGCCTATATTGAATTGCCTGCCTTCCCAAAGGGAATGGGTGGGGGGGAAGGGATGGGGAGAATTTGGAACTCAAAATTTTAGGAACAACTGTTCAGTATTGTTGTTGCTACTAGGAAATAAGACATACAGTTAATGTGGAATAGAAAGTCATCTGGCCCTATAGGACAAAAGAGAAGATGGGGACAAGAGAAGGGAGGGATGATAGAAGAGAGGGCAGATTGGTGATAGGGAAAATTAGATTGCTTGGTGTATTGGAGTGGGAGGAGGGGATAAAAGGGGAGAAAATTTGGAACCCAAAATTTTGTGAAAATGAATGTAAAAAGTTAAATAAATAAATTTATATTAAAAAAAAAAGAAAGAAAGAAATATTTCTACCCAAGTTAACTTTGTAGAGAAACTATAATTTAACTTCACATGGATGGTATTATTCAAATCCGTTGTAAGTTTGGGCCAAATATTCACTTTACTTTCATGTTATTTATTAACTGTTTATGAAATGTATTTCTCCACTTTTTAAATAGGCAAAAGATATTCTCGTTTAACATTTTCACTATTCTTTTGTCTTTCTCTTATGACTTCTTACAGCTTTTAGGGCATGAGAGAAGTAACAATTCTAAATATATTTCAGAATGACTTAACATTTCCTGCCACGTTTATTGTGTTTTCTTTTTTAAAAACGTATTTTACTTTTTCCAAAAGTTGTAAAGACAACTTTTAACATTCATTTTTAAAAATTTTGAATTCAAAATTTTTCTCCCTCCCTCCTCTCCTCCTTTTTTCCTTTCCCCACTCCTTAAAATGGTAAACCATTTGATATAGGTTATATAAGGTTTATTGTGTCTTCAGCAGTACCTAGCACTTTTCCAAGAGCCCTTATTACATTTATGTGCAAAGTGAAGCAGTTGAGAAAACAGAAGTCAGTAAAGAGAAGTTAGAGAATGGAAATCCCGGAGAAGATGAATTCCCAAGAACGTCTGTTGGTCAGGCAAAACCATGAAGACTGGCCTTTCACTCAGATGCTCTTAATAGTCTGAATGTTTATATACAATGCTGCCAAAGGGATACATGAAATGTATGCATTTTCATAAACTGAATTAATCAGCTACAAATTTTCAAAAAGAGAAGAGAGTACTGGCCTCTCATTTCCTCTGAATGAATAAAACTTCAGCCTTAGGGAAAAAAAATTAGGTTGTGAGTTCCTAAAAAAGTAAATCACATGAATATTAAGACATAGCACAAACCCACAGAGTAGAATGGAATCAAATGACATCTTTATAATATAAAATTTCTTTTAAAGTGATCTTTTAGGTAAAAACCAAATTGTTACAGGGACACAATAATTGACAGGCATTCAATATTCACCTACTAAATGTTGTATTTACATCTCGTAAATTAATGAAGGCAAGTTACCATACCACAATGACAAATACCAAATAATGGTGCTATAACCCCCTTTCAGTACCCTCAAATGACAAATGGTTTTAGACAACTTTTTATAAAAGGAGATAAAATCATTAAGACAACCAGAAATACAAATTATAAGACTTCTTGCCAAACCTGCAGTCATATGAGGGGAATGTGGTTTGGCCATGATCAAAAATGATTGATCCTATGGTTTGGATCAAGATGAGCTAAGATACCACAATTCCTCCCTAGAGCGTCATATAAGTATCATATATCAACACTTGTTTGTTTCCTGTGACTTAGAGTCGATGTCCCACTGGGTTACTTTGTACGTTTGCATTCTATACAAAGAAACAGCATTGGTCAGAAAGATTAGGGTTCAAGTCTGAGATCAGACATATGATGGCTGTCAGACCCTAGGTAAATCACTAAACCTCTTAGTGCCCCCATACAAGTCTAGAAGGAAGGAAGGAAGGAAAAGAGAAATGGAGGAAAAAGGAGAGAGAAGGAAGAAGCAAGAATTTATTAAGTACAAATCATGTAAAAGCCCTTCACAAATACTATCTATTTGATCCTTACAACAACCGTAGGAGGTAGTTGCTGTTATTATCCCCATTTTATAGAGGAAACTGAGGCAAACACAGGTTAAGTGACTTGCCCAGTGTCACACAGCTAATAAGTATCTGAGGCCAGATTTCAATTCAAGTCTGACTTCAGCACTCTATCTATTGAACCATATAGTTACTTTTTAATTGCACTGTTAAAAAGAAATTTCCTGATCAGGATTCCCTAAATCAGTGAAACTATACACTGATACAGTTCTTTAAAAAAAAAAAAAAAAAAAAGGAAAAAAAGCTGTCTCCTCACTGAAACCCAATGAGCCAGTCTTCAAGGAAATTGAGAATAATTTAAATGTATGCTTACAGCAGTTGTACTCACAATTAAAGTTATATTTGCAATCATCATTGGCCAAGAGTAAAAATGAATTATCAGAATATTCTAATATAAAAATTAGGTTCTTAAGGAGCAGGTTAAGAGCTATATTCTGAATATTTCTTATTTTTAGATACAAAAGCATTTCAGATGAGGAATGGGGAATCCCATCCCTCCTCCCATCCTAATTTACACATGCTGAACTCTCACAAGTTCCACCATTCTAGCCCTTTAAAGTCTCCCTTATTCAGAAAGAGCAAAATGAAGCTTCCTCTTATATTTGGAAGAAAGGAGCAGGAAAGGTGCTTCAGTTCAACCATAAACATCCACATGAAACAAGTGTACTTCAAATAAATTTCTTAGTATACCCATGGATTCAGTAAACATAAGATTCCAAAGAAAACAAGGATGGTATTCTGCTAAATGTGTTGGAAATATAATGTGAAATGTCCAACAAGCCCCATTCATGAGACCCACTTACCTAAAGCTGAAAAAATAAAAACAGGTATACACAGTGCATTTTGCCCACAGCTCCACAACAGCAGCACATCCTGAAGAATACACTATTGCTATTCAGCCTGGAACCAACTGGCCTTTTACAACTTTTAACATTCATTCAAGGCAGTAGGAATCTGCTACAATGTCAGAGGTAACCTTACACACGAGACTGAAATTAAGGATAAGTATGGTGTTTTTAAATTGCTGTACATGAAAGGACCACACAAAAACAGGTAGAATCTAAGATAGAAGGGCTTATCTATTATTTTAGAAGAGGGAGTAAGAAAACACAAGACTATTACAATCTTCCAGTTGATGTGATAAACTTTAAATGTATGTAACAGTTCTATCCCCTACCACAGTTTTGGGCAGAATGAAGAGATAAACCTAACTCTCAATGGGCACTATCTGATAATGTGTTGGGGCACAAGAAGTAAACAGTAAAAGAGGAAGCCTAAAAAAGTAATGAATGGTCAAAGGTACTGGATTAATGCCAAAGAGAAGGTGAAATTCCTGGAATATTGATTCGGGCCAGAAAGGTCTATATGAGGACAAAACCTTTCACAAGTGAAGTCCCTGGAAATAATCAACAAATTAGCACCCAGTAAAGGAGAAGAAAGCCTCAGCTTTAGGGAAGCTTGACCCATATTGTATGGAAGGGAACTAAAAGATCTCTAAGATACTATTCAATTCTGTGGCTAGGAAAATAACTGGACACTGAAGCAGGCATATTGCTTTAAAGCATATGATAAATCTGACACTAATTTTATTTTAGCTTTATTTTTAGATTTCTCTCTCCCTAAGAAAACCTAAATAAATACATTTATTTGAACAAATCTAACGATATTTTCAGACATACTTGTAGGCTTAATTGTACATTAATAAGTGTACTGAACTGATCAGATGAGTATTCTTTCCTTATTTCATCAATTTTAGCACTATCTGAATATAGTTCAAAATAAACTATCAACAATGGTTATTACAGGTGACTATACGTAGTGTAATTCTGCCAACTCAATTCCCTTTTTGGCTTCCCAGATCTGCAAGAACATTCTACCAGGGGCCAGAAGTCAAAATCACTCCTGGAATTATCCCATTACCCCGGGCACATTTATTTCCTCATCTGTCAAAGATCCCAGCTTAACCACAGTCTCCAGGTCTGGCCCCACTCTTTTTACTCTAGTTACTTTATTTTCACATTTGCTGCTGTTGGTAGTCACTACTATCCCCTCCCTATTCGTGCTATTTTCTGCCACCAAGGAAGGATCTGAACCTAAATTTCTGACTTCAATTTCAGCCATTTCCATTATGCCATTTGTCACCTTCACAAGGTATTTCTGGATAATTTGAACCCAAATCTTCCTGACTAAAAGTCCAGTATTCTATCAGCCACTTTGCCACACAACCGCTACTCTGCATGTAGATAACATATACATTTCAACAACTATGTATTTAAGTTTGCATATCATGATGTCTGAAAAGTACAACCAGTAGTTGTTTTCATCACAAAAATATAGTAATATCAAGTTTATGTCTTGGGCAAGACTGCATCTAAAATCAAAGTCCTATTTCTAAAATTTCTACAGAGAGATCAGAGTTTTCCCAAATAACCATTCTCAGGATTGCACAGCTGTGCAGCCAACTGTCCTTGGAATTCTCATCAGAATTCAGACATACTGAGTAACAGCCGCACACAGAGGGAGAGGCAGAGGGAAACAGAGATACAGAGAAACAGAAACACCCATAGGGACACACAGTGACGGACAACATGGCAGATAGAATTAACATACAGAGTAACAGTACTACCCAATAATAGAGCTACAGATCTTTGAGATCATCTGATTCAAGTCCCTTCTTTTAGCAATGAGGAAATTAAGGCTAGTTTCGTCAAAATTTCTTTTTTTCTTTATAAAATGAAACAGCTTATAAATAAACACAAAATTTAAGAAAAAGACTCAAACTTGTAAGCAACAATTTAAGCTCTTTTTAGAAAATATAGCTTTTACCTTAACAAGGTGTGTTTATGTGATTGTAACAATACGAGACCAATAATAAGTAGTGATTAAAAATCATAACATTTTAATCTATATATGAGGTTATAAAATAATGATTTTCTTCTTATTTTTGAATGAAACATCCCATAAATTACACTACATTGGGAATTTAGAGGCAAACTGCCAGGTTATATGGGATTTAAAATTTAACTCAGTGGATTAAAAAAACATTTTGGGGTTATAATTTGGGTTGGGGGAAGGGTAAGAGGATCTAGACCTATGATTTCATTAGTACATGAAGCTAGTTTTGAGAGAACTACATTTCTCAATACAAATCTATAAATGTTGTGCAACAGAAACGTTGAGTAATTTACCCAAAGTTGCAAGTACAAACAGTATGTCAAACAGGTGGGACAAGAACCCAAGTCATTCTGACTCTGAGAACAAACATCCACTAAACCATACTACCTATTTTTCAAAAAAAAAAAATCATCTTTTGTTTATTGACCTTAATTTTTTTTAACATTAAGCAAAATTTGTTCATTATATTTTGTTATTTTAAAATATAGCAAGAAATATGAAGGAAGCCAACTGATATTTAAAAACGCAAACAACTTAGTAGGCAACAAAGAAGTTTATTTCCTTTTGAGGAAAAGGAAGCTTCTGTGTGTGTGTATGTATGTGTGTGTGTTCATCCTTCATTGCTGAAGAAGACCATGCCACCAGAGAAATAATGACATGACTTGCACTTGACTTTGTTTTGAGTGAGAGAGGACTGTGCTGGTTACCAGCCTCACTTCTCCAGAGTCATCTTAATCCAGTGACCAGATATTCATCAGGATGACTGGAGAAGACCCAGGATGAGGCAATTGGGGTTAAGTGACTTGCCCAAGGTCACAAAGCTAGTGAGTGTCAAGTGTGAGGTGAGATTTGAACTCAGGTCCCCCCCTGACTCCTGCACTGGTGCTCTATCAACTGCACCATCTAGCTGCCCCAGAAGCTTCTGTAAATGTCCAAGAAAGAGAAACAAAAAGGAACAAAGATCATTTTTATTCTTCCACAGTCCCTATCTCTCTCATTTCAAGTATCTTAAGGTAGAGTGCATCTACCAAAAAGGAGCCAAACCCCTCTCCTTTGCCAAACAGGACATTCACAGGTAACAAACAGAGGAGCTATTTGTAGCACATGGATCAAGAACAGGAAGCTCCAACAGAGATGGACACCAAACTCCACCTTGAGTTGAAGAGAGACCTTCACTGCACGTATGACCTCAGGAGCCAATATCAGATGGAAAATGCCAAGCTTCAGAGGACCTGAAGAGAGGTCTACCCTGAAGACCACAAGGCCCCCAGAGGGAAGTACTGCAATAGAACAATAAAACAGACACACAGAGTAGCATGTCAGGGAACCATGTCACTAAGATCTAACAGAGAGGCCAGAACCAATGAGTAATAAGGCATAAAGAAACAAAGTGAACCTTGCCCTGTCCTATCATAGAGACTGCACCAGTCTGGCAAGGCCTTGGAAAAGTGGGAGCTAAGTATAAAAGGGGAAGGTTTATCCTTTAAGACAGTAAACCTGAGCCACACTGATTAGTTTTAAAAGGCAGAAGGACTACCCAAATTCCTGTGGAAATCAGAGTTGTCTTGACTATGAGTTCATGCATGAATCCTTTCTACCTTTCTGTTATAGAAATAATAATTTCTAGAAATAGAAATAATAGAAATAATTCCTGTGATAATCTGAATGCTTGCAGGGAAAGTGACGACATTTTCTCCGCATGCTAAACAAGTCAGTTACTAGAGTTCCCAAGAATTTCAATGAGGATCACCTCCAATATGGTAACTGGATCCCTGTGTTAGGAGAGATGTTCCATCACCAGGGCTACATTCACATAAGACTTTCACATGCTGGGTGGTGCTTGTCCTGGAGTCAAAAAGACCTGAATTCAAATCCAGTCTGTCATGTGAGGCATGGCATGTCTCTTAATCAGTTTTTCATCCATAAAATGAGGTTAATAATAGCACCTACCTCCTCTCAGGATTGTTGTAAGGGGAAAATGCAGTATTTTTTTCCCTTTCCTTCCTCCAAACTTCTGCAAAAGCCATCCCCTCCAGATAAAAATAGACCCCTCTGCCTGCTCCACTTGGTCAAACTATATCCTGTCTATATACTAAATGATAGCTACAACTTCTTACAACCGTTAGATTATACTTTTAGAGCTGAAAGGGCTTTTAAAGGTTGTTTAGTCCAGTTCGTTCACAGTACCGAAGAGGAAACTGAGGGCCAGAGAAGTTAAGTGACCTGCCCAAGGTCAAACAGAGGGTAATGGCTAGGAGTAGAACCAAGGTCCTCTGATTCAAAATCCAAGCTGCCTTGTTTCAGATCCTCCACCAAGCCTCCCTACAAATCACACAAATCACACAAAGACTGACCCAACATAACCCTCATACATACCACTAATTTCTAGACAAGTCAGCATCCCTTCTACATGAACATAAAGATAGAACAATCTTTATATAACACCAATATTACTCACTTAACTCCCATAGCAACATTTTATGGCATACAAATTAGATACATTATTGTGTTATTTTTTATTCACATAAATATTCAATGTATGCTTCATTTATGAACTGGGATGAGATAATACAAAAAGAAACCTTTTTATAGACTGTCCTATTCTCTGCCTATAAAATAAGCATTTGTTGAGTGATTTTAACGTACAATTTAGTCCTTTTAAATATTTATCAATAATGCTGTCATTCAGACTTATTCACCAATATTTCTTTTGTATCTTTTCTCCTCTTTTAAATACATAGTATTGTACAATGGACTGATTTTATTCCCCTTCAAGTTGCATAATGCTTTGTATCACCTAAGTATTTATTCATGGGCATAATTTACAATGCCTTGAGAGTACTTTTGAAGGGGTAAAAAAACCTAACACGTTGAAGACCTATTTATTGATTTCTGCATACATCTCAACAACACTGCAATCTCCCTGTGGCTGAGCTACATCTAATATTCTTTGCTGCCGCTAATATCTACTAAACCATTGGACACAGTCTCAAATATATTTTCATTGATTGGTTTTGTCAGTTAGCCAAACAGTGACATTCAACTCTGCTGGATATTTCCACCTCAGTGTCACCGCTGGCACCAAAAAAGCATGTCCAAAAAGGAATTCAACAATTCTACCCACAACTTCCCTATTTCTAAGTGAAAGGACCATCATCTTCCCAGCCCCACAGGTACATGATCTCAGAATAATTCATAATTCTTTTCTCTTCCTCACTCTCCATATATCCAATAAATTGTCCAGCCTTGTCAGTTCTTCCACCACAACATTTCTGATCCGTTAGCTGTATCTATCTTTCGACTCACAGTGAAGTCACTCTAGTCCAGGCTCCTATCACCTCAGATTAAGACCATCACAACAGCCTCCACTTACAGGAAGAAGCAAATTATCATATCCTTAATTACCACTTAGGAGATATTATTCTAATGATTAAAGCCTTAAAGACCTCCTATACTCTAGGCTCCAGAAGGAAAGGTACTTATGTGAATTCTGAATCCTTCCCAGAGACTAGTATGCACAAATGAGGGAGTAAAATGGTTTTTGAAACAACTTCAAAAACTAAGACCCTAAGTGACAATACTAATTTTACATACTTGTACTTTAACTTGAAAAAGGTTGATTAAGTAGATTTTTGTCAACAAAATGTAAATCCTTTATTTTTTGATGATGCTATTAATCTTTGAAATGTAGTTTTAGAAGTTATTGTAACTAGAATAAATGACCTCAGAGATCCTCTAGTCTACATCACCCCCATTTTACAGAGGAGGAAACTGAGTACCAAAAAAAGGAAAGTCACTCAAGGCTACATAGCTAGGTGACTCAAGTCAACTACTTCATCATTAGCTATCATTTGATGAAAGTTAATAAATTGGCAAGTCAATTGATTAGATAGCCTACTTTTATTGAGTTTTCCCAGCAATGAATCTTTATCTCATCACATCACAACATTTCACTTGTTCCCTGCTGCATTTCAGAATTTATGAGTCTATGGCTTGCAAATCTGACTTTTTAATTTCAAGTAGCGTTCAAGGTTCTTTCCTGCCATTTTAAGATAACCTTTGATAAATTTTTTATAACACCAAATTTTAATTAGCTACAAAAAAGAAAAGCATCTAATGAGAGAAAAGAATGGCCCCAAACAAATGAAAATATTATACTTATCTCTCTACCATAAAAGTTTGCTACATAACTGGAAAAAAAAAACAAAAAACAAAAGCAACCAACCATACTTACTACTGCAAGTATCCCTGTAATGCAAGCCCTAACCGGCTCTCAGAGTAGCTGGGATAATAAGTAGGTAAACACAATAAGCATCAATTCTGAGAACTTGTAACAGTTAACCACAGAAGTTAAGTACATCTAAAAGCTTGTTAATCTATTCAACAAACTACTTGTGGGTTTATTGTTTGTGGTACTTCTACAATTTGAGATAAACTGCATCTGAACTGCACTTGTAAATGGTATTTTCAGACAGTTCATTGGCATTTGATCTTTTTGATTTTCCATCTGAGGCTCTCTGAATGTGAGCTACTCAAATATTTGTGATCATTCAGGGCAGGGCTCTAAATTAGGGAGTGCCTCCTCAAGACAACATGCAAAAGACATGCTTCCTTTTCCTCAAAGGCTTCCTTCCTGTTCCCTGGCTTAAATGTCTACAATCTTCTTCCTCTGGAGGGAATTACAGACAGGCTCCTCCTTCCACTTGCAGAATTCAACCACCTACACACCAAGAGTCTGCAGAACAGGGCTGGGCTGGGTAGACAAAGTACTGGGGATTTCTATGCTTTGATTTTGTTTCCTAGTCATTTAATGGACATTACAAGAGGTCTTACATTGAGCAGGCTCTAGCAACTCACATGGCAAATCCCAGTTACATACCTGTAACTTAAGACAGAAAGTGTTTAGGGAGAATTAGAATTCGATATGGCCACATTTCAGATAGGAAACCAAGTTCCAAACAAAGGCTTCAAGGAACAGCTCTGGAAATGTCATTTCTCCACCCCCAGTTCATATTTATTGCATAAACCAGCTCTACTATACAGTTTGGGTTTGAGGTTTGTTTGCTTGTTAATCTCTATATCACAAAAAGAACACCACTGTACAACAGGAAATATAACTGAAAGGAGGTCAAAATCAGATTACCCCGACAATTTCCTATAAGGTCAGGCAACAGACACTGCCCTGCTGTTCTCTCATTCACTACCTAAGACAGGTGATATTTCAAACATCTGCATCCTAGATTCTTTATTTGACTGACAATTCCTTCAGATATGAGAAGACTTCACATATCTTCCCATTTCACTCAAAGGTTCCATCAGCTTTCAGTCTAAGCACCTGCTACTTCAAGAAAAGAGACACCTCCCTACTCCACAGTAACCTCCCCAATCTCTAAATGAATTAACAAATGGTAAATCAAAATGCAAACTATCTCAGCCATTAAAAATATTACCTCCTTATTCTCCACTTGAATCATGCTTTTCCCTGCCTCATTTTATACCTAAATCTAAAAATTTCTATTATTCACCTGATATATTGTGGGTACATTATTCAACTGCATATTGGATCCAGCTGACAAGCTGGCTAGTTTTTGCTCAACTGCTTTCCTTACCCTTCTCTGTTTATTTTTTATTATAAAGAATGGCTATCTGGATGAGGGAGAAGAAACGGATATAGTAGGAAATGAAAGCAATGTAAAAGACCAATAAAAACTATTAAGTGTATGTAATAATACATTACAATGATATATTGTGACTTGATAGAACTACAAGGAAAACTCAGTAAACCTGCCTCCCCGCCCCCACCCTCCAAAAGTCATCTAATCAACCAACTTACTGAATGCTTAATTCCCAACTAGTTTTAGCTCATGGTATGTAAGCACACTAGAATAAGAATGAAATCTGGATATGAATCCCAGTTCTGCCACTAACTACCTATGTGACACTGGGAAAGTCATTTTCCTTATCTGAAACTCAGTTTCCTCATCTGTAAAATAAGGGGGTTGTATTAGATATCTAAAATCTATTCCAGTTTTTATATAATAATCATGAATATTTTAAGAAAGAGCTATAATTTTATCAGTGTGAGGAACTCCCACCCATTGATCATAACCTGTCTAGAATTTAGAAATTCTTAAAGCAAGAGAAATTAACTGACTTGCCCAGTCAACTAGCAAACGCCGCAGGCAAGATTTGAGTAAGATCTTTCTGACTTAACTTCAGTATTCTAGCCCCCACAGTCAAGGTCTCGAGAAGCAACTCTTGTGGAAAAGTAGTTTGCCAGCCCAATCATCACCAACTAACTACCACCAACAAAGCAGGCAAGCCAGTGTATGTAATGTTAAAAGAAACAGCCAGGGGCTGGCTGCCACATGCCAGGTGAACCAAACTACCACTATCACTTCCCTTCAGATCCTGGTAGAAACAGTCCTACATTCTAAACTCAAGAACTTAAGGAGCCAACCACCAGCCCTGCTTCCAACCAGAGCCCCTGTAGCCATCATTGAAGGAAGCAGCCTTTGAGAAGGGACCTACCATTCCCACCGACCATCACTGACCAAACTAATGTAATACTAAATTCAAGAGACTAGAGAAATAGTAGTACTACCACCCCACCCCACCTCCCAGAAAATCAGTGGCTCTACTTCTAGTCCAGCCCTAACAAACATTTTTCAGGGAAGATGCTCTTGTAGAGATTCAACCTGTCAACTGCCTCTACAAGTTCACTTTCTTGGCAGTCACAGCTGCTAAGCACCAACATAAGAAAGTTCTTGATACCAAAGTCCTTGGCATCATCAAACAATTTATTCCTAGAAATGGATATGCCTTTATTAACAAAAATGACACTAAACATACATTACAATCAACTTTGCTGATCTTTCTTTTTGACTATTAGGTCTTTCCTTCTGCCCTGCAGCTGATTTCTTTCAGGTGGTCTCTATTAGAGTGGGAGATCTTGGAAAACAGACGCTGCCTTGCTTTTCTATTTGTATCCTCAGTATTAAGGACTGTATTTACATATCATAAGCATTTAATAAATGCTTTTTCATTCATTCAGTTTATCCACCATGCAATGTTTCCTCTACCTATGAAATTGTAATATAAAATCACTAACACCATATAAAACATGTCAAAACTGTACAATTCTAGGAATGATAGTTTGTATTTACACAGAGCTTTCTGGTTAGCTTGCAAATCACTTCCCATGTATTATCACACCTGATCCTCAGCAACCTTAGGATATATGTAACTATTTAATATTACTACCCTGATTTTATAGATAAGTAAATGAAGTCTCCAACAGGTTGAGATTTGTCCAAGGTTGGTTAGTAAGTAGCAGAGCTAAGATTTGAATCCATACTAAATCTTTCAACAAGCATGTATATATCATAGGAAAATTAAGAGCCCCAAATTTTAACCCATACAATCACATTCTCTCAGGAATTGAACAGAACAAAGTGAATAATGCCTTTCCATCTAAGGGAACTCACAGTTGATTATTACCTAACTATCTTGGCATTAATAACATTATACAATTTCAGGCCAAAATGGAGCTATATTGTATCAAAGAGCTTCCAAAGTAAAAGACAAATTATATGCTCCTTGACAGAGACTAACTTTTACAAAAAAATCACTTATGAGACAATTCATCTAGAAATACCTGGCATTTTCTCCATCTTAAAGAATGTTCAGGGAAAAAGTTCATCAAAAATGGAATGAAGCCCCAAGCTCTTTACTGATAATCTACCTTCACTAATTTTTACTTGTCTAGCTACAAGATGACTTAGTTTGACAGAATCAGAACAGAACCATAAAATTCAGCTACGGATATTCAAATGTAGAATATCTTGGCCAATTGCCAATATTAAAAAGAATAAAATAAGAATTATCTTTAAAAGCACATACTTTGGGGGGGGGGGGGCGCGGTTTAGAAGCAAAATTTAATTCCAAAAGCAAAAAGGCAGACTTCTACAGTCAACACTCAATTATTTCTACTAGTGCATAAATCAGTTGTGCATAAATTAGAAGCCATAGATAATCAGACCTCTTCCAATTTGAAACACATTTCTGACCTTATATTTAAACACAAATGTGCGTGCTCTGCTGGGAATTCACTTCAAATAAAATAATGAAACCACAGGAACATGGCCAATTTCCTCATTCTGCCCCATGGCTCAACTCCTCCCTCAAACTCAGATGCAAACAGAATGGAAGAACTTAACTATGTTCCAAATTTTTAATAAAAATCACACACTCTGAACCACCCATTTTCCTTCTATTCTGAACAACTTTTTGCAAGAACAAACTTCCCCAAAATGGCACAAAGCTTTAGGACAGAATGGTCTCAAAGACCTGAGACTGTTCTCAAACCCAAGTAAACCCAATCTCAAAATTTCGCTAAAACAGAACTGTATGGTTGAATGTCTGGATTTAAGATTATTTCCCTGAATACTACATAGGAAGTAAATTAAGAAAGTAGATGTGTCAACAAGCCTATAATTAATGTCAATATATTCTGAATTTAAGAAATGACTGAAATAACCTATCAATCATTAAACTAATCATTAATGGAGAGACCAGAATTATCAATAAAGCAAACAGTGTCTAAATTCGACCTTGAAAAGATAATAGCTATGGAAAATCAAAAGTCTGGCACAATTTTGGATTGAGATGAATACTCTTTTCCAGTGAAACATTAAAAAACATTTCTAGAAATTTGGTCTTCCATAGGTAAAGCAGAAATCAATATCTATTAAAGTAATTTCAATGAAATAATCAACCAGGCAAGTAGATGGAAGGAAACAATAAATACAGGATGTGTTTAGCAAGATGTCTCTTCATATCATGGTAAGTTAAGAAAAAAATTAAAGTTCATAGTCTAATAATGGTATATATGGTCAAAAAGCATAAGACAGCTATAAGGAAGCACAAATCCTTATCTGAAGACACTGAGAATTCCTGCAATCTCAAAAAGTTGAGAAACAACTTTTTTCATTATACATATCCATGGATAACAATTAAGAGGCACGACTATGTTTTGGCCTATTTTTCCTATTAATAGATTGCATCAACTCATTAATTTGCAATCAATTTTCTCATCACCAAATAAGGTGAAACTATAATGGTTAAATAAAACACTATATGGTAATGTTAAACTCACTACCTGATGTCACTCATCAACAAAAACAAGAGATCATCATCCTAGATAAATAGAAGTGAAATTCTCTTGTAATCAACTTCACATTATTGGGAACATAAAGGAACAGTGTCATAATGGTTTATGTTAATAAAATCTACCAACATTACTAAAGCACACTTGCTTGGATTACGGATCATAAAGCACCATCCCAGAAGTATATTGAGTGAAGGAGTAAAATCAACCTGATGATAAAAATTTGTTTCAGCTAATTAACAATTAACTTGACTATTGCTTTCATTTCTATTCTCTGTAGAAAGTATAACCTACACCTTATGGGATAGGAGGGAAAGTACTGATTCTGACCGTTGAAGAGCTCAAATCATACCCAAAATTTTAAAACTACATAATGTTAGGTTTGAATTTTAGTTAATTCATAGGTATTACACCATAACATAAGTACAGACTAATCAAAAGAAGGTATTGTATAGCTAAAAATTGGCTGAAATTCAAACTGTCAACCTTTTAACTTCTCTATAAGGAAAAACTCACTTCCTCATAAAGCTGCCAAGATAAGGCATGTTTTGTAATTGTACCTTCCATTAATACCTCCTTGTTGGGATACTCTAAGGAAAAAAAAAACTTCTAGAGAAAGATATTATCTTTTAAAGTAATACTTCAAAACTAAAGTTGTAAAAGGTCAGATATATAAGCCTGAAAGATGTAAGATAACCACTGCATATATTAGGTAAGCTAAGGATTTCACCTCATTCACTTTCTGCCCCTAAAACAATATACTCCACCCATTATCTCCACAAAATAAATCAACCTTTGCTGTTATAATTGATGACAGGCATGTCTTATCTTTTATTAACAAGGAGCTTCCTCCTGATGGGTCCCCTCCAGTTGTCCTGAGCTATATCTTGCCATTGGATTCAGGTGGCCTTGGAGGAGAAAGTGAGGCTGGTGCCTTTGCACAGCCGTCCTTCCCTCAAGTCCAATTTACTTGCAAGCCATGGCATCACTTTTCCTGATATCAATGGTCTTCTTTGAGAAGGAAGGACAAACAACAACAGCTTCCTCCTGATACTAATAATGTTCTGACTATATAGTTTTATCTCTACATGGTGAGTTTTTTTAACCCCACATTTTGTAATACTTTAGAACAGATTTAGGTAGTTCAAGTATTCAAATAAATCAAGGCAGTGTATTTTTAAGATAAACATTAGGGACTACACAGCACAAAATGAACCTTGTGATCTATTCTGTCCTTCACTATACATTCTTCTACAATTCCAAGAAAGTGGGGAGAAGGATTAAGTCAAGGTTGTCACTTTCTTTTCCTGGAAATCAATATGATCCTGTCTCAGTTTTCACTGGATAAAAGATTCCAAAGTTTTGCCTTCTTGTAGTTATGAACTTCCAGCTTGTGATTAATATAGCATTAATGATTTCTGCCATTTTCAATAAACAATAATTTCTGTTTTTCAGCAGATCTTCCAACACTGACTTAAGAACCACGTGGTTCAAAACAGTAGAATCTCTAGGGGGAGAAACAACTACTTTCTCAGTCAGTATCTCTTCCTCCCCTCAGGAGAATGGAAGACTAAAATCAAATAATAGCAATGAATTGTGAGCCCCATAACATGGAGCAGTATTGAAACTAATCAACCAACAGCAAAAGAAGTGAGGGGTTGTTTCTATTTTTAAAATGTTCTGGAACTTTAAGGGGAAAATCCTGCAGAGAAATACGAAACCAAGCTGCACAATGAAATTCAAAATGCATTTGATGTCTTCATCCCTGCTGAGGTATTAATCCTAATCTACAAGCAGACCTCTGTTGGTGATTCATCTCAGAGCTGTCTGTACGCTGAATGTGCCCATGCATAGAGAGAAGCTCATAGACAGAACTGGGCCTCTCAAGGCAAAAGTGATTCCATAATGCAATTTTTCTTTCTTACTTATGGGACAACTGAATGAAGGATTAACTAATTCCTGGCTCATAGTTGGCACTTAATAAATGCTAGTTGACTGACAACTTATAAAAAAAAAAAAGACAGGAATCCAGAAATCAATACATAAATCTTTTCAGTAAAGATCCTAAATATTTATTTACTCCAGTGGCAACCATAATGATTGTTCCCATACTGCAAGGAATCAAAATCCACAGAACTAGATATACTTTGTTCTGCAAATGATAACACTTTATTTCATTAAACATTAACTTCTGGTAGCAATCTCATTCTGGTTGAGTGACATGTAGCAGGTGTCGGGTCAGCAAGTCAAAAAGAAGAAGCATTATGACAGAAATAAAAATATTACACCTGAAGCAGGGATAACTGCACTCAGCAGGGTAACTTTCCCAAACAATGTAACCAACCAGATTTGACTTATTTTACATCCCAAGTTGAAAGGTAAATGTCTGAATTTGGGTGACTATAACTTTATTGCCACAATGAAAAGGACTCCTATTATTTTGTTACAATTATGACAACCAAAGGGGAAAGGAGAAGAAACAGAGTATCAACTCTGTACATTAAGGTTACATAAGAGAAGTATCAATTCTGTGTATACTATAGTGTTACACAGCAAAACTCAGCTTAACAACATCAGGCCCAATTTGACAAAATAGAGTTGCCATAAAAATTAACTGCAGGTAGCAGAGTTAACCCCAAATCTAGAAGAGTGTGAAGTGCTTTTATGTACTCTCTGGCCTGGAGCAAAAATAAACAACTTGCCAGCACAAACCCAAATAGTATAAAAATCTCTAATCAGGAATTCCCTCACACTTACTTTTCACTAGACCTAAGCAAAACGATGCCTTAACACCCTGTAATTAACAGCAGTTAAGTGGCAATGACTGTAGCAATAAAGCTATGTATTCAAGTTCCCTTTCACTTGGGATCTTGCGAGAAGAAAAATTCACCAAGAACATGAATCAACAGGTGACTTAGAGAAACATACCAAGTCACTCTTTACTCCTTTCCCCAAGAGGAAATAATTTTGCAAATAACTTTTTTTTCTGCTCTATTTTTACAGTCTAGAGCAATAGTATTTTGGATGAACACCAATGGTTTTCTTTTCAGGGGTTTACCAGATAAATGCCAGATTCTCGAATCATTTTAGGAACATTTCTCATACTGTCTCACAGAACAGCTCAGAATTAATAAGGACCCAACAGTTACTACTTTTCAAATGCAAATATCCTTCAGTTTATTAAATATAGCCCCTCTTCAAGAATTCATCTAGTGTCTAGACAGCTCAGAGAAAAACCTTTGTTTTCCCCAAAAGTAAAACCAACACATTACAGTCAAGTTACCCCAACTCAGCACTAAAGTAAGTAGCCCAGATTTCAAACTGCAGTGGGCAAGAGTGTTTTAAATTATTACGATTTCACATTTTAAACGACGATGCCCAAAGCAGATCCCCTCCAGTGACAGTACAGTGGGGTGAGGAGAGCACCAAAGTCCCTAGACTTGGACTCTAGTGCTGGTTCTACCTCGCCCCCATCCCCAGCAAGTTGTGACTCTAGACAAGTCACAACCTCTACGTGTTTCAGTTTTCTCAGTTGTAAAAAGAGGTTAACTCGGATAATCTCTAAGGTTGCTTCCAGCTGTAAAATTCTGAGGCCACGGCCCTGAGACTCTATCACAGCTGATGATCACCATCTACGACTTGTCCTTGTCTTTGCTAGGTCATCTGTCCTAGAGCAGCAGTTCTCCAAGGGCGGGCAGTGAGGGGCTGGGGGAAGGGAGGAAGAGGAGAACTTGGACTTCCAGAAGCCTCAGACAAGAGCTGGTGGTGACAAACTTAAAGCTGTTCTAACAAAAGGATACATCCAATTTGTTTTCTCAAGCTTAAACTTGAACAACTCTTTTAAGTGGTTAGATTTATTCCCTCCTTTAGTTACTGGCTTTACCTTTCTCCTTGTTTGGTGTTAGAAGGGGGAGGGTGAAGGACAGTCTGATTCCCCTCCATCTCCACCACGCACTTTGTATTCAGTTCCAGTTCTGGGAAGGGGGCAAAAGAGAAAGAAGAACGTTGCAAAGTCTGGGCATCCATCACCCAAGCCCTCCTCCTCCTGCACGGACGACAGATGCCCCGAGCTTTGGGTGGGCTGCATCCCATCCCAACGCTCCCCCTCCACCAGGGCTCCTCAACCGGGCTTGACACCCTCTTTTGGAGTAGTCCTGGGGGCCGGGGGGCAGGGGGGTTGGCCCGGCAGCAGTTCCCAAGCACGTCTTGGGGCAGAGGCGTGGAGAAGGAGAGTCCAGTCGGTGCACGGGAGGACAGCACCAGCCACTGGAGATGCAGAGCTCTCAGCGGCGGCCACTCTCTGCTCGGCTCTCGGCCCTTCCACCCGCCGGCTTCCCTCCTTCCCCTCCCACCCCTCCACCCCCGCCCGCCCGCCAGCAAGCCTCCCCACCCGGAGCGCTTTCCAAAGTTGCCCTCCTGCCCGCCGAGCCAAGGGAGGGGAGGAGGAGGAGGAGGAGGAGGGTGGGGGGCGCAAAGATACTTACCTCGCCGGTTCATGGGCCGAACTCTCACGGCAACTTTTACCTTGGTATCCGACATGTTTTCCAAGCCCCCAGCCCTCCCCTCCCCCAGCCAGCCCCGCACGCGCCCGGCGCCCGGACTCCGCTGCTCCCCCAGGGCGGCAGCCCCGTTCACAGGGCGCCTCGCGGGGAAGCCTCCGTGCGCGGCCTCGGCCGCTGCGCCGTCTGCAGCGAAGGGCGGTGCGACGTCGGAAGGTCCATCCCGGGGGAAGCGCGAGACACCAGGAACCGCTGCCCGCGAGGAGAGAGGGGCGGGGGGAGGAGGGGGGGCGCGGAGCCCAGAGCCTGTCGCGGCGGCGCCCGAACTCTCCCTTCTCTAGCCTCGTTTGCATAAGTGAGCTCCCCGCGCGGGCGCTCCTCGCCGCAGCCCGGGCGGCGGCTCCATCCCGACCGCCATCTTCCGCCCACGGCCCCGGCGGCGGCGGCGGCAACTCCCGGCTCCCAGTTTCCCGAGCCTCGCTCTCTCGGTCCAACAGGCAGCGGCTCCGGAGAAAGCCGGAAACGGCCGAGTAGCGCTCGGCGGGGGCGGGGGCTGCGCTGAGCTGCCCAGTGCGGGGCGCGGAAAGGCACGAAGAGGCTCGGGCCGGGCTGGCGGGGCGGGCCGGCGCTCCTAGCTCTCCCGAGGCTGGCCCGGGCGGGCGGGGGGAGCGGCGCTCGGGGGCGGCCGCATTGTTTCCAGCGGGGGGCGGGCCTCCCGCCCCCGCCCCGGGCCACACCTGCGTGGGCGCCCCGCTGAGTGTCTGCCCGGAGGGATCCCACCCGCAACAGCGAAACTCCCTTCTCTGCTTTACGCCAGCCTCCACCCCAGGCCCCAAAGCCCGGGACGAAGCGGGAGTCTCTCTGACACTTCACCCGCGGTGGGCAGGTCTCATTCACGAAGCCAAATACTAGGCAAACAGAAAAGCGCTTGCAATGCCTTCCCTCCTATTCTCTGACTTCCATAATAATCCTGGTCTTCCAAGATTCAATCCTGGTGCTCTGCTCTTCTCTTCCCTCCGCCTCCCTTTTGGCCCTGTGGCGAATAGGGAACTCCCAATATAGACACTACCTCCACTGTGGCAGATTTAACTCTCTCTCTCTCTCTCTCTCTCTCTCTCTCTCTCTCTCTCTCTCTCTCTCTCTCTCTCTCTCTCTCTCTGCCTCTCTGTTTTTCTAAAATCTTTTTTGACATGCTTATGGAGGGAGGAGGACTTGGTTTACTTGAGTACTATTGCAAGGTTGGTGTTCACAACCATACCAAAGCATGGTAGATGATGGGAAAGGAGATGTAAAGTGAGCTCAGTTTAGAGATTACCCTTTTTTCTGGTTCCTTCATTACAGTGTTATCTTCTTTGGTGCCTTACACCATCAAAAAGCTGAAATTACTACATATCTTGTGCATAATTCCTATTTTGGAGAGGTTTAAAATGTCATGAGGATCAAAGAAATTGTCTAGACCCAGAATTTTCCATCACTTCAGTTCAAATACCAGCTGTCACACAAAGCCTTTCTTGCGACTGTTCTAGTTCATATAGATGTCCTTTTTCTTAGAAGTTCTATGATACTTATTTGTAACATCATCATTGTTGCCCTAGCTCACATTTATAATAACTCACTTTATGATTTAAGCTTGCTTTATGGCACATGGTGGATAAAGAGCTTCTCTCAGCATCAAGAAGAGCTGGGGTCAAGTACTGTCTCTGATTGATACTGACTCTGTGACCTTGAGCAAACCCCTTATCTTCTCAGTGCCTCTCCAAAAAAATTTTCTAATACTGTTAAGTTGCAAAGCAGATGCTGATCTGTATTGGCAAAGGGAGTTTCCTCACTGGGAGTTCCCTATATCAGTGAAATTTTAGGTCAGGTTATTTTTTAATGATTTTCAAAGTATTAGGCATTCATCATTCCATTTGATCTTAATCCATTCCAGTATTCCTATGGTGTAAATAAAGAAGTTGTTATTGTTCTCACTACATAAATGAGAAGAAATGGATCAGAAAGCATCCAGCAAAGGGAAGCCAGGATGAAACGGTCTTGAGCTAATGTCATAAGAGGATCAAATGAAAGAAAAAGAAAAGATTTTGGAGAGATATTACGTTTGTCTTCAAATATTTAAAGGATTGTCACATACAAGAGGAAATAAATTTGTTTTGGTTGACCCAGAGGCTGCAACTAGGAGCAATGAATGGAAGTTGCAGAGGCATATTTATGCATGATATGAGGAAAACTCGGTAACAATTAGAGATGTGGGAAATTGAAATAGGGTGCCTTGGGAAGTAATGGATTTATCTTTACTAAAGGTATTCAGGCTAAGACTGGATGAAATTGGAAGAAAATTGGAAGATTTGAAAGAAAAATTGATCTCGTTTAATCTGACTTCTCACATAATATATGAATCCTGACAGATGGTCATCCAACCTCTGATGGAAAGCTTTCGATGATAGAAAACTACGTGACATATACTGCTTCATTCCTGGAAATTTCCACTTTTTATAATGCTTTTTGTTTGGTTTTGGTTGGAGTTTTTTGAAACAAATGTCTTCCTGTTTCAGTGAGATCTCTCTCAACTAGCTCTCTCCATCTGTAATGGCTACTTAAAGGCCCATTCCCACCAGTGATCACCATAGGACTTTGGATCTTCTTAATTTCTAGGCTAAGCCAGTTCAACCCATTAGCCAGCTCCTAGAGGTTCACAATATTGGTTCAGGAATTAGTGCAGTCACCTGATCAGTTTTAACCATTTTGCAACTCAGAATTCCTTATCTCAAGGTTTTATTAGCCTCAACCTCCTTTTTAGGAAGAATAACAGGCATGCGCCACCTCATCAAGATATACTTATTTAGAACTTCAATTAGAACTGAATTTAGCACCAAAATTTTTCTCATAATTTTTATTCAGTTAACCTGGAGCAGTATAGACTGTGTCCATTTCTCCCACATAACAATCCTTCATGTGTTTGAACACAGATATAAAGTCTAACCTAAAGTCTTCTCCAAGCTTTTCAATAGTTTCCATGCACTTTACCATCTTGGTCAGTCTCCTGTTGATTCATTCCAGTGTGCTAATGTCTTTCTTAAAATAATGGAATTCATAACTAGAACAGAACTTGGAGATAATAGCTCATATTTTCATACAATATTTTCTTCACAAAATTCTCTGAGGTAGTTATTGCAAATATCCATTATCCACATTTAAAAAAAAAATAAAGCATCTGAGAGAGAATAAGTGACTTGTCCAAGGTCACTTAACTTGTAAGTCTTAGAGCCAATTTTTGCATCCAAGACTCTTGTGATTCCAAGTCTAGCACATTTTAGAGATTATCTAGTGCACCTTTACTTTGCTCATGAGGTAACTGCGGCCCAGAGAGATTATACCATTTGCCCAAAGTAATATAGAAACTAGATTGCAGAGCAACTCCAACTCTAGAGATTTTTACTAGAATATACTACTTTATTAATATATTATCCAGAACTGGAAATAACACTTTAGATGACCAGTAATAGGCAGACACAAAAATTATGAGAGACTCAGCATAGTACAGTCAGGGAAAACAAGGCTATCAGGCACCGGCTTCATGAAACAACATTGGGGGAGAAAACCTCTATTAGCAGGAGCAATAGCTAACTGTGAGACATTGATAGTTGGTAGTATAATTAGACTATCCAGAGCGAGTCTGCAGTGTCAGAGTCTGCAGTGTGATTGTTAGGCAGGGTAGGGAAGGGTCCCAAACAAGTGGTCAAGCAGCTCATGAGGTTCTTAGGTGCCTTCTTTGCCTTTAAATAATCTACAGTTTTATGGGATATCCTTTAGCTCAAGAAGATATCCAGGTGATGCATCTTATGTTTAGATGTATGTTCCCAGGGGAATTCCACAGAAATACCATTTATCTGTTCTCTCTGAAGCTGAGGGAGCAAGTTGCATGGCAGGAGAATCACCCAGCAATGAAATTCAGTGTCCCTAGACTTACTTGCCTGTCCCCTTCATGCCAGAAGTTGTTGCTTAAGGCCATGCCCTAAGAGCATGCTTGTTCTAGGCCTTTGAAACTTATACAATCTAATCAATACTAAATAAAGTGAACCTAATACTTCTCTCAATCAAGGTGTTTTGTTTTTATTAATGCAACCCAAAATAGAATATGTGCTTGTTGAATGAATTATTGAATAATTACAACTGAAAGTAGGTGCCGTGTAAGTGATAGAATTTAAGATATGTTTTGAATAGTACTTGAGAGGTAATATGTAGGGTTTGAAAAAAGAGGTATTTCCAAGAGAGGAACAGCATGACAAAGTATGTGGAAGTAGAAGGGAGAATTACTTGTTTGAAGTACAATGAATGGTCTGGCTGAATAAGTTAAAATGAACTGGAACTGGGAAAAAAACTGAGTTCAACTCCCTCAACATTAATCCAAACCTGTTGGGGAGGGACTACAAAATAATAAAATCTTCAGGAAAGAGATCTAGGATGATGGGCAAACTGTAAGAGAAAAAATGTAAGGGAAAACCAGTAAACATACTCAAACCTATTCTCCCCAAGACTAAATGGATGGGAGAACTCCATATATATATATATACATATACATACATATATATGTATGTATATGTATATATATACATATATATACATATACATATATATTCTACTTAAAATAACAATCTACAAACTGAACTTTTTCAAAGCAAATAGCCACCTACCTAACATTTTCACCATGCAACACTAAAGATCCATCCTGTCATGCTCCTCCACTTCCAAACAACACCTTGTGGGACATTTACCTTCATAAATACCTAATTACTATCATGGCTATATTTTGTTGATCACTATGTACCTCTAAATGTATATCCAAATATATAACAATAACCACACATTAAAACATTTCTGCCACCTGTAAATTTGGATCAAGCATGAGCTACCTAAGTAGTACTGAGTAGTAGTAAGCCACTAGTACTTTGAAAATCATTGCCTTAGAAATAATTTCAAGAATCTCTATCACAAGAATTTTGACCTCATAAATTAAAAAGCTTTTACATGAATAAAATCAATAGACACAGAATTGCAGGAGAAATAGTGAAGTGGGGAAAATATTTGCAACTTATATCACTCATGAAGGGCTGATGTTCAAAATACACTTGAAATAGAAAAATGGTCAAAAAATATGAACAAAAGATTTGAAAACTAAATAACCTCCATAAAATACACTCTAATAGTAAAAGAAAAGCAAATGAAAACAACTCTAAGATTTTATCTCATTCCATGCAAATTGGCCAAGATAAGAATAGTCATGGATAGAGAAGTTGTGAGACTAAAATCATACTAGTTTACTGCTGAAGTTGTAAGGTGGTTTAGATATTCTGGATTTCAATTTGGAATTATGTATGAAAGGTAACAAAACTATCTATACTCTGACTCAGAAATCCAATTACTGCCATTTTACTAAGGAATACAAAGAGAGAAACAAAGATCCCATATATAAAAAAATGTTCATGTACCACTTTTTGTGGTGGCAAAGACCTGGAAACAAAGGGGCCCATTAATTAGCAAATGGCTAAAAAAATTATGGTATGTAAATGTAATTGTATGTAAAATGTAATTTTCCAATAAGAAATGATGAATATTAGGAAGTGAGAAAAACACGGAGATATTTGTATAAACAAATACAGAGAAAAATAAGAACTACAGAGTAAATACAGACCTACATAACTGGAAAAAAATTAATTTTTATTGGTAAAGTCATGGCAACCTAATAAAAGTGAGAATACCACCCAAATGAATTTATTTATTTAGTTCTGTTCAGACCAAATTACCAAAGGATTATTTAGCAGAGCTGGAAAAAATAACAACAAAAATCATTTGGAAGACCAAAAAGTCAGGAATCTCAAGAGAAACAATGAAAAAAAGGAGGAAGGAAAGGGGCCTTTTAGTAGAAGTTTGAAAAATATACTACAAAGCAGTTATCCTCAAAAATTAATTTGTACTGTATCAAAAAAAAGTATAAATACAGTGTATTGTGGGGATAATAAGCATGTATTAAGCATCTATGTGCCAGTAGCTTTACAAATAATATTTCATCTGATCTTCACAATGACCCTGTGAGTTAGGTACCATCATCATGCCCATCTGTAGTTGAGGAAACTGAGATAGAGGTTAAGTGATGTGCCTAGGGTCACATAAGTAGTAAATGCCTAAGGTCATATTCAAGCTCAGGTCTCCCCCAGGCTCTATCTGCTGCACCATACAGCTATATAACATAAAAGCAAACAGTAGCATGGTATTTGATGAACTTAAAGATCCCAACTGCTGGAGTTAGGACTCACTATTCCACAAAAATTACTAGAAAAAAAAATTAGAGGAATAAGGAAGAAATTATAGAGAAGGAAAGAGTTCATGACCAAACAAAGAACAGAAAGTATCATAAAAGATAAATTGGTCAATTTTGATTATATAAAATTAAAGCATTTTTGCAGAAACAATACAAATGCAACTAAAATTAGAAAGGATATGGTTAACTGGAAGGAAAATCTTTGTAGCAAGTTTCCCTAATAAGGTTCTTATATCCAAGACATATAAAGAATTTATTCAAATTGAAAGAGGCATTCTCTTTTTTTAAATTATTAATGTATTTGTTTTCAGTTTTCTACAATCACTTCCGTAAGTCTTAGAATTTCTTTCCCTCTCACCCCTTTCCCTCCCTGAGATGGCATGTGATCTTATATGGTTTCTATACATACATTCTTATTAAACACGTTTTCACATTAGTCATGTTGCATAGAGGAGTTAAAATGAATGGGAGAAGCCATAAGGGAAAAAAAAAAAGCAGACCAAAACAAAACATAACACAAGAGAACAATACATACCAACACTATAACAATGTAAAATTGAAGGTCCCTAAAGGGAATTTGAAGTCTCGTAGTTGAAAAAATAATGAAAATGCTGGAGAAGAGTAAGGAAATAAAAGCTCCACACGCTGAAAAGGAGAAGGACAAGTAGGGCCGATTATTGGGTAAATTATTAGGCAAGGTTTCTTTTTTGGATGTTTTTACTTAGTTGTTTTTCCTCAAAACAAGAGAAGGTTCATTATGGACATAGAAAATTAATATAATGTCAGGTCTTCCTGATTCCAGGCCTAGTTCTCTATCCATTGTGCCATCTACCTGCCCCAAGGGAAGAAATATCTCAAATATATCAGAAATAGAACTTATCCTGAATAAAATGGGAAAGATCCAAAGCCATCCAAGGAGCTGCCCCAAGCTCTTACCCCTTTTGGAGGTAGAATTGGAAGATTGCACCCATTCTGTCTTCATCTGTCTTGAGGCCTTGATGGGCTGTACAGATACCTTTTCAAAAATCTCATCTGGAAATGTAAGTCTTGTACCTGGGTTTTCTTCTTCCCTGGGCCTGGAATCAGGAAGACCTGAGTTCAAATTCACCTCAGACCTTCGCTATGTGATCTTTGGGAAGTCACTTAACCCTGTTTGCCTCAGTTTTCTCATCTGTAAAATGATCTGGAGAAGGCAATGGCAAACCACTCCAGAAGCTTTGCCAAAAACAAACAAAAAACCCAATGGTGTGACAGAATCAAAAACTACTGAATAACAACTCCCTGTTTTCAGGGCTAGCTCCAGGACAGCAACTGGGGAGGAACCTAGGTATTATCTGTCAACTCCGCTTCTGAATCTACACTTTAATATCTTTGGGCGTTATAATTGGTTGAAGGTGATAAATGGGGACAGTATTGGAATAGTCTATCTATTCAAGGTCGTGTCAATGTTTTCTGTGATCCCAGGTGTTATGGGACCATTTAAGCCCAGATGGAAATGTCTATAAAGTTACAATTAGGGAAACAAGAGGAAACTTTTTCAGTTGCTTTTAGGGGTAAAATATAGAAGATAGAAACAATGAAAACTTCATAGTTATAAAGGACAGTAAACGGGACGAATATTCCTCCAGGACCTTTCAATTTCTAAATTACCAGATTGCCACCAAAAGGATAACAGGCCCTTGGGTTGTCTCTCAAGTGAAAGTGAACTTTCAAAATGAAAGTGATCAAAGTTCTTTTGATGGAGGTGTTTACAGCCTTTTTCTTGGTGTTCTACAATGAATGTGAATTCAGACTCTATAGGAGAGAGTAATTAAACTTCTAGTAAACATGGTTCCCAAGGAAGGGAGAGTCCTCAATTATTAATATAACTATATAAATGTTTTTATACATGTAAACCTCTTCTAGAAAATAACATCAACTAATTTACATTCCTGGGGCGATATGGTACATCACTACCATCATCTTCATCCTCATCGTTCCAATTTATATGGTTTATAAATTATAAACCCTTATGGTTTATGAAAGGCATGATTATTATTAGGCATTTGTATAACCTTTCACTACACATTTTACATACATGATTTAATGTGATCCTTACAGTGCCTTTCTAAGGTAGATACTACAGCTGTTGTCCTCATTTTACTGATGAAGAGAAAGGCTCAGAAAGGGTCTGATGACTTTTCCATAATCACAGAACCAGTAAATACTAGAGATGGAGCTCAGATCTCTCTTCACTCCAAGTTTAATATTCTTTCTGTAATATTCCTGTTAGATTAACAATCTTCATATTATTATTCCCGTTATAAAAATAAAAAAGCCCAAAAGCAGGGAGGTTAAGCAAAACCCATGAACACACAGATAGCAAGTACTTAAATTTCTCAGACCTAGGTCTTCTGACTCCAAAGGAGACTGCTGCTTCTCCCTCCCACCACACTATGTTTTACCTCTCAAAAACAAACTTTTAAAACTATGTGCAGATAGTATGAGAATTTTCAGAGTCCTTACTAGCTACTATTGAAATAAGCCAGCGTAGGATATAGGCAGACAGGTAAACTGCAGGTTCACTCAAAAGTGTGACATATATCATCAATAATAGGTAATGGACTCAGCAAATGACATATATATATGTGTGTACATATATATAATATGACAGATATGTATATACATACATATATACATATGTACAGGAGAGTACATGTATATGTGTGTGTGTTTACATATACACACACATGCATATATTCTTCCCACCAAAGCTTGTGTTGCTTTAAAGGCAGGGAAGTATTGAAGGAGATATTCAGTATTTGTTGAAATATTAGGCAGTTTTTTTTTAAAATTGCAGATGTAGAACAACATGAAGTCATTTGTATTTTGCCAAAAATCCACTTTCAACACAGATCACATCCTTTTATAACCAACGGTACATAATAAATGTGTATCTATTCATTCAACCAACATTTATTAGGCACCTATTGTGTACAGAGCACTGTATTTAAGTTCTGGGGAAGAAAGCTTACCTAAGACTCAATTTCTACCCTGATCTCTTAGAGTTTACATCCTAGGAGAAATTATATTATTGCTTGACTGAACCTTAGCTCTTACTATTAGCTCCATATTTTAACCACTACAACTAACTTTTAAAAATAAGCCAAAGTCTTTGTTGGTCCTGATGTTTACACACTTTTCTAAGCAATATTGGATGGAATTTAATTTCAGTAAACCAAATAATTTGTTCATTCCTTTAGAATGCCTTACAAGATTTAACTTTTAATAATAGTAATAGAAATAGAATGATCTTTAGAGAGCCTAGAGAGTGCTAGTTGCTCAAATTATTAAAACTTACTGTGGTTCTATTTCTCTATTCACATAAATGGAATTAAATATTCAGCTTATTCAAATGCTATTAAATTTAATAGAATGTCATAAAGTGCTTTTGAGATCTGAAAATGAAAGATGCATTGCAAATATAAAGTACAGTATACCATCTGTAAGCCCTTGAAACCATATACATGAATGGGAAATTCCTATAGGGCAGGGAGTATGTCTGCTTTATGAAGTACTTAGTATGGGCCCTGTACAGGTGGGCAGGCCTTTAATCAACTTTCTTCTCCCCCAATGCCTGAGGTCATATCAATGAATGGCGTTAATGACCCACAAGATGGCCAATTCATTCATTTTCGTTCTGCTGTGATAACAACTAATTACCACAACAAAATAACAAGGTAATTGACAGCAACCATGAAAGCAGCTGAAAAAAATAGATTGACTATTCAATCACTTTCCTGTACGGAGAAGCAACTAAAGTTACAATATGTTAGTTACTAAGTAAGAGAGTGACCTTATGTAGATACACCTTGCCAGCTTGACAGAACAATAGTTTCACAAATAGCAAAACAGCTGATATAAACCATCACAGGAATTTCAGAAGCTTACTCCTTCTACAAGACCAAGCAGTATGACTATTTTAGTTAGAAATAAGTTGTCAAACTGGCTGTCTGGATGACATTAAAAACTGCCATGTTTTAAATACTCAGAGGCTGATCAAAAATTCTTTTGGAAAGACAAGAATTATCATAGGCACAATCTCTTATTTAAATGTCAAATTTCCTATAAAGCCAGTTAACAATCCAGATGTGCATCATACAACATGTGTTTCAGCAAAACAGCAATTAGACTTTACATTGGCATTGTGCTTTAGTTTACAAGGCATTTTCATATGTGTCCTATAATTTGATCCTTATAACCTGTGAGGGGGGCAGCATGATGGAATGGACAGAGAATCTCCTTTAGTCAAGATCTGAGTTCAAGTTTTGCCCCTGACACATACTGACTGTGCCACCCTTAGTTGTCACTTAACCTCTCAGTGCACAGACTCTCCCTCTCCCTCCCTCCTTTTCTCTCTGTCTCTCTCTGTCTCTCTTCCCTTTTTCTTTCCTCCTTTTCTCTTCCTTCCCCCCTCTCTCCTTTCTCCTCTTTATCTTTCTGTCTCTGTCTCTCTCCTCTTCGTATATTTTCTGTCTCTCAAACACATTCATACACGCATTGCTTATATATTTATACACACTAAACATATATACACATATACATACATAATCACATCTGTCATTTATCTATCCATATCAGTATATATATATATATATATATATATATATGTATATGTGTGTGTGTGTGTGTATACACACACACACAAATCCAGTTTCTGGGTCTAGAGGGATCCTCAATTTGCTGCTTATCTAAGAGTCAAAAAATTGAGAATGGGTAGAACCTCTGCCCACCAGCCTTGTTATGAAGTTATGAACATTTCAGTCAGGCAAGAAATTTGCCTCAGTTTGGCAAGAGACATGGATACAAATTATATCTGCACATCTCTGTCTGGTGTAAAAACCACTCAGCCTGTTCTTGGCTTGAACCATACTACTGCTTCTCATACAGGTGTGATATCCTAATTAGCTGCATAGAGTCTAACATGAGAAGGAGCTGTGTTGCTTGATTGGGTAAATGACGAAAACTGGGCTCTTAGACATGATTTTGTCTTCAGTGCCTTCTGTATCCCTTCACTGAGAAAGGGATCCACTGGGGACATCTATGAGATAACAAAAATAACCAAGAGGAGAACATCAAAAAAGTAAGCCCCTTTTGAGGAGACTTTAACTTCATTACTTCAAGGATCTAAAGTGTAAAAATTCCCTCCTTTGACACAGGTCACAAAACCTGTATGGCATAGGAAGCAGTTTCTGAGAGTTGCTATATAAGAAAAATTCATCATCCTTTGACCAATGCTGATAAACAACATTCCATTTCCAATTTCCATGCCTTTTCACTGTCTGTCCCTGCCTCAGTTCCACTTCTTAGAATTTCTAGCTTCACTCCAAACTTAGCTAAAATGCCACTCTCCTGCATGAGCATTTTCCTGATACTCTCAACTGCTAGTGCTTCTCCAAACCAAAATTAACTTGCGCTTAGTTTTTACATATTTATATTGTACACATTGTATCCCCTAACGAAATCTAAACTTAAAGACAGAGATGCTTCCTGTTGATCCCTATATCCCTGGTACCTAGCACAGTGTTTGGACACGGAAGACTCTTAACAAATGCTTATTGATTGATAACTACATGAACTTTGATGTTACATAGCAGCATAAGGGAAAACAGGGACCAGAAAATAGAGCCAATCTTAGGAAAAGTTGCAACAGTCTAGGTTCATAGTTTTAGAGTTGGTTATAACCTTAGAATTCATTGAATCAAACCTCCTTGTTTTACAGATAAGGAAACTGAGATCAGAGCAGTTAGATGATTTGCTGAAGGTCTCACAGACAGTAATTTCCAGAGTCTGTACTAAAATTCATCTTCTCTTACTCCAAAGCTAATGCCTTCCCATTTTACCACGCTGCCTCTCTAACTTTCTGAAGTTTGTTTCCACCATTCCATTCCCTTTTACTGCATACAAATTCCCTTAATAAACTAGGTGATATTCTGTGCAATCCTTGAGCACCTTTCCTGTCCCTGGACCTTCATGTTGCTCTCTCTTGCCCCTTTCAGGACTCAGAGCAGTTACACTGTTCCTCTTCTCCATTGGCAGTGACCTGTTTGATGCCTCCTCCTCTCGGGTTAGGTGTCTAATCAGATAACTAATCTATGCTAAAATGGTCTTTTGGAGAAAACTCTTACATTTTGGTTGTTGTTAGAGGTACGTTGCTATGACAACTCAAGCCAGATAGGAGGAGAGGCTTATACCCTGGAAGAGGGGATTGCAAGAGATCTTTTGGGACATTTTCGGTCTTATGAATCATAGAATTTCAATAGAAAGACAAAAAAATAAATCCCACAGTCTCTGCACTCATTGAACTTAACAGTATACTGTGGGGATGTGGCCTGTACCTAGATATGTTGGTAGATGGTAGGAAATGAGATTTCCCAACAAAGTGCTGTAGCAATGTTTGAACAGTCAAAGAACAGGGAAAGCCTCTGGAGGAGGAGGTAAAACCTCGAGCTGAGACCAGGGCAAGGAAGGTAAGGATTTTTAATGATGAGACGAGGGGAGATAGCAGATTCCAGGGATCTTCCAGACAGAGGGGATAGGTGACTTGACTTCCTGGCTCTGGGGTCAACCCTATCCATTATGTCATTCTGCCTCTTTAAATTCTACATTGAATTTACTTTTTCCTATAAACCAGAGAGTTTTGTTGCTGTTTTTTCTTAAGCAGAGGAGTAGCTTTGTTAGACATATTAGCTGAGTAGATCACCTTGGTAGCTGTGTTAAGTGTGGCCCCCAAGTTCACTGCCTAATTTCTACTAGAAAACTTGCCAGTTTTCCTTGCATTTTTTGTTGACTAGTGAATCCTTATCCTAGGAGCTGGATTCTTGGGTTCATCAAATACTAGGCTGCTACGTTCATTTTTTTCTCTATGTTATATACTTAAGTTATTTAATTTCATTTCATGTATCTTTTTTATTGATAATTACAATTCATAAAAAATTTCCCTTGAGATTCTTGATCATTTGTTCTTCTAGATGAATTTTGTTATTATTTTTTCTATAAAATAAGCCTATGGTAATTTTATGGATGTATCACTGAGAAATCATTTTTTATTTTTTTTGGCTTAGCCTACCCCTGATTTTTTTTAAAGGCAAAATAGAGGGGAGTCAATCTAGGTTGAACATTCAGTTCAATAAATATAAAACAAACTAGCCCATGCCCTCAAAGAACTTATAAACTACTGAGATGGAAGGGGAAACACTATGTATAGATAAGCAAATATGAAATATATAAAGTAATTGAGAGGAGTCACTAGCAATTGAGGAGGTCAGGGAGACCAACTAGAAGACTATCACAATAGTCCAGGCAAAAGGTAGGGAAGGATTGAACTAGGGCACTAGCTGTGTGAAAGGGTAGAAGAGGAAGGATAAGAGAGATACAGAGGGAGAATCAGAGGACTTGACATTGGATTGCATTAAGTAGAAGGGGAGCTTGAGGGGCTGAGGATGACTCTGAGGATGTGAACCTGGGTGAGTGGAAAGAGTGCAATGCCCTTTATGGAGTTATGAAAGCTTGGAAGATGAATAAGGGTTTGGGGGTTTTTTTTTGAGGGAAAGGGAAGTGAATTCTCTTTGGGACACATTGTTGGAGATATCTGTGGGTCATCCAGGTGGAAGGGAACAGGAAAGGAATATGCCTTTATATTAAGTGCCTATCATGTGCCAGGCACTGTGCTAAGTGCTTTACGAAGTTTATCTCCTTTGATCTTCACAACAACCCTGGGAGGTAGGTCCCGTTATCTCCACTGTACGGTTGATTAAACTGAGACAGAGGTTAAGTGACTTGCCCGGGGTCACACAGCTGATGTCTGAAGCTAGATTTAAATTCAGGTCTTCCTATATCCTAGTCTGCCTCTCTATCCACTGTCCTACCTAGCAACAGCTGGAGGTATAGAACTGTAGATCTGAGAGAGATGAGGACTAGATAGGTAGATTGTAAAGGCATCTGCATATAGATAATATTTGACTCCATGGGAGGTGATGAGGTCAGTGAGAGAAAATGTACAGAGAAAAGAGAAGAGTGTGCGGCTATATGGCACAGTGGATAGAACACTGGACCTATAGTCAGGAAAACCTGAGTTCAAATCCAACCTCAGATACTTACTAGTTATGTGACCCTGGGCAAGTCACTTAACCCTCTTTGCCTCAGTTTCCTCACCTGTAAAATGGAGAAGGAAAAAGCAAATCACTTTAGTATCTTTGTCAAGAAATCAAGAAACCCCAAATGGGATCACAAAGATTCAGACACAACTGAACAACAACATGGGTATAGTAATGCAAAAGTATAAGTGGTGAGTCAGTAAAGGTTATTGAGAAAAAAAGAGTCCAGATAGGTAAGACAAGAACCAGAATAGGGGAATATCATGAAGTGGAAAGTGTGTAGAAGGAGGGGTTGGTGAATAGTGCCGACATTTCCATGGAAGTTAAGAAGGAGGAGGACTGTGAAAAGATCTTTGGTTTTGGCAATTAAAAGATTGCTAGTAACTCTGGAGAAAGACATTTCAGTTGAGTGGTGGCATCAGAAGCCATACTGTCAGAAGTTGAGAAGTGAGTGGGTGAAGTGTAGGTAATGAGTGAATGTGAACAGTTTTTTCTAAGCAGTGAAAGGAATGACCAATACAAGGATTATAGCTTGAGGGAATATTGGGCTGAAGGGATAGCTTTTTTAGAATAGGGAATTTTGAGAATGTTTGTAAGTCATAGAAAAAGTCAACGGATAAAGAGAAATTGAAGATTAGAGAGAGGCTTCCTGAAGAGATGGAAGGGGATAGGACCAAAGGCACAAGTAGAGGAGTTGCCCTTGCAAAGGAGGAGGGTGTGTGTGTGTGTGTGTGTGTGTGTGTGTGTGTGTGTGTGTGTGCGCGCGCGCGAGCGCGCGCGCGCGGGTGTACAATGGATATTGGAATAAAGTCAAGATACTTGTTTTAAGAAAAACAAGATGTAATTTCATAGTATTTGACTGAAGAAAAAAGCAATAAAAATAACCTTGAATATTAATGATCAAATTTGCCTATGAAACAACCAAAAAGAGATGTAGATTAGATTAGAACACAGGAACCAACAATACATATAAATAGCACACTAAAGACATGTAGAATTAAATAGAGGGTCTGAAATAAAATTTCCTGTACTTTAAGCAAATCCCCAGAGCAGGAATGGTAGTCATTACTTTGTATAAGACAACAAAAGACTGTCAAAAGACTGTATTGATAGATTGTGGCTGTTGCTTGTCCTTCATTCTCCAAAAGAATAGGAACAAATAGGAAGACTACAATATGCTTAAGGACACTATATAGAACATCAATATTATATGTACTAAATGTCACAGCATCTCAATATTTAAAAGAAAAGTTTATTGAAATGGAAAATGATCTAGAAAGTAAGATGAAATGTAATGCCCCTCTCCCCCTTTTTTATATCTCCTGGTATCACAATTAATCTAAAATTTATATATCTTGCTTTATATTCCAGATCTGTTGGTTTTTGTTCTGAATCATCACAAGTTGTTTCTTTAATTTTCTTTTTATCTGTTGATCTTTGTTCAATTTCATTTATTCTGTTGTTTGTCATTTTCACTGAGATTTTAAAAGATCTTTGAATATCATTTTCCAATTATCTTAATTGATCATTATTTCTCTTTTTTTAAAACGAGAGTCCTTTAATACATTTATCATCTGAAGTAAGTTGCCCTCCAGCATAATTTCCATCCATTCATTATTGTTTCTACTTGAATTTCTAAAGAAAATTCATCTCTTATGACCTTAATATTATAGGATTTCTGATTTTTTTATCTATTAGTTATTGCACTGTTCTGGGACAGGAGTTTGAGAAGGAGCAGGTTTCATATATGCAATCTGGGTGACAACAAGAGTTTCTGCTTCATTGAAGTGGGTCATGCGGAAAGCTAAGGTAAGGTTCAGGAACAAGAGTGGGTCTAGCACAGTTCCTGTGATCTGATAATGGTAATAGGGAGCTCCCTTAGCACTAAAAGAGGTAAGACATAGGGTTATCTTAGACCTAGGCTGCCTCGCAAAGGACAAGAAAAGGTGGTGCAGAGTGGCCTGGGTAGGGCAGGAAAGGCTCAGTATAGGTGAGAAGTCAAGGGACTTCCAACAGAAGGGGCTCAGTGGTCTGGAGCAGCCTGAATTCTTAGCACCACTTTCCTGGTTGCTGTTCCTATTATCCTATATTCTCAGAGGACCAACAACATGAAGAGGTTGATGTCTTGACTTGCAAGTGAATTGGATTTAAGTGAGGCAGAGCTGTGCAAAGTCATCATCCTCACTTTTTCCTCCAGAGTCATCTGAGTCCAGTGGCAAGACATAGGTCAGGACAACTGGAAATGACCCTGGATGTTGTAGGAGACTTTAGCCTTTTTTAGCTTGGGTTTTCCCAGGTCTCAATTTATCTGAGGCAACACCCATTCTGTGATTTAAGGCTAGGTAAGAAATGGGGCAAAAGATGGCCTAGTTTGCCTACTCAAGAAAAAATCCATCTGGGAAGGAGAGATCTTCAGGGTTTCCGGTCAGAACAGAAATAATTTCTATTTACATGGGGAAGATTTTGGAGAGGATAGGATAGGAGGAATTTGTCTCCTGTGGAGGACTTGTTGGACTACCTCAAAACAGCCTGAATCTTTGGCCCTCTTACCTATTTGTAGAAGAGAAAATTATCTCTTGTTTGATGGATGAAGTGGTACAGAGTGGTCTGAAGCTATCTGAAAGGGAGAGCAGCGTAAGGATCAGACCACAACATACTCGGCCAAGGTTGAGTGAGACTGAGTGGCAAAGAAACCCCCCACTTTTAGTCCCTGACAAAGGAGCTACTTTTGATAGAGGAAGAATGGAAGTGGGAATGGGGTTCAGTGGGTTCCCCAGGATTTGAGAGGGAATAGGGAGATAGGATGGGCTAGAAATTCCTCAGACCTTGGTTATGTTAGAATAGAAAAGGACAAGGAATGTCCCTCTGCCCACTGAGGGGTTGGAATCAGGGACCCTGAGGCAAGGTCCTGTCTAGAGTATGCCTACTGGAAATGGTTCTTAACTTACTTGACCTACCAAAGCTTGTACGCAGAGCAAAATGTGAGACAGAAAGAATCCTAAGATGTCCCTGTAGCTTCAACCTACATTGTCATAGAGATGGGGTAGGGAGTGAGAAAGGGATGAAAGATGGCTTCTATCTGTAGTACCATGAGACTAACATGGCTGTGTGAATGACAACTCAGAGAATCCATGGCTGGATGGCTTCGTGGTAGTTCTAAACAGCTGGTAGAACAAGAGATAGAGTATAGTCTCTTGAGTCAAGATGACCCAAGTTCAAATATGGTCTTGGTTGTTTATTAGCTGTGTAACTCTGAGCAAGTCACTTAACCTGGGTTTTCCTCAGTTTCTTCAACTATAAAATGGGGTTAATAATAACACCTACCTCCCAGGGTTGTTGTGAGAATCAAATGAGATAACATTTATAAGAAGTACTTAGCATAGTACCTGGCACATAGGAAGTGCTATTAGTGGATGTTAGCTATTATCATAAATGTTCATTCCCTCCCTTTTCTCTTCCCTTTTAGTTGATTTTTCCAAGAAATTTTTTTGGGGGTATTGAAGTTTAATTGCCTTGTGGGGGGGTCACCCCATGGAAAATGCTCAGAGTTGTTATTCCTAGTTTCTCATGAACATGTGGGAACCTTGGGGATAGCTTACAGCCATATGGCGACCCATTTTTGATTTTAGCATTTTGGTGTGATTTCCTCCTTTATGTTTGTTTTTTTCCTGATCTTAGATGAACAGATTTCTATCTGGAGACTTTGAGGCAACCTTGTAAATTCAAGAAGTTTGAAGATCCCATTGGATTGGGTTATACATTGAGTATCCTCATAGTTCCTCTTTCTAGTGAAATCTTATGTAGGAGCCATAGCATAAACTATAAGCAAAGTCACCCCAGGGACTTGAGATAGGGCTTAATGAGCCAAAGATAGGAGCAGGGAGCCTAGACCATTTTTTATTAGCAGTCAGGTTCACCTAGCACTAAACTAAATCCACACTACTTTTCAGATACAGACCAAAGTATGGGTACGGTATCACAGACCCATGTGCAATTCTTCAAAATTAGATTTTTCTCTAATCTCTAATTTTTTCCCTTCTCTTTTTTAGTGGAATTGTGATGGGGTTGGACCACTTTTCTGAATCTGTGAGGAAACAGGGACAGATTTAGTTCCTTTGGCTTCTTTCTAACCCATCATCTTGCAGGAAATCTTCCCCAGCAGTGATCATTTTCTATTATTTTTGTATCTGCACAATGTACTGATTTAGACACTTTTCATGGCATACCACAAAAGACCAGACCTGGTGAAAAGGCAAAGTCTCCTTCCATAGAACATGGAGAAGGGTCATGAGGGAGAGAGAGACAATATGATGTAGTAGGAAAAGTCCTGGAATCAGTCAGAAAAGCTGGACTTGGAATTCTGACACCACCACTTATTGGCTTTGTACCTCACACATGATACTCTATCTCTCATTTCAGTGACTTCTCAGTGGCTTTTCTCTGTGCCTAGAATGCTCTCCTTTCTCAGTTCTAGCTTTCAGAATCCCTGGCCTTCTTTAAGAAGCAGCTCAAATATCACCTTCTTTGAGAGAGTTTTATCACTCCATCCCCAACCCCACACCTAGGTGCTATTACCTTCCCGTTGATGGCTACTTGCCATAGACTCTGTATTACTTTCTATGAAATGCTTGATGTATACCTTGTTTTTTCCAATCCCTCTTAATTCTAGTGCCTTCTATCTGTCCAAGATTATTTTTCATAGTTGTTCATATGTTGCTTCCTTCCTTACACTAGTCCATTAGACTAGGAACTGTTACCTTCCTTTGTTTTACCTAATACTTAGCATAGTGCCTGGCACATAGAAGGCATTCATCAAATGTTCATTCACTGACTATCTCCCTTATTGGAATGCAAGCTCCCTAATGGAAAGGAATATTTTGTTTTTTACTTTAAATTCTCAGCACTTAGCACCATATCTGGTGTTTAGTACGTGCTTATTGCTTGCTTCTTGATCATTTGGACCTATAACAAGTCAAACACACCCTTTGAGTCTCAGTTTTCGGTTGCTGTAACGATCAAATGAGGCAACGAGTAAAAAGTATTATTGTAAAGCACTATGTGAGTGCAAGCTATGGTGGTCATGACAAGCCAGAAACTTATGGTACACCATCCAGGACTGCTGTGACTGGATGAATGCAGAACTTTTCTTGTTGGATTTAGACACTGAAAAAAAGTAAATGAGATTCAGGCATGGTAATTCAATGTAGGGTTGCTACAGGTCACAAAGTCTTTGGAGTATGACATCAAATAATCTTGAGCCATAGAAACTAGGTGTTGGAAGTAGCTTCAGAGAACAGCAAATATACCTGACCAAGAAACATCTCTATAAATTTCCCTTGCTTAATACCCTTCTTTAAGAACTTCAAAGAGAACCCACATAAATCATCTACATTTTTATATATTACTAATAAAGTCCAATGACAAGAGATAAAAAGAGAAATCCCATTTAAAGTTACCATAGACACTATAAAATACATGAGAGTCTACCTGCCAAAATGAACCCAGGGACTACATAAACACAGTTACAAAACATTTTTTGCACAAATAAAGTCAGATTTAAATAAGTGGAAAAACATCAGTTGCTCCAGTTGTAGGTCAAACTAATATAATAAAAATGACAATTCTACCTAAATTAACTTACTTACTCAGTGTCATCCCAACCAAACTACCAACAATTATATTATAGAGCTAGTTCCAGGCACTGTACCCTTTACTGAGGATACAAAAAAGGGCAAGAAACGATGCTTGCTTTCAAGGAGCTCACAGTCCACCGGAAGAGAAATTGTGCAAACGATTACATACAAACAAGATATAGACAGAGTAAGTTGGGAGGAATCTCAGTGGGGAGAGCTCTAAGATTATAGAGAATAGGGAAAGGCAAAAGATGGGACTTCCTTAGAGTATTGCTCCTATAAACATTTCCATAGTTTTGGATGTAATTCTTCACATTTCTCATCTTGGAAAGTTACTTTATTAGAAATAAAAATTAAAACCCTACATTGCCTTCTCAAATTTAAATGTGTTCAGGTAAACTAAGAATTAAGAAGAATCCAGGCAGCCATATGTAATTTTTTGCTGATAGAAGGTTTATTCCCTAGCTCATTAGTTCTGTTACACCCATACTGATGCTTCATTGAAAAAGCAGCAGATGTGACTTTGTGTCTCCTCAGCAGATGTTTTCTAAATCCCTCCTGCCAAGGTATTTCTAGCTGGGAGAACATATGCCTTTAGTAATCAGACTTTCCCACTGTGCAACTAAGGAACTAGCTTTGCAGTGTCCTGAACTCTTGACGTAAAGGGGACAAAGGCAAAATTGTTGCAGGTTTTTTTTAAGGGAATAGAGTATTGTTAAAGTAGCCCAGAGATAGGTTTGTTTATCAAAAGAGTCTCTTAGGAAAAGTAATTTTAAGGATATCAATGTCTCTATTACTCCTGTGAATAGAAAAGGGAAAAAAGTAAATGATCACTTTTTCAAACACAATTCAACTAAAATTTAATATCTTAAAATATCCTAAAAACAATATACATTTCAAATTTGTCTTTTGATTTTACTAATTATAGTTCATACTTTTTATAGCACTTTGCTGAATGCTTTACATATATTATTCCACAGGATCTTCAAAGCAACTTGTAAGTTAGTGTTATCCTTGTTCTACAGCTGAGAAAACTGAAGTTGAGAGGGATTAAGTGATTTCCCAAGGTCACACAGCTAATAAGTTTCTGATAAAAGGTTTCTAAAAGAGTTCTTGATTCTCAGCTCATCATTCATTGCTTTCTACCAGGTTGCCTCTTATTTTCTAACATATAACAATGATAATAACTCATATTTACAACGTTTGCAAAGTGATTTATTTGCAACAACTCTATGTATTAAGTACTGCAATTACTTAATTTCATAAATGATGAAACTAAATCTCTAAAAGGTCATTGTTTTAACATTCTAGAGAATTGTTAGACTATAAATATGGAATAGTATAATAAAACACACACACACACAAACACACGCGCACACACTGAACTGGGATTCTGAAGACCTGGGTTCTAATACCTGTTTTACCATTAATTTACTACATGCCTTTACTGTCATTCTAGATCCAAACCTCAGTTTTACCATCTGCAAAATAAAAAAAAAATTGGACAAGATGATTTCTAAGGTCCCTTCCAGCTCTATATTGATAATTTTTTTCTTACGTGATTTAGGAGGCATCCAGGGAACACACTAGTTTTTTCCATAAGGAATTCAAAGACAGAAAGTTTCTCATAATAGAAAACCAGAGAGACATTTTCCAAGTAAAAATCATACATAACATATCTTAAACTATTTAACTTGGATGGGGATTTGCAAGGTCCCTTGTAAGCTGTTGGCCTTCATCAATAGTTCATGAACAGCAATAATGCCAGCATTGTTTAATGGGTGATAATGATGAGGGTGGAAGAAAAAGAAAACCAAAGATGTAGGAACCATGGATCATTGATTTTAAATCCCTAAATTTATCTTTAAGGAGAAGGGGAGGAAATAAAGGCAAAGTGTAAAAACAAGCATAATATAAATAAAGCATTTATGCCTCTAGAAGTTTCTTTGATAAATTTTAATAACAGAGTAGTTGATTTTTTTTCCACATAAATATTGTAGAATGTTGGTCACTGTTAGTTGTTATTAAATAGGACCTTGAAAAAAATCACAGATCAATCCGCTAGCAATTTCAAAGGCAAAATCAAACTCTAAAAATCATGTAAACCAAGGGCAAAGGTTCTTTTTTGTTTGTTTTTCTTATTACACTGCACAATAGAATGCAATTTTATTATCATATAAATCTAGATTTATTATGAGTCAAACTATGATCTCCAAGTCTACCAAAGTTATATAGGGAAACCCTAATATAACTCCTATTATCAAAATCTTATCACTAAATACCAGCAATAAAAATGATCTGCTATATATATAATCTGCTATAAATTTAAATTTTCTAGCAACTAAGACCAATGACATAGCTGGAAATTCTGGTTCTCATAAAAAATTCATAGAATGATTCACTACCTTTTAAAATTATAAACAGATCCTTATGCCATATGCCACAATAAATTCAAAATAAATACACGACCTTAATGCTAAATATCATACTACATAAAAATTGTAAGAGAATCTACATCAGGTACAGCTATTCCTAGGGAACAAATTTGTTACCAAACTAGAAATACAATTCATTTTAAAAGGTAAAATAGATAATTTTGATTACTTGAAATTGAAAGCTTCCACATGAAAAAACTTAATGCAACTAAGATAAGAAAACTAGATGTCAAATGAAGAAACGCAAGTCTCTTAGATTAGAGTTTGATATACAAGATATATGGGCCATTAAGAGAAATATATAAGACCTCAAAAGTTATGAACAAATAGTTCCCAAAAGAATTGCAAGCTATTAACAAGCATACTATAGGAAAGTGTGTTCCAAATCACTAATAATAGAGAAATTAAAATTTAAATAACTTTTAACCTCAAATCCAACAAAAATAATAGGAATAGTTTCATAGGAGTGGTGGGAAAATGAATACCCTATTACCCTGATGGCAGAGCTGTGAATTGATACAAGCATTCTGGAATATAGCACTCATGAATGAAGTAACTAAAACTAAAATATCTGCACTCTTTGATGAAGAGATTTTGCCATTAGGCATATACTCCAAGAAGGTAAATGACAAAAAGAAAGACCCCACATACACCAAAATATTCATAGCAGCACTTTTCGTAGTAGCAAAAAACTAGAAGCACAGTGATGATTATCAGTTGAGGAATGGTTGAACAAGTTGTGAAGAATCGATGTAACGGAATTTCACTGTGCTATAAAAAACGAGTGTGGTGACTACAGAAAAGCATGAGAAGACATGAACTGATGCAAAGTAAAGGAAGCAGACTATACAGAACTATACATAATGATTAAAACAATATAAATGTAAAATCAGAAAGAACAGAAAAGCATTGAAAAAAGTCATAATAATCCTAATCAAGCTTGGCCTTCCTACTTTTCTGAAGAGGTGGGGGACTACAGATTGTAAAATATTGAGTATCGTATCATTTAAGTTTTGCTGAACTGTCTTTCCCCCTCTTTTTATACTTTCTTTAAAGAGATTGCTGTCAGAGAAGGGGAAGAGGGAGGGGGGATGATGTAAAAAATAAAAGTGAATAGTAAAAATTCATTTTATAAATAAATAGATCAATATCCAAATTCTAATCCAAATTCTAATCTATTCATACTTTTGAAGACAAAGGGGGAAATAATTGGAAGAGTTTGTCTTTCCTGTTCTCATTCTAGGTTGTTCTTACAGGTATAAATCAGTCTGTGCTATTTTGTGGCTGTTATTGTTGTGTTGTTCAGTTGTGTCTGACTCTTCTTGACCCCATGGACCATAGCACTTGAGATCCTTCTATCCTCTACTGCCTCTTTAAGTCTGTCCAAGTTTACTGTTTCTATTGTTTCCATGATACTGTCTATCCATCTCATCCTCTGCCATCCTCTTTTCCTTTCACCTTCAGTCTTTTCCAACATCAGAGTCTTTTTCAATGAGTCCCATCTTATTATTATGTGGCCAAAGTATTTAGGCTTCATTTTCAGTATTTGACCTTCTAGTGAACAGCTTGAATTAATTTTTTCAAGTATTGACTGATTTGATCTCCTTGCTGTTCAAGGAACTCTCAAAAGTCTTTTCTAGCACCATGATTCAAAAGTGCCAATTTCGCAGCATTCAGCTTTTGTTATAGTCCAACTGTCACAGCCATTCATTGCTACTAGAAAAACTATAGCTTGGACTATATGGATCTTGGTTGGCAAGGTGATGTCTCTTGTTTATGTGTATGCTGTCTAGATTTTCTATAGCTTTCTTTCCAAGGAATAAGCACCACCTTTCACTATACACATAGCTAATCTCCATTTTCTTTTCCACTTTCCCCATGAAGACTAGAACCATGTGAGCTGTGTGATCTTCAGTAAGTAAGTAATCCTTACAACTGAGAGATTTAATCAAAGTGGTTATTAAAGGTAAATAGTATTTATGGTCTTAAAGATCTCTAATAATACTCTAAACAGCTTATATAGCTACATTCACAGACCCTTCTAATGTAATTCCAGCTTATGGGGCCCCACAAACAAACAGGAGCTGCTTGGGTGGTGCTAATGTCAGAAGTGAAAGTCAATCACCAAGTGGGAAATAAAATAGCTTGTTTGATTGCCAAAGGAGAAAAAAGTTTATTCATGCAATGTTAGTTCAATCTCACAAGTCATACAAACACACATATATGTATAATATGCAAATAATTCATATGCATATGAAGTATTAGGTATAAATCAAAACATAGTAATGATAGAAAAAATAAAAGTATTTTCATTTTTAAAATAGCCTCATGTGAAGACTTTTTCCTTTCAAAAAAGATAAGCTTCCATTCCCCCTGTAAAAATAAAGACTCAGCCTGGGGGACAAGGGTAGAGAAGAGCAAACAAAAATATAGTTCATCAAAAAATATAAATAAAAATGAAATTGATCTATTTGCTATATTATCAAGAAATACTATTTTCATGAACTTAAAACATAAGGTCAGCAACAATCAATTAACTACATAGAAAAAGAAGCTTCTTGAGGGCAGGAACTGTCTTTTGCCTTTTTGTTTATCATATACTTAGCCCAGTGGCTGGGCAGTAATAGGCACTTAAAAAATGTTTATTGAATTGAATTGAGAAATGTCAAATAAACATTAATTATTAATTTTTTGATTGTTGAAGAATAAGAAATAGAATGAGATAAAATATTTGAAATTTATTTGAAAAGTTAAAACTACCACATAAAAAGTATTTTATATTTTATTAATACATTGGTTAATTCATGGAATACATATATATGTATATATGCATATATACATGTAAATAATAAAATCATATGAACATCAAATCAGGCAGAATGGTATGCTAAAAGGAACATGGGGGTAGAAATTATGACACGACTTCTAACTCTGCTTCCGCCACTCACCAGCTGTATAACCTTGAACAAGTCCCTCAGTTTTTCTGGGTCTGTTTTCTCACTCATAAAATAAGAAAGTTGGACTACATGATCTCTCAGATTTCCTCTAGCTCTAACATGTTAGGATCACTAGTGCTATTTACTAAATGCACACTCATGCAGCTTCTATGGGAAACATGGTTGGTGTCCTTTCAAAATTTTCAGTCTTATAGTTTTGCCTTTTTTTTTTTTAGCATATTAGCTATTGTTAGTGTTGTCTTCATCAATTATGATCAACAATTAACAGATATTTAAGTATCAACTAAATGCACAGTTCTTCCCATGGCAGAGACTTGCCTGTGACTTATACAGTAGTGATAGCATGTATCAAACAATACCCACTCTCTGACCTGACCCCATTACCTTGAAAAGTAAAATAGGCCAGGTAGAGTAGAAAGAGCACCGGATTTTGGAGTAAGAAAGCCTGGTTTCATTTACTACCCATGGGACCATGAACAAGTCATTTAACCTCTTTCAATTTCACTTTCCTCATCTGTAAGAGGAAGGGATTAGACATATAGACCAGAAGACCTCTGAAGTTACCTCTAGTTCCATCATTGGTCCTTTGGGTGAAGACAACGACAGAAATGTCTTCCAGAGCAGTATATTAAACAGCTGAATTATTCTTTGAAATTCCACATCTGCTAAACTCTAATCTTTTGATATACATGTTATGGCTAAAGTCCAAACCACAGCTCACGTCAGGATTAGTCAACTAATCTTGACTTCACTGTGGTAAAGTTGCTGACTTGTGTTTAGCAGCGTGTTTGAGCTTGTGGAAGTAGTCAACCATTTGGTGAGTTAGGCTTAGCTCATGGTTATGGGTATAGTTGGAATAAGGAAAAGTTATATCCGCACACCCCTTCCCTTCCTTGCCCATAACTGGTCATGGTTCTGTCTCTGGCCTCAGTTGCCTACTTTACATTCTGTGTCACAAACAGATCTCTCTCTCCCTTAAAATGAAGGATCTTGGTCCTTAGCTAAGGGCTTGTTCTCTAAGAATAGACCGACTGGCATTTTCTCTCATATCTCCATGATGATAACAATGATAATACTTTAGGGTTTGATTAAATAAACATAGAATTTGAGAGTTGGAAAGGACCTGGGACTTATGGCATTTAATAGGACCAGTCATTAGTTAAAAGACACTGGAATCTGAATTATATTTCCCATGATATAGTGATATGTACTCAAAGGAGCCTGTGGTACAGACAGAAGCTCCTTCTGTTAATTTTTTTTCCTGCTGACTATCTGCTCAGGTCACACATCTAACCCCTCATACCTAGACACTAGTGCCCTGAACTGGATCCAGCCTAAACGCATTAAAGTCTCAAGAAGAACCAGTGCCAGGGCCACAGCAGATTTCCTTCTCCTCAATCCCCCTCTCTTCATGTTTTTCTCTCTCCATCATTTCTTCAACTTCCTAAGTGTCAGGAACTATGTCAACTCCCTCTACTGCTCTTCTAATAGGTAGCCATGATTGTCAACATTCCACAGAGGAGGAAGGACTGAAAAGAGTAGAACACTGCTTTAAAAAGCACTTTCCTTACAACAGTTGTGAGTTTTGTAGTGCAAGTCCTGCTTTCCCCATTTTACAAACGAAAAAATTTACATTTAGAAAGGTTGTGGCAACCACGATCACATAGCTAGTGACCATCGGAGTGCAATGCCTGCTAATCCCTAAAGTAGCCATGTTGGGACTTTAATGGTTATTTATGTGCTTGTCAAAAATGAGGTATTTGCCTTCAGATTGCTTTGAATCTTTGTCCTAGGGTGATAAGGGCCCTGATCAATGGATTTGACATGGCATTCCTTTTTCCTTTTAAAAGAATTGTGCCAACCCCATTGATACCCCAGTTAAGCAATATTGGATAAAGACTTGAAAGTAATCAGTTGTGAGTAAAGATAATAGTGTAAGTGACTTAGAATTGGCTCTAGCTACCAGTCAGTCTAAGATGATGCACAACAGAGACACTAGCTGGTCAGGGAAACAAAAGAGACATTTCCTTCCACTGCAGCTATGAGTATAGGTGGTCTACAACAGCTTGTTGGTTGAGTTACCCCTGAGTTCCTAAGCTACATCCTCATACTGAAGGTCCAATACTAGCCCAGCCTCTTGAAGTCTTCACTATGCCCCCATTTGACCAATGACCTCAAGCAGTCTAAATCAGCTGGGGATATATCTCACATTACCAATATCCCCTTGCAGGTACTCAGACAACAGGGTCCACTCCTCCCCACATCATCCCTTCAGTCTTTTGAAGGTCACATCTGGAAATAAACCCAACCAAGAATGGACAGGTAGCAGAGATTGAGATGGGGAAAAACATGTTTCCTTAGCAGACTATTTTGTAATAAAGGGTCAATAAACTGCCATAAATTGAAGGAAAAGTGCAAGTCTCAGGGTATAAACTTTTTTTGTTGAATCCCAAAAGACATGAAGGTGTCATTGATGTATTCACAGATGATGAATATTCCTATAAGTGACTCCCACAGTTAGTTTTGTTCTTGAGAAAAACAAAAGTCCACCTTGAGGTTTCAAGAGAGGAAAACACAGAAGATTAAATTTGCCTTTGCTGCTGAGTTTTCTCTTTTAAAAAAAATATTTTTGCTTTACTCTATCTGAAGCAATCCCAATGCATCATCTTGACCCACTCAGTGCTGGGGGGAAAAGGGGCCATACCCTTATGTTTAGTACTTCTCCATTCTTTGAAGAATTTGGTTGCCAAGTTTGTTCCTGGTTTTCATCTTCAGGGAGCTTGACTCTACTCAAACAGATCATCCCATGGTTAACACCTGATTCAAACATTTTTAAAGTCTGAAGATATCATTCATCATTTGTCATCAGGGCACAATTTACTCAGTGCCCTGGAATCCCTTGTAGTTGAGTTGATAACACAGCCTGAGCCAATTGACTCCTTTTTGCTGCTATGGTGGAAAAACTGAACAATTAATTCTTTTGGCACATTTTAAGATGATTTTCACAGGTGAGTCTTGTCCTTGAAATATCTAGGGCTAGTTTAGTCATGAGTTGGGTTGGTTCCATTTGTCATAGATGGGACAAGTGAGAGGAAGGTTCTTTTAAAATGATTCACCTAATAAATCACTTGGTCTCTGGATCCTTATTCATTAACTCTATATTCCATCTCACCCCTCACAATTCCTTATTGCAAAGAGAAATGTACATGAGTAGACAAAGATAGAAATTATCTGGGAAAGAATATTGTAAAGGTTGCTCAGAGCTTAAGTATAGGAAAAACTGATGCCATCTAACTTTTTTAAAAAAGGAAACAAAAAAGCCATTCCATCACCAACAATGACTGTGGGGATAGAGGAGCTGTTGTTTCTCCTTCATTTGGAAAGGGGACAAATGATATCACAAGGGTGATGTCTTGAATTGTTCATGAACTGGATTTAAGTGAGGCAGAGTTGCACAATGTCATTAGCTTCATTCTCTTTCAGGATCATTGAAGTCCACTGGCAAGACAAAAATCAAGACAACTGGTGATACAGTGAATGACTTTGGCATCCTCAATGTTTGACCAAGCTCTAAGCCTACTTCAGCTGCCTTCATGGCCACTGGAGCAAATTATTTTCATTCTGCCCATTCCACTGGGAAAGTCTTCATTTGCTTAGGGCAGACATAGTCCTAACTCACCAATGGACCTGTGAGTAGAAGCTATAGCATATTCAGTAGCCAGACCCCAGTAAAAGCATCTAGGCAGGTGGGCTAAACCAAGCTGAGCATAAGTGACAGGAAGAGGAGCAGAGTAACAAGGATGAGATTTAGTAGGTCTACCTACATCTGACTTAAAGGAGAAACTACTTAAGCTAGGTTCACTTTTGCATTCAGTCAAACATCTTTTTTTTTTTTCATTTAAGATTCTCGTATAGTACGGTTTTTTCTTGGGGGTAGGCAAGTTTGTTGCAAAGAAGGCAAAAGTAAATATTAAACAGCTCCTCTTGGTATTTTGAAGTTCATCTCAACTGTGTGCTGGGTAACTTGCATGTTGAACAAACTGCTAAAGTCCAGGAGATTCACCATTTCTTTGGTATCAGGGTCCACTTCAGCAATCTCCTGACCAAAAACCAAGACCTTAGGGACATAGTTATCCCTCCTTTCTCTTTCTTCTTCCATAATTTGATGAAGATGCCTCTCACAGGACCTCTCTGGATCCACTTCATCAAATAAATACCGTATCTCATGATTTTGTTGCAGAGTTTCTTGCTGGGGATGATGACAATTTCTTTGCACACACTCTTTGATGTAGAAGTTGTTGCTCAGGTGGGTATAGAACTTCTCAGTCTTGGTTCAAATGTGACCCATGTTGGCTATGGGGGGAGAGGAGTAAAGGGACCCAGGTAGTCGTAAGGAAAATATAGGAGTGGAAAACCAAGCAAGGGTTCAAAAAGTTGGCAGAAGCTTCGCTGTGAGGATTTAGAGTTTTCTGGTGTACATGGTATTATTTTCTGAACCTCTGGAGAGTGTGTTAAGAATTCTTTCAGCATATTTGTGTTCTCCTATGTTTCTCTATGTGGTCCATGGTCAGGTACCATACTGCCTCCTGGAAAAGAAAAGGGAAAGAATCAAAGCAATGATAGTTTGCTCTGCAGGCAGCCTAAAATGACCTATGACAGTTTAATCCCTTATCATTTCTCACTTAGATACAGTATGCTTAGTACCCAGCAGCAGCTTATTTAGGAAATGTTTCCTAGTGACAGGACATACCAGAGAGATGGAAACTTTAGGTCAGCTCTGAGACCACGTTGTAACCACATTGTCTCTGAGACTGTAAGGGCCAAGCACATAACATTATTTGGTCTTCTTGGCTTTATTTCATTTCTTTGAGGGGGTTGGGAAGGAAGGGTAGAGGTAGAATAAGCCTTGCAGCACCAATGGTGGAATGGCTTCTTTCAAGGTGTGTGCCTAGCATAGTGCCTCCCTTATCCATTAGAGATAAAGCTTATAGCTCAGAACTATAGATCTAGGGAGACATTGATTGAATTCAGTCATGAAGGTTTCTCAGTAATAACTCAGTAATGGTTCAATCCAAACCTAAGGCTCAGGTTGGGCTGGTAATTTCCTTAGTTTGCTTAGCTATGATGATTTCCAGGCAGGGAGCTACTTTGCTTGCTTATGCAGCCCAGTCTGCTGGCTCCTTCACCCGATTAAATAAGGTCTTTAGCTATATATTTTAAATGATTTTTTAATCTTATGCTTGTTTAAGAAGTATGTCAGGGTAAGGGAACAGGGAGAAAAAGGTGGCAGGAGAAGCAGTAGTCTGCAGTATGTATTTCATAGAACTCTAGAGGTAGAAGACACCACAAAGATTATCCAAACATCTTACAAATAAGAAAACTGAGGCAAAGAGAAGTGTTTTTACTTGTTCCAGTTATCTTAATTAACTGCAGAAATGGAACTTGAATTCCTGACTGAAAATATGAAGCTCTTTTTAAAAAGTAGTACATTCAGTTCATCATTGAAAGTAACATGTTGAATTTATTATGTACTTTTTCCTTTAAAAAGCATTTGGTACATTAATAGAGATTTGTGGCACCACATATAATCTCCTTTTCTGTTCTACTTCATATATGGAAATGCTCATTTTTCTTTTACTTTGATTCAGAATAAAATAATAAAATTTTAAAAATAATTCTTTTATGTCACTTTCCAAAAATTACAACTCCAACTCCCTCTCCCTCAATAGTACTTTCCTACAAAAAAAAACCCAATTAAATAAAATTGCCTAATGTATTAAAATGGTTGCAACAGATAGTAGAGATTACTTTTCATTTCTGTGTTTTATCAGCTGTTAACAGAAAAGCAGGACTAGTGCTTTAACTTTCACAATTTGGAACCACCATTGACCTTTGCATTTTATCTGAGTTTTATTACCTTTCTGTATTGTTTCATTTGCATTGCTGTAATCATTGCATATATTATTACTTTGTTCAGTCTTTCATTCCTTCATGTAAGGCTTCCTAGGTTTTTCTATGTTTATAAATTCTTCATATTCATTTTCTGTATGGCACAACGATGTTCTCTCAATCTCTTTCTCTCTCTCAATGTTCTTTTGCTGTCAACATGTATATGCAGAAATATGAGAAAATGTAAATATATTTGAGTCAACCCAAGAAACCACCTGTTAAAAAGGATTGTTAATCATCAGAATGAATGTTTTTGAAGTTTTTTGCAACAGTAAATAAACTCCTCTTCCAATTCTTTCTCATCATGTGGAAGGGACCTCATGTCTATAAGATCATAGATTTAGAGAAGGGACATCAGAGGCTATCTAGTACAAATCCATCATGTAACAGATGAGGAAACTGAGTCCTAGGGAAGTCAAGTGACTTGTCCAAATTGACAGAAGTAATAAAAATTAAAGGTAAGATCTAAACCTAGGTTCTATGATATCTGAGCCAATGTGCCTCTTTCTACTGGACCACAGTGCCTTCTTCTTGAAGGTTATGCTAGTACAGATGTTTCAAGGACATACCAGGTCACAATATATGACTGCCTGACAAAGATGAGTCTAGCTAGGTATTCTGGCTGCTAGATAGTAACCTATATGTGGCATCATATAAAAGGAAGAAAATCATAAAATGGCACCTAGTCCTTTGAATAACCTTCTGCTTTTGCAATAAGGTAGCTAGATGGCCCAGTGGAAAGAGCATTGGGCCTAGAGTCAGGAAGACTTAAGTTCAAATCCAACCTCAGATCCTTAGAAACTATGTGACTCTGAATGTCACTTAACCTCTGTCTACTTCAGTTTCTTCATCTAAGAATAAGATTTAATAATAGCACCTGCCTCCCAGAATTGTTGTCAGGATCAAATGAGATAATATTTAAGATGTTCTTAGCACAGTTCCTGGCATATGGTAAGTGTTCTGTGAATGCTTATTCTCTTCCCTTCCCAGTAACAGTGGATGAAAAAAGAAGCAAAGGATTCTAAGAATCACATGGCTTAGGGAACATTTGCAATCATTAGCAATCACTGGGACTCCAAAAGTGAGCTCTTTGCCCAGTGACTCAAATCCATGAGCATACTGCTGGAGGAGTTGAGTCATCAATACTGTCATTCCTCTCATGAATGTGGAGTGTTCTTCTTGCACTTTAGCCCATTGCCCTTTGTGCAGAGCGCCTAGGCTTTATCTTCTAGGTAAAGAGTAAGAGAGGTAGGTGCAAATGGAAGGGAGGAGATGGAGGAACAAGGCAAAGGTGCTATGGAAAAGACTTAGAGTGTCAGAGAGAATGTAACATACTACTTGTCCATCACAAATGGGAACCAAAGGTCTCAAGGTCAAAGAGATTATGGTGCTATTGTGGTATACAACTTTCTCCTTTATAGGACCACTGTGTCTGTTTCTCCTGTTTCATAAGCAATGAGAAGCAGTCCCAGGTAACTCGGAACCTCATTTATGAGAGCTTCAGCCAGCACCAGCTTTCTATCTATCTGTCCACTAATATGCTAAGACCCAAGGTCCTGAATTATTTATTTGAAAGTTGATACTGCTAGAAGTTTGAGTCATTTGGGGCCATTGTTGTGTTTCCTATAGTCTTTTGCCTGTTTATATGGTGTAGACCTGTGGGGAACAAAACAAACCAAACTGTGCCTTTCCTAGAATTTCTTAATTTTGCAGCAGGCTTTATACTGTCTGGGATTGCCTGCATTTAAGAAGTATAGTGGGACAAACAGATATTGTGGGTCAGGAAAATGCCTGGTATATTATTTTAGTGCTTTTGTTAATTCTATGATGAGTAAAGCACTGTATACAGTTGAGCATAGTCTACTTTTTCCTTTGGGGAGGTAATGCCTTCATGCCAAGGTCATGTGATTAAGGTCAATTTAATATTGCAAGTTCAGGGAAGAGACAGAGTTTGACAAGAAGTGGAGTTGCAGAGTTGATTCTGATTGTGTAAAGCTATACTAAATATTCATGTTGTCAAACTCCAATTGAAATGGGGGTCATCAATCCATACATACATAAGGGTCACATATTGACTTAGTTTTAAAACGTATTATTATCCATGTTTATTGTATCTTCATTTATTTTATTAAATATTTTCCAATTACATTTTAATCCGATTCTCACAACTTTTCAGGAGTAGGCTGTTTGCTGTTCCTTTGCTTGACACCGCTAATCTAGATTGACAAAATGGTGTGGCCATCCAGAGAGACAGAACAGGGGCTAGGAGGTTATCTACTCTTTGAGAGTCATAGAGAGCTTGGTACTTTCTCAGCATTGCCACTCAGTGGGGTGGAGGTCATAACTAATTGTCAGGGTGAGAGCGGAACTCACCAAGTGCCTGACCCATCAGATTGACTAGGAGCAGATTACTGATTAGAGTGCCACCTGGTGGTTAAAAATGAAACTATGTGGCAAAGATGAGTTGCAGATACTGTAAATGGAAGGATCACCCAAAGGTCTTCCTTGAAAAGGTGAATAAAACAGTAGAATTAGTTCTAATAACATGAGCCAAAGGCAGTGAGAAACAAAATTTCATGGAGGCACTTGATCATCTTATAGTGCAATACTCATGATGAACATTTGCAACAACACCAAAAAAATCACCATCTGTCACTCTAGAGGAAGAAGTAAAATAATTTTACATAGAAATTTATGCAAGTTTCCAAATTAAATCAGATGTTTTGATATTTGGTGATTTTAATAGAAAAGTCTATGTAAGGGAGAACAATGAGAGATGGGTTGAAAACCATGACTTAGGAGCAAGAAATAAAAGAAATTGAAATCTTATAGAGAAGCTTCACATTATTTAAGAAGACAGTTGGAGGTGCTAGGCATGGAGCATTACGTGTATTATCACACTCAAAAAATGAAATATGATGACAGAAAGTGACTGGTTGTTCTTTCTGACCACCAAAGATCAAAATCAATTATAAAATTAGAAAAAAAAGAATAAAAATGAGAAGATGTGGCATGGAATGAAAATAACTCCAATATGACCAATTTAAATAGTCATGTATTTAAAAAATAGGAAGTGGATAAAAGAATGGATATTGACATAGATTATCAACTTTCCTGAAAAAAATTTAACAAATATAAATTGATTGGTACAAGGAAGACAACCAAAACAGACTAGAAACTACCTTACTGTTCACGAGAAATGACAAATATAAATAATTTAAAGAAATATGAGAATTATTATAACATACTATTTATTTATTTTTTATTTATTTAATTATTTAAATTTTTTAAATTTTTTTAAAAAATTTTTTAAATTTTTTTAAATTTTTTAATAAATTAATTTTTTTAATTTTTTTAAATTTTTAATAAATTAATTTTTTAAATTTTTAATAAATTAATCAAAAATTATTTTTAATATAATAATATAATAAATTAATTAAAAAATAAATTTTTTAAATAAATTAAATTTATTTAATTTTTTAAAAATTTTTATTTAATTATTTTATTTAAATTTAAAATTTAATTTAAAATAAATTAATTTATTTAATTATTTATTATTATACAGACTAATAAAAGTAGACCTAAAATTATTTTCATATTACAATAACTGTACAACTGAAACAATAACTATATCCAATTCATGTTACATCAAAAGAAAGAAGGTCAAAATGATTTTTAAAAAAGAAACAAGAATAAAATAGATTTTATCAAGTTAAAATCAGAATATACATCTTTTAAGGAGATATTAACTATAAGTAAGTATGGAGACATATTTAGACAAGTAAATATAGACACATTCATAACTTTTGTGTTTCATCTTGCATGCTCATTTTTCTTAATTTCTCTTATACTGCTGTTGTTTATATATTCTAATTCCTGAACTTGCCCAGGAAAGTTTGTATCTATATCTACATATATTTGTGCATATATTTATACCCATCTATATTCCAACTTTTAGAGTTTTGTCAAAAAGATCTGTGCATGGAGAAAAAAGGACTAGTGACCCCTGCCTCAAATTAGAACTCAGGGAATAATCTCAGTCTAAAACAAACTCTAGGAAGAGCTAATATCTAGGATCCCTGCAAAAAAAAAAAAGGATTAAAAGTATCCCTTCAAGGAAGCATTTCAGTATGTCGAGTAGATTAGACAAAAATAGATAGCTATTTATTTCTTCTACTACATAAGAAATACTTACACACTAAAATATGTAAAGATCAAAGGCAAACACTCAACTCATTATAGAGCAATTTAACATGGTTATTATTCACTTCCAGGAGATCAATACTTAGAATGTTAAAACCTGAAACATTGTATGACATTAAGGAACTATCATTTTACGTTTACCTCAGCTTAGCAGTGTCCAGCCAAGTCACTTAAGTTCTATTTCATGTGTCCAGCATCTCCCTGATGATGTTCATATTCTCCTCCTAGAGACTATTTCAAAGATTGCCTCCTGTTCAGGATCTGCACCTGGACCCAGGAACTCCTAGCCTCTTGAACTCACCAAAGCTAGAAACACCTGTCTCAGGATCAATGAAAATAACACAAAGCAGAGAGGTAGATAAAGACTTAATGTTTAATTTCAAACTTATTTCATGGAGTTTATATTAGACAAAATTATTAATAAAATTGTAGTATCTCAGTAGTTTAAGAAAATTCCTATTAGATAGAGATTTAAATCTCTGTCCTACATAAATTCTATATATTTCTAGTTAAACATTGTCTTCCTCTATTTCCCTTTGCTTGGCCCAGTCTAAGGATACAGCTATCTAATCTTTTCATGACCAACCACGGCTTTTATTTTTTTTAATTTTTACCTTTTATTTTCACTTCCAAATACTCTCCCTCCCTCTATACCTTTACCCAGCCATTAAGAAAACAAGAATAAACATAGATTTTTATGTGAAACAAAATCAGGAAAAAGAAAACAACTTAGAAGGGCATATACAATAATCCCATTATCGTACAGGGATACAGAAGGGAGATAGGGGAAAAAACAGACCTTTCAGAACTTTCCTCTCGATTTTTGAAGAGGAAATTCCAATCTCTTCTTTGTTCCAAGATGCCTGCAGGGACTCAACAGCTTACCAAGATCTCTCTCCTTGAATGAAACTTGACCCTCCTTTTTCTGATTGTCCATCATCCCTATGGCTGCTCTAGAAGCTCATCAAATTAACCCCCAGACAAAGCTGAGGTCACCATCACTGCTCTACTTCTCAGCTCATGCAGTCCCAGGTCCTTCTCTTTCTTCCATTCCACAAATGGTGTAGCCCTTTAAAGAAAAATTTCTGATATGACTTAAGTCTGACTCCTGGTTCAAAGATGGTACTAGTATTAATCTCTTCATGCCATTCCCATTAGACTGTGAGATCCTTGAGAGAAGGACTGTCTTTTGCCTTTCTTTGCATTCTCCGTGCTTAGCACAGTTCCTGGCACATAGTAGGCACTCAATAAATTCTTATTGACTAATGGTTTAATTCTTAGGACTAGATCTCAGGGGAAACCCTCAAACTTCTAAACAACAAATCCCAGAATTTCAGTCATTTCTTAAACTCTTATAAGACTTAATTAAAGGGAATCGATGATCACTAGGAGCTACAATTGCTTTATCAAGAATTAATTATTCCAGGATGGAATTTTCTATTCTGCAAAGATTACTAGACTAGGTCAAAGGAAGGCTATAGACATAGGCTACCTTGACTCCAGTTTGACTTAAGGAATTTGACAATTTCTCAGACTATCCTTATGGACAAGAACAAGAGGGTGGGAACTATTAGATAGTATAGCTAAATAGATCTTGAATTGGTTGAATGACTAGGAACAAAGTATAGTCATCACTATCTCAGTGTCCATTTGGAGGTAAGATCTGTTGTCATTGTTCATCCTTCATTGTCAAGGAGCGCCATATTTCACCATTTGGAGCTATCTTTGGCCCTATACCATTAAACATTTTTATTGATTGATGGTTTAATAAATTAAAAATGCATGAAACTGCAGGAGAGATAACACATTTCATGACAGGGTCATGATCCAAAAAACATGATGAGAATAGAACAATGCACAGAACCTAATGAGATGGAATTTAATAGGAATAAATTCAGTCACTGCAGTACAGGGATCAGGGAGACATAGCTAAGCAACCCTTTGTGGAAAGAGAGATAGAGAGGCTTTCGTAGACTTCAAGATCAATGAATCAATATTATGACATAGTAACCAAAAAAAAAAAGCCAAATCATCTTAATTGGTAGTACATTAGAAGCTAATTCAAATTCAAGGTAAGTTAAAACTTCCTAATAATTCAAGTTCAAAAGCAGAGGAAGCTCTCTCAAGAGGTTTTAGAGATAGCGATCACTGTAAGTGGAAGCCGAATGCTAAGAGATGTTCATTCAATCCAGAAGTATTTCTTGACTTTTATTGATTATCTCTAATTTATCCCATCTATAGCCTGTCAATAGTACAGAATTCTTTGCCTCTTGTCTCCTCTGTTAGATTGTGAGCTCTTTGAGAGCAGGAACTGCTTTTTGTCTTTCTCGGTATCCCCAGGACTTAGCACAGTGCATGACACATGCCAAGTGATTAATTAACATTTATCAATTAACTGACTGATGCTGTAGAGAGAACTCCCAGTGAAGCATGCGTTAGACTAAATGAGATCTCTTCCAACTCTTATTTCCTTATTCTAAGATTTTTTTCCACCTTTTATTAGCCAAGCAGGAGGTCTTTGAGAGTGCTTAGATTCCCTTTACTCATTCCTCTACACTGGTTATCATGGGAAGCTAAGATTAGGGTTAGCTTCCTCCTTCCCTGAGAGATTATAGCGAATATTAGGAAACCCATACCATAATCTCAGGAGAAAAGTAATGTGATCTTGATAGCTTAAGGCAAGAGCTTGGTAGATCTCTGATTCAAGAGAAAAAACCCAGAGAAGAATGCTTTCTTTTTTAAAATTTATGAAATAAAACAAGCATTTCCATAATATAGCATAAAAAAGAGATTATTGCACACGAAACTGCAAATCTACTTTATACAACTTACTTTTCCTTTTAAATATATAACAAAATTATCATGTATATTTCTTTTTTTCCTTCCCGCCCCCCCGCTTTAGAGAGGGTTACAATTAGACGCAAATCTGTAGATATGTAAAATCATTCTATACATATTTCTATTTATCAGTTCTTTCTGTGGATGCAGATAGTGTCTTTCTTCACAGGTCTTTTGCGGTTAATTTGGATACTCATAATAGTAAAAATGACATTCTCTCAAAGATGTTATTAATATAAAATTGCTATTATTGTATACAACGTTCTCTTGGTTCCGCTCATTTCACTCTTTGTTATTTTGAGGAAATCTATGTTTTCCTAAGATCATCTAGGTCTTTATTTCTTATTGCACAGTAGTATTCCATCACAATCATGTTTGTGTTGAAAAGGCATGGAGGAAGTCTAGAAGCACCCTACCAAGGGAGAGGCATCCAAGAGGGAAAGCCCTGATTGAGGAGCTATCTTGCTGGAATAAGAGCCAAGGAGGATGGCAAAAAATTATACACAGAAGGATCAGAATGCAGAATGGTGACAGGACTTTAAACCATCTGCTAGGAGATGCAGAGAACTATGGAGTGAACTTCAGTGAGTAGCTGACCAAAAGAACTTTCTGAGAGCCAGTGAGTAGTGACCATTAGAGTCACAGGAGAAAACACTGAATGAGAAGTCTACTCCAGAAGGTTCTTTCTGGAAGCTTTCTGGAAACTCTGCCCATGACTAGACGGGCTTGTGGCTTTACCTGTTTCTGGAGTAGTGTTGTTCACTCAGGGGTCATTGTTATTTCTGTAGGCTTTAAGACAGATTGTGTTTGTTTTCAATGACCTGTAAAAGGACCTTTTATTCTTTGATTTTTGTGACCTGTGTACCTGACCAAGGAATTGGTAACAGCCTACTAGGTAGTGTCAGATAGTGAAGTACCTGGATTATCTGAGAGAGAGGAGGGTTATTGATCCAAAGCAGGGAGAAAACCCTCATCTGTCTTCTACTTCTTTTACCACTCACTGTGGATTGTACTTTTCTAGTGGCTTTAGCACTCTCCTATTTTATGTAAGAGAACTGATAATGTATTTGTAACACTAACAGCAACATCACATCCTACCCTGATACCAACAGTGTTCTAAAAACAATATCAAATAATTTTTTTAATAATAGTTTCCTTTCTCTTCATTCATTACATCAAAATCAAGGAGTAAGGAAATAAAACACTGCATATTCTTTATGATAATGAAGGTGAGGGTGAATGTCTCCTAAGCAAAATAATAAAGCAGCAGTGATGTGGGGCTATATCACATGTGCAGGTGTGTGGGTGTGTGGAGGAGGGAACAGTGTCAGGACCTGTGGTTTGTTCAATGGGGAGAATTCTTGGTAAGGGAGCAGAGAGGGATAATGTGCCAGGCACTGTGTGTGCTAAGCAGCTTACAAATGCTTTCTCATTAGATCCTCACAATAATCCTTGTAAGGTAAATGCTGTTCTGCTATTATCCCAATTTACAGTTGAGGAAACAGAGGCAAGCAGAGGTTATGCAACTTGCCCAGGGACACACAACTAATAGTTATCTGAGGTTAGACTTGAACTCAGGTATTTGACTCCAGACCCAGGTTCTATCCACTGTACCACCTAATTGCCAAGTATGGAAAGTCTCTCCACTGATGCTGATGGGCAACTCCAACTGAGAGTCTTAGGAACTATAAGTTATAGTTGGGACATTGAAGGGCTGAAGACAGTCACACAAGGTAGTATGTGTGAGCAAGAAATTAATTTCAAATGGCCCCTGGACACTATACTACACTGTCTCTAATGGCACATAATCCATATGTACTTGTACTAGTATAACAATGGAGAGACAGAGAAAAAGAAACAGAGATAGAGACAGAAAAGAAAGAGGAAAGAGACAAAGAGAGAAAAAAAGAGAGAAAGAGAGAGAGATCTTCATTATAGTTGTCTCTGAAATTATAAAACTATTTGACTCCCATGAAAACTTGTCATTAACTGTCATGGTCAGTTCCCAGCATTATTAACATCTTTATGCTCAAGTCAGACATTAGGAACAGAGAACACTGTCTTGATTCTTTTCCTGCAGCACCTCCTGACTTTTTCCTAGAAGGCACTTTGCCTCTTCATCATTACCATAAAGAATGTCTGGCATGTGAGGATGACTGAAATAAACCCCTGCAGTTCAATTGTCTGAGTCTGAAATAATCCTCCAGCCTGGTCAAAGGAAATGAAAATATAGGGCTAGCCCTGCTCATAAACACTGGAGACTGTCAGGGCTATCAGCTGCTGGATTGAAATACTGAGCTATTTAACAGACAGAGACTTATCTGGAGAGAAATGATTGCTCTTTGCTTAGGGAGACAAGAGGGAAGGGCAAACCAAAGCACCAGCTTTTGTAGAAGGGTTTAAAAAATAAGGATTCTTAGGTCATTTTGAAGTTTTTTTTTTTTAACATCTTGGGCTATTTTTAAGAAATTAAGCATCTTAGCAAAAGTAGCTTTGAAATATGATTAAAACTGCACAATTGGTTTAAAGTCTTTCATGAGATCTTAGTCAAGTCTAACTTTAAAGTTCTTTGGAGGTGTCTAGTGGACCTCCAAAGCCTTCCAATTACTGTTTCTATTCTGCTTGTACTTAACATTTCTTGAATCTTAGGAGATATAACTAAGCAACTATTAATTATGGGGGCCATCTTTGAGCTTGTCCATGGGGAACTCCCAATGTGGGAACTTCTTCCACTAGTGGACATAACCTTCCTGTGATTTAATAGATAAATCTGAAGAAGATGCCTGAGAGGTTAAGCGACTTGCCCAAAATCTGATAGCCCACAGTCAGAGAGGTATGACCATTTCATAAAAAGTAGAATTTAGGAAAACATAAGTGAAGAAAGCAAGGATAGTGGCTAAGAGAAAAAACATGCTTATGTTTCACAAAAAATGGTGGTTTAGAGTCAAAGGATGTGAGTTCAAATCCTGGCTCCAATAGTGTTGGGAGAATTACAATTTCTCTGGGTCTCCAATATCTCATCTATAAAATGAAGAGTTGAGCTAGATAATCTCTTAGGTTCCTTAGAAATCTAAGGCTACAATTCTTTAAATATGATTATTCAGGTACACCTCACTTTAATTATCTAATTACGATATCTTTTAGGGTTCATTATCTTTTGGACCTAGAGGTTGGATAACAATACTAAAAACTACATATATCTAACACTTGAAAATGTAAAATGTATATAGCAATTTTTAAAAAGTACTTAATCCCTATAACAAACCTGTGAGGTAGATGTAATTATTACACCCATTTTACAGATGAGGAGATTAAGGCTGAGAGTGGTTACTTGCCTATGTGCACATAGCTATGTAAGTATCTGCGGCAGGGTTTGAATTCAGGAGTTTTCCTGACCCCAAGTCAAGCACTTTTTCTACAGCTCCACTTGGTTACCTCCATGAGTATTGGAGACAGAAGGGGGTTCAGTGGTCATCAGTTCCAACCCTTTAATTTTATAGATAAGGAAACTGAGGCTCAGAGAGATTGTGACATGGCCAGCATCACACAGAAAACACCAGCAGAGTGAGTATTTGAACCCAGATTCCACAACTCCAAATCCTGTCCTCTTTCCACTCGTAATGCTACTCAATATAAATCATTGTCTAGAAGCCACACTCACAATTACCTTGGCAAAGAAACAATCATAAGAGGAGAAATGTGACCATTGGAGAAAAAAATTACCTGTAAGGTCAGTGAATCAATCTTATGTCAGACCCAAATCAGAGTTGTCCTCATTGCAGACATAGGCTCTCAACACCACCCCTAGCCAGAGCTCAAACATCTCTGGTCACAAGCAAGGAAAAAAAGACTTTTTCCATTGGGACCTTTTACATTCCCTCTCAGTTCAGACTCAGCAGCTGACCAAAAAGCTTTTTCTTCACTGTGCAGTAAATGAATAGGAAACAATTACAGAACACATTTGTGTATTCTATGAAACTGGAGAGCTGGGCCCCTCCATTCCATGTCATCACAAATCTCCAAAGCTGGGTCAGCAAACATCTTCATGAGTTTCCTACACATGCTCACAGTATTAAGCTCTCATTGGCCTATCCCCCATTACAATTATATTCACCTTTACATACCTATATTTACTTATCTGTGGACATATTGTACCCTTTAGTGGAGTATAAGCTTTTGAAAATTGTATCTAACTCTCATGTCCAATGCTTTGTGACCCCCTTTGGGGTTTTCTTGGAAGAGAAACTGTAATGGTTTGCCATTTCCTTCTCCAGATCATTTTACAGATGAGAAAACTGAGGCAAACAAGTGACTTGCCTAGAGGCACACAGCTAGTAAGTTTCTAAGGCTAGATTGGAACTCAGGGAGATGAGTTTTTTTAGTTCCAGGTCCAATACTCTATCCACTGCACTTACCTAGCTGCCCATATATATTAGAAGCTTAATAAATGCTTATTTGATTAATTAGTGTATGTAATATACTCATTTAACATTAATTGGGAACCCACAGTGTGCCACGAGCTGTATGGGTAGGACACACACATTCACATCAATTGCTCTCTCTCTCTCTTTCTCTGTGCATATATGACTAAACATATAAAATTATATGCATCATATATAATATTATACTATACTATATATATATAATTAATGATTTTCTTCCACTTGTGCTAGTTAATTCTGATGATATCATTCTAAGGCATCAAAGAGGGGTATAATCACCTCCATTTTTCTAGAAAGAGAAACTATAGGACAGAGATGATGAGTGATTTCATTACCCATGGTTGAAAAATAAATTACCTAATTCTTGGCTCACTGTTCTATTGTCTGACCAAGAAACATGAGCCCTAGCATATGTGTGCTGAAAAGCAGAACACTAGGTTTGCTTTCCTTGAACCTTCTCCATCATCTTCATCATTCTATCCCCATCTACTACCTCCACATCCAACTCTGGCTCAATATTGATCAATAACTTCTTTCCACTTGAAGTAATAAAACATAGCTGGTGCATACTCTTAAATGCTAAACTATTACTGGTACCACCAGGGTAATTGTAGGATGCCACAAGCTCTGACCCCTCCATGTAGATTCCTAGGACTCCAGAACTAGAAAGACTTTAGGAATCATCTAGAACAAGCCTTTCATTTTACAGATTAAGAAACCAAGTCTCTGATGGTTGCACACCAAAATTGTGGCAAAGTATTCTTTCTTCTACACCAGAATTGTCAAACATTGAGTATGTCCTGAACTCATATAATTAGGAAAATCATTAAAATATAATTAGGAAGGCGGAGCCAAGATGGTGGAGTAGAAAGACACACATACGGAGGCTGCCCCATAAAACACAACCCATAAAACACCTGTAGAGAGGGACTCTCAACAAATTTTGGAGCAGAAGAAGTGGAGAATAACAGAGTGGAGGAGATTTCCAGCCCAGGGTGACCTGAAAGACCCACAGGAAATGTCAGTTGCACAGGACGTGGAGTGGAGCTCACTGGGCAGCACACGCATGGCTTGTGAATAGCCCTCCGGGGTGGAATCTCCAGTCGCGGAATCCCCAGTCTCAGCAACAGAGGGTCCGCAGATCCCTAAACCCACAGGCAACAAAGGTCAGTGATGGGATTTCTTCAACTGGCTAGGAAGGGAGAAGGACCTTCACATCAGGCAGGTGGCAGGAGTTCTCAGGGCAGCCCCTACAGCAGCTTGAGATCATAGTTGTATCATAAAAACCCCTGGGGGCACTGAAGAGCTGAGTCTTACCTCAGCCCTGTGTAGATACCCTGAGGCAGCTGGATGGAGGCCCTGCCCCCGCAGCTTGACTGAATCCCACCCCCCCACTGCTAGCTTGATGGACCTGGAGGTCAGCTGCTGGAGGAGGGGAAATGCTGCTAAGGTTCTGGGCACAAAAATCCTTCCCTGTGTCCAGACCAGTACACGTTTGATCATGCCACCTTGGAGGAACTGATATCTTACAAGTCCCCAGAGTATACCCTACTCTTGACAAAGGACCCAAAAGTCAAGTAACTTGGGAAAATGCCCAAAAAAGGGGAAAAAAATGACTATAGAAGGTTACTTTCTTGGTGAACAGATATCTTGTCCCATCCTTTCGATGAGGAAGAACAATGCTTACCATCAGGAAAAGATATAAAAGTCAAGGCTTCTGTGTCCCAAACATCCAAAATAAATATTCAGTGGGCTCAGGCCATGGAAGAGCTCAAAAAGGATTTTGAAAATCAAGTTAGAGAGGTGAAGGAAAAACTGGGAAGAGAAATGAGAGAGATGCAAGAAAAGCATGAAAAGCAGGTCAACACCTTAATAAAGGAGACCCAAAAAATACTGAAGAAAACAACACTTTTAAAAATAGGCTAACTCAATTGGCAAAAGAAGTTCAAAAAGCCAATGAGGAGAAGAATGCTTTCAAAAGCAGAATTAACCAAATGGAAAAAGAGGTTCAAAAGCTCACTGAAGATAATAGTTCTCTCAAAATTAGAATGGAACAGATGGAGGCTAATGACTTTCTGAGAAACCAAGAAATCACAAAACAAAACCAAAAGAATGAAAAAATGGAAGAGAATGTGAAATATCTCATTGGAAAAACAACTGACCTGGAAAATAGATCCAAGAGAGACAATTTAAAAATTATGGGACTACCTGAAAGCCTTGATCAAAAAAAGAGCCTAAACATCATCTTTCATGAAATTATCGAGGAAAACTGCCCTGAGATTCTAGAACCAGAGGGCAAAATAAGTATTGAAAGAATCCATTGATCACCGCCTGAAAGAGATCCAAAAAGAGAAACTCCTAGGAACATTGTGGCCAAATTCTAGAGTTCCCAGGTCAAGGAGAAAATCTTGCAAGCAGCTAGAAAGAAACAATTCCAGTATTGTGGAAATACAATCAGGATAACACAAGATCTAGCAGCTTCTACATTAAGGGATCAAAGGGCTTGGAATATGATATTCCAGAAGTCAAAGGAACTAGGACTCAAACCAAGAATCACCTACCCAGCAAAACTGAGTATAATACTTCTGGGGAAAAACTGGTCTTTCAATGAAATAGAGGACTTTCAAGCATTCTTGATGAAAAGACCAGAGCTGAAAAGAAAATTTGACCTTCAAACATAAGAATCAAGAGAAGCATGAAAGGGTAAACAGCAAAGAAAAATCATAAGGGACTTACTAAAGTTGAACTGTTTACATTCCTACAAGGAAAGACAATTATTTGTAACTCTTGAAACTTTTTTCAGTATCTGGGTAGTTGGTGGGATTACACACACACACACACACACACACAGAGACAGAGAGACAGAGACAAAGAGACAGAGAGCACAGGGTGAATTGAATAGGATGGGATCATATCTTTAAAAAATGAAATTAAGCGGTGAAAGAGAAATATATTAGGAGCAGAAAGGGAGAAATGGAATGGGGCAGTTTATCTCTCATAAAAGAGGCAAATAAAAGACTTTTCAGTGGAGGGAAAAAGAGGGGAAGTGAGAGAAAAAACATGAAGCTTACTCTCATCACATTTGAATAAAGGAAGGAATAAAATGCATACTCATTTTGGTATGAAAAGCTATCTTACAATACAGGAAAGTGGGGGAGAAGGGGATCAGCAGGGTGGGGGGTGATGATAGAAGGGAGAGCAGTGGGAGGAGGGAACAATTTGAAGTCAACACTCTTGGGGAGGGACAGGATCAAAAGCAACGGGGGGCAGGATAGGATGGAGGAAATTATAGTTAGTCATGCACAACATGACTATTTTGGAAGTCACTTGCAAAACTACACAGATATGGCCTATATTGAATTGCCTGCATGACGGGTGGGGAGGGAAGGATGGGGAGAAGTTGGAACTCAAAGTTTTAGGAACAACTGTCGAGTACTGTTCTTGTTACTAGGAAATAAGAAATACAGGCAATGGGGAATAGAAAGTTATCTGGCCCTACAGGACAAAAGAGAAGATGGGACAAGGGAAGGGAGGGATGATAGAAGAGAGGGCAGATTGGTGATAAGGGCAATTGGAATGCTCAGCATTTTGGGGTGGGGGGAGGGGACAAATGGGGAGAAAATTTGGAACCCAAAATTTTGTGGAAGTGAATGTTGAAAAGTTTAATAAATAAATAAATTTTAAAAATATATAATTAGGAAATCATTAACAAAATAAATAAAAATACAATAAGATATAGATAATACTACATTTTAAAACTAAACCACTATGTGACCTACAGGGATTCTTATGTAGAGTGACTTCCTGCTTTCTAGTCAAGTTTGACACCACTGCCCTATACCATTTGCTTCTTCAGTAACTTCCCCATTATACTGAAGTGCTCTAAGGGTGATCCCAGCCGAGGATGAAGCAAAGGAAAAGGACGGACAGGGCTACAGGTCAACACCATCCTTATGTCCGGAAGTGGTAACTTTGGGGACCTTTTTAGAAGGAGCTTTTGTAAATTAATTTGTGAGAGACAGGGCCTGGATTCATTCCAGGTGTTGCAGTAATTCCTGGGTCTTAAAGGACATAAGTGTTGAGATTTAGACACAAATATGTATTTTATATGTGCCCCTCCACAGATGTGAGTCTGAGCCCTAAGGAAAGCTCTACGGTGAAGTTTAGGGTTTCCTCCATTGGACCATTTGTACATAACTGCTCTACATATTCTTAAATCCTACCACTCTTCTCCCCCTAACGCTCCCTATTAAACACAGAACTTAATGTGAATAAGATAAAAATGTTCATAACCTCGCCCCTTGTATGAAAAAGGGCTAATGTGATACTGTCCTGTATTCACATTAACACCAGTGTCTAGGGCATTCTTCTGCATGTCACGTCCCTGGAGAAAATGAGCAAGTTGATAAAATTATAATGACTCCTAAGCTTGAAGAGCTTCTCTCAAATCCTCAGATATCCAGACTGTACTTACTAGAACGCTAAATGAAACTAAAACACACAGATTTAAATGAAATACATATTTGGAACCAAAACCTTGAAGAGGTTTTGCCCGTGAAGCTCTGGGATTAATTGAATTCCACCTGCAGAAACATGAGTTAGTTGTACAGATTTGTATTTATTTGCCTCTAAATGCTGATAGATCACTTTAGGCCCTTTGTAAAGGATAAAGCTTCTACTATAATGAGAAAATACATCATGTCTCAACATTAGAAACAGTATAGCATCTATTCTGGAATGAACTAATAATTAGTTCATACTAATAATTAGCATTTGTATGGCACTTTAAGGCTTGCAATTTACTTAAATGTGTGCATACATGTACATAAACATATGTGCATATATGTTTATTTATACACACATATATGTGTGCATATATATATGTATATGCAATCTTATTGATCACAACAGCTTTATGAATCAGGTACTACAGGTATATTAACCCCATTTTGTAGGTGAAGGAATTGAAGTTCATAGAAACTAAGTGACTTTTCCTTGGTTAAACAGCTTCTAAGCACCAAAAATAGGATTCTCATGATCCCAAGTCAGCATTTATTCTGCTAGTTTTTATTTTTCAGTAGTTCAGTCATGTCCAACTCTACATAACTCCTTTTTCCATGGGATTTTCTTGGCAAAGATACTGGAGTGCTTTACCATTCCTTTCTCCAGCCCATTTTATAGATGAGGAATTGAAGCAAATAGGGGTTAAGTGACTTGTCCAGGATCACAGAGCCAGTAAGTGTCTGAGGCTGTATTTGAACTCAGATTTTCTTGACTCCAGGTCCAGTGCTCTATCCACTGTTGTCCCATCATTCCACCAGACCATGCTACTTTTCCACCTATTGGACAATGGTTTATTTTGTTTATTTCTAAAGTCAAGGCAATAGATCTATACTGATCACCCAGGGGGGACATTTCCATCTGGACTGCCTTTCCAACCTCTTCATTATGTGCCCCCCACCCACCCAGCTTTTCAACCTGAAGTCTTACTCAGTCCCTTCAATTCACACATTGAAAGCACTTTTGCCCCTGTAGTCTCTCCCTCTGACTGGATGGCTCATCCCAGAATCTCCATTTAAGGAGGGTACCCAGGCTAGCTATGTCCAATTCCTGTCCAGGCTGCATCACGGATTTTTACTGTGTTGACTGAGATTGGGGATTTTAGTTGCCCCACACCCCCCCCTGTCCATTTTGTGTGTTTTCTCCCTCCATTTAAATGTAAGCTCCTTGAAGGGAGGTCCTGTCTTTCAAATTGTATTCCCAACACTTAGCACATAGGAAGTGCTTAATAAATTCTAGTTGACTAACTGACTGATGTGTGATAACCTCCATTCCTCTACTTTTCTCTATTTTAGTGGTCTATCTTGTCAACAACTTTGATTTATTTTGCCCCTGTACAAAATCTTAGCTCCAGGATCTACCTCATTAATAATTCCCTAGTAAAAAAAATAATTCTCTAGTAAAACTTTTTGAATCCTTCTTTCCCCTCACCTTTACTACTCTCAATTCACTAAACCCTGAGTATGAACTAACCTTCTATAGTAGAAATAACATTTATTGCTACATAGGCTGTGCTTATTTCCCTTTCAGGGACCAAGGAGGTCATCGTCAGGATTCCACTGGTTTGAAGTTTAGGTTTTGGATCGCTGGCTTCCTTCTTACTTGAGGTATGAAGAGTTGTTGTTCTTAAGGTAGGACTGAATCGCTGACGCTCTGAAGGATGTGTTATAGCTTTAGAGAACATGTAGGGGGGGAGCAATAGCACTTCTTGTTAGTAAATTATAGCCTTTTTAAAACATATTGTAAGTAAATGTATTTTTTTTAAGATCCATGAGTTTTTCATTTTCTCCTAATCCTGAGCCTGAATCAATAGAATGACCAAGCCCTAGGCTGGCCTAGAACACTCTCACTATTCAATTGCCCCACTCTTGTTCTCAGCCTCAACTGGAGAAGGTCACAGAACTATGGGGTCTCCATTCATTCTAAATCAAGGTTGGACAGCTGTGTCCTGATTAGTGTAAAGAATGAATTCCATGAAGTAGCCATATTATTTGGATTTGTACTTCATGCTTCCATTAATCTGTAACCAATTATCATATTTACATAATTATAACTTTGAATAGTGTAATCACTTCAAGGGATTCCTTTTTTGCGCTAGTTGGGAACTAGCTATATAACCTTAGTTAGGCTATTATTGCTTCTCAATAACCCAATTCTACCTATTGATTCCCCATCTAATTTCCCACAGCGACTGTTTTAAAGCTTTTCTTCTCTCATCTAAGCCCAAACCATATATTTGTCTCTAACACTTGAGTCAGATATACTAGCCTCCTACTTTCCTAAAGAGAGATGGAATATTTGATAAAAACTCCCTCAACTTGACTTCTTCGTAATTCAAAGTGGAGGTGGGGGACTAACAAACATTTATATAGCGCCTATTATATGCCAGGTACCATATTAATTACTTTACAAATATTAGTTTTGATCCTCACAATAACCCTGTGAGGCTGGTTTATTATTATCCCCTTTTAATTGTAGAGGAAATTGAGGCAGAGTTTAAGTGAGTTGCCCAGGATGAAATAGCTAGTGTCTATGGCCAGATTTGACCTTAGGTCTTCCTGACTTCAGGCTCAGAACCCTATTCACTGTACTACAAACTGTATTTCACTTTGATATCTTTACCAATTCTTTCCTCTTTCCTGCTTCACTCAGAGGAAGAAACCTCCCTATTGCTTGCTTGGACTACCCCCTGCTCCTGTGTTTCAAAGAACCGATGCTTTTCAAACTACCAACCCGCTCAAAGATTTTGCTCCAGCTGTTATCCCCTTGCTCTCCTGCTACTGGGTCCTTCTCTGCGTACCGTCTTCTAAGATCTAATTATAATAATTTATGATCGCTTTAAGATTTGCAAAGCACTTTCCAAACATTACCTCATTCGAATCTCATAATAACCCTGTGAGATATGGGTACTACAGAAGAAATGATGGAATGGATGGTTTCAGAGAAAACTGAGAAGACCTGTATGAAGTGATGGAGAGTGAAGTAGACAGAACCAGAACAATTTATAGAATAGCAATATTATAAAGAAATTACAAAGGAAAGACTTGAGAACTCCAAACTATGAAATGACAAAATATGTTTCAAAGAACCAAAGATGAAGCATGTGACCAACCTTCTGACAGAGAGATGGACTCTATGCAAAAAGAGAAACACACTTTTGGATATCAGCAATGTGGGAATTTGCTTTGTTTGAGTATGAATATAATCTTGATTATATATATAGTCAAGGATTTTCTTTTTCTTTTTTAGTTCTTGTTCACTGGGGAAGAAGATGACAGACAGAGAAAGATACTTGCTAAGTGAAAAAAATCATTATATAATTCAATTTTAAAAAGAGAAGTAAACTCTAAAGACATTATTATTCCCATTTTACAGATGAGACAACTGAGGTTCAAAGAGACTTGTTGACTTGCCCAGGGCCTTACAACTAATAAGTGTTGAAGGCAGGATTGAAACCCATCTTCTTGCTTCAAGACCAGGATTCTAACTGTTTTACCATACCATATACCTTTTTTAAAAAAGTTTTTCCTCCCTTCCATATCATCTCTTTCTTTCCTTTAATAGCAAATCTATTTTGAAAGAGTAGCATATTGGTCTTTGATAACTCAGTTAGGAAAGTAAAGGACAAACATTTTCCCATAGACATTCTTAGGTTGCTAAGAGTAAGAAAATCTACCATTAGAAATGTATGCCTTTGAAAATCAATCTCTTGGCATTGTTTTCTTTTTTCTTCTTGTAATATGCATATACTTTTAGATGTGGTGACATTCAGTTGCTAACACCTTTAGTTATCTGAATTCTTGTATTAATACCTGAATTCATTTTTCAAATAGCTATTCACCTGACAGTGGGGACCTACCTAGCTTAACACTTGGTTCTGAGGTCAAAGAGGTGGTAAAGTCTTCTCCTCTCCAATCCATCCTCTGCTCAGCTGCCAAAACGATTTTCCCAGAGTCTGATTACATCAGCCCCTCCTCAGTAAACTCCAATGGCTCCCAATTGCCTCTAGCATGCAATGTGATGTCCTTGGCTTAGCTTTTAAAGCCTTTCCCAACTCAATCCTCAAATGTCTTTCCAACTTTAGACACTGATCTCCTTCCTACACTCTGTAGTTCAGCCAAACCGGCCTTTTTGCTATTGCTCACACTCAATACGCCATCTTTCATCTCTATGTGTTGGAACTGGATGAGCTGAACTCATCTCTGCCTCTTAGAATGCTTTTTTTTCTTCAATACTCTGCTCAGATGAAACTTTCTCGATGAAGTCTTTCCTGATTTCCCACCCAGTCAGATCCTCTTGCAAAAAACTTTCCATGTATTTATTTTGTAGTTTCTGATTTACACACGTCACTTCCCTGAATATGATGCAAGCCCTTTTAGGACAAGGGACTGTTTCATTTTTTGTCTTCGGATGCCTAGGACCAAGAAGAATATCTGGAACACAGTTGGTAATTAATAAATAGTTGATGATTGGTGGTTTGAAAGGAGATAGTGTGAATTGAGAAGAGTTGCCCACTCTCATTTCCTACACTGTTTTATGGAGATTAGGACCTCTCTAGGTGAACGATAAATATATATTTCTTCCAAATGAAGTCTTCTAAGAAAGCACAGGGGAAAAGAATCTGGAGTCTCTGGCATCAGTGGACTAGTACTGTTCAAATCCTGCCTCTTTTATGAGTAACATGATTAGATGTGACAAATTAGGTTGAATCAACTTACAAAATGAGAAATTTTGTGTTAATGGATATCAACCCATATTATTTAGGGTTATCCTAATAATGACTAGTGACAAATAGTGCCTTCTTATTACCTGTGTGTAAAAAGTAACTTGAGTAAAGCCACTTAATACCCCAAGGCCTAACTTTTCTTAACTGGATGATGATAATGATGATGATGACAACAATGATGGTGATGGTGGTGGTGGTGATACTAGCATGCATATAGCCCTTTAAGGTTTGCAAAGTGCTGTATGAATGTTCCCTCATTATATCCTCACAAAAACTCTTACAAGTTGGTGCCATTATTATCAATCCCATTTTATAGCTGAAGGAACTGAAGCAGACAGAGGTTAAGTGACTTACCCAGGGTCACTTAGTTAATAAGTGTCTCAGGCCAATCTGAACTCAGGTTTTCCAGTGCTCTATAAACCTAGCTGCCTCTAATATAAAATGTATAAGAGTTCAACTAGATGTCCTCTGAAGTCCCTTATCATTCTATTTTTATAACCCTATAACTCTTGGAGACATATTCCCCCATTCTTACCCAAGATAAATGAGCTTTAATGACTCCTCTGAATCAAGTGGCCTCAGGTGTGGCACTGATCCTGGGTCTGGCTTTATTTTCTGTTCCTAACAGAGACTTGCTTTTCCACACTTGCTTCCTACAAATCACAATATCATACCCTGCCAGGAGGAAGGGAGTTGAATGTAGTTGAATATTGTACCTGAAAATATAATTCAAGACTTGAAAATGCGCAACTGACATAAAGGAAAAACGTCGTGTAATTTTTCCTCAAAGAGAATTTCAAACCATGGATATGTGAGTGGCAACCAACCTGAATCAGAGGCAATAAAGATGTTCTCCTGTCATTAAAGAGGACACATCTCCTCACAGAAAGACTGCTTTCAAGATTATATTCTAAAACATGTAATATCTTGTAATAATGAGGAAAAAAACCCATTGTAGTTTACTCGAAACCTCTCATTTTATAAGTAAATTCAATCAAATTTAGACACACAAACTATATTACTCATAAATACAAATAAAGACATTTTGCTTTATGACAATATTTTGGGGAAATGAAAAATTTCAGAAATCTAAATAAAAATTTTTGTTAGATCTCCTCTACCTTACCTAAAATATAAGATGCCAAGCCTAATCTTTAGGTACTGACTCTTTGATTCTATAGGGCAGCTAGGTGGTTCAGTGGATACAGCGCCAGGCCTGGAGTCAGGAAGACCCATCCTTCTGAGTGCAAGTCAGGCCTCAGACACTTACTAGTTGTGTGACCCTAGGTAAGTCACATAACTCTGTTTGTCTCAGTTTCCTCATCTATAGAATGAGCTGAAGAAGGAAATGTCATACCCCTCCAGTATCTTTGCCAAGAAAACTCTAAATGGGGTCACAAAGTGTAGGAATCAACTCAACAGCAACATGATTCCATTGGTAAAACTCCCTCCACCACTCACTGAGTAGGGGTAGTGAAAAGATAGCAAGGATTCAGCAAGAAAGGTTAGATTTGGAGGAGAGGAGTCCCCAGTGTTCAAGATGTAGGGAGCAACCTGAGTAAAAGAATGGAAGTTACCTTTCTATTACAACTAACAAGGTGGAGGAAAGATTTTAATAAAACAGCAAGCATTTATTAAGTACCAATTATATACCATAAACCTGCTGGAAACTGGATTAAAAAAATAGTCCCTACCCTCAAGGACATTATACTCTCCTGGGGGAAAACCACACACACACACACACACACACACACACACACAGACATGTGTGTGTGTTTGGATTACTAACAAAAGTTTATATAAAGTAAATATAAAATAATTGGGAGCAGGCACTAATAGGGGGATCAAATAGTATTTGAATGGAAATTTGAAGGGATCTAAAACTTCTTAGGAGTAATTGGGAGAGACTCCACTCCAGGTATGGGAGAGACAACCTGTACGATAGCAGAAATAAAATGGAATATCATATGTGAAGGATCACTAGTGGATTAGTTTAGCTTTAATGTAGAGTATATGAAGGGAAGCAATAGGCAATAAGTCTGTAAATTTAGATTGTTGCCTGTTGTAAAAATATGAAATGGCAGCTGAAGGAATTTGGATTTTATCTTTAACCTGGCCCCAGGGACTCTGGGCTCAAATAGCCCAGGTCTGACTCAGGGACTTAGCCCCAAGAAAGTGAATTTTGCTATTTATGGATCATTGACACAATCCAGCTTTAATCTCCAAAAGAACATCTCCAAAATAAAAGTTAGGCATTGTTCATATCTAGTTTTCCTCAAATGTGAGTAACAGGGTTTTCAGTTCTCATTCAGGCACTCAGCGGGCACTATTGGCACTGGGTATTACAAAGCCTTTATTTTCCTTCCCTCACTGCCTCCCCCCAAATGCCAAAGATACAAAGGACTCACAAGAGTTCGTAAAGATATATAGAAACATGAAACACACAATAGCATGGACATAGCAAAAAAAAAGAGGGGGAACATATATGTAGACAGATTGTGTTTAAGGTTCACAAATATTAACTCAATGAGCCAATTTCATATTCCAGAGAGACTGTAGAGAGAATTGTAGAGCTTGCTATTTGGAGTGGGGTCATTCAAGATTGGAAAGGAATTCTATAGTTCATCTACAGTATGTTAAGTTTTTATATGTGTTTGGGTGCCAAATGGGGAAGGGGGCTAATCATCCTCAAATGAGAGATCAGTTTGACCCAATATTACTTTCTTAATTGCATAATTTTATTCCAAACACATTTTCTCTATGATCCTGATTATTTTTCTCTGCCACATTTGCAACCTTCCAATATGATCATTTCTATTACTTACAAAAAAGTTCATTTATTCATATTTAAGTCTTTCAACCTTTTAAAAAAATAACTTCATCCCTGGAGTCTTCTCATTAGGATTATTATGATCCTTTGAATTTTTTTTTCTATTTTTTAATCATCTTTCTGGAAATGAATCACCTGGGGTTGCATGAAGCATTAGAATTATAGATCAAAGAAAGGTGAAGACTTCTTTGCCTTAAGTCCAACGTCAGGCTTCTATAATCTATGACACACCTATGCTTGAGATAATATAGAAGACCTCACATGTAGTCAAGGACTCAGTCATTTTTGGCTCTGAGACATGAAATCATTGCTGCCCAAGCCCTTTGGTGGATGCTGTGCTCTAAGCCCTCCAGAAACTTTTACCACATGCTACTCAAGAAGACTTTCCTGGGGACACAGAACAACAATTGCATTTTAAGGATTACCAAGTGCCTCACATGTTTTTTGATTCCCGCTTAGATGAGGAAACTGGAGCTGAGAGAGGTTAACTGACTTGATCAGTATAGTGCATTTACTCAGCATATGAGGCAGAATTTGAACAAAGACTGTTCTAACTCTAAATTCCTCAGTCCACAGAGTGCCACCTAGCTGCCTCAGCAAACAGCAAGTAACATAAGGGAAGCCAACCCAATCGCTTTGTCGTTGTTCCGTAGTGTCCAACTCTTCTTGACCCCATTTGGGGGCTTTCTTGGCAAAGAGTCTGGAGAGGTTTGCCATTTCCTTCTCCAGTTCATTTTAAAGAAAAGGAAACTGAGGCAAACAGAAACTTGTTCAGAGTCACACAGTTAGTAAATGTCTGATGCTGCATTTGAACTCAAGAAGATGAATTTTTCTGACTCCAGGCCTGGCACTCTATTCACTGCACCACCAACCAGATCACGATCCTTGCCATAAATACACTGCCTACCCTGCCACAGAACTCTCTCCCATTTCTCTTTCTTGCTTTCACTCATTTCTCTCCTTCACCATCTCCTTACCCTCTCCCTGTCTTTTTCCCTCTTCCTCCTAATAACATCATCAGTTCTGCAGCATGAAGGACAGTTTAAAAACATTTACCAAGAAACCTGGATAATCTACATTATATAGACTGGTTACAGGTAAATTTAGAGGGGAAAAGAGATTGGTGACATCAGCGTTTCCACCATAGCTGCTGCCTTCCTATCCTAGAACTCAATTGCCCTGTCTTCCTTATGGTGATAATACCACTACCACTAAAGAACCATCCACAGAGGTTGGAAACTCTCTGGTAGCGAAGACATTTTCCTGTACACAATTAGTTTTTTGAAAAAAAATTTCAGAATTTTTTTGTTGAAAATCACTGAGGAAAGAAATATATAAATATGAATGTTATATATAATAAATATGTAAATGGGAGGGAGAAAAGTAAAAGTGGAGTCTAATATGTTTTCTCAAGACTTAGTATGTAAAACCAGAAGACAAAAATGCAAAGAAATTCTCCCTTATTCTGTGAGCAACTTCTATACTAATGAATGATTTCCAAACTCCAAATCCTAAGATCTAGTATGAGGATGCTTAAAGGCAAAATTAATCATTATTTGATTGTGTGCCTGGTACCATGCTAGCTGGTAGGGATATGAAAAGAGGCAAAAGATAGTCCCTACCCTCAAGGAGCTTATAACCTAACAGGGAAGGCAACATACAAACAAATACATACAAAGTAAGCTATACACAGGATCAGTCTTCAACTTACTGACTACATTCTATGTCCTTTATCTGTACAAAGGAATTTTAATGATTTCCCTGTCACGTCTATATAAACCTTCAGAACTTCATTGAACATTCAAAATCTACGCATTAGCAGAGAAATCTTTCACTTCCTCCTTCACCCTACAGAAAACCCTTTAGGACAAGGCCATCACCATTGGGCAAAAGTGTCCCCGGATTACTTGTTATAACAGAAAGAACCAATGGGACATAGGAGAGTTTGGGGGAAGGATAGGGTGTGTCAGGTAGGAGGGGAGGGGCACTGAACTAGAAAGATGAGAAGGTGACAATGAACAAACAAATTATTTTGTGATTTTGTTTCAATTTGCTTTGAACAAGGACTTGATTTGGTGACAAAGATAATTACCAAAAGGTATCATTTTGTGATTGTGAACTAGATCTAGAAATCGGAAGTGGCATCTCAGTGAGAACTTGGGATTTTAACCAGGGGAGAACAATTTCCTTTTCTTCATTAGTATTTATTCAGGTAGTTGTTTTCCTCCCTTGCCTCTTGATGTAAGCAGCTAACTTGTTTGTTCTCGCTGAGACAATACTCTTGGCAGGATGAACAAGTTTGTTTTAAATATCTTTTCCTGGTAATATTTTCCTCTGCCACCACCCCTCAACAAGGATAATAAAGGGAAATATAATCAATTTGCACATAGTTGATAGCAAAAAAAACCCAGCAGCTAAGAATACCAGAGCTTTGATTGCAGAATTCAGCTACCCTCCTGGGCTTCTCTTGTATGTGAACAAGTCACTGCCACAATATACCACACAGGAGAAAGGGGAAGTGTTGAAAACATAATTTATAAAGTTCTTTCACGTCACAGATGTGCCTCACTTTAAAGAAAATCAGTTTGTAACTGATGTGACCAGGCATGCGCCCGAAGATGAGCCTTTCCTCCTTCTTGGGTAGGAAGTAAACTCAATCAAGGTGTGAAATTTGTCTTCCATTTGTTACAGCCCCTTTGATATGGCTCTTTTTAAAAATTAGGCATTGACTCAAGTTTCCAGAAACTCTGAAAGATGCATTAGTTGAGAACTCATTGCTGATGTTCATATACCTGAGTCCATGGAAAAGTATGGAGAGGGGAAAGTTTGGGGGAAGAAAGGTGAAAAAGGGAGGCAAAAGAGAGATAGACAAACAGAGATCTCTAGGTGTCCCATGTTCTCATTGAATCCACCCCCAACCTGTCCCAGTAGAAAGTAAATCCTAATAGAAGTGAAATTGTTTGAAATCTCTAGTAATCCCAAATTCTTTCTCCTTGGGACCCATCAAGGTAGAATATAGAATGTAGAGGTACCTCGGGAAACTGAGGCTCACCAAAGGGGTGGGTGGCTGGGCTCTCTAGAAATCCCAAGTTCCCTGCAATAATACTACACTATTGTCAGCCTGAAGCAGAGGCTATGGAGACTGTATTGATATGAAATGGCAAAAGTGACAATAGACATTTTCTTTTCAGTGAAGAGCTCCATGGAAGGAAATAACCTCACATCTAGCCCTAGCTACAGAAGACGTTTAATAAAGTTTTAACGAAAATTTCCCTAAAAACAAGAAAAGTTCATCTACCCCTTTGCTTTCATTCATTTATTCCTTATTTAACCCAAGTGTTTATTTCTTTGTTTGTTTGTGTATTTAACCCAAGTGCCAAAATTCTGGCAGAGGTACTAATGTTCAATGATAGGAATTTCTTTCTAATTTTCATGGCTTATTTTCTTTTTTCCTCTTTTTTAATTTTATTTTTAATTTATAAAATAAAACAAGCATGTACATTTCTTCTTTTTTCTTCCTTCCTCCCCATATTAGACACAAATAGGTGTGTGTAAAATTATTCAATCCAATTCAATCAAAATTCAAATCTTATGATTTCCCTCTGAGAATATCAAAATCTGGATTGGGTCTCTTACAGTGCCCCAAGCTTGCCAAGTTTGACAAAAGTTTTAACCATGGATCATATCTGGCAAAAACACTATAGAAAAGAAAAGGGACTAATATCTAAGTCCCTTTTTAGTAAAAAAAAAAAAATAGCTATAGTTACCCCTCTAATGAGATCCATTTCCCTCCAAGTTCAGCTAGAAGTTAGAAGTTCAGTTAGAAGCTGGTAAACTTATAACACCATTAATAAAGTCTCTGCTTTTTGCATAGTTGTGATAATTCCTGAGACTGATTCAGTGTCAGTTGCTCCCCTCTTTCCCTCTGGGGTTTTTATTCCCTCACCCTGTCCTGCTGGTCTTTAAGGTTTCCACAGCTTCTGACTTGAACCTGGAACATTCATCTTGCAGTATGGTCACTTCTGGGCACCTCTGAGTTCCTTGTAGCTACATTATCCAGAAAGCCCCATGATTCTCTTTTTATTGTCTGTGTCTCCAGCTTTCTTTCAGCCTGTTAAAGAGAGAGGAGTCTTTTCAGGACATGCGTGTTATACAAATTCATTCAAGAAGCATTTTTTAAGTGCCAAAATCTGTGCTAGATGGGGAGAGTGAATAAAACACAATCTCTTCCCTTAGCTAAGATGGAAATATTACCACAGTGTTCCAACACTAAATGATGCTGCATGCAGTTGGCACACTTGCCCAGGATTTTAATACTCTGGTAAATGTTATGCCTGAAGCAACCAGGAGTCATCCTTCACTGGCCTCTTTGTATGTGCCTCTCAGTGTTAGCACTGAGGGAACTAGAACAGGGGAGATATGCCTGGGGAAATGGACACTACTGAAAGGGAGCTCTGCTAGGATGGCTGTATCTCTGAGTGACTAAAAGGAACTACATCTGAGCTAAGTTACTAGGACAAATGACAACTAAGAGGCAGCACAGGCTAAAAGATCTCAGTTCAAATCCCAACTCTACCACTTACTATCCCCAGCCTTGGGTAAATTGCTTAATCTCTCCGAATCTCAAAGTTTCCTCATCTGTAAAATGAAGGGGCTGGATGAGGTGCCCTTTGAGGTCCTTCCAACTATAAATCTTTCCACCTTGGTTCCCAAGGCTCCAGATTTGGTCGACAGGCTCTTGCTTAAGATTTCTCTACTACAAAGGGAAGTCATTCAGGGAAGACAGTGAATGCCTTCTCATGCAGTGTATGGTTACATGTACCATACACAACTGACATCAATTTATAACCAAGTCTAGGATTTGGCCCAGGACACTTAACTTCAGCAATAAAAATCAGAAGAAAACAACCGCAAGGCCTTTTTCTTTTTTTTTCCTCAAAGCAGAGAACTTCCAAACAGGAATCAACACTTTTCAAGGTCCTGGTTACCAAGTGGATTCCCTCCATGAGGGAAATCAGCCCGCTCACTGAGGAAATCTTGGGGAGTGCTAACTGAAAAAGCCAAGAAGCCTTTGATGTTATCATGTTCCTCCTCCACCCTTTAAATTAATTGTTTACAATTTCTTATCTTATCAAATGAATGTAGGAAAAATATACAACTGTTCAAATGATAAAAACAGAATATAGCTTAAGCATGACTTTTTTTTATAAAGGCCAAGAAGTTAAATTTCATCAGACACCTGCTATCTGGTTAATGCCTTGGGCACGGGAAATACACATTTACCCCCAATCTTCTTTTAAAGAATCCTATAGTTAATAAGCCTTTCTAATGAACTCCACTGGACTTTTGAAGTAAAGAAATTTTGTTGAAAGGAGTCAATTGCTTAGAAAGTCAGTCCCCCATAGGGAAAAGAACATCAGTTGTAGATAAGAGTCAGGAGGCCAGACTTCGTATTCAGGCTCTGCCACTAGATCCCGATGTGACCACAACAAGGTCACTTCACCTTTCTGGGACTCAGTTTCCTCACCTGTAAAATGAAAGGGTTAAATTTAATCATCTTCACGGTCTAATATTCTATGAAACTAGATTCTATTCCAGTTTTCAAGACCCAGGAAAGAAACCAGAGTGCTTCACAATAGTCAATTAGCAAGTGAAAAGGACTGTGTGTGAGACCCAGTGTAGAGGAAAGCAAGGAGGCGTTAACTCTTTTGAACCCTTTCTGCTTTTTCATTTCTGGGTTTCTAAGTGTGTTGCTTTCTGTTTCACTCGGTGGTTGGTTTAAATGGCTGAAAGGGTTAATGTGTGAAGGAGCAAAAGAAGTTGAAGAGTGATTAATATTTTAAGTCATTTAATCCAGAACAACTAAACTTTGCTCTATCAATTTTTCTTTCCTAAAGAGGGTGACTAACATATAGACCAGGAATATTTTTGTTGTACAGAAAGATTGAATTATTTAAAATTTACTGAATGACCATTTTCTCTTTTGTTATGTTTTGTTTTGTTTTATGGTTTCTCCCATTCATTTTAATTCTTCTATGCAACATGACTAAGGTGAAAATAATAAGAATGTATTTGTGGAACCTATATAAGACTGCACACTGTCTTGGGGAGGGAGAGAGGAGGGAGGGGGGAAGGAGGGGGGGAGGGGAAAAATCTAAGATATATGGAAGTGATTGTAGAAAACTGAAAACAAATAAAATAATAATTTAAAGAAATAAAATAAAATAAAA